>JAUEPU010000027.1:0-600000 GCA_030435615.1 Armillaria luteobubalina | reverse complement strand
GCTAATGTAGGCACACCTTCAGATGCTAATAACATGGATTCCAACACTATGACCTTGCTACCGATTATCCTCTACTTACCTTAATTAAATGACGACATGGAATGTGGGCATTCCTTAACATTACATGCCTGTACATCAATCATCTCATGATGATGTATTTATATCTGTCATACACTCCCCCTTGCAACACTGTACCGGTCTGTCTATGATACTGTTCCATGTGTATACTTGTCCATCTTGAGGTGAGGCTAGGTAGTGCATTAATCGAACGATCTTAGCCTGCAGCGTGTAAATGAAGTCATCTCGCCCGGAACGGTTATACAGCTAATCAACGCTACATGTGATTATCAGGGTGCCCCCGAAGGAAGGACGTGCTGTCTTCCGGTACTCGCCTTCCTCCTTCTGTCACTACTCGGAGTTGCCCACCGATGCCACGATACAGGACGGGCGATGTAAAGGCAGTCTCTACTTCCTGAAGACTGGAATTCTCCCAACCGTACCACGGTCTGCGACCCCCAGCGGACGTACAGTGCTTCCTGTGGTTGCCGTCGTACCCTTCTCTCCCTGGTAGTCGTCCTCCACCAATTCGCTGGTCCATGACTGCCTACGGCGACGCTCATTTATACATGCCTGCCACTGGAAATGTCCCCTCGAAGCCGTGGTCCTGGACCCCCCGTGGATGTGCTGTCTTCCTTGCTCTGCGTTCATACCTGCGTCCCGAATCGTCGCCTGCGATACATCCCATGGTGTACGATTGCCTACGGCCAGGCTCGTTGTACTCGTTCGTACTGGAAGCCTCCCCCCATGCCGCGATCCAGGGCCCCTACCACAGACGTGCTGTCGTCCTTCGCGCGCCTTGCTACCTTTTTCGCTAGCCGTAGTCGCCCACTCATGCTGCGGTCGGGGACCTCCGCACGGTCTGGCGTCTTCGACTTGTCTCTCACTGGAAGAGGCCCATCCACGCGGCGCTCTAGGACACCCTCAATGACTTGCGTGTTTTCTTGCATCCCTCCACCCCTTGTCGTGGCCGGAAGCTGAACTCTGTATGGTAGTCGCAGAATGAGCTGTTGTACGTGTCGTTCATCACACAGCCTTAGAGGAATTATTCGATTAAAATAAACTTGTATTCTCGTACGAAATCTGTAACTATACCCCAAAATTCCTCGTCGTGAACGTCGTGTACCATGGCCGTACGCCTGGTACTTGAGGTCCCTCTATACCTAGCGTCCTAAGTCGAAGCAAGCGGAGAAGGTCGTTCGTATGCTCTGCGACGACGACAGCTTCTCCCTGGGCAGGCGCCATGGCGATGGTGAACGATAATAGTGGGGCGCATTCCAAAGGAGCGACGTCGTCACCGCTGTCCCGGAAATCCTGAACGAATCCATAGTCTTCATCGTGGGCGAAATTCGGCATGTTGAAAAAAATGACGGCGGCGGCGAGGAAACGACGCAGACGGAGACCGTTCAACTGGTCCTCGTCACGTCTCCCAGTGATCCCCCTGCAGTAGACACCGCAGTCCAGGGTCTGGGAGTCGCAGAAAAGTCCTGCCGTTGCCTGGCAGTCAGAGTGTTGGTGCAGTGGGAATACCGTCCTCTGTACAGAGGAACGGCAAGCCTAGCGTTGGTGGGCGTCGAAGTCGTCCATTTTGATGGTAGAGGAGGCTTGCGGACGGTCTACGACACAACCGTGGCCCGTTCCAAAGCTGTCGACGTCGCGACGACTGTCCTGGGAAGCCCGAACGATTCTGTAGTCGTCGTGATGGGCGAAATGCCAAGTTGAAAGAAATGACGGCGTTGGCGAAGGAACGATGCACAGGAGGACCATAAAAATGATCCTCGTGGTGTCTCCATATGGTCCAGCTGCAGTATACACCGGAGTCGAGGGTGTTGGAGTGGTAGAGAAGTGTTGTCGCTGGTTGGAAGTGGGGGTTCCTGCCTTGGGAGTGCCGTCGTCTCCGCAAAGGAACTGCGAGCGTACAGCACGTGGGGTGTCATCGAAGTCGTCCGTGGGCTCGTCCCAGGTCGCTCGTAATGTCCCTGTAAAAACCTGACGAAGATTCGTTAACTGCAAGAAAAAAAGATACGAGTCACACACCTTGCAGCCAACATCGACTCCCTCGTCGATGATGCAGCCCTGCCGACTCACAGGCACTGCCTAACGCTTTCCAGTGACCAGTTGACATCCCCTCGAAGTCCTGGGGGCTCGCGGCGCCGTCTCCAATCGAAACGACGCCTGCGAGGGGCTTGGTCAGAGCCAAGTGGCAAAAATCAATGAACTGCCGAATTGGGCAGGCCACGGAAGTTGCCGCATGGCTGTGGTTGCCGCATCGATGCCGGGAGTCCCGTGATATTCAAACGCGCTCTTTGCGAGACGCGTTTGGGGGTGATCTAGCGTAACGGAAGGGGGCTCCTACACCGGCGCCTGGGGGTGGCAGTCTCGTTGAATGACGCTTGCCAAGAGCGGCCCTCTATCGGTTTTTCCCTGTACCACCAATCAATAAGAACTCAACTTGATGTGTACTATTATCTCCGATACGCGTTGTAATAAAACCATATGATCCAATACTCCCACTTGCGGCCAGGGTCTAAATCAGTTGCATTGGAGTACATATAAAATAAACGGGGGTACCACACAACACATGACGTTTGCAACAAAGCGAGAAACTATATATGTTAATTGGGCATTGAAGATCACAAGCCCTTATTACTCTGCTGTTCATTAATTTGAAAAAAAGGCTCCCAAATCAATGTCCTTCTAGACGGCTCGGCATGAACCAACCCCGCATCCCGGAAAAAGTCCTTTTTTACACTCCAACCGAGCACTTCTTTGGCGGTGTCGAAATCCAGGGCATCACCTAGTGCTTTTTCAAACAATTCAGATTCCCTACCTGCACTATCAGGGTGCAGTTCCCATGCCTCTTCTATGGTTGTCATATAGTCGTACAACGATGCCCCAAAGCGTTTTGCAGACTCAAGGAATATATCAGCTATACCAATCGTCCTGAAAGTGCGCTGAAACGCAGCAACCGCAATGATGTAAGCATCTCGCGCTGTCACCCACTCCAACAGAGCCGCCTGGTCTGCCTCGAGCCCTCCGGTTGCCTCAAGAGCGGGGGCATAGAGGACGAGATTTCCCAGAGCAATGACGTCCAAGAGACCTTTTGGTTCCATCCAATTGGGGACATGGGGATCAGTGGATTCTAACACTGCCATGAGCACAGACATTTGAGGATATAAAGAAAAGAACTCACCTCGACGAAAAGTAGTACCATGGAAGCACCAATTGATCATCATGCGGAACAGCAGCCGCTTGATCTCTGGGTGAAGCGTGTTTGTGATGCTGTACGTGAGGAGGGCAGTGTGAACAAAGCCGATGATCACACTTTTAATGCCGGTACTGGGTATGAAGTGGCCTCCATACGCCACAGAATGCTCAAGTGTAAGCACATAGTGCAGAACATTCGGCTGCATGATGCTAATGGGCCAAATTATAGAACAGTAGAATAAAAGTACTTGATTGACGTACAGATGGGTAGCATTGTCCAGGTACAAGACCTCTGACTCAAAGTACTTCTCAATATCTTCATCTTTGTCAAACCGCAAGTCCAGATAGTCTCTGTATCGGTTGCAGTCCTCCCTATTTTTGTCCGAATGACGCAGTAGTACCCAAATCTTCGATCCACACAGAGGCGATACATGCGTGGGAAGGCCATGCGAATCCCTGTGCTGATGGGTCGAGGATGTAGCAAGCCCACAGAGACCCCAACTCATGGCATGAGATGGATAGGGCGTAATATCCCCCATTTTCTGTTCAGCCGCCAAACTCATCATCACGTTCTTCGTCCGTTCAAAAGACGATCGGTCAGAGGCGACCCCCCTGCAAGTGCCAAGGTAAACACCCGAATAAGGAGGTCATCGTAAAAGACTTACTCGTAGTTGGGTAGCGCTTTCAACACTGTGCCACCTAAAGGGAATTCCAAGGCATTCAGGACTTGACCGTATTCTCCCCGTCGTGCCTCGTCTAATATTAAATTTAAAGAAGGGTGAGATGATTCGGGTAGATGACACTCTGCATGGCCATAGAGTTCCCTCCTCGAAAACGCTGAAGTGCACCGATGAATCCCAAACATGGCAACCGAGTAAAGTACTCACACTGAATGGAACGATACTCTCCCAATGCCCCAAGTACCTCCAGCCCCCGTTCGTCAAATTCAACATTGCTACCAACATCGGGAAGGCCATAGACTAGGATACTCTGGTTTTCAAGGATCTCCTGAATGTCGGAACTGCCAAGGGAGATATACGTAGCATGGTTCATGTGCTGGACGAGTGCAGCAGTCGGATCGGTGAGATGGACGGGGTCTGCACGATCTGCAATGCGCGTGCGATTGATGTCCACATTTTTTATTGCATTCAGATATCCGGTCTCGCTCTCGCTCTAAAACAGTATGAATACGGACGTCATTCGTTTTATGGTTGTACTTACCCCACATCGGAGAAGACGAAAAGAAATGGTTTGAAACCTTCGATCAGCGTCTTTCCAGACGGTGACCGATGTACTATGCTCGTCGCGCTAGCAAACATTGTTAGGGCAGCACAAATTTTTGGTCGAGACATACCTCATTATGTTCGGTTTTCTTGACGGTGACACGCTTTCTTTTGCTCGACTTGGAATTCTTGAGTGTTGAAACTACGGCCTTGAGATGTTCCGGGAGGAGCTCCCGTAACGACTTGCTAGCTTTGCCAGGATCAATATTGGACTGGGCAGCCTGGACTTGCCCTGTCGACTTGGTTACAGACTTGTCGAAATCTTTTGCCTGATGCCTCGGGCGCTTCCGAGAGGTAAGCTGCGTAGTAAGTTCGTAAACTGGAGGGGGTCCAGGTAGGTGACCTGCGTGCAATCGTGTAACACGGTCCGTAGGTACCACTGGTGCCAATAGGCGTGGTTTAGGTGCTGAAGATGCAGCCCCAGTTTTGACGGATGTTGCCTTGGGAGGCGCTGCAGGCGCACGGTTGCGCCCGTGTAAATCCGACGTGGGCCTCGACGTACGCGAACGAGATGGAGAGGAGGTGCGCGAGATCTGAGGAGAAACAGGGACGCCAGGATTGACCGCAACAGGCGACCTTGTTGCGGAGGGAGGCCACAGCTGCATCTGGACACGATATGCATCATCAGTTCCATCAGAACCCCCCTTGCTACCTGCACTGTCGGCGTCATTTCCACTCAGACTGGACTGGTCATCGTACGGATTTATGGGCGCGGGTTCAGGTGTTGCGTTATCGATGTCCATCTGCTCATCTAGGGGGATCTCTGCCGTCACTTCAGCAACCCTAGTCTGGTCGACATCCATAGTGTGGTCAACATTGGGAATGACATCAGGAGAAGCAAGAACAGCCGGTAGCGGGAAGAATGTAGAGTCCTCCGTTTCGCATCCTAGACGCCCACCCAGCTCGGTGAAAACCTGGTTCAAGATGGGCATGAACTGGTTGATTGATACAGATCCTACAGCCACGAGCAGTAGATGCTGCCAGATGTGCTGTTCGATAGCTCTTAACTTGGGAGGTCGGAGGTGTTTTGACGCCCGTTTGTATCCATACTGTGTTTCAGATACGATTATTAGAACTGGCACTTCTTCGGAAACAGGAACTCACCTGCGCCATATGGAAGTGCGTCGGATAAGCGTCCATGGGATCGAATAAAACCAACGGGGAAAGGTACGTGGTCGCGTACAGAAGACTCTTCTTTAAAGAGAAGCGGTCTAATTCTTCAAGCAGACGTGTATACTGCGGGTGGTGTTCATAGAGCCTACTAGCGGTCAATACGGTGTATATCCCCAAGTCTAAACACGGCATACTTTTCTACGAGGAGAAGATATTCAGAACGCCCTCCCTGTTCAGGCACGGTTAATGTAGAAACGGAGCCGTCAGCAGAAACAACTTACGTTGGCCATCATCCTTATTTCTAGGGCGAGAGATAAAAACTTTCGCTTGAGACCCGTTACGTGCTCGTCACGGCATATGCGGAGCAGACCGTCACATAAAGCCTGGTCTTCTGTGGTGGATTTGTCGTTCGGTTGGCCTACATCGAGGCCCTGGAGCAGGGTAGAGTTCGAAGGTGGAGCAACGCCTATCTCGAGTTGCGGCCCTGAATCCTGCGAGTTGATGGCTTCCTCCACAAGTTCCGGCCAAGTCTCCAGCTTTTTGAGCCAAGGTTCAAGTTTAGTACCACGCATGGGCACTTCAAACGGGCACGCCACGGTATTGATGGACCGTCCAAAATCGTTATGCGCAGAAGCCACTAGATCGTCCAGAAAAGAAAGTAGCATCATGAGATGCCGAGCTTCTTTGTTGAAGGTGCCGGCGCTAGAACCGAGAAAAACGGGCGTCTCTAGGAGATCCGATTGACCAGAGAAGTGCTTTTTTGCCCAGTGAAGGGCAAAGCACCGGCACCGCTAGGCAATCACGTCAGGATCAATGCCGAGTAATCACATAGAAAAAAATTACCTCGAGGAGAGATTTAATGAGGTCGCATTGGGAGGGAAGCTCGTCAATTCTCGTTTTTAGATATATGAATATGTCAGTGTCTTGGGCGCCATGCGTAGTGAAACCAGCAAAGGCAGCCCTTCCTAAAAGTTCGGCTGTCATGTTAATGATGGTGTGAATGTTAAAGACGTAGCCAAACAAATACGAGATTGACTTGTTTGTACATATTTACCACGGTGACTTGCCGCCGGCTCAGGCTTAATTGGGTACCGCGGATCAAAGACCGATCATTCCAGCGAATCAAGTACATGGGTGGTTTTGAATATCACATGGGCGCGCACAAGTGCTCTCTTTCGTTCCACATTTTCTCCGCCTAACCTAACCAAATGAGGCCCCCATTCTACTCAAAAAGCTTTCAAACATGCATCGAGGACGCATTCCAAAAACTCCAGGACTTCCTAGAACCGCTTGAAGACGCAGACAAAGAATCACTGGCGTTGTATGCAAAAGTTCATAAACATATCGCAACGGCAAAGTCACAAATAGTCGACAATTTTGACGAAATCGCTCCCTATCGCAACCAAGACGAGATATCTGACATTGAGATGGCTGATATAGACGATGGACAGACCATTTCAGAGGTAGATGTGGACAACAGCAGGGATCGCGACGAGGTGGCTGAGGAAGAGGAACACGAGGTAGGAGAGGAAGAAGAAGAAGAAGAACGCGGTCATTCCAAAGATGCATATATTCCATCCTTCTTCGTGCCTTTATTGAAAAAAATACATCCAGATAATAAAGCTACGGTAGCATATATCCACCCAATTCAATGAACAGGTATGCTAACATATATTCAGGTTATAGCTAGAGCCTTCCAGGACGACCTGTACATAACGCCACAGGCACAGTGCTCTGTGGAGCACTTTCGTAACATTATCGTTCCCTCTGCCAAACCCATGCGCCTCCAGGGAAAGCGCCCCACTCTATTAGACGAGGACAAGCTGGCATTCCGAAGAATATGCTACCGCTTTCCACAAGCCATGGTGCAGGAAATCGTACGTGTATTATCAATCTGATAAGGCAAACATCTAACAAAAATAGTGACACACTTTCCAGAGCTACTCTTTTCAGCTCTTGGATTTTGCCGAGACGTGCAAAAGGCCCACCGCTATAACGAATAAAAGAAACCTGGAGGGAACGTATCAAAGAACTAGACAGCGCAAGTACCTACCAAATCCCACTTGATAGTGTATTAATATTGTGGCTGGGGCTTATAAATGACGTATCGAAGGGGTGACGTCAGTCTACCACCGGATTTCCTCATCTGTAAATACCGTAGTCATCAGACTCCGATTGGGAGAGGAATGAGATTGAGGTGAAGATGTTGAAAGCACTTGAAGCCGTCGCGGCTGAGGTCGGTGCTGCTGGAAATCCCACTGCTAGTTTGATCCTTTTTTTTGTGTGGGGCATTCATCTTATTCGTGTTGCCTAGTCGCTATCGCGTATGTCATGCACAGGACGCCCTATGTCTTTCCGATTATCGGGGGACGAAAGGTCGAGCACCTTAAAGCGAATATCTAAGCGTTAAATATCAGGCTAACATAGAAGCAAATCGAGTATCTGGAGAGCGTCGTACCTTTGATCCTGGCTTTCCATTATCGATGATTGCAAGTGTTTTTTGTCCTTCCGACGAGACCGAGCTGACGTGACGTTATTCTAGGGAGATGGAACAAGTCATAACAGGATGCTACTAGCTGTAGTAAAAATGGCGAAGCAACCGAAGCTGCAGCCCATCCTTCCTTGAATATTCAGATGAAGTCGTTTGATCGGATCGAATGTTACTATATACAAGTGTCAATTACTCGCTGGTCTATAATCACGGAATCATTCAAGCCCCCTGAAAGTCCCATGGCTTGACACCGTTCAACGATATATCCATGCCTTCTTTGAAGTAAAACTCTCAACGATTGATACCTGCTTCGCAGACCATTATGTCACCCGGGACAGAGGCTATAGCGTTTACCTCCAATATCTTTGCACGCGAGGCAACGATTTGAGAAAGATCCCATTAATGCGGAAAATATATTCTTTCGACATCCCTATAACCATCTGGCCAGACGGCAAACCGGGACTGAAGCACACCGAGAGCTGGAACCAAAGGGAGGATGCCCAGGATATAAATAGTAACGGTGTTTCAGAGCGTGAGCTTTGAAAGACTCCGATATCCGGTCTGAATGAAGAAGTTGCGGACATTCAAGGGCGCGTTCAAGCCAGCAAAGTCTCTTGGATAGAAAACGTCGAAGTGGAAGCTTTCCAGGGTCGGCGTCAGTAGACATTTGATTAGGTCCTCGTGTGATCCCTGGACGTGTCGCAGCTGTGCCAAAAAAATTGGGGGATTCTGTACTTCGGATCCCACAGAGTCACGACACGCGTGGAGCTTTGTGAAGGTTTGCGGGTTCCGGCATCAGAATAGTGAAGTGCTCATCAAGACTGACCCTTTGTCCCGACCTACGGTAGTCCTTATACGAGATAAGGGATGGGTTTCCAGGAGCAAGGACTAGACCAAAGCTGCCATGAGTCTCCGCTGTACGCAATTTCGGTGCAATTTCGAACACGCTCATAGGTGCCACACCAGCAGGTTCCCGGCGGCAGAGAACAAGTTTTGTCAAATTTAGGATGCGACCATAGACTTTACGGAGAACATTGTGGATGTCGAGGTGGTAGTCTGAAATTTGCAGGGAGTACCAGCGTTCGCAGTTGTCCACGAGTAACTGGACCATTTCTTTATCCTTGCCATCGAATGTTGGTAGAATTTCCGAGTTATCGAGGCGTATCGAAATGTTTCTCTTGGGGTAATCGAGTGAGACATGCTCGGCGACTGAGGGAAAAGATGATCGTCTTGTGAAAACCGCAGTTCTGAATGCCGATATACATATTTGCACAGTCCTGTTACCTCACAGGGGCTGCACCATGTATCAAAATTTCAGTTGGAATATGCATGAGGCCCTCCAAACTCACCGCCACAGTCTCAAAGCGATTCGGGGAGTATGGCCGGTGCCAGGTTCAAGATGGATAACCGGAAAGCACGTGATGGAATCCGTGCCGAAAATGGCAAGTCCGGGAATTTGGCGATTTGGCACTGACCATATCAGTCGCTGGCGCCGTCTCGCTCTAAGACTCCCCAGCGAGCTAAGAAGACCTCAAGGGGGTGCATGGTGATCATTGCATGGTCTATGGAAGTACCCATGAGACGGCTGGACTGCATAGTCGACGTGGGTGTCGATTTTGGTGTTGAGGTGCGTCACTCACCTGTTTCTTTATTCCTGTAGCTAAGGAATTCACATCGGATTGCCACAGGGTCACTCTCATAAACGGAGGGTGCCTATATTTGTGCAAACAGCGCTCCACATTGACTACGGGGCCCGCTTTTAACTCCAACGACTAGAAATCCATCACAGCACTCCCTTCCTCCTTCAAACTCAATGGCGACGTTCCTCCACTCCCTCTACCTTTCCTGCGGTATATACTGCAACCTTCAAACTCGTCGTTCGCTTGCCGTGGTTACCACGGTGCGTGATTTTTGTCTTTTTTGTTCCTTAGCTCATTCGTCGGCATCGGACTATTATAAGCTCATTACCAGCGAATAGGAGCATCATATGAACGTTCTCAACCCTCTTCCATGCCCATTTGGCCTGCTGTCCCCTCACGATTCAGCACGACTCTCGCGGCACCAACCCGAACATAACAAACGAGGGCCAGCATTACTCGACAACTCGCGGTGCCTTCGCTGCGGTATATACTGCTGTACAACCACTAAGAGACACGACGGAGAATGTCTTCACGGTTGCCGTGTTCTTTGTTCGTGCGCCGGTGTGCCACAAAAAACCCCATTACCCTCATTACGACGACTACCAGTCTCTTCAACGCGTCCGCCATAGCTGTGACGTTGTCGACGTCCTTCAGAGGCGCAAAGGCTGCGGCGTAGATTTTCGTTGCGCTCGTTGTCGCAGAGTCAACCTGATCCTTCCTCTGTTGAACGAGAGAGACGAATTCTCGGGGCTTTCAAGTGTCTCAAAAACAATGTCTTTCCCACGAGAACTTATGGTTTTGAACAAATAGTCGACGGCTAGTGTTCCAATTTGCGGTGGCGAACGCGTCAGAGGATGCTGCACAAGCATCTCAGTTCCGCAAGTACGCCATCTTGACGTATTTGCCTCTGGCGATGCTGAAGCGGATGACAAGTGTCTGGTCGAAGGAGATGACTGAGCAGGAGTCGTCATTGTTGGCGGATTCAAGGAAATCAGGCAGTCACATTTCCCGGCGTATACTCCGGCGCTGCAGTTATCTATCGAGAATGTTACTGTCTTCCGGTCCGCTACGAAGTATGTCGACAGCGACCTTCAGCAACAATCTGATATCAACCTTCAAGCTTTCGGATTTGCACTACCGCTACTTCGAGTACGCGAGTCTGCTTTCGTCGCAGGGTGTGGTGAAGGAGGCGATGGTGTTACTCAAGCTGACCCTTGGCGATAATACGGGCCCTGGTAGTGCTATCCAGGAGAGGCTCCCCAGGATGAAGTCCGAACCGGCTGGGATGAACACCATCAAGATTGATAGGATGGCTCTCCCCGCGCAGCCTAGTCTTCACACGGCGTAGCCTGGGTATACGTCGTCATTGGCTGGAGCACGTGAAACGTCAACTTCTTCCTATACATCTCCATTCTCTGTTGTCTTCTCAACCGGCAGCGACAGGCGCTTCTCCATGTATGCGTTCTACGCTCCATCTACTCCTGCGCCAGCTCCAGCTCCCGCACCTACGAATCTTGCATATTTCTCCGCCTCCATCCAACATTGGAGTGCCAGCTTCTGGCTTCAGTACGTCCAACCAGGGAGAGTCATTGACGCAGCCGCAGCACCTCCGTGTTGCTCTCCCTCCTCACCAGGCTCCTGCTCCCCTCCCCCCAAGGGAATGGAAAATAGAGGATAGGACGATGCACCTGTCATTCGTAACCGTGGGAGCCCGAGCGCATCCGTGTCGTCGAAAATGCGACCGCCTCACTGTTCGCCTACTATACTCCAGAGCTTATTCTTGGACCACAAGGACTACATACCCCGCCCACCACCGCCGCAACGTCGAATGTTTTATCTGCGGTGAGGTCCACTTCCGAGGCGAACAGGTTTACATTGTCACCTCCTTGACTGCGGACGCTCAGCCAATACCCTCCTCCACGACAAATGCCTTCGTCGGGACAGTTTTGACGTCAAGCGCACCAGCAAACACCCTCCACCTACAGGATCGCATGTTCGTGCGGCGCCGCTTATGGGTCAGGGACCGTACGCTGATGCTCCGCCTACGCCTGAACAAGCTGCTACGTACGGGCTTGCTCATGTAGGATCATATATATTCTCTAGCAGAAGGGAGCTTTCAGTTGTTCAGCGACAACAGCAGCAGCCACCACCAATAGGGCGTATGGTGCCTCTACCACCACCACCAGCATCGAGCGCGTCGAGTTCGTCGTGCAGTAAAGGTCTCTCCTGCCCTGAAACATTGTGCGTGGATAAATCGTATTATTTGCGTGTTCTGATGGTCATTTTGTAGTTCCTTTTCCCAAAACGGCTGGCTGTATGGCTCTCCTTCATCTCAGATGCCATCGCCTATGTGAAATTCACCATGGTTATGGGCGACAACACCACATCGACGTCTGGCATCCATAGCGACTGCACTGCCTCCGAATCCTACATGCCCTATCTATCTTCATTCCGAATTATTCTCTTTGAGTGAAACTAAGTTTGGAAAGACTACGCTGAACCCTTGCTCTTCTCTGACTGATTCAGTTACCCTAAACGCTTGTTGAACCCCAGAAGAATACGCTGAACGCTTTTCTTTAATCATTCGGATTCCTTTTGGTAATCCGAAGTCAGTTACAATCAGTATCGTTATCTACTCGACGTACTAAGCTGGCTCGATCATAACAGATCCTGCCGCAATCGCCCGCCCGCGCCCTCAGTTCGTATGAGATGGCTTCGAAGCTATTAGAGCGAAAGGTCGACTTCCACTACTCATACTTCGAAGGAAGTAGATAAGCTGGTTTCTGACGTTCACATGCAATGGTCATTTTGCCATGTCTTTTGGGAGAGCGCGGGCCGAAGACTATCCTGCGCGTCGTTTTGCTCTCTGACGCTATGGCGCATCCATAACGAGACTCGGGCATGAAAGGTTGACTTTTTCATGCGTTGTGTAGTGCTCACGGGCCATCGAGACTACGAAACCGATGTGGGTGTCGATTTGGACGTGATGTGAGTGATATATCTTTCCTTTTTGTATTTTAGCTTACGGTTTTTATCAGGTCATTTAGGCAGACTCTGAGAAAATGAAGAGATACCCCCGGATTCTCCAGGTACCAAGGACCTCTTCTAACACCGTTGTTATCCGCGTACTGTCTTGGCACCTGGATCCTCCCACTCTTCTACCCACATAACGACTTCTTTGCGCCGTGCAATGGCTTGACGACTGGTATCAAATCATTATCGATGACTGAGCCTCTTGGGCAGCTCGCATTTGCGGTCCCTGTCACTCTCTGATTACTATTGCCGCTTCGCCCAAGTCCCACCATACGAACACTTAGGAAAGCATTTCACCCGTCGATGCTGGGCATTCACTCAGCTATGCAGTCCACGTAAGAAGTGGTTTTGCATCGTTGGACTCTCCCGGGAGCCGGCAGGCAGAGGCACCTAGGGCGTCGTTTTTGCAGTCCTAGTACTCGTCATCCGCTCGCTGGTGTGTACAGAACCCCGATACTCCCCCAGTTACCCGCACCACAAAACGAAACCATTATCTGCTTGCCCTTCCGTGCCTCCTAGGCACTTCAGCACTCAGGAGGGACAATAGCTGCGGTTAGGTGGTTGCTATTCCATCGTCGCCGTAGTGCTGCCCCCCTCCCTCGCCATGACGTCTGAGACGCTCAAAGGAACGAAGTAATCTATGACCTATGATAGCGACAGTCGGCAAGACGTGGCTCCTGGGACACATCGAAGCGCAAGAAAAACCATCGTCATTTTCGGGCTTCAAATAACCTGGCGACGACTGCAACAGCAGCATCGTCTCTATCTTCATTCTCCGAGGCTTCTAGTGCCCCCAAAATTTTCGTTTCGACGACGCCAGTCGAGAGCTACTACGAGTATCATTCATATCGTCATCGTCATCGGCGCGCCGTAGCTTCATTGTTGTTGAGTTCGACGACATCGAGCTTGACGTTTTTTCACCCCCTCTGCCTTTAAAAACAACCTCAACGTCCCTATTACCTCGACTTCTTCTCTTCCGCCCTCAACGACGACGACCTCTATTACGTCCAACACCTCCCAAACCCTACCACCTCCTCGCCGTACATTATTACGACCTCCGACGAGTCAGATACGACGTCCCTCGTTACAGTCGTCACCTCCATCTCCGGCCAGTTCACAAATACACGACGAATGTGTCCTCATTGCTCGCCACCTCCGATTCGGGTACGAGTGACGCCCAATCGCGCTGCTGGTATTGTACTTGCCACCCTCCCTTTCGGTGCCATCGTCATTAATCAGTGCGCCCGAAACGGTGTATTGGTATGATGGAGACTATCCAGTACACCAGACGGGAGGGCAAAAGTGCCGTCCGGTTACCCTATGATGAGTTTGAGAATAGAACTCATCAGTGGTATGGGTATCTACGGAACACACGTGTACGCTTCCTTCCCTTCTCCACAGGATACCTGCACGATGAATTATCGTTAGCAGGCACATTGGTACGCAACATTCAAGATGTAGTCCGGCCGCGTCTGATACTAATACTTGTTCGACAGGCACATGCTATCTCACGATGCCCAGGCTGCGACGTCTAGTTTTTTTTTTCTCTCTCGTTCGCTGAAGAGCAGGAGAAGGAGCAGGAGTGGAGAACAGCAGAGGACAGGACGGCCCCTTAATGAACGATGATTCATAGGAGGGCTGATCGCTATCTGCGAAGAGACCAAGACGCGTCTAGGTCTCTAAGGTTCAAACGTTAAGATCGGGCCCTGACGGCTCATTTCGTACCTGTCCGTCTATCTCATAATCATACTCAAGCACTCATACATACCTCATGCCCTCGACGTTCCTCTCTTCGCATGATCGCCCTCTACTCAGAGCTACATGGCCTCATTGTCGACCACCTTAGAGACGACATCCCGGCACTCACAGCTTGCTCCCTCGTCTCTCGTGCACTCTTACCTCGAAGCCAGCATCATCTCTTCCGACACGTCACATTCTATCCTGACGGTGATTGATGTACATGCTTTTTTTGTGGCGAAGGCCCCGCTTGTCGAGGAGCGGATGATTTATGAGCGACCGCTGCCGAGGAATAAGGGTATGCGCACGGATATATGGACAGAGGTGTTGTCGAGGGTACTACCTCTGCTCGTCACGCGTCGGAGGGCCACATTTCCCGGGCAGATGTATTTGGATACGCGCGATAGAGTGCAGAGTGGAGTACAAGGGTTACTGGTGCAGCTGACAAGCCTTACACATGGCGTGTACGTCACCGGTCTCTCCGAATTCGCAGCATTCTTCGGGTGCGCTTCACATTTGAGGCGATTGGCGATGAACGTCGTCACCGTCAGCAGAGGCGATACGACGCCATGCTTCAGGGGGGGCTCTGTAAAAAGCTGGAGATGCTCAAGCTCGAGACTAGCGACATGCGCGCGAGGTGGATGTGCCCCCTCTTTGGTAGAGACGGCATCATCTCGCTAGAGAATCTGATGGAGCTCGTCTTCCCGGTGACATCAGAGGTGGAAAGTTGAATGCCAGGTGTGCATGAGCTCTTCGACCGAGCTCCGAGGTTAGATCTGGCGATGCTATGGGACGGGAGAGGATCTCATCGGGATCCTGGTTGTGAGTCGCATCCCTCTCATTTAACTTGTCTAATCTATCTCAGAATATCACCCCCATACTCGATATCAGTCACCTCCGTTCTCTTATGATCTTCGCCCCACTGACCTATACCGACCGATACGAGGAGAGAAGGGATCTTGTCCCCAGGAAGACCAAGGTACATACCCCGGATACCGCGATATCTTAGTTAGACTGGACGAGGAGAATGTGGGATATGGATGCTCAGTTAGATGCTCAGTCAGAGGAAGTCGTTCTGATTGTGAAAGGGAGCTCCATGGTTGGCGATGAAGGTGTGAAAGAGATGTGGGCATGTCTGCTGAAGCCAAATATCGCGCTATGCGTCGAAGGCGAGTGTTCGGGTTTTGTGAAGAGGTCTGGCCGCCGCCTCGTGAAGCGATTCGGCTTTGCTATTCTTTTCTTATATCCCTGCCAGACAGACAGACAGACAGGATATTGTGGGGCGCCACCGCCGAGTATCGATCGAAACAGGGGAGGACGGTCTGCAGGAGCTGTCAGCATACCGAGCAGCAATACGGGCTTATACGGGCGACGAGGACCTCGATGTCTTCTCGGTGACACAGTACGTTCAATGGCCGTCTGGTACGACGCTAGAGGAGGTCCTGCACGGAATATCCATGTCCATGGACGCACGTGGCGCGAGGATAACAGCAGCAAAGACCATCCTGGGCAAGCGACTACTGTGGTCGACGTGCCGATATCGTATAGTCTATGTGAGCACGTGAACTATGCTTCCATGAAGGAGTTCCGGATGCCACTTGTCCCGCCGGTGAAGGGATGTTGTTCAGAGACTGGTTATCGAGGGTGCGACCGATGGATGTGACACGGTCAAGAATGCATGTAAGATGACCTTGGACAATGTTGTTGTCTATGAGCTCAATGACGAAGGGGTTTGTTTTGATGGAGTCGACTGGCCGGAGAAGGGGAGGGGGAGGGGGAATAACTCCATACAGGAGCACTCGACTGAACCCTGTAGGAAAGCAGCAGCAGTGACAACCCCTCGCTATCAGGCGAATTGGATGGACGGCCTATGAGCCCAGTGCTATCGCCATCGACACTACAGACGACAGCTTCTTCGCCATCCTAGAAGGCCACTTTGATCAGAGAATCACCTATCCTTGACCTCAGCGGCTGTTCAGACCGATATCATATGTTCTGGAATCACCGATTCATCCAAGGAGTGAGTTTTGTCGTTGCGATTCACATCCAATTCTGACGTGGTGGATTTTCAGATATGGAGAGATGTCTCTACTACTTCTGGCGCAAGATAAGCGAGCGAGTCAAAGTTGCGGAGGGCATAGTCCAGATAGCACCCGAGGATATTCCTCAGCCTGTTACAACTGCAGGGGAGATTCATCTCCCGTCCCCAATATCAACAAAACGGAGGCTGATGAGGATTTCGATTGCGACCCGCACTATGACAAGGGGTTTTGCTTCCAGGAGGACGACGAGGCTTGTGAGTCCCTCAGCTGACCGCAAGTCGCCTCAGATGGCCGACCTACCTGTTAGGAAGAGGGCATTGGATGACGTGGCGGAACGTTCAGGTCGGGAATGCCACTGAGATAACCGAAAGTCGATGTCAAGGTAGATATACCGGAGCAGAGACATCTGCGATACCCCTGGCTGGCGCTGTTTCGCTCTGGGACTGCTGCCCCGATTTTGGAAGCCCTGGCGGATATTCCATTGTTACTGGAAGCTAAAAGATGTCCGCCGTCGATCTCCGGGGCTTCTAGACGATATCGTGTTATTACCTTTTCCTTCCGTGTCTGACATCCCTCAGGACGACTCTCGTGACACTCTACCCGCTCTGAAAACAACTGCGGCTTTTCTACTTGACTCCAGTACCACAGCTGCGGTATATACTGCAGCAGACATACTAGGAGACATTCCCGAGACCAGTTCTGCGGTCTTCACACGTACTTTGGGTACAATAGTGCGTGGTTTCTTCTTTTTTGTCGTAACAGGTTATAATTTGTATCGTATCGTTACAGGCTCATAACCAGTGACCGATAAGTATTAACCGGACGTATCCAACCTTCCCGCACTCCCACCAGGCCAGCCATTCGCTCGCGATTGATAGGACCACTCTCATGACACCACCCCTGCTGAAAGACAATGGCGACATTGCCTCGAACCTCCCGTCACCTCGGCTATGGTATCTGCGGCCGTATAACCACTTATTGATTGGGCGGTACGAGGAAAACCGATAGAGGGCCGATGGCTAACCCTAGCCGTTCTAATTCGTCGCATTTACAGCTCCTGTTGAAACTCCACGACTTCGAAGCCAGTCGCTCCTTTGTCAACTTTGTCATCAGAACCATCATTGCAATCAGATTCGCTCAGGACTACAGGTCTTGGCCGTTGTCAGAGAAGAAAAAATACCACAGGTCCCTATTCGAAAAACATTACAAAACACAAATCGAACAGATCGGAAACCAGTACGTGGGAAGAGATAGAGATCAACGGCTGGAAAAGCTATTCAAAGAATTCAAAGGCCAGCACGAAAAGGTCGTAACAGCTAGAAATCATCTCGACAGACTGTATCGCATCGTAGGCCTTCAGTTTTCTTTGCGGCATCCATCTGATTGTTCGTCTAGTTTGGCGTCACGCTTCTCCTCGACCCATTTTGGCAGCTAGCTGCAGGCCTCGAGGCACCCAAGCACAGCAGGCCATTCGGCAAAATAGTCGCCCTGCTAGAGCAAGACATGAACGCCGTCATTGAAAAGATGAAACAAGTCTTCCGTTTTCAACGGGAAATGAAGGACAGATTCATGCGCCCAGAAGACGAGCCGCTGTATGAAGAGGTCAACGAAGACGCATATGAGCTGCGAGGGCGCATCACAGCAAATCAGATAAATAACAAGAAATTTCTGTTCGACGTGATAAAGGCGCTGGGTGGGAATGAGGTATACAGGTTTGTAAAGTCATTTGTAAACAACCCGGGCTCCGTGTAGACACCTCCTACTTATACTATTAGCATACGTATGGTCGAATTTGCTACTGTGAAACTGATGCGACTAGAAAGAGCATTTACGGACTTTGTATTCTCTATCCTGCTTACCTACGGTTTTGCCTTGCAATCAAAGTTGTATACGATCAAAATGTCTTAAAAGTCGCTTAGTTTACACAAGAAAAGACAAGTGAAAAGCTCGGGGCGTTATATTTGTTTTCTTGTTTTACTGAAGTAGGTAAATAGAAGACGGAGTACAGGGTTACTACCATATGTAACTAAAGGGCTCCGATGATTGTATTTCAGATTTTTATATAGCTTGTTGGGGGAGAACCACGTGTCTCCGCGTCGTCACCCAGAGCCTTGGGCTAGTAAGAAGAATTAGTACAAGCGATCACGACAAGTGCAGGGAACAATACTCACTGGGATACCACTTTGGCACATTCTTGCGGAAACTGCAGGCGGTCGATTCTTGGACTTGCCACCGGTGGTCCCAGGTTTGATCTGGACATTCGACGACGACGCGGCTGGAGCCTCAGACGAGGGCGAACGCTGTGACTGCTTGCGAGTAGCTCCGGTGGTGATACGGTTGCTCCTGCGTGGCTGTTTGGACTCGAAATTTTTGGTGTTGCTTGCTGTTTTTTGGCGTTTTGGGGGCGGCGGAGCAGTACTACCATGGTCTTCTTCCGATTCCCCTTCATTGCCAGAGGGAGACAGAGATTCCTCGTGGTCGCAGAGCGCCGTAAGTCCACCATTCTAGCAAACATTCAGTTGGTACGATAGACATACTATGAGAAAATACGTACGTTTTTACTAGGAGGAGACGGAGACAGAGTGTCCTCACGGTCGGGGAGCACAGTAAGTTCACCATGCTAGCAAACGTTCAGTTGGTGCGATAGACATACTATGAGAAAATACGTACCTTTTTAATGATACTTGTAGCTTTTTTAGGCGACATGATGGCCCAGTCCTGCCATCGAAGTTTCGCACCCGTCCAAGAGAGGGCGACGAGGTTGCGGGTGATTGTCGCCAAGAATCTTTGGAAATCGAGTGGTAGCGTGCCCTTGGTCTCATCACTAAACTTCATCTGTGGAGGGAAACTCTGCATGAGCCTAGCATCAGGACACCTGGATGGAATGCTTACCATGTGGTGGTGAATGCACTCCACTTTCCGGGCCAAATCCATGCCCCTGTAGTAGCGAAAACGGTCGCGTTCCCAAAGAACTGGCTCCTTTTTGAAGGCTCGTCGTAGGGCGTTGTATGCCACAAGAGAAATGTTCGCCATCGCAATTGGAACAACGAGCAGGATGAAGAGAGAGAAAATAAGACAAATACGCTGCACTGTACTGCAGAGCGGGGACTCGATGCAGTAAGAAAGAAAGAAAAAAAAAGTCCCGAGTACGTGTAGCGAGAATTTTAAGTATTCCCTAGAGTCACGCCTGGTGTTCCAGGAAAACTTCTAGAATACCGAGTCACACCCAGAATTAGTAGTTGTAAATGCATATCAAAGATCCATGACGCATGCCGACCTGTTGGTGGGAAGATTTTCTGAAAGAGGAAGGACCATTGCATTTGCATAGTCCTCTCCGACCCTTGCCCGATGATGCCTGGGTACAGTCGGTACTTCAGCGGGAGGGTGCGCCTGGAGTAATTCCGAAACGTGTAATCCCAATAAAATCATTCTATATTAAAACAAACAAAAAAAAAATCAATCTTGTTTCCTTATCCACCCAGAGAGATTCGAATGATCAGACACAGCGTGAATAGGCTCATAGATTCAGCTACGATGGAAACCAATGGAATGGCGGAAGATGTGCGCGCTGACGCCATATCTAGATTGTGGTCTCACCCTCATGCAGTTGATTTCCAGTCATTATAATCGTGGTATTGTACGAGACGTGGCTGAGAGGAACGAAGGCCGTTGGTGCAGCTATACTCATTTGTGGTGGACGTCTACAGGATGCGGTTTCGAGACGGGACACTATATCCTACCCCTATGTAAAATACGGCGGGCACGCATGTGATTGATGTAGACCTGACGTCCAACGTGAAATCCACCAAGGCAGGTCTTTGGTCGATCGCGATCTCGGACCCCAAACATTCCCTCCCCACCGTTTGGCTGAAGATGTATAAATACGAGGGATGTCTGCCATCCTTCCGTCACCCCGCTTCCACCACCATCTCCATTACCACTACCTGCCTCAAACCAACTCTTGAGCGATGTGGGCTTGCACGTTCGGGTGCCAGAAAGAGTTTCCCTCAGAGGGCGAGCAGGTCCGCCACCTCGGCGTCCATAATGAAGACCCTTCAATTTCATACCATGTCCTCGGCGAGTCCTCATACTTATTAATTGGCAATAGAGTCACTAACGACATTACCAGGAAGAGCCTTCAGACTGGATTCAACCCCAGGGGGGTACCCGTGCCCCACTAACGACTGCATCTTCCGAGGACACGGAGAGGTTGAACGCACATCTATCAAACTGCGTAGTACGTAGCATTTCTTTGTTTCTTCACTCTCTTTCTTACATGCGCCGCAGGTGAATTGGTTGCTAGGAGAGCAGTCGCGGAAACAACCCCCCCAGGGCAGCAGTAGCGCCACGAGGAAACGTCCCCATCCGTGCTTTGACAAAGTCGCTTCGACCACACCAGAACCAAGCCAGGCGCAGGGAAAACGCCGCCGTGTAGACGACCTCCCCTCGGACTTTGAAGAGGCGGCAGCGCCCGGTGACTATTCCCTGCCTGTCCAGTCATGGAACTCGGCGCCCTTTTCTTCTTCACCACCCGGCAGTCCCGCCCACATCGACCTAGCACTCGGTCCATCCCCTTCCTCCTCTCCTCCCCGAATCCTTATAGCACCAGACCCAACGCCGTTCGGACCGTCGCCTTCCCCGCCTACCGACACCATCCCTCATCCTTACCCAACCCCCCTCTTCAGGGTTGCGGACCTAACGTCAGAATTCCAGGAAAATATGCTGCGCTACACGGCAGAGAAGGTGCTTACCGTGTCCGAGACCTGTGTGTTCCACACAGTCACCGGACAACCTCTGAACACAGCACATTATGCGCTCTACGGCGAGTGTTCATCTGGCATGAGGTCGGGACTGAACACGAGTCACTACGACGTGTTCAGGAAGGGCTTCAAGTTCAGTTCCATAAACAAGATCACGCCATTGGGTTCCGATCAAATCCAACCACCCTTTCTTCCTTTCCCCCATCTTTGCCCACTGTTCGTCCACTCCTCCACTCTTTTTTGATCGTTCTATCCTCCTTTTGCTTACTGGTATATAACTAGCTAACTAGCTGTCTTATCTCTAATGGTCCTTGCTGCACTTCATGTGTCCTTAAATTCACAGGACTGCTGGGCTGCTGGTGACCAGTGGTGAGTGCCTATCTTGTAACACCATGCCTTCATACTGATTTGTCTTGCTCTGTTTGTAGGAGTTTTATATCATAGATGCCCTGGACCTGAATGTATGTAGTTTGCATTGTTTTAATGCTCATTGCTTACTGTGTACTTAGGATCTGGAATGAGCAGTGAGGCATGGGGTGTAATGATGTCGAAGACCTCTATGTGTGACAGTCATTGCTACTCTGCTTTTCCATGTTTTGTTTGTCTCCCCTGAAAGCTCAGTGGTCAATTGTAAGTGGTATTATCTTCGTCAGTGATTAGGCATACTGATATTTTTATACAGAGATAAAATGCTGGGGTAAAAGCGAAGCAGGTAGTGACTGGTGATCTCAATGATGAAGAGGAAGAAACTTGGGGGTTACGGGCAGATCTTGAGGGAAGACCCGGAGAAACGGATGGTGAAGATAATCGCGACACAGACTGATAGCGTGGGGATGGAATAACAATGTGTACTATCTATTATTATTGGAATAAAACCTTTTTGCTAGCCCATGCCGAGAACTGCTGTACAATTTATAGATTGAATGTATATCCATCATAGTACTACAGAAAGGAATGGTTGTACTACTGTTGTGAAACCGAAGTACTATGGTAGCAATACATATGTCTCAGTCATAGCTACCTCAGCTACCAGTAGGTATATTCATTTAACAGCAGGCTACGTACTAGTACCTAAATGGGGGGTGTGCTACCAAGGTACCCGAGCTACGTACCCACTGTAGCTGCACGTATCACATTGTCATTTTCCTGATGCAAGAGGCGCCTTAAAGTTTGCATCTTGACACATGCCCAACACGCTGATGCGCTATTTTATGATCAGTTTAGAATACAAAGTGCTAAATATCAGACTCACTCCAAGCAGTGTCTGGCAGTTGTCACAAAGTGCGCCTCCAATTGCCGCGCACGAGTGCGCTTCTCCGTCATGAGATTGAACAAGATGGAATCTACGACACTGATGATTCGCCTGGAGGAAGAGAATAAGTTCGTCGATGCCGTAATGTTCCGGCCCAACTACAACATCGTAGTAGTCGTCCCAATCATCTGGAATAATCGACCTTTGCCCCTCTTTTTGCGAATTCCATGGGAGTTGACTCCAAAATACAAAGGAATGCGAGAGCTTCCCATCCCGTCCTGCTCGGCCTGTTTGTTGGACGAGATCGATGAGGGTAGTCACATTGGCGTGTACAGTAATCCGGACATTGGACTGATCTATCCCTTCACCGAGACACTGGGTTCCGACTATCCACCTGTTTTTTCGCCTCCTCCCCCTCTTGCCACCTCTTGATATTCGCCCGTTTCTTCATCGTGTTGGTCTCTTCGTCAAGGTCGACTTTGGACACATAGTAGTCACAGCCGAGGGCGTCAGCCAACAGTTTGGCATCAGCAATCGTCCTAGTGTAGATGATACCACGATGATCCGCACCAAGTGTGAAATTACGGCAAAAGGTCGTCACTCGTTCAATAAGGTCTTTTTCATCCGGAACATGGGTGACAGAATAGGATATGTTTGGCCTTGCAATGGGCGCACGAATGATTCGAAGCGTCTCCTGGGTAATCGCCATCGCACGGCACAACAACGGTATGGATTGAGGAAGTACAGTCGAAGAGAGAAAGGTAAAGGGCTTCTTCATCTTCGTCAGCTTGTGAAATAGACGGAAACATGCCCGATAGGTCGAAGAAGCATAGACATGATGGCATTCATCAATGAAGATGCGCCGTAGACGAGATTCCTGCTTCTCTACCCAACCCAAAAATTTATCGGTCCCAGCTTGGTGGGCAGCAACAAAAACAAGTTGCCCATTCATATCGGAGAAGGATGGGTATATTCCACCGCGTACGCCATGGTTTTGTCGGAGACGGCGATCCATATCTTCAGTGAGAGCCGTAAGGGGGGTGACAACGAGGAAAAGGCCTTCGGGAACGAGGCACGGCGCCGAAAAAAAAGCCAGACTCTTCCCGCTCCCCGTTGGCATAATTGCGAGGATGTTTTCTCGTCCAAGCGTCGACTGGACTAGTTCTGCCTGTTGAGGCGAGCAGAAATAGGTGCTACCACTCGGTACAACAGATCGTACCTCTTCAAACAAGTGCGGATGGACCTGGATCGCCACGGTATTGGTTGTCGGGTGCTGATGATTGCTATCGGACACCAGCCTCGTATGGGTGTATGCCATCGAATTGATCATCAGACGCTCATTGCTCTCCTGCAGGGTGCTTTTGAGCTCGGCCGTCTGCCTTTCTATGGACGCAAGGACATTGGTCGTGGCTGCACGGGTTACGTCGTGGATCGTATCAGATATGTGGGCAAATGACGGAGCATCAGGCTCAAAACAAGCCGCCTAATTTCGTTAAGATAAATGTTTAAATGCTCGGAAAGAGTTTAGCTTACAACGTTCTCGGATTTGACCTTCGCCAGATGGTTTGGGTGCAATAGATTATTGACACCGTGCCAACGTATACTGATGCGTTGATTTGATGACACTGAGGTGGATGAGATATCAGCCAGGGCGTTACTGATTTGTATCGAGTAGTGCTGTTGACCGACTTCCTTGGTGTGGGCAAACATGGCATGAACATGTTGGACTTCCTCATCAAGCTGATCCGACGAGGTAAAGTCAACTTTGGCAAGATTGACGAGCATCGTATGCATGAACTGTCGCCAAGAGCTCACACCAAGGGGAGCACCCAGGTATGTCGACGTGATCTCCCGTGTAGTCTCCGAAAAGTCATCTGTAACCATCCGACGCCCGCTGAGAACAAACAGGTGGGACTCATAGAAGTCTGAACTGTTGTTCGACGATCCCGCTTTGACTAACATATACATGTGCGTAGCGGCGGGATACACAGTCGTCACAAGAAGGATGAGAAGACGGGAGACAACGAAGGATGGACACCGTGCAACGCGCACACCATGTCCTTGAATGCTCTTAGTCTTGACGTAGTTCGTAACAATCGTCAGCATGCCGTTAAAGACAAAGACATGCCGGTCGTTGACCGTATTCGAGTGCTGAACAGGCGTCATTTCCGTCCCCCTCGCCCCTCCCCCCCACGTCGCAGTTATGAGATAATAGAGTAGCTTCACACACTCATTCAGCTCGCATATCCAATCCATCACATTGCCTATGCCCATGTCAGCATGCAGTTTGTTAAATCAGAACACAAATCACCTCTGCTAATCTGCAGCTTTCCTTGTCCATCTGCTGATAGAGTCAGTGAAAATGCGCTTGACACGAGTTCAATACTCACCGTTTCCCATTTTCTGGGAAACTAATTCCGGTCGATGTGAAAGGTGATTCAACAGTCGTACCGTCAGATCCTCCTTGTGCAGACCAAAGGCTTTGAAACCGTTCGCAGTGTTCGTTATCAACGACTCCCCATACTCGCTGTTCAGGGGATCATCCTGTAACCACATCCTGGGATTACTGGGATCGAGGCGTGCGGATATATGGTCCAAAATATCCTGATAGTCACACCCACGGAACAGGCGGTGAATTCGCATTTGAAGCGTATCAACGCATCCGGTTATGGAGTCCGCAAAATCCGTCATAAGAACCGGATGTCCGTCAACGCTGAGAACCTTATAGTCCAGGTCCCAATTGAACCGTGCAAATCCGGGTTCATTTTTCGTAAGCGTCGTGTAAAAGGCATGCGACTGCTTCAAACTATGGAACAGGGTGGCTTTCCCAGCGATGAGAAAGGGTTGAACAGCTTCAACATATGCCCTGAAACATACCATTAGAGATGCACGACATCTGTACCGAAGAGACTCACCGGTTGGTCTCATCTCCGAATTCAGACCGAATGTTGACTATATGTCTACATGCCGTCGCCCGAAATGCATATTGGAGTTTGGACAGCGTGGGAGGTATAAATCGAGGCTTTGCAAACCGTCCACGCGAAGTTTGAAGGTGGACGGCGACAAGGTACCGAGTAAGCGGACATGCGATGTCGTCTTTGAGGTACTCGGGCACAGGACACGACAGAAAGCTCCATATTGCGTCATGGAGCAGGCTGTCAATGCGTGTAGTCGATGTGTCCGCTTGCTCAACCGTACTATAAAGGAGCTCGAGTTTTTCTCGAGTGACGGGATGGAGGTGGACGGGAAAATTGGCTATAGGTTCCCACATGCATCGCAAATGGAACGTCAAAAAGTGGGTCATTTCATCGGCATCCCGGATTAGAGAGTCATCATTTTGAGGCTCCTTGAAGTATTGAAAGTCATTGCTAGGTCAAAACTCAATATCACGAACGAATTCATAAAGTAAGACTTACTGTTCCAAAGTGTGGCTCACAATTTGTTCCTTCGTCAGTTTCCCTATCTGTGACAAGATGGGCGGTATCGCATGATAATACCGTCTGACACTATCCCTGAGGCGAAGGAGATTCGGTTCATTCTTTTTGGGTGCGATCGCATGCTCAATCAGCTCCACAAAAGCTACATCTTGGAGCATCTTTACCCACTCGCCGTGGTACAGCACCTCAGTGAGCTCTCGCTTGTCCGAGACAACGAGCTCCTTTTGAGAATCTCCAAGACCTCTAGCTTTTGAATGCTGAAGGATGAGAGCGAGGACGCCATCAGACGGCAGTGTGGATGACTTCGTGGATTGATCGACGCGAACGTATAGTGATTCGCGCTTCATTCTGGTGAAACAGTGCCCCGGAACCTGTACAGGTCGTCTCTCCATCCAAGAAAGGTCACAGTGTGCAGTTTTTCCATGATTCTGGGTACAGGAACGTTCAGACGGCCATAGCCTTCTGTAAGAGCAACCGGATACACCACATCCCCAAAACATATCCACCTTGAGATGTTCCACACGTCGAATGGCTTCAGAGTCAGGGGAGGGATATCGAGGACGGTCAGCTTGGAGACGCATGACACACAACTCCAGCCCGCGTTTTCCAATCGCACGGCTGCTGTGTTTGTGATGCTCGCGGTGGAACTTCTTGCGATGATTGTACACGTCCTTATGCCGTATAACGGCATGGCAATCTATGCAAACAATCGCTCGATAGGTTGAATCAACAACGAATCCAGAAGATTCCAAGACGGCCTTGGCCCCAGCTTCGGTCTCAATGTCTCGGCAATCGTCTTCATCGTCACCACCAGCATCGTCCCCATCCTCCATTTCGATGTCTCCATCTTCATCGCAACTCTGCTCGGCTTCAGTCCCGCTGGAATCCTCACCAGAGGTATTTTTTCCAAAAGGTCGATCTGTCACAGAGTCAAGATCATCATCCAACACATCCATAGGACTCAGTACCCGCGATGTAGAGGTGTGAGGTTGCACGACTTCAGCGGTGGGTTCATCTTTCAACGGCAGCACGACGATATCAAGGTGACTGGGGTCCGTGCATACCGGCGGAGGATGGCTGGAACCTTCAAGAGTAGCAAGACGTATAATAATCTTCCTCGAATAGCGGCGGTGTAGAGGTTCCATGCACGGGCAGTCCAGTAACTGATCAGAGCGCCGTTCAATGACAACACTTTCTCCTACACTCGATTTCAATCATATGCTACGCAAAGTTGGACGAACAACCTACCTGACCAGTGGATTGTGTTGCGTACATTATGGTAATTGTTCTTATGGTTGGATTTATCAAGCGGAAAGGCGCAGGGCATTTTTCGGCAGCGAAAACTAAAGTATTCAGGAGAGGCAAAAAAAAAACGAGTGAAAAAGGCTTACCCCATGGCCGTACGGTGTCAAGTTAAATCGAAAGAGAGAAGACGTTAGAGCCCCGCGGTGACAGCCAGTCACATGACAATAGTTCTACACACCCAAATTAGTAAATCAAATCTTATATATATATATCTATATTTGACACAACACTCTTCACACTCAAGACGACGAGGCGAAAAATCCGATCCCGAGTCTGAACACCGATGCATGAGACTCGGTCGATCCAAGGCCGATCACAAACCATCCAACTTAAAAATAAACTGGTCTAACAACGATCGAAGCCGGGGCACAGGCGTATACCATATCGGGAATGATATCTTACACATCAATCCCGTCTTCAGGGCAATGACGCGATACTTGAGGATTAAACGATATGCGGAGATGGTACGTCGACTGGTGCTTATGGCACATAGACTGGGTTAGGGTCGATATGCCGCCGGGACTGATATGTGTGCACAGAGTGTTGGCTCTGGATCTGCCATACTACAATCCGGGCTCGACGGAGGAGGTGAGGATTACAGAATCGAATGGGATGGCGGATATTCTTGCGACGAGTGCTTAGACATTGACACAGAACACAGAAGAGACGAATCTCTTCTGAAAGGGTCCTAACCTCCTTGCCTTGTGCAGGGTATGCTCCGAGGCTTCAGAATTAGAGGACTGCGGAAGCCTAAAGCGATGAGTGACATTCGTGAAGGGAAGATATGAGGAGGGGTGGACCTACAAAGTTCAAACCCTTGTTACCCCACGGGACACGAAGCATCTCAATGTCGTCATCCAGCATCAACCAGAAAGTATACAAAAGTATACTGCGACCGAAGTCGAAGTCCCCAGTCGCCTCTCGCTAGCCTGCCGGTAGATAAGTGAGCGATCGAAACATGGAGAGCTTGTTTCTCCCGAAATCAAGGCCCGAACACCGGGAATGTATGTGGGTGTGTGCCCAGAGACAAGTATGTGTCTTGTGTGTCGTGTGGCATACCATGTCATAGGTTCTGGGCCTCGGAATAAGTAGTATGTCGTTATGCATCTTCTTAAACTTCTTCTTGGTCCACCCATACACATAAACGTCGCTTTGGAGATCCCGGTGGATGTCATATGGTGGTCACACGAGCTCCATCTGGATTGTAAGAGCACACCGTAAGAAGGGTGAACCCTAAGCGAATAGGAACACGTGGTGTAATCAAGCTCAATCCTAAGTTCTGAACTGCGTTGTATGCTGGGCATCGAGATGTGCACGATTCCAGCGCAGTGAAGGGGTATAGTATTGAATATCACACAGGTGGACGCACGCGTTGGCTCGGAGAAATGTTTAGTACGTGTCTAAATATCACTTTTCCGAGTCGCAAGACCTAGAATTAGGCCGCGGCTTGACGAGCGTTTGTTTTTCACGTGTAGTATCGGTATGCCTGGACGATTAGCATGGTATGCCTGAGGATCGCGGGCATTTGGGCTGAGACGGTATGGTGTAAATGATGGATGATGGATTTGAATCATAAGCGCCGGGAAGGATGTAAGAGTCACAACAGCGTATTTACTCACGTTTCTACGCACGCATAAGCGCTGCAGGGTATCGGTAACCTAGGAACTCAGAGATATTGCGGGCTGAGGCGGTATCGTGGAAAGGAGATTGAACGATAAGCGCTGAGACAATGTGAAAGACGCCCGTAACAGAATAATTGTTTCTATTATGGCCTCAAGATGGATTAATGAACAGAAGGTGGAGGAAAATGGGGGACCTACGAGTGCTTATTATTATTATGGGGGGTCTGCGTAGTAGGCAGTCGATTCATCTGCAATCAGGATATAGCAAACCGCAAACCGCAGAAGAGATGTTACTTGGGGACGCCGTCGACGCCGAGCTCTATGATGAACCACCCAAATAACCCTAAGAAAATTAGGGTTACGCAGCTAATTTGGTGAATGGTGAACAAGCACGTCGAAGACAACGAGCACCTACCTTAAACTCGAGAACTCGGGCCAATAATCCTGCCGGAAATGGTAAGTACTTGGCTGGAGAACAGAATTAAGTTGGTGCATCACCTAGATAATGGTGGTATATCCACGGGTAGCTGGCAGGACAATTCTTGGCAGGACCGAGCCCTGGTAGGACGTCTTCCATGGCCTATATATCTTAAGATATAATTATCAGACTCATCAAGCTGCCCTTGGATGATCGGGACTGATAAACTTACAATATGCAAACCAAAGGACGACCCTTCCCAAGATTTTCCGGCCTGGATGTATTGTACATAAGCATATAGAGTAAAACGTCCACTCAAATCACCTGAAAGGGTCGTCAGTAATCTATAGACAAAGACGTAGGAAAAACTTACCTCTACATGATCCGCTGGGTCAAAAAAAATGCTTAGCTCGAAGCATACCCTGATTTCCCCTAACGTTCGCCAACCAAACGTTCCAGTCTCGCTGCCCATAGGTGTAAACCACCCCTCAATTTCCCGCCTCGATTTCCACCGTCGCCAACATCCAGCCCGTTCCATTGTAAGCCCGTAGGGTATAGTGTTCTTGGGCGTTGCTCAGTGATTTGTGCCATCCGCAACTTAGCAAGAATAAGTAGCATAACCTAACAAAAGGCTAAACTTACAATATCGACAGCTTGTCAACACCACGCTGCACGAGTACGCCCTTATATCTCCTCTCCGCCTTCAATAGCACCCTCGCCGGGAAATGATCGCTTATTGAAGCGGATCGAAACATATATTTTTTGAGGGTCGCCGAAGAAATAGTCACGTTTTTGAAGACCGGTGCGGAGATAATAGAGTCGCATTGACATCTTAAGAGATGAGTCGACGAATTGAGAGTAAAAAATCACTCACTGGTAAGCGATACGACGAAGGCAAGAGCTCGACCTTGAACGCACGCGAGAGCGATCGAAAGTGATCGAGCTTGCCGTTCTTGCCACGGGCCGAACTTACTTTGACGGAGAGAGACTGGGTTAACGAAAAATACGGACCTCTGATAGCATAACTTGATAAGGGGTGATGGTGGCGCATGATCTTAGAAAATGTATGCGACATGTCCTGCTATTGTATTCGTTTCCTCATATATTTGACAGCGTGGCGTGCGCCCCCAAGCTCGTCATTTGCTCTATTTGCAGGCAGAATTATCGCAGCAGAGGCTCCTTCTCGTGACGGACGTTCAGACGCAGCGTATACCCTGTCGACGACCCATTGGTGCAGGTTTCTTAGACCTCACTCTAGTCTCGGATACTTCGTGAACTCTGGATACAAGAGGACAATTTCGACATTGATTGATACCTTGTCCGACACTGGGTGCCATAATCTGAGTCAATGATCTATCGATCTGCTGGGGTCGTTCGTAGTCTGGTGCGTAATATTTCGCTTAATTATTCCCTTCTGCAAAGTCGTCTCCCCTACCTTCACCTATGACAATGAGGAGTCGATCTTCTCTTAAGATACTCAAAGCGTTGCGGATCTGTGGACCTGGCACTCGTACCATCTTTCTTACTTCGACTGCCTCCTGTTCAGGAAATAATCAACCACGTTAACATGTATACTTGACATTTGCACTGAAACACATGCTTAGAACTACTGACAACCTTCGAACAGAGTGCATGCAGAGGCCCACACACATTCGGTTTCCTACAGAAGATCTCGTCTTAGTTTCTTATACAACACCGCTTCCAGACAACTACACGATACCAGACAGCGTCGTACCTCAATAACTCGGTCCATATCATCCTTTGATCGTGTACCAATCGCTTCTGACGCTTTCAACGTCGCTTGGAATGTTCCTTCGTAGTCCAGTGGTGCCAGCGTTATATCGTTCTCGTGCTCTCGTTGCTGGTGACTCTATTGTAGAGAGCAGCGCGGATGTCATTGAAAATTTTGAGCTCGATGTCTACATTTTTCAGATGGTGGAGTAGCTGGTGGGGTAGGACAAGTCATTTTGGAAGTATGTGAGTCGAACTCGAGTCAAAAAATAGGCCAGACATACATGATGGGTATTGATGATCTCAAGCTGGCAAATGTATTGCTGGTGCTGGTGCTTGAGGATATAGAAGTCTGATCTGTTGGATTTCCAACTTCAAGCTTATGCCGGAAGATTCCCGAACATTCGGCTTAGTAATTTATCATGATACTTTGATAATTATAGGTACTTTTGGTAGAATATTCTAGATAATTTTGTAGTATATAAGGAGCTCGTTCCGAGCTCTAGTAGCTAAGAAATTCAGTATATTTCCTACTGCAAGCCTCCCACTGCATAGATTGCAACATGATCAACAACGCATGAGACTTGGTCGATCACAAAGCACTCAACTTAAAAATAATATTGATAGAAGAATAGATGTGAGAACTCAGTCTGGCGCAACGTAGGCGAAACGACTGAGGTATGGGGTAACTACAGCGAGGTTATATAGCTAATATCGGGTAATGACAGGAGTTGTGATATAAACGGTAAGTAGGAATGAGTGACGATCGAAAGGAAAATATTATAGGGTATAACTCACAACGGAACGGATATCCTCCAACAAATAAACCCTGGATAACGAATGTATACCATATTGGGACTGATATCTTACAAAGCACTGCCGTATTCAGGGAAATCACACTAAACCGATACAGCATGTTCAGGCAGCAATGCCAGAGCAATGAATGGTATACAGAGAGCTGTACTTATTTTTTGCACATTGACTGGCATCCAAATTAAACCAGGGCTTTGAGGTTTGTGACAAACAAGTGTCAAGTTGGAATTGGCTAATTTGCACTTGTTTGGCAGTGTCCTCAGGTTGGAAATCGCTGTAGATGTTACACACCGGGGTGGATTGTAAACATACATGAAATATATTTATAGGTAGTTGAAATTATATTGAGATCGATTGGAACCCGTGGCTGTAAATATTGTGGCCTGCCTTAAGGAAATACGCGTCCTGGTATGATTAACAAGTTGTATACCACCTTTGACTGGCATATATGCATGTATAACACTGCCACAGACATCACAAGGGGCGCTGCCATGGAATAAGCCACACACTGCAACAGGACACCATGAGTGGTGCCAAGATACCTGATATCTGTGATGCCTTAGAGATCACAGGTTTTGCTCCTAGGCGGGCTTTGCTGACGCCAGTATTAGGCTCAGGGGATATTACAAATGGCTGCTGACATTATATGGGTGCATACTAGTATACATAAATCACATGTGTACTGTAGTAACACATGAAATCGTCAGGTGAGACATTTAACCCAAAACGGATGGCTCCGATCACAAATGGCCGTCCTCCATCCCCGTTTCCGCAGTATTTTGCCATGGTGGAACACCCTGGGCACCTGAATCGCTCGGAGTCGGTGCCCATCTGTTCACCTTTTCAAGGCTACAGATGGGCACCGAAATCAGCTCCCTACGGCACCCAGACGGTCCCACAATGGCTCCACACCCGTTTTCCAAATGACCGCCACCGGCACGTGCCGGCATGGACGAGAAACGCCCCGGCTGGAGCGGTGAAAGCGGGAGTGGAATGTTCACATGTCGAAGAACAATTCTCGTCTACAGATCGAAGCGAGCCGGCAAGCGGATACGTCCATGATGGGCAGCGAACCCGACACCGTCCTCCATCCCCCATTTCCGGTATTTTGCCATGGTGGAACGCCCTGGGCACCGGAATCGGTCGGAGTCGGTGCCCATTTGTTCACCTTTTCAAGGGCTACAGATGGGCACCGAAATCGGCTCTCTCCTGTGCCCAGACGGTCGCACGAGGGCTCCGCACCCGTTTTCCAGACGACCCCCACCGGGACGCGTCGGCATCGACGAAAAGAGCGCCGGCTGGAGCGGTGAAAGCGGGAATGGAACGGTCACATGTCGAGGAGCAATTGTCATCTACAAATGGAAACGAGCCGGCCAACGGATAAGTCCACGATGGAGCAAAACGACGGACACAGACTTTAAGGGTTAAAGTCGAGCATTATAAGGGCTAAAGGAGCTGGAGCTGGAGAACATGGTGCGTCAGGCGCATACGGAGAAGCACCTGTCGCGACCCTGTTAGAAAACAGCTGAGAATGGATACGTATAGGGGTGAGTCGATATTTCACGTGCTGCAGCCAATGACGACTTATACCCAGGCTACGCCGTGGGGAGACTAGGCTGCGGAGGGAGAGCCTTCCTATCAATCTTGATGGTGTTCGTCCCAGAAGGTTCGAACTTCATCCTGAGGAGCCTCTCCCGGATCGCACTACCAGGGCCCGTATTATCGCCAAGCGTCAGCTTGAGTAACACCATCGCCTCCTTCACCACACCCTGCGACGAAAGCAGACTCGCGTACTCGAAGTAGCGGTCGTGCAAATCCGAAAGCTTGAAGGTTGGTATCAGATTGTTGCTGGAGGTCGCTGTCGACATACTTCGTAGCGGACCGGAAGACAGTAACATTCTCGATAGATGACTGCAGCGCCGGAGTATACGCCGGGAAATGTGACTGCCTGATTCCTTGAATCCGCCAACAATGATGACTCCTGCTCAGTCATCTCCTTCGACCAGACACTTGTCGTCCGCTTCAGCATCGCCAGAGGCAAATACGCCAAGATGGCGTACTTGCGGAACTGAGATGCTTGTGCGGCATCCTCCGACGCGTTCGCCACCGCAAATTGGAACACTAGCCGTCGACTAGCTGTTCAAAACCCTAAGTTCTCGTGGGAAAGACATTGTTTTTGAGACACTTGAAGCCCCGAGAGTTCGTCTCTCTCGTTCGACAGAGGAAGGATCAGGTTGACTCTGCGACAACGAGCGCAACGAAAATCTACGCCGCAGCCGTTGCACCCCTGAAGGGCGTCGACAACGTCACAGCTATGGCGGACGTGTTGAAGAGATTGGTAGTCGTCGTAATGAGGGTAATGGGGGTTTTCGTGGCGCCGGCGCACGAAAGAAGAACACGGCAACCATGAAGACATTCTCCGTCGTGTCTCTTAGTGGTTGTGCAGCAGTATATACCGCAGCGAAGGCACCGCGAGTTGTCGAGTAATGCCGCCCTTGTTGTTATGTTCGGTTGGTGCCGCGAGAGTCGTGCTGAATTCGTGAGGGGACAGCGGGCTAAATGGGCATGGAAGAGGGTTTAAAACGTTCATATGATGCTCCTCGTTCTCTGGTAATGAGCCTACAAGAGTCCGATACCGGTGAATGAGCTAAGGAGTAAAAAGACAAAAAAAGACGCACCGTGGTAACCAAGGCAAGTAAACGACGAGTGTGAAGGCTGCAGAACTGGTGATTGGCATATCTTCTGGTGTGTCTACTGCAGTATATACCGCAGGAAAGGCAGTAGGAGTGGAGGAAAGTCGCCGTTGAGTTTGACGGAGGAAGGGAGTGCTGCGAGGGAATCCTAGTCGTTGGGGGTTAGAAGCGGACCTCATAGCCACCGGGGAGCATTATCAACATGAGTATAGGCATCCTCTGTCGGGGAGAGTGAGCCTGTAGCAATCCGATGCGAACTCGTTAGCTACAGGAATGACGCACCTTAGGGTTAGCTCTAGACCGTATCCGGCAAGTCAGCCAAACACCTCCTCACCCTCTCCAGCACCTCCAACCTCTCATATACCGCTCTCCTACACCCGGTACACTTCTGCCCCAAACACCTCTCCATCTCCTCCCACTCCTCAACCTCCAACGAACACAGCCTATCCCCCGACGGCCTCGCGTCGATCTCCCAAAACATTCTCCACAACAGCGCCGCCCACGCCTCCCCATCCACCACCTTCCCACACCCCACACACATTACAAGCCCCTCGCCCCGCATACCCACCCGGAACTCATCCCGCCACTTCCGATGGAACTTGAACAGCCTCACCAGTGCACGCGTCGGGATCTGACGGAGCGCTTCCTGGTGCTGTTCCTCATGGAGGGACAACTCCAGCGTATACCTCGAGGCCAGCTCTGCTTCCTCGTCTCACCCGAACCTCGTCGCTATCGCATATACCCTCAGCGGCTCTCTCAGGAACACCGGCACATCCACCGCACCCCTCGCTCCCCATGTCCCCGCTAAACTCAGCACACCCTCGAGGTCATCAAACATGCGCCATGGAGGGATCACAAGACCGCTGATGATCCGTAGAAGCGGCTCGAGGACAGCGTCGTGTTCGTGGATGGGAATGGGCTTGCTGTTCGGTTCGAACGTGAAAGAGGGGGACGCGAAGAAGGTGGTGGTTCGCCGTAGGACTGAGGATGGGAGACGGTATAGGGTGCCGTCGAGAGAAGATAAGATGGCGTCTGCATCTGGGGAGTTGAATGTAGGATGATATGTTGTTGTGAGATTTTGGAACGTCATCGTGGAGGTACTGAAGGAATAAAGTAGTCATGAGAGCATGTGTCGATGGACTCGTTGCCGCATGCTCGTTTCGATACTCCGAGTATCAACGTGAAGACTTGTCGTCACTGGTGAAACAAGGAAAGGATGTCCGTGGGACTGAATGTCACGTCCTTGTACCATAATTGTAAGGACAGAGGGGAATAATTAAGCGAAATATCACGCACCAGAATGCGAACATCCCTAGCAGATCGATGTATCGGTGACTCAGATTATGGGACCCGGTGTCGGACAAGGTATCAATCGATGTCGAAGTTGTCCTCTTGTATTCAGTTCACGAAGTATCCGAGACTAGAGTGAGGTCTAAAAACCTGCACCGATACGCCGTCGACAGGGTATATGCGGCGCCTGAATGTCTGTCACGGAGAAGGTGCCTCTGCTGCGATGATTCTACCCTGCGATACGGTCAATGACGAGCTCGGGGAACGCACGCTACACTGTCAGAGATATAAGGAAATAAATAGAATAGCAGGACATGTCGCGTACCTTTCTAAACTCATGTGCAACTCGCGACTATTCCAGGGGAGCGTTGTTCAAGGAGGAAACGTGATGGTGACTATTCTATCCTCTTTACGTGTCAAGGAGGTCGAAGTATGGAGCTGGTCCTCCGAGAGGTTTCATCATGCTAAAGATATAATAGAAGCAAAGACTTTTAACGTGACCATGGAGGACCACATTGACGCCAAGTGAATGTGAAAAAGGTCGTCGGAATTTGAAATCCTGAATATCGGCAATCAGAGCATACGAACCGGCCCTAGCGACCACACACCACTTTCACCGCAACCGTGACCACCTGACATTGATCTCCCTTTGCCTTAGTCCCATGGGCGTACCCTGGCTTCTATTACTCTGCCTTCGACGTGTTTGTATGGCGATGGTAAGTCCCGTTACCTTGTGGATCATCTTTAAATGACGATGAGTCTTTTCACGGTAGCTTCGAAGACGTTTTGAAGACAGTATTCTGAACGTGCGCGAAAGCTTTCAGCGAGGTTTTCTCTTCCTCGAAACACACAGAATGGATTGAGGTGAATTGATATATGGTTCTTGTTATCGGTTTTTGTGCTTACACTGAACGTTAGCTGCTGTTTCTTCAATATTCGAGGATCCGACTTCTGTATGCTCTCGTTCTCTGACGGTCGGACAAGCTACTACGGTGCTAGGAATATGAGTGGTTCGCTTTGCTATGTATTTGGCACTATCTTGAGAGGCTGCGGGACGACAACATCGACCTGGTGGACGATTTGGTCTCTCGGTGTGTGAAGACATGCTCATTTGTTTCTACTGCTAACAAATTTGTATAAGATCGTTACAGTGTCAGTGCTGGTTAACCATATAGCTCTAAATGTCGTCGTAGACAACCCCAGATTCCCGCAAGGCCGGCCCCAGACTTCCAAGTCCCTGGCGACTTTTCTCCTTCGTGTCCGCAACCTCAGCTGCGCTCCCTACCCTAGCAGGGGCACGCGACGACACGCAAGACGCTGTTTTAGCACTGCTAGTACTCGACATTTACTCGCCGGCGTGTACAGTACCCCCGCCACGGGGAGAGGACAACCAATATTGCAGGCCGTTCAGCGCATCGGGAGCGCTTCAGTATGATCACGAGGGGCCGTAAAGATTGTCGCCGTTCCCTCGCTGCCACAGTACTGCTGTCGCCGCCCTTACCACGAAGTCTGAGAGGCTCAAATGAATGAAGTGATGCACGGCTTGTGATAGTGACAGTTGGCAAGACGCGACTCCCGGAACATTGAAGCGCCAGAAAAATCATCGCCATCGTCGGAGGCAAAGACACCCCGGCGTAGGCGTCGTCTTTTTCGGGCTTCAAATACCCTGGCGACGACTGCAACAACGGTATCGTCGTTATCTCTATTCTCCGAGGCTTCCAGTGCCCCGGAACTTTTCATTTCGACGACGCCAGTCGAGAGCTACTACAAGTAGCCACATGGTCATCGTTTTCGGCGCACCGTAGCTGCATTGCTGCTATGTCCGACGACATCGAGCTCGACGTTTTCCACCCCTCTGCCTTCAAAAACATCCTCAACGCTCCCTATTACCTCGATTTCTTTTCTTCCGCCCTCAACGACGACGGCCTCTATCATGTCCAATGCCTCTCAAACCCTACCACATCCTCGCCGCGCATTACTACGACCTCCAACGAATCTGAAACGACGTCTCTAAGCTCCCCGTACTCCTCGTTTGGCCGCAGCTTGCTATCCAGCCCTGGCTTTTCACGGCTACCCTACAACAATGACCTCGCCGTTCTTCCAAAGTGCAGAAGTGCAGTGCACTGGCAACGATTTCCCTCCCACCACGGGAACAGTCCGTACTGTCTAGACTGTTTTTTCGGCTATCATGGTTGTAGTTGTCGCCCTATCTTCCTCACCAACCCTTCCACGACTGACGGTAACGACAATCTTTCTGGGCTTCAACTACCGGCATAACAGATGTGACCGCGACGGAAGAAGGAGCGTAAACGTTTCAAACCATTATTGATACAGTGCTTATAAGCATATCCCGCCCGTCGTCGCTGTTGTCGTCACCCCACCACTCTTGCCTTGAATCTTCGCAGAGGAGACTTCTGCATCCGCTGCCAAATTGTTTGTATGTTGTGGAATCCCTTCAACATCCTGTACAACGGATACTGAACGTGGCACGGATTGACCTTGTCGTCATACAGGTGACGTTGAAGCGAACGGGTGGGAAGAAATGGGAACGGAGGCAGACGGAAGGACAATTGTATTGTATCTCCGCGAACACGAAAATGTCTGTTCGTCCTTGCTGATGGGGCTCTGAAAAAGCAAGGTCGATGTAGGCGGCCATGCAGAATTGTGGTGCGTCCACCCATTTACTATCTCGTTCTATAATTCATGAGTCCTTGTAGGACGTAAGCACTTATGCTGCATACCAAGCCATGACGACGCGTACCCGCGCTGATGCGCACAAACTGTACCGTCGTGCCTCATTTGCTCAACGACATTGGTTGAGTGGATGTCGATTTTTTCAGGACATCCAGTACCACGGAAGACGACCCCTACTCGAACTGCAAGATTATCATTCACCCGAGGCATTGTCGTTACTTTCCGTATCCCTGCCTTTGGTTGCTGCCCCCAATCATCAGGATCCACGACGACGTTATTGATTTCCGGCCTTCAGCACACCGACGACGACTTTTCCTTGATCGACAGGAGCAGTACGTAAGACGTGGGCTGTTCTCACGGACTTCGTCATTGTAGTCGTGCTAGAGCCTGTGTCGCTTCCCTTTCACGGCTCTGACGACTACGGGAATGCGTCTCGCGTGTCAATAGCCACTTCAACCACTTCACCGGTAGCGATTCGCTAGGCGTGAAATCCTGAAATCGTTGATACGGTCTTTGTGGCTGTCCTTGTGTCGTAGTAGTCGCCTGAACCCAAACCGACCGACCCACTCCAACATCAGCGATAGTGCGATAGTGTTCTCGAAGCTCCCAAGCCGGCGGAAGACATTTATGTCGTTAAAGCAACAGTCATTAGCTTCTAGGGTGGTTTCTACATTCATCTTTGTGCGCCCGATCTGACAGAGCACTCCTTTCCCACTCTCCCTCTCATGATGCCCGTTCCCTGACTGCAACAACTACGACAATCCTCGCTCCATGGGTGGTGTGTGCATGGCTGCGCTCCTCGTCGTCGATTGACGTTCTGCCGCCGAAGCGGACTTACACGTCCTAGGCGCTAACAGGGACAGCAAGTCTTGCGGAGCTTCATGGACAGTCGGGATACATTACGATGATTACGATGGGCAAAAAGACGGCGTTCAGTAGCATCTACGAACCCGTGTTGGTGAAGGATTTAGGGCCTGAGAAGACTACACAGCTGTCGTCCGGTCAGCAGCATTCGATTACGCTGGGTGAGAACAGGTACGTTGTTCAAATTCTAGCTTCATTTTGCCCCTGCTGATCACTCTTGCAGTACGGTACGCGTTTGGGGCTGCAACGAATACCGCCGTCATGGTCTGAGTAATCAGGTGGACACGCTCCGTCCTAAACAAGTCCTTCATTGTCCTGGTGCGAATACAGGCGTACTCCTCACTGCGGGCCCAAGTACGTCCGTCGTCGTCGATAGGGGAGTCATGTACTGGATAACGAGCAATGTTCGTCCAACCTCTCTTGAAGCCATAACCTGTAACTAACAGCTACGCGTAGTGGAAAAACTCTGGAGATGGGTCGTCAGACTCGCCCTACAGCGGCTTCCGGTACATGCTAGATATCAAGAGCTGCAAAATCCCTGTCGCCCCGTCTGAAGCCCTGATACATTGGGCTCTGACATCTGATAATAGTGGCGATGGTGATACAACCCTCTCGTGAGGGCGGAACGCTGCGGATGGTAGGACCCTTTCCGTCCTCTGTTGACCTTGCCACTAACTTCTGGACAGACGAGCTCGGTGTAGGACCAGCTGAAGCTAAACTAGCTACGAAACTTATCAAGCGTGTACCGTTGGGAGGTCTTGGCGTACTGTCCGTCGCATAGGGACAGAACACAACACTGTTCCTTGTACGACTGTCGAACAAAAATGATCACTACTAGTTCCACTACCATCCCAACGTTGCCCACTTCAAGTCATTCCCTCCCCACCACCTTCCGAACCTTTAAATCACCCCGCCGCATCGCTGTTTCTCGTTCCGGATGACTCTGGGAGCGTGTTCCGTGCAGAGGTCTGGCTGCCACCCCGTGACGCAAGTGGTCATTCTCGCGAACCGAGCATCGAGGAGGATCCCTTCAGGGCTATCATGCCCTCGCCTCTCCCGCCTGGAGCTGCCCAGCCCAAAAAGCCAAGTCCGCTGAGTGGGGACTAGTCACTTCCTTTCTTTTCAGGACCATTGCATGGACTCATTCATACTCACTTGTACATCTCTAACTATTCGGATTGTGTAATCTACTCGGCTGTTGGATACCGACCAGTGTTTGAAATAGATCACTGTTTGCCTCATACCTTGCTCGTTCATCCTCGTGGTCGAACCCTAGTATATTTCTATTGTTTCTAACACTGACATACCGCAGGGTCCCGTTCCCGCTGTTGGGCTGAGTGTCCAATCTAGGTATCCTCTCCTGCCGTCATCTTCCCAGCAAGAGTGCTAGACCTGACGCTGACTAAACCACGAGGGTACCATGCGCCCTGGAACGTGAAGGTTATTTCAGGCGCATCGTGGCGTCACGGTCTCAAGATGCCAACAGTTTGAAGTTTGGTCATATGCACCAACCCGGCGACCTCATACCCACCAATACCGGCGACTTGTCATTCCTCCGCCTCTGTACGTGAACTTGGCGATTAAAGCTAGTTCCTATATATAGTTCACTAACTGTCTCTCAGGATCATCCAATGCCCTTTCTTCGTTCGTCAAGTATCTTTTGGAGGCTACAGCACGGCCGTACTTCCATCGGCCCAGTCCCAAGATGTCGATACGAACATACGGTCACTTCTCCTTCGTGTTCCCTTCGCCGTATTCACCTCTCGGGTTCGGTAATGGCACAGGAAACACCCTTCACGAAGAAGACAGACGGGTTTTCTTCCAATCCGGAGTCGCACTTAGAGCTCATCTCCTCGGTGTCCCAAACGGAACATGATGCAGCTTCCGCCATCTCGTGTGCGGAAGTTAATATCATCTAGCGATGGATTCTCAGGCAAGCAGCATCACGCCGCCATGCGACGTTGTAGCTGTGTACGCCAAGCGGGGAACCGTCTTCCTGAAATATGGTCAGTCCGTATCATAATCTCCGCGTACGTGATCTGAAGACGAGCTCTACAAGAAATCGCCGACAAAGTCTTACAGTGCAGGACCTAGCGCAGCACTTATTTGCCTCACTCATCATCTGTGCTCCTTCAACGGTTCTTCGTTTCTAATATTATAGCCTGATTTCCATCTTCCTTTCAAATGAGATGTATCATCTATCACCCTGACCACTCATGGATCAGATGAGGCTCCCCAAAGGAGAGATTATATATAGCGCACCTGCGAGACCTCGTCTTCTTTCCGTCTCTTGACTAGCCTGTTTCGCAGGGCTTTCGTGCTGTCTCCTCGAGCGGCTACTGGAAGATGCTCTTGCCGATTCTTCTGTGAGTGGATCATCACTATGCTCCTTTCTAAACGGTGACGAGGTGTAGATATTGTATCAAGTTCGCACATTCGAACGGCTTCCATTTTGACGAATTTTCAGGAAAAGTGCTAAGTTTGGGGATACCTATAAAACTTTCTTGGTATTTTGACATAGGCGATCCGGATGAAATGTTCTTCCAACGAAGACACATCCATGAGCAGTTTTTCTTTCAGGGGGACGTCATACCCACTCAAATCACCCATCCAAACGGGACGATAAATGTGACTTTTCCTTCGAATGGGTGAGCTCGCAGACGTTCGATTGATGAATCTGTATTTATTGTTTCTTGGCCATAGACTATTTATCGTCGATGCCATAGCAAGCGGCACAGACCATCTGAATCTCCTTAATAGCAGTGGTCTTTTTGATTTCTCGGTTGCGTCGGAGAGTGGCAATAGTGCAACCACATTGTGCGTTCAATCTTCTCCCATCAGCTCAGAGCACTGATTTTTTGCGTAGAACTTCTACATTCTCCACGTCATCCCCAGGTGAAACAGGTCAGACACCGTCTACGTATGAGTCTGTTCTTGTTGCTAGGGTTTCTTCATATTCTGACATCTGTCTTCAGATCTGCAATACCACCGTCTGCAAGTTCGGCTAATGGGAATCGAAATCGTAAACTCTCAATTATTATCGGCACGATGATAGGATCTGTTCTTTTCCTATTATTTCTTCTGGGAGGCGCAATTCTCCTACGTCGGCGGAACTACTTACGGTTAAAGCACCATCTATTGCCAAACCCCAAGATAATATCTGACCGGTAATCGATCTCATCGCTTTCTCCTCTAAATCGTCTCACGGAGAAGGAAGATGGCGATGCTGTATCTCCAGGAATCGTACCATCATTGACAAACGTAGTCGACATACAGCTGCTGAGCAGCGAACGAGATGAACGATTGGGGGAAGATGTGATGGGGAGCAGACATAGCCGCCTTGAGGCATCCACTCCGTTGCGTGCCGATACCTCGGAGCCGCAGATGGGCGGAAGTGTAGAGCAACAGGAGGGTCCTCCAGCGAGTCCTGCTGCTATGGGTCATATGGCAGCCGAAATCCTGAGGCTGACGAACCAGGTTCGTCAGCTCGTCTTTGAACGAGAAGCGGGCGAGTTTCCAGGTAGTGCCTCTGATCCGCCGCCTCCCTATGCGTAAAGGACAGTAGGGTATCGGAATTTCTCCATTCTGGATGGACGCGACGATGTAGTGTTAACTCTGGTAAAGAGACGTGTTTGTATGACAGACTATTTTACACTCTGGACTGCTAACGAAGGTATTTAGCGTTGCAAATGTGTATTGCAAAAGTCGCAAGACAGCCACTGAAAAGACGGCGATGTCCGAGAGGTGGTAGCCTAGTAGATATGAAAGAAAACGATTGCAGCTAGAAGTACAATGTAAACTTTTGCATGATGAGTAAGAACGGTCATCGTCAAAGGAAGGAATGTCAACATACAGTAAAGTACGCAAATATAAATTGGCACGACGGAACGGTAGGTACGTCGTTGCTTTTTATTCTGTCTCATAGTCCTTAGATATCGGTACGATAAAGAATGGAATAGCAGACCGTAAAATAAAGGAGGCGAAGAGACCACAATAGGCCCGACGAACTGACAGAGGCGTAATGGTTTATCCTCGATGAAAGGAACGTGAAAGACCTAGATAGTGGTGGGCTGTGCTAACTTCACATGCTAGTCGTCGTCGGCAAGAATCACGGAAGCAGAGCTCCCAGCGGGCTGGTTAGAAACTGATACGGGGCATCGTACATTGAAGCCGGAAGAGAGGATACACTGGTCTGTGGCTGCATGCCCGATGAGATGGAACGTTCAAGAACGAGATGGGGCGGACCTAGTGTTATAATTTGACTCATTAGCTATAGCAATGAAAACAGAGAAATGACCCACCTTGGCACCAAAATCAACACTCACATCGATTACAGTCTTGCCGCCTCATAGGTACTGCAAAACACCAGCCAGTGACCACCTGGCATCCCCTCGAGGTCCTCCTAGTTCGCCGCACCGTCAGAGAGCCGAGAGCTGAGAGCAAGACAGCGCCAGCGACAGGTATGGCGAGTTTTTGGCAGTGTTCATCACGTGGTTGCCGCCTATAGGCTAATCTCGAACCTCGCACTGGCCACGGCTCTTGCTCCTGTTTCGCTCTCAGTCTACGGCCGCGGGCTAAGACGACCTCGTGGATACTCAAGACGGCTCTTAAATGACTTTAGAAGCACCTGTAGGGCAACAGGACTACATAATCGATTTGAGAGTCGATTCCGATACTAAGGTGCGTGATTTCTGTCATTGTTATTGCTACGGCTAAGGAATCTGTAGAATTTTCACCGGCTCATCTCAGGCCCTGAAATATCGTCCTATGGAGGTATTTAACACCTCTACGCGACCACACGGCTCTCCGTTTCCCTGCAAACTCAGCAAGACTCTTGGATCTCTGAAGGAAACTTCAAAATGTACGGCGACTTTCTCCTTCACTCCAGTACTGTAGCTTCCGTATATACTGCAGCAGGACTACTGGAGTGCATTCGCAGCATTGCTTTTACCACCCCCAGAGAACCGGCGGGACGGCGTCGAAAAAGTGAACGAGGAATCATTTATTAAATGGCTACGAACAAACATGACGACGACGATCTCGAATGCAAATTTGAGTCAGAACAAAGCAGCTTGAATTCCATTCAGTAAACGCTCAGTGCCTGCAAACGTGAGGAAAGCGCCAAAGACAAAAGGTGATTGGATCCCCCATCCTCTGCTAAGACCTTTATGTCTTCCATATCTCGGAGCAGCTGCTCCACGACCTCCCCTGCCCCTGAGAGATGAGCAATGGTCGCACAAGCGTGGTGCAGTTGGAAGTAACGATGGTCGGGAAGAGGGATTTTTCCGTTGGTTGCATCCGTGAGCGTCGCTCGGTTCGGAAGTCTATACATAGCGTTTCGGTTTGGAGGATGAGTGTGAATTTCATACGTATTGTTATCATCCTATATAGGTTTCACGTTCATAAGAAAGAGGACGAATGACAATTCGCTTACATCAATTGGACAGAGAGAAAAGGAGAGCCTATCGAATGCAGGATGCAGGCCGTCTGCTATCGTGAATGTATTCTCCGGTCGGTGAATATCATTTTGATTGAGCTCTTCGAGGATGGGAATTCCAGCAAACCGTTCGATAACGGCTGCGGCGGTAGCGGCCCATTCCATCTGGCAGGCAAATTGAGATCAGATGATGCTACATTCGTAAGGAGGCAGACGAACTTTTGCACGAGCGGCCCTCGTCATTCCAGCTGTATGGTCCATTATCGATTGGCTGAATATGTGACCCAGCGATGTAGTTGCTACAACTTCGGGTGCTTCATTGAATCGCATCGGATCTTCCTCGTAACTGACAAGGTCCACAGTCCCAGACACAATACATCGATAGTTGTCTCGCACCAACGCCTAAGGAACTTTTAGTCGAGAAAAAATGCCTAAAAATAGCGCTTACCAGATCTTTAGCCTTGCTTGAACTGACAGTCGGCTGCGCCAAAGCAGCGGCGATGTTGTCTGCCGTTGCTCGAAATGATGCTCGGGAGCTATGACTTGACAAAGACGTTGGTACTGAACCCTTCGGATTTTTGACTAGTTGCAATGGTCATTCTTGCGCGCCGTGGGACGAAGGTGAAGACATACAAACTCTAATCATGCCCATGACGTATAGATAAGACAACCCGGCAAGTAACTCTCCATTATTATTGCAATCGAGAATTTCCTGTACCAGGTGAGCTTTGCCTTCGACGGAAGGCGAGTGACGAAGTGCATAGCCCAGGACTCGTGCTGAAACTTGTGGACTGAATTTGAACATGACCGCTTCAGAAGCCTCTCTTTCCAAGTTACTTACGACCACACCCCAGCTACTACCAAGAGCTTCAAGGACCAGACAAGATTGATACGCGGTATGTTCATTAGAGCCTAGAGGATAGTCGTTGGAGGGTAGGCGCTCGGGCATGGTGGTAACACTTGTCGGGGTTTAAATCTAGCTGAGTATATGTGGAGCACTCGCTTATGTAAGGGAGCCATCCGAGTGTATTTTCCCACGGGTAAATATCAGACGATGGAACACGTATGAGTACACCGTCTACACCCACAAGAAATAGATTCCAATCATATGTGCACCCGAACGAGACACAAAGAGAAAACCGGGGCCACGCAAACAAAATATTCGTGACTCCGGACCACGAAGGGCGACCAAGAGCAGCAGCGACTCGAAGCGCATCACCAGCACCTTCAAATGCATCCATGGGGTCCAAGAGGGGACGACAGGATGAAGAATATGTCTTCCAGGGACTCGGAGACCCAAAAGACAGGGCAGACAAGACGGAGAGAGATGTAGGAGAAAGGAACTTCGAGATACTTCGAGAACGAGCTGCACCGTGCCGTCTCGTTGGTTCGTGTGCGTGCCTGTCTCAGAAAGTTATCAGTGCCCAGGGTAGATGCCGGTAAGGCGAACGCACGACCTGGTACCACCACTGGCACTACCCTCCGATGCAACCGAAAAGTCAAAAATCCCGCTGCTATTAAGGAGTTTGAGGGTTTCTGTGCCGCTTGCTTGGCATCGACAATAAATGTTTTATGACTGAGAAACAATAAATGCAGATTTATGAGTCGAACGCTCGGAACGTACCCATTTGAAGGCAAAGTCACATTTAGCGTCCTGTTTGCATGGGTGATTTCAGCGGGTCCGAGATCCCCCTGAAAGAAAGACTGCTGAAGAATATGTCTTCGTTGGAAGAACACTTCATCCGGATCGCCTATGTCAAAATGCCAAGAAAGCGTTATAGGTATCCCCAAACTTAGCACTGTTCCTGAAAATTCGTCAAAATGGAAGCCGTTCGAATGTGCGAACTTGATACAACATCTACCCCTCGTCACCGTTTAGAATGGAGCACAGCAATGATCCACTCACAGAAGAATCAGCAAGAGCATCTTCCAGTAGCGCTCGAGGAGATAGCACGAAAGCCCTGTGAAGCAGGCTAGTCAAGAGACGGAAAGAAGACGAGGTCTCGCAGGTGCGCTATATATAATCTCTCCTTTGGGGAGCCTGATCTGATCCGTGAGTGATCAGGACGACAGATGATGTACCTCATTTGAAAGGAAGATGGAAATCAGGCTATAATATTAGAAACGAAGAACCGTTGAAGGAATACGGCTGATGAGTGAGGGAAAGAGCTGCTGCTCTAGGTCCTGCACTGCAAGACGTTGTCGGCGATTTCTTGTAGAGAACGTCTTCAGATCACGTACGCGGAGATTATGATACGGACTGACCATATTTCAGGAAGACGATGCCCCGCTTGGCGCACAGCTAAAAAGTCGCATGGCAGCGTGATGCCGCTTGCCTGAGAATCCATCGCTAGATGATATCAACTTCCGCACACGACATGGCGGAAGCTCCATCATGTTCAGTTTGGTACACCGAGGAGATGAGCTCAAATTGCGACTCCGGCTCGGAAGAAATCCGTCTGTCTTCCTCGTGAAGGGCGTTTCCCATTACCGAACCCGAGACGTGGACGCGACGAAGGGAACACGAAGGATGCGAAGCCACCAGTCCGTTTATCGCAGTATGTCGGTATCGACTTGTTCGTACTGTGGCGGTAAAAGCACGCTCGGGGTGCGTGCAGCCTGCAAATGATACTTGACGAGAGAAGAAGGAGCATTGGATGTACCTAAGACATGGTTATTGAGATTCGATTTGAAACTCCCCACAATCGCGAAGTTCACGTACCGATGCGGAGGAATGACAAGTCGCCGGTATTGGTGGGTATGAGGTCGCCGTGCTCGTGCATATGACCAAACTTCAGACTGTCGGCATCTTGAGACCGTGACGCCACGATGCGCCTGAAATAACCTTCACGTTCCAGGGCGCATGGTAACCTCGTGATTTAGTCAGCGCCGAGTCTAGCGCTCTTGCTGGCAGATGGTGGCAGGAGAGGATACCTAGATTGGACACTCAGCCAAACAGCGGGAACGGGACCCTGCAGTATGTCAGTGTTAGAAACAATAGAAATATACCAGGGTTCGACCACGAGGATGAACGAGCAAGGTATGAGGCAAACAGTGATCTATTTCAAACACTGGCCGGCATCCAACAGCCGAGTAGATTACACAATCCAAATAGTTAGAGATGTACGAGTGAGTATGAATGAGTCCATGCAATGGTCCTGAAAAGAAAGGAAGTGACTAGACCCCGCTCAGCGGACTCGGCTTTTTGGGCTGGGCAGCTCCAGGCGGGAGAGGCGAGGGCATGATAGCCCTGAAGGGATCCTCCTCAATGCTCGGTTCGCGAGAATGACCACTCGCGTCACGAGGGTGGCGGCCAGACCTCTTCGCGGAACATGCTCCCAGAGTCACCACGAACAAGCGAGGCGGTGGAGTAATTTGAAGGTTCGGAAGATGGCGGAGATGGAGGTGGCATCGAGCGAGCTATAGACACGGGAGTACTTGGTACATCCCTATACCGCTGATGAGTGGTATCCTCAAACTCGTCGTCGAGGAGCCCGACAGCACCGGCACCTTTGCCTTCCCGCCTGATGCGTTTGATAGTCTCCATGAACCCAATGCGCCGTTTCTGGGCGCGTTTGTATATGAAGACGGCACCGAGCGCGAGGGCAGCAAGGACGACAGCGGCAGTGGTGATGCCGGCTATGAGGGCTGTACGATTGACGTCACTCGAACCCGCGTCGGAGCTCGCTAGGGATGTGGGCATGTTGGTCGTGAATGTGGTGAGCTGACCAGAGATGTTCGTGACGATGGTGGTGAGGGATGTCGTGCTCGATTCGGCGGAGGTTGTGGTAACGGGCGGCGAGGACGTGGTGGTGTCAGTTTGGGAGGTGGTCGACGCGACAGAGGTCATCGTGGTTGAAGGTGGGAGAGAAGATATCGAGGTAACGGTGAGCGTCGAGGACGACGTCGAAGGCGGCGCAGATGTCGTAGAGAACGTCGAGCTCGACGTCGACGACGTTGAGACGGTGGTGGAGCTTGTCGTGCTGCTCGTCGTTCTGGAAAAAGGTGAGCCATAATCAGCGTAAAAGATGTGTCGGAAACATACAGGATAGATGTCGATGACGTCGAAGAGGAAGTGGAGGTCGAAGACGTCGAGCTTGACGACGTATCAATGGTGCTTGACGACGTGCTCCTGCCCGAGTCACTCGTTGGGGGTGCCGAGGACGCAGCACCTCCCGAACCCGCCGCACCCGTGTCAGAAGAAGGCGCTGCGTTCCCATCCGTAGGTGATACCTGCGCAGAATTACCCTACATTTCATCAGCACAAAGCCTCGTGCATCTTTTCATTCTGACGTACAGAGGTGGGCTGGCCTGCGCCGGAGTCGCTAGCAGGGTCCTGTCGAGGGCGGAGTTGGCGCTTAGGAGCCATTAAAGTCGTCTTGAAGGATCGAGAAGGGGCATGCACTAAAGCAGCAAGGAGTAAAGGAGCGAAGAAAAGTGAAACAAGGAGAGCAAGGCGTGCAGGGATCGAGTACTGCCACACGGCATTCGCCGAAACCTCACGTCATCCCGTAACCGTTGTCACCCCGTGCTTGCAGCCGTCACGACCGAATCCCGACATCCCGCTAGGGTCTGTATTTGAACACGAGTGAGGCTGTATCTTCACTACTCGCCTAGTCGCCTCCAGATATCATATATCATAATTCGGGAGTCTACTTGCAGTGAAGCCCTCTGTTAATGCCTCACCTCCGCTCCTCCTTTACTCCACCGCTTCTTTATCCACATGCTCCATACCAGCCAAGTAGCACTGATTTGGCGACGGGCGCGACATCCGGACGATGTTAATTCACAATGAGCCGAGCAGAGATGGAGGAATAGCGTTAACCAAGAAGAGAAGTAAGGGGTCCTGCATTTTTAACGCCATAATTTCAATTGATTGATGTTAAATAAGGGTCATCCCGAGGCTTTCCGTTTTGGCGAAACGGTGAAAATTTGTCTCCTCTGGCCTTACATCCGACCCCTTGCCTTGTCGACATGCTTTTATTTGTGCCTTTTCTTCGCATTTTCTGAGGCATGTAGGTGGTAAGAGTCGGAAGGACAGATTGAACGATGACTATATTACCGAAAACGCGAAGAAATCCCGCCGTATCCAGGGCGCTGGATAAACATGCCATAATGCTATCGTCCGGTTATCTCGCGTGAGATTGAAGTATGCTCTTTCTCCAAATATCACCTAAATAAAGTTACAGTGTATCTACGAGACGGTGGACAGATGACACGATGGGCCCTACAATATCGATGAAGACCTCACGAGTATTGTTTCGGTCAAACGTCGCAGATTCTGGCGTAATTTTGTCCCTCTCTTCTCGATGTATACTAGAACATTACTCTCAACTTCGATTGAAACGTACTGTTATCAAAACGCCACATGGCGGAGCAACATCAGAATCAAACGACGCATACCAATGTGCGGCTCGCGTCAGGAAATGGGGTTCTTCTGGTTTTTCACCAATCCTTGGATGGCGGATGTCCCATCAAATATAGCGAACCACGCCAGTGATGTCTACTTTAGCGAGAGTCACAACCGTAGCCCACGGAAGAGATGTCCGAGGAAAGCGCACGTCTAAAACAGTAGGACCGGACGTTCTCGTCGATGGATCGTACTAACTCCAGTCCGACAGCGCAAAGACCTGGATGGAAATGCCGCAAGAAACGGAGCACAAAGAACTCGACACCGACCACCCTTGTACTGGCTTCCTCTGCGACGACGACCTTCTACAACGCATCCGACATATCATATCTTCGAAGAGTACCTTAGAATGAACGTCACGCCATTGTAGAAATTGAACAAGGATAAATTACAAGCGGACGAGGTGAATTTCAAGGATTTTTTACTTTTCTTCCGACGCTGACTGGGCCTGCCTTTGTTCCTAGACATCGTGAAACTTTCATGAAAAGACGCCTCCCCTTCTAGCCCTTGAATATGGATACTTCTCTCGAAAAGCGAGAACGAAAACGCGCATATAGCTATCCGGTTATCTTTCATTAGGCTTCGAACATTCTTGTGAGAAAATATGCCATGATCTGTCGGCTATAGAGGATATACTCCGTAGGTCAAAAATATCATCCGCTCTGCACGTAGGTCTAATATTTGGGATCCGTAGCGCACAACGGTCCCCTACTACGAAAATACCTCAGCAGCTGGAGCACTAACACCCGCCAATCTGACGGAATAATATTGCTTCTCGCGTGCAACAGCAGCAGCAACATGCAGTGCGATAGAGCAGTACGTGTAAGATTCCCCTTGTCCAGACTTCCCTTGATGTTAACTAACTGTCTACAGGTTCGACCACATTTCTTTAGACTGCCATCCATAGCGCTATTAGACGCTGTCAGCGATTCTGACGCCGTCTATTCCCCCAATGCCCCTTCGACTTGTATCCATGCTGCCCGCCACGAGCAAGGCATTTACAGCCTTAAAATCTGGAGGGCGAGGTAGAGATCGGGTGTCTTTCCGAATGAACCTATCGTACGCCGACACTCTTGTTGGTGAATACGTCCGGTGCCGAGGTACAGTTTAGGCCTACATGACAAGGCCTGATACATGAATTGGCACTCGAACTCAACGCTGGATAGCTCTATCTCTGTCTCTGTCTTTGCCCGCCCGACGCTTCGCAAAATGACTTTTGGCTATCCGATCTACGCTTTTCCATAAACATCGGTGAGCGCAATTTTCAAACAAGCTCCTCGTGGTTTAACAGGCGATTTTTCACTTCCAGGGCACACGATAGTGGGCGTGCAGTACGTGAGCTTTATCCAATTTGTTCTGTTTACTTCTTCAAAAGCTTACTGCGACTGCAGAGGTCCATTTTGATATCGATTTTCCACGCCGAGAAGCAACTCTCACGTAAAATAAATGATTCGGCCCTCTGCTCTATAAATATTTCGTATCGATTCCACCTTCCCTACGCATCTGTTACACCAAGATTGATACAGGAGGAGATCTGCCAAGGCTCCAATCTATTCGCTCCAAGTACCAGCTAAATCCTCAAGTGAGGCACAATCTACGCTACACACGCGTCTTGGACGCGGCCGGATTTTTGAACGCTGATCCCTTGCTCAATAAGGATATCTATAACGCCTCCCACCTTAGTGCGCAGAAGACCAAGATAAGTATGCGACGACGGAGTAGGCGTCTCGTCGACCTGTGTGTGATGAGCGTGATTCTGTTCAATGAGCCAACTTACCGGTTTACCTTTATCAGGTTCACATGTTCCTCCGTTCGCGATCACGGGGCTTCAATAAGTGAATTCGATACTTCTTCGAGTGATTCTGCGTTTTAGATCAAAGTATCAACATTACTAGTACCGATGGTACGTCTACATCCTATCATCTAGCAGCTCGTTCAAAGTGTATAACATTAATGCGGACAGACACTCTTGCTTGTCCTTCAAACTCGCTGTGTTTTTCTCGACGGCAATATCTCTTCCGGGATCCCATGATCAATCGTCCTGGCCAGCCACGTATTCTTTGATCCACAATATCACGTACCTGTGGGAGAAGCATTCCTCTGCAAATTCAATAATTTCCTATCTTTACCTCGCAACTACCATGAGTTCGACGCGAAGTCACCCCGGCTCTCACGATATGGCTGCCGTTCGATGGTCGGCACTTATGAAAGCAGCCTTGTTGCACCTTCGCCTATGGTGACCATGTTCTTCTACACGCTTCTTCTCCTGCCCCTTGTCGTCCGGGGACAGCTCATAAATCATACCATTGATGATACGCTCGGCGATGAGCTGACTGGGTTTCAAGTAGAATATAGTCCGGCCGGTGAGAATTCAAATGGGAGTACGCTCATATGGAAGAATGCTTCCCAATGCAGTGATTGCGCCATCGTACCAGATGGCTCGTCAGCCATGAATGGTACATGGACTGGAGCGACATACTATCCGTCTCTTGGGAATACGACAGCACAACTGCTATTTCATGGTACGCTTGCCCACCTGTAATCGCAAGATCCTGCGCACATTGCATCTTATACAGGGTCAGCGATCTACGTTTATCTGATTCTTTCGAACTATCCCAAGACCACCGGCTTCGTGAGCGATACGGTTTGCGATTTTCGGATGGACGGAGAACTGGTGGGAAATTACAGCCATGATACCGATGAAACGTATCAGTTCGAGTACAACGTTCTGGCGTATAGCAATACATCCTTAAGCGACGAAGAACATACGCTGGTCATGGAGAGTACAGGGACGAAGCCATCATACCTTATTTTTGATTATGCAGTATACACGTATGTCGCTGGTATTTTCATTCCATGTATGACTGACGTTTATTCACAGGAATACTCAAGCGTCTACCTTCCTTTCAAGTTCTACCACCCCACCAATATTCGCCGCTTCGAGTAATTCCGATTCTGTATCATCGTCAGCATCTTCCTCTGCATCTTCAACAGCATCGCCATCGTCTTCTAGCTTAGCGAAAACCTTTGGAGGTGCCATCGCAGTAGGGGTATTGGCGTTGCTCATATTGGCCGCATCAATGGTCTTCTACATTCGCCGACTCCGCCGAAGATCAAGCACACCTGCAACTTCAGGGGTGGTGACTCATCCTCATAGCCTCTTCCAGCCATTCAGTCGGACGCCCCGCCAGCCCACTACTGTTGGCCTTTATGACGCAGAGGCCTCTAATGAGACACTAACATCTCAAATCCCGGCGCCCACATCCTGGAGACAGCGACGAGAAATATACGAACTGTGACGGGGATCGTATCCTTCATGAAGACGAGATGGTACAGCAGGCCGGAGATAAGGCGTTAGAGAGCGACCCGTTGAAAGAGTTTGGCGATTTGAAAATGCTGGAAATCGGTAGTGAAATGGTCTTGAGATTTTAGCTTTACATTTTGTATCTCCCGAACTGTTGTCGCAGGTGGCGTGCGTAGGAAAGACTTCATACATCGCCACCTCTTTTTAACTCCATTTGTGTTAGCTAGCACTCTGAATAGCTTGATTGGTTACTTCCCTTCACTCCTACCTTTCGTGATATTTTAACGCTCCGTTCCTAAGTACCAAAGGATTTAACGTACACGGATTTGACGCAAAGAATCAAGAATTTCGAGACTCCGTACAATACCATCCTATCGATATGTATGTACTCCCGACTAATCTTCTGGCAAGCTACTAGGAGAAATATGGTAGCCTTATACACCGCATCGCATCGCTATTCCAAAAGGCAAGGCAAGGCATTTCTAAAATTCGTTCAATACAACGGTCAGTATTGTCAAGCATCATAGCGATAGTCATCCATGTTGTTTCTCGATCATAAGTATCGTTCTGTTTCAACACAGTACTGGTTAGCTCTCCGTCGTAAGCCTGAATGTTATCGAATGTCCCCCATTAACGTCTTCCTGTCGTATTCCTTGTTTGCGAATCCTCTTTGTCCTTAAAAAACATGGGATTGCGTCATTTCATGTCGTACGCTTGGGAAGTCTGGGGCGTGTACTACCCTTTTCAATATGCCCAGGGCTTTGTTGCTGCCCACGTTTAGGGGAAGTGCACGTAATCAAAATTACTTGTGGCGATCGAGCAAACAAAAGTATACAACTGGTCTTTGCCAACGACGACAATCTCATTGCTGCCATCGAGCCTAGGCTACACAGATCCTGCCGTCGGGCTCACATGAAGGAAAATACGGTGATTCTTATGAGATGGCTTCCGGGACTAGGGGGTGGACTCGGGCGCATCGACGTGTATGGAAGACTACACCGACGTCATGAATCGATCAATTCCCCGCGTTGTTCCTGCCATCGATGTTCCGGGCCTCTCCGTCCAATATCCCGGTTACCACCACAGCAGTTCAACTGGTCCACATCGAGTTTTGCGTGTTCATCCCTATTTCTCCCTCGAAATACCCGCTAGCAATGACGTCCTTCTCGCTTATATTGTAATGCTAAGCAACGGCTAGCTCTTCTTCGCAGAGCAAAGCCTAATAAGCGTCATGTGTTGGTCAACCTCCTTCGCAAGGAGGATAAATTTTAGTTCCTGGACGAGGAGCCCTCACTGGACCACGATGTCGACGACTTTTCACCACCAAAACACCGGCTATCTCATGAGGCTCCTAGCTTTCGCGCCGTCATCTCGGCATCGTCATTCTCCACCCTGCGCACACCGACTCTCTCCGCCGGGATTCCTGCACCCTCGAGATCCTCTACATCACCCGCCCACCCACAGGCGCTCCGATCACAATGGATGAGCAGTCTTCCGCGGCACCTACAATCCTCTCCCAGTACGCGCCGGTCTGGGTTCTCCCTTTGATCAACGCAGTGAAGTGAAACTTCCGCACTCCGTCGTCCCGGTGGATACAGTTCGCCATTAAGAGAAAACCAGGTTTATTATGCTTCAGGTGCCATGCTCCCATTTATAGTGACTATTCGGAGAAAATACTTTACCTTTTCAATCACACACTCTGGAGCATTCATAGTCGTCCTTGGCTGGTTGGGCTAGGGGAATCACGTCTACTTTTAACAACTTCGCTAGTCGACAAGCCATAGTGCTTCAAATAGTGCATCGAGAACTCATTAGTCGACGGTATCATACCGCCAAACTCCTAGAGACAGCGAAACCCCTGGCGGTGTTCCTTGAGGCAAGTATGTATGTCTGTATTCGAATGTCGCTCACGTTTCGTACCATAAATTTTCGATAGAACCCGGTCTGGCTTTGTCTCTGGGAGCGGTAAGCCGTTGTCCCTACCTGCTGCGCATAGTCCACGCAAGGTTCTTGTGAATGCATGTTTGTGCCGAAGCGGGAGATCGGCGTCCCGCCAACAAGAGTGCTCAACAGTCCACAGTAATCCTTTGTTGCGCATACCCGAGGCTAATTTTTACCGGAACGCTGACAGCGCACACCGTCAACTTTATGTCCTAGGCTGCTCGGACGAACCTGGGTAGCAGAAGTCCTCCTTTAATCACGGTCGTTACATCGTGGTACGTATCTTCCTTTTTGTTCCCATCTATCACTTAGCATGAAACAGGCCGTGTTCTTACCCGCGCATACAGATGGACCATGAAGAAGGAAAGAGTAAGCAATGTCTGAAGAAGCCAGGTATGGGACCGTGAATCAGGGTAGTTCTATGCACCTGCTGGCCTGCTCACACTACCATGTCTTCTAATTGTCCTGCGTCTACGAAACTTCGTGTTTACGTCCATTTGGCCATAGAATGCCTACAGCCGTAGGTCGGTCGGTTTTGAAGACTATCGATGAAGGGTATCTCGTTTACAACTCCTTTACGCTCCAGGGTATGTTAAGTCGTGCGGGGATGTGTAGGTAAAGGCTCGAAGATGTTATGGATATCGGGGTCTTTTCCGGCGTGAGTATGAGTCAACACATGCTTACTCTCGGCCTTCTCGGTGTTGCCCTCGGCTTACCAGTATTTTCTCTTATCTTATCTATTCTTCTTGCTGATACTAGAATACTACGGAAAATTGTAGAATATTAATGACTCAAAGACTCTACCATATAAACACACTCTGTATTACTTAGAAAACAATCTATTTTCACTACTCATCAATGTCCACTTAACTGTGTGATTTAAGCATCTTTGATCGGTTACGCCTAGCGCTTGCCATTGAATTGCTTCCTGACTACGCCTACCGCTTGTCAGAAACCTTGTTAGTTACGCCTACCGCTTGCTGACGCCCCGTTAACTACGCCTAGCGCTTGTTAGCACCCTTTTCGGATCCCTCTTGGTGGTTGGAACTCGGCTTACGGACATCCTCGCTCATATCTTGGGCTTTACTCGAGTATTCATTATTTCATATACTACTCGAAATACCCTGATTCTTAACAGAAGAGCTGTGTATATTCACATATGGCTTGACGATGTATGACTGGTATGTAAATGATGTGCACACTTCAACCTTACCACCGTTACTTAAAGACGGGATATAGATTAGAAGAAATGCCAACAACACATTGGCCATCAGAGTCGAGAATGACAACGAGGAGGCACCTTGATCAAATGGATGATCTGTCTTATCTTCGATGGCAGCCTGCGAGGGTGCCTCTCAACTTCCCAAGAAATTTGAGAAAATTTCCTTTCCCATGAGTGTGAGCTTCGCTCGCAGTGGATATCTGCTGCTTGTGAAGAGTTATTGCTTACCTATCTCACGGATACGTTGTAAGTCAAAGTCGACGCCCCCAACTCATTCCTTCTGGTGCTGGAGTATCTTAGCTTACAAAGACGTTGTATCCACGGCCTTGAATGGGAAACGTGTGCTCCATCAGAGACATTCACGAATTCGAGTTAAGAAAGACCCCATCACCTACCGCTCTCGACATGAATCTCGCTATGATGTGGGTTTCCCTCTTCATAGCCTCCGAATCTATTGGTACTCTCCAGTTCGTTGATCTTGACGACCCTGGCGTTAAGTGCACTAAAGTTTTACGTTATTGGGAAGAGCGTTTTTCAACGCTATAATCAAATTCAATTATAAGCCTCTTGGCTTCATCAGACGTGTCAAATGATGCAATGTGTCTTCGGTAGCGTACGCTCTCGTGTGCAGGGTCTAGGACAACGACGAACAAGGTAGGTGCGCTCATGATCAGAAGTCTTCTGCTTTAAAGATCAGTCACGCTATGATCAGCGCTTCGTTCCACAGTATATCATTTTTCATCAGAAATCTTGTTTGTGACATTTTCTGATGTTCATGCAGATTGACCGCTGTACTACTAGTACCGCAATCTATCGTTGCCAAATATTTTAGGATCGGAAGGATTGAAGTTCTGAGTAATGTTGCCTGAGTATTTGTGACAACCTCAAGACAACCTTCATCGAGAGTGCTCCACCTTTCTTGGCAAACAATTCAGTTCCGAAGACGTTTTTAGGTCTATTTCCTTGGGTGATAACGTACAGCCTTTGCCAAAAGGATAAGTAGCAAAGTTACTTTCCGGGTACATTTTCCACACACAATGAGAGATGATAAAGATTTGAATCACTACAAACGGCTTATGACAATGGATAACTCACCGAGCGTCGACGACTTCCTATGCGCAGTCTCTTGTATTACGCATTATTGGGCTTCGGCGGGACGCCCAGGGAGCATTTTCGTGATCAATGCCGTTAGGTCACGACTGGGTTAATTCCACAAGACAACCACTTCCCCATATAGACACAGAATAAGGGGATGGTTGACAACCATGCTTTGAACAGTTGCGAGAGTTGATTCAATCGTCGGGCCGGTTATCCGAAATGCATGAGTGGAACCCTAACCTAACGCTGCCGGCGTCTCTTTGCATTCAACCATCACCATCATGACAGAGAGCACCAAAGACAGCAGCGACGACATCCTAGCATCGCCTTTACCACTGCCGTGCTCAAATGCAACTTCTTTGTCTCCACCTTCTCCAACTGAAGCATCCCCGCCTCCGTATAGCATAGATGTCGACCAGGATGTGCAACATAGAAACGACAGACACCATCTGTATTCTGGTATAGTACCGCCCAACTTCCACATAAAAGCGCACTCTTATTTTTCTGTCTTTTTTAGCGAATCCAGAAGTAACAATTTTGCATATATCTGCCTTGTGAGTTACATATTCGTTGGCAACGAACCCTGAATTAAACAATGCCTTCCTTAGAACCTATTTCTCGCGTCTATCTTCCAAGTACATATCAAAATTCTTTCTTTGAACTGCTACTAAATTTTACTTCCAAGGAGAACCCTTCCCGCTATAGCCATCTTCGTAATTTGCATGCTTTTGCTTACTCTTTACGCCGTTGGCCCGTCTGCAAAGGAAAACCACCACCAAGTTATACATGACAGTCTCTCATGGGCTCACCTAACTCCATCGGAACGATGTCTCCGTTTTGGCACTCGGGAGTATTCTGCTCAGTTGATGGGCGTACCCACGGGCGAAGATGGCTTGCGGTGGTGCAAAGATAAAACCATCATCATTCATAGCTTCAATATTGGGAAGCCAGAGTATTGTACCGTCGATGTCGATGAATCGGTGTGTTCGGTCTGATAGCGAGGGTGTCGTATTGTCTGATCCTCTTTAGGCGCCCACAAACCATCGAATTCTTGGTCATTGGACAGTTGATTTCAAGGAGCCGAGCTGTAAAACGCTGTGGGAGAACTTCCAGGATAAGGTGCGTACCGCTTTTGATTGAACTGAGTTCCATAAAATAAGAGATTACGCAGGGATGCGTGGCGAATGGCTCAAAGACTCATGTGCGTTTATCTGTATACCTCAAATGTTCGAAGGGTCTGACTTCCTAGGAAGCGTGTTGAAGCCCATATGGGTAACCATCAACCACCATGGGACAATTGGCGAGAGATGTGTTCGACTACGCCCGCAGATTATGGGGGACATCATTTCGATCAGCCCAGTAGCTGTGACCACAGGGTAAGCCGAATCCGCCGGCTAAGGTTCTTTTGTGACTGTTTGTCCCCACGTTTAGGGTATTTTCGGCGGCATATGGGGTGTCTGGTTTGTCGAGGACGAGAGTTGCTGATATAAGCAAACTATTGAATGCGCGGTTTCTAGCGGTGTTCTTCCTATACAGCTTATAATGAAATGGTTTCACAGAAACATAGGGGAAATGAACGCTGACGCAGATGTCGTTCTGCATCCCAATTATTCTCGAAGATGATTTCGGCTCCGGTAAGGTGAAAGTTATTGTTGTGCTATTGCATTAGCCAGGAACCTTTGATCAGATTGTCATTCATTCTAAATTGTTTTCGAACACCTCAAGCTAATTTCACTACACTCTAACATCCACTGAACTTTGTGATTCAGGCATCTATGATCGGCTATGCCCATCACTTGCCCGTTAATTCCTTTCTGACTAGACCTGGCGCTTGTCAGAAACATGGTGGGTTACGCCTAGCGCTTGCTCACACCTTTACGAATCCCCTTGTGATGGCTTACTGGGGGCCCTAATTCAGTATCGACACAACACAAAACTTCAACATTGACCTGCTTTAGCACCCTGCTATACCAATCAGCTCATCATGGAAGAGCGACTTGCGTGTTACCATGACCACAAATTCTTGCTATTCTAGTCAGAAACTCAGTTGTGAGATGATCAAGTACCGCCTGATTTTCCAGCTAGCACTGCCGGCCCAGTGCTGGCAGTCAAAAAGGGGGCAACCCACCGGCACACATCATCTATGTCCATACCATGCAACTCCTTGTCATCTCTCTGTTCCTCCTCCTCTTCCCCATTGTCTCAGGACAGCTCATAAATCACACTATCGATGACACGCTCGGGGATGAGCTGACGGGCTTCAAAGTACAGTACAGTCCAGGCAGTCAGCCTTTGAATGCCAGCGCGCTCGTGTGGAAAAACGCTCTGCAATGCGCTGACTGTGGCATTACCCCTGACCGCTCATTATCGATGAATGGTACATGGACTGGTGCAACATACAACCCAATAAGCAACCCCTCCCTAAAAAACATGAGCGCTGAGTTAAGGTTTCATGGTACGATTATGTGTCCCCCAGCTGGAAGATTTGGCATACTAATGTTCTGCAGGGTCAGCAATATACATTTACCTCATTGTTTCCAACTACCCGGAAGAGACTGAATTAACGAGCAATGTCTTCTGCGATTTTCGGATAGATGGAGAAATCGTGGGGAGCTACAGCCATACCACTGATGGGTCGTATCGCTTTAGCTACAACTTTCTGGCTTATAGCAACGCATCTTTGATGGACGATGATCATACATTCCTTATAGAGACTACGGGAGGGCAATTGTCATACGTTATTTTTGACTATGCACTATACTCGTACGTGCTTCTTCCCCATCTTCATTCGTTCTCATACTGACTACGAGTCGTATATGCAGGAACAATCGAACATCGGCTACGAGTTCGACTACCTCAGACTACATTGGAGCTTCACGTAGCTCCGTGTACTTGTCATCGTCCCTTCCCTCCTCCAAAACTCCTTCATCTTCAGCAGCAGTGTCATCTTCAACAAAAACAGTCAAAGCATTGGCAATCGGCATTCCCATAGGGAGCTTGACTTTAATAATATTTACCGTTTTCCTGGTCATATACTTTCGACGACGACGCCGTCGAAGAGTGAACCTGTCCACGAGGAAGCCCTTTACTCCGTTATTTTGGGCATTCCGAAAGCCTGATCTTGTTCTTGTTGAAGAGGTCGAAGGGAGCCGCGAGAAGATGGTCCAATGAATACTCACGATGGGTCGAACTGTTCTGAGGAGGGGATGCCTCTCGGGCTACAGCATAGAGCATCCTGAGAAGGATTACTAGAGTTCTGCGTGGTGTGTCCGTGGGCGGGAATCATCTTTGTGGGCCTATGCAAGGGTTTATTTGTGACAGGATCTACTATCTATAAATTTCGCCATCTGCTCTGCAGGCTGCTTATACTACCCCATCCTCCGATCTGTTCATGAGTCATGCCTCCGAGTCTCTACTGGCTTACCTCGGACTGGAAATCAACAGTGACAAATTACTCAAACCCGCTAGTATCATCTGTCCTACCTTTTCCCCTATAACACCCGTCCGGCAAGTACAGCAAGGGCATATTTCAAACTGAGACGAGCAGTTTCTGTTTCTTGGGATCAACCGTCTATCAGGGTGATAGTCCATCCAAAGTCCGGGAATGAGAATCTTCGATATGCCCCACCATGACTAGCAGCTCCTTCCCAGTTCGTGTACGAGTCGAGTCGAGTCGGGGATCTAGTATCTAGTATGCCAGTGGATAAGATATCAGCCGCCGTGTTTAAGTCTTTCCGCAATTTAGCTCTTCGAACGGGCAAGGGGGTGTGCTTGTTTGGATTTTTTCGTGCTGAGGGCGATATGGAAAGAAGGGAGGCATGTTCGTGTGACGCGTGGATTGGTAGACAAGGGATGGAGTGTACCTCTCCGAAGAATGTGTATTTGTGGCAGTGCCCATCTAAAGAATTGGCGGTCTGCCTGCACTATCTGAATCCCCATCCGCTGGTGCCTCGTTGCTGGCTTGCCTCGGAATCAAGTACGATGGCAGAAATGTCTATTATCACGTGTATTAGATTCAATTCTAACGAGGCATAGTTTCCATTTCTTAGGATGAGATAGACTATTCGTCGTCCGAGTCTAAAAGCGTCAATTTTTCAATGTTCACCCGGAATCTCGTGTACCATTTAGTGAGGGAGACTTCAGACACCTTCCCCTGGAACGGAACTTGTCGTCTGCGGCTTATGTACAGGCCCAATAACCCAAGTTTTAGACTAAACGAGGAATGGAGTGTCCTTTACATCGGCACGATGGACTTGAAGACTATGGGAGAGGAGAGAGCGACCGGCCCGATACCCGAAATCTGTGTGCCGATCAGAGCAAGCATGTACAAACACACGTCTTTACCTCCGACACTTGTCCGACACACGCCAAACCCGCGGCTGCCATCAACGATACGCGAGACTGCAGAGACGAACCTGCGATTGTATACTAAGATATTGCATTGACTAGGAACCTTAGCTCATATTGTTTATGTGCTGGCTTTTCGAACCATCAATACCAATCGCAGTCATAGGAAGCAAGGATCAGGATGATACCTCCTAATTGGGTACGTATTTCTCAGACTACTCGTGTTTTTGTGTGCTCAACTTTTGAATATCCCCCGTTTTCTTACGCTTTTAATTTGCCTCTTTCGACGGTCGGCTATAACTGGGACTATGGGCCTGGGAAATTTCTGTCATTCGCATGACTCTTCCGACGAACCCACAGTTTTATCACTGTCTACATCGTTTGCACCAGATTATCAGAACTATTTAAACAAAACAAAGAACAGGGCGTTACAGTGACCAGATATTCTTCCACCTTTTTTAACAATGTTGTGTCCGAGATGTTAGGAACAAGTATGGTAACTGGCCTTGCCGCTCAGTCCCCATGATTTATAACCGAAGTCAGCGCCATCCCGACAACATGGCGACTGCCGACTAGTCAATAGTTAAAACAAGGGCAACTCTATGGCATTCGCCATCTGTGTTCTCACATGAAACCACTCACAATAGCTCTTTTTCTTCTCCAACTCATCGTCGCTGCAAAGATGATAAATCGCACTATCGATGATACTCTTGGGGATGAGCTGACAGGATTCAAAGTAAAGTATCGTCCGGACAGTCAGCCTTTCGATGCCAGCGCGCTCGTGTGGAAGAATACTCTGCAATGCATTGGCTGTGCCATTGTACCAGACGTTTCATCAGCGATGGATGGCACGTGGACTAGTGCGACATACGACTCTTCCCTGAAAAATGTCAGTGCTGAACTAACGTTTTATGGTAGGGTTCTGCTTCTTTGATGTGGAAGCTTCCGCATATTGAATGCTCTACAGGATCAGCGATATATATCTACCTGATTGTTTCAAACTATCCATACTGCACTGGATTAGTGAGCGATGTCATTTGTAATTTTCGGATGGATGGAGAAATCGTGGGGAACTACTATCATCCCTCTGATGGGACGTATCGCTTTGAATACAACGTTCTGGCATACAGCAATGCATCTTTGAACGACAATGATCATACATTCCTCATAGAGACTACGGGAACGCAACTATCATACATCATTTTTGATTATGCACTCTACACGTACATCCATCTTTTCCATTTATTTGCTCTGATGCTAATGCATATATTTAGACACAACGAAGTATCTGTCACAAGTTCAACAACACAAAACCCTGGGACAACTGCCTCAGTATCATTCGGAACCTCGCTTGCCTCCGTCTACATGTCATCATCAATTCCTTCCTCCCCAAGTCCTTCGTCATCAGCAGTGACAACGTCTCCGAATTCAGCAAAAGCAATGATAGCCGGCGTTACAGTGGGGGTATCGACGTTGATCATATTAGCCGTATCACTTATCTTATATATTCGTGGACGCCGTCGAAGGGTGAACCAAACGGTGACTCCGGAAACAGAAATGCCGCCCTTTTGCTCCGAAGCTCCTTTGACTCGGACGACCCGACAGTCTGCTCCTATTCCAAACATGAGCCTCGATGACAACAACCATCGCCAGGAGTCATTTCTAGGCCAACTCGGTGCAACGCCCCAGAGTAAACACTTAGAGGGGAAGGAATCTCACAGAGAATCTACTCCTAGAAACGCTGCAGGAGATATCGAGAGACGAAATTCGATCATGCACAATAGAGATTCGGTCCTTGCAGATCTACATCCTAGCAGAAGGGCTGATTTCTCTGTGTCTACTGCAAACTCGCGAAACGTTCATAAGAGCGAGTGGTTTTATTGAATGAAATAATCTGGCAAAGATCTTGTAAGTACTGTATAATTTCGTATTCTCCGGAAAACGTTCTGAGCGATGCTAGTTAGGATATCATACAATCCAGTACATGACATCAGTTCAGATCCTTTTCCCAGGGGTAGTCTAGTTATTCTGGGAAGACCTCTATGATTTCCCTTCTACAGTTTTGTTGACATCGCCGAAAGGTTTTGGCAGGTGGAATTTCAATTTCCTCCTTCAACTTCCTCTGAATTCCATGAAAAAGTCGACTCTATTCAATTCAGTAGGTTTTATACCGGGAACTTGGGTATAAGCTATGTATCATCAGACTCAGACTTGATGATCTCGGATGTCAGACTGTGGAAGGGTAGAAACGACTGACAATACCGAGTCTCCACTGCGCATTTCTACGTGTCCCGTTCAGGCAGGCTTTGTTCTTCTACCAGAGGACCTCGAAGCTCGTGCGTTCCCAGAGCTGTAACATCCGTGACCATCAAGAATTCAAGGATCAACCCTTCGTCTCTCCACATTCCGAAAATACTGTTCACTAGTGCCACTACTCTCATTTTGAGCGACAGGCGAGCCGGTACCTTCTAGTGAACGATCATCAATACCTGTCCCAGAACGTGGTGTTGCCCCTTTCTGGACAATGTTTTAAGTTGAACTGCTCATCCATCTCTCGTTTCAACTACAGACAGCCATCACATGTCTAGAGGGAAACTTAAATCATATATACAATTCTGAAAATATCTGTTAACAACTTACACCGACCATAATACATATACGCAAGACATGCAAGAAGGAATCGAACCTCCGGAGGTGGACATTAACCATTACACTTCGGGGAAGACGTTTGTCGTAACACCGGTCCCTTCATCGCGCTACCAGCTCATATATGTAGGACAGGTTTTGGGGAGGACCTGCCATACGCATAATCAAAATCGGGACTTCTTAGATCATTTCGATGCGGAGATGGTGGCACAGGCCGGAATAAACAGCAAGACAAACCAGTATTGCCTTTCATCTTCACGCACGATGTATCTGTGGTGGAATAAACGGATTACAGCGTTTTTAGATACAAAGAAGGTAGGAGATTATGGGGGTAGCGGTTGCAGTAAGTACTAAACACGGCTTTTGAGCTATCATTCGAGCGTGGATAGGGGGGGGGTGTCTAGTCCTGCATGTTCCTGTGTCTCAAAACTTTCAAGAACCTCCAGAAACGACGCCGTTCTCACCTCTGGTTATGGAGCCAAGCAACACACACACACACACGTTCTTCAAAGAGACCAGGAAAAACGCGTGCAGGAGTGAGATATGCGCTATTAGTATTATACTGTGACGAATTTCTCCAGATTTGAAAGGGGTGGAAATCCTGAGACCGAATTCGGACTAGGGGGTAAGGAATTTTTCGTTTTAGAAGGAAGTATGCTTATCTATTATCTATTCCCGCATCCCATTTTGACTTCGATGCGAAGAGCAAAGTGGAGGCCACTCAGTCCTCATTTACGATTATCCCCAAGCTTTCTAGCTGTCATTGTCGTATCGTTGATGAATTCAACATTCTAAATATCGATACTTCAATCTGGATCTGAGGCTAACACGGCTTCAGTAAACCTCTCACCTCGACCGACGACAATTTTATGCTTTCTTGTTGATATTCACTTTATATTTCACTTTATATTTCGCACCTTTCTGAATGGATATGGGGTGCAGTATAGCATGCTGGATGCAGTTTGTACTATGGAGACGTAAATTACAGATGCTGCTTAGGAAGGATATTTATGTGTCTATTGAAAGGGCATACGTAGTGAAACGAAGCCGAGAAAATTGTACGAAAGGCGACCGCCTAGATTTCAAGAGAGGCTGTCGGTAAGCTAAATAATCATGATACACTGCCGCATGGACTTCAGCCACGTTTCTGGAAACGAGCTCCAGTAAAGCGGTGTCCTAAAGGAGCCAACACGACGGAAAACAGGGTAGTTGTAGGCTTGCGCATTTGCGACCTGGTCAGTCACTGGAACTAGGACGAGACCACATGCACACTGCTCCTTGACATTTTGCCCCACAAAAGCAATGTAAACATTGACATCCCGCCGTTTTTCTATGGCATCACTAAAGGCAAGTCCTACATTACTTTGCCCAGATTCAGACCCGCATTGATCAAGTGGTGCACCTGTTACAGCGAACAAGTCTCCAATCCCATCCTTGTCTGTTGACCATGTAGCTAGCTGTATAACCGTTTCAAGTACCAAAATACCACCATCTTCGACTTGGCCGGTGGGGTTAACCTTTTTAGCCGGAGTTGTGTTGCAGTGAATGACTGTGCAATACATGCCATTATTCGTGCTGCACCATCCCATTTCTACTTCACCGTCCCTTGATGCCCAGCTCCAGGAGGGGGCATAACATACGTCTGGTCTCCTGCGGTAGTTACCACGGCGATGATTACCCCATAGTAAGCTACCAGGAAGTTGGTGCTCCCACAGGCCGGCGAAGTACTTGCTATATGGCCAATAGCTGTGATACTGTTCGGCAATACCTGCTAAGGCATTGAGTCGGTCTCTCGGCCTCGTGAGGGTACGTTGCGTGTACATTGTCACGACATTGTACCAGGCCTGCGCGATATCGCTATCTGCTGACAGATTACTATTGGGAATAGTTGGGGGAAGGGGGGAAATGCGGTTTGGTAGACGGGGGATATCTTCGGTAGGATACAGTTGGACAAAGTTAGGTGCACCATTCATGTTGTTGTGTATTGTCTGGCACTCGTACACCAAGGTATGCGTGGCATAGATCAATCTGCGAGGCGACAATGCACGTTCCTCGAGGCACCATGCGCGCTTATTGACAGGCTCCGGGATGGGGTCCACGCTTCCTCCCATTACCAGACGCATGGTCCCAATGTCGCCATCAGGACAGCGAAACGGGAGCATGCTCTCACCACGGTTCAACTTTCCGACAGTTCGGCGACGATCGTGTAGAAATCCATCGCTGACCTTGTGAGCACAGGCTGCGATAATAGTAACATATGAGTTACGGAATATATGCCGTATCTGTGCAATTTCTCGTGCCTTGTCATCTTCCGAATCCTGCAGTATGCAGAACGAATCCACCCACAGATAGCGAAAACCGAGTTTATGCGTCACTATGATGGCGTCCATGATCGTCTTGGGTATTTTTTCCGAAGGGATGCTTACAATGTATGAGTCCAAGTTTTCGTTCTTCAGGCGATTCGGCTGACCCTCACCCCACACATAACTCAGGGCAACATAATGGTCTTTAGCGCCCTTGCTGACGAAAAGGCGAGGCTGATTTGGATCTAGGCAATCTATTACTCGGGTGGGCAAGCGGGCGTATTGGGGCAGGGAACAATGTTCATGGTGGAAACACTCGAGGACACGTTTCTTGATCAAGTCATAGGCAAAGGATGAATCGACGTCAAGAAGGATATCGCGGTCAGGGATGAACTTCGCTGCAGGATCATCTTGAGAATTATCAGCTTTATTCGCAACAAGTAGGTGTTATCAGACATACCTTCAGCAGTAAGGATCGGGAAGTGGCTCTCCTCTTTTCCGTTGGTGAGATTGAGGGTAGTGACACCAAAGAATCGCTCAAGTCGTACCATCAACTGGTACATCTTATCTTTGGGAGGCCGCCGTCGAGGCCGAGTCGTTTCGATCAATTCGCAAACAATTCTGCACCACTCGCACTGGTGACAAAATTTGATCGAGTGTCGACGTTGTTGACGTTGGATCTGCCTCCATGTAGGCGTCGTGTATGAGAACCCAGCTGATCGTGAATAATGATTCTCAGGTATGGCTTCCCAGACTATTCGGAAGGATTCAACGGAAAACACTGTGTTCCAGCAGGTCTCGCAAACCAGCTTCCGTATGTCAGGATGAACATCCTCCATAACTGGAGCACCCCTTGAGAAGTCGGTCAAGTCAAGGGATTCGCTGTCGCTCCAGTCGGACGAGAGGAGAGACATCGGAAGATCACTCCATGTATCCGGAAGTGTACGTTCCATGCTTGGATATTCGGTCGCAACATCGGTCGACTGAAGGGGTTCTCGATCATCATCGATTTCTTCTGACGAGGTGGATTGGAGGGGAGACATGGAAGGAAACGTCTCGTGTTTATGCTGTGTCAGCCTTTATATGTAAGGCATCGAAACAGCTTTTGTAGGGAGCGCTCAACAGCTTCTTAAACTTGCGAAAACACAGGCAAACAACTAAACACCTTCGAAGTAGATATCAAGTGGTCACGAGACTTTCATTAACTCGATTATGAGGCACTTTCTCGGAGGACGACACTTGTTCTCTCCTCGTTTACAGGCATAACAATTCGAGGGAAGAGGAATCGAAATGTCTGGTGTCGTTTTTGTCTGAGGAGTGTAGGCGTCAAGGGCTTGTCATCACAGCTGTGTGGAAGAGGTGAAGGAGATTGAAGAAGAGGAACGGCTTTAGAAACCGATTAGGCATCGAGTGGCTTGATGGAAAGACGGGCCGGCCCGATATCCGGAATGTGCGGCGATCAGGGCAAACAAGGGCATACATGTGTCCTTACTTGGTCCTTACCTCCGACACGCCAAAGCTAAACCCTGAAAAATCTTTAGGTTCCGAGTAGCCTGTTGAGAATCAGGCTTGGTGCGCAGGTTAGACTCCAGGCTGGTAAGGCTGGACAGGAAGAACCTTGTATTCTACAGCTCCTACAGAGCTTGTATATATACTACTTCAGCCCATTATCTAGAAGTTACTACAACTTTCTGCTCCTTTCGTGCTTACTCATCAACGCTCGGCACGATGCCGGATTGCCTATCTAGAACTTTCCAGCATAATCCCAACATAGCCTGAGGCTGGATTCCACACGACTGCAACATTCAATGACTGCGTCGCCTCGCAAGTGGTAGGTTTCAACTGAGTACATAAACACGCGTTCCCCAAGTCTTATGAAGAGGCGTACGCCGAAAGCTACGTAGTCATTATTTCAGGATCGAGAGTTCCACTCCTACTGGCCCCTGCTCGAGACACCGACCCAGAAGGATTGACCGACAGACCTGCCCAGTGCCACGCCAAGCGTACCTCCCACGAATACATCGCCTCCACCGTTGCTCCAGTGCCACGAGCCACGAGCAGATACAGGGTCCTGCATTTTCTTGTCTCTCAAAATTCAAAACTTTCCAAGATCGATCAGAAACGACGCCGTTCTCGCCTGTGGGTACGGAGCCAAGTAACACACACACACGTTCTTCAAAGAGGCCCGGGAAAAGCGCGCGCAGGAGCGGGATATGCGAAATTAGACCGTGAAAGTTTTCTTCAGATTTGAAAGGTCCCGGAAATGCCGAGATCGACTCGGAACATAGGCCAAGGAGTATGAAGTCTTTCGTTCTTGGAAGGAATTAGCTTGCTTATCTATTATCTATTTCCGTGTCCCATTTTGATGTGAAGAGAAAAATAGGGGCCAGTCAGTCCTCGCTTACGATTATCCTCGAGCCTTCCGGACGAAGTAATCGTATCATTAATGAATGCAACATTCGAAATATCGAGACATTGTGCACCCAAGGCTAACACGGCTTTGGATGAACCTCTCACCTCGACGACCTTAGGCTTTCTTGCTGATGTTCACTTCAGATTTCCGCACCTTTCTGAATGGATATATCATATCGGGTGTGGGGTAGCGTGCTTGACCCAACTTATACTGTGCAGACGGAGATTTCGCGCCAAAAATGGTGCTTAGGAAGGATATCTGTGTTTCTTCTGAACGGGCAGGGGAAATTAAATGAAGCCGAGCAAGTGGTATGCAAGGAGATCGCCTTCAATGACTTTGGATGTGGTAGGTACGGGAATGATCTCTATGGCGAACTGCACACCATATACTTTTTGCTGTCTAAAAGATGTATTTGAAGCGCCTTGAATACGGAAACAGTCATCACACGACAGCCTATTTCCACTAATGTAGACCCAGCTCAAAGCCCTCACTTATTTACCGCAGAAGAGAAGAAAGGCGGGGTCGCCGTTCATCCCACTACAATGGGTCCATTTATTATTCACAGAGCAGGGATGGATACATACAACCCGAACTCAGACAGAAGATATAGCGATCAATGTCGACGCCTACGACAGTACTCAGAGGGACACCCACATGTTTCGCGCCATACGGCACACCGTCATCTAATGCAGGCAGATGTACATAGACCACTAAGCTTGGTTCGTGCACGAGAGAGATTTCGTCGTGATTTCAAGTGTACAGCAAAGAGAATCCTGCAGGATCAGCGGTATGCGTGGTGTCCGTGGGTGGCAAGAACCATTTTTGGAAGCCCCTGTATGGGCACAGAGCTTCGACGACCTTCTCGTGACTTCTTTCCAGTTTCCATTTCATTCGCAGTTAAGTACAGAAGTCCTGTGGTATGATGTCGATATCGCAATTTGCTCGCCCGGCCATCTCTCTGCCCTATGGATGTATATATTATCTGGTAGTCGTTATTCCCTAGTCAATTTCTTTGTTCGGATGTAGTTCTAGAAGAATATCTCTCCAGTCGTCTCCAATCCACTTTTTGTTCCACTTTATCAGGTATCCTCATGCTATTTCTTCGTTTCATTGCAGTGATCCATGAATCCGAATCTCCGATACCCCCATAGCATCTTCGTCTCAACGATCTAGTACGGTAGCCTTCCCAGCAGCTCCATAAATCTCTGAAGTGATCCGCGAATAAAACTCTGATATGTCCCCACAGCATCTTCGCCTCAGCGATCTAGTACGATAACCGTAACCACCCCCTCCCCGGAAAAGAAATGTACCCACACCTTCGTAGCAAGCACCCAGCCCTACTAGGCGCACAACGTCCCTGAGGCCCACTCCCATCGATACAGTGAGAAAGGGGTGTTTTGATGGAGTGTTCAAATCGAGGAACGGAGGCGGGAGGGAGGCTGAGGAGAAGAGGATGAACCGGTTGTGTGGGGGGCGGAGAGCCCTAGGCGAAGGATCAAGGAAGGTGTGTATCTAAATGATTTGTTGTGCGCATGTATTGCATTGTCCTCCGATACGCTATCCGCTGGTGCTGCGCTGCTAGCCTATCTCGGGATCAAGTGTAGCGATCACAAAAAATAGCCAGTATCTTACGTCGTAACCTTTCTTCTGCAGAGGTATGTTCCTTTCAATACTCGCCATTTTGAATTCTCCGAATCACAGATTCAGGGATAGACTCCTCCCTCGTCCTCTAAGTCCCAAAGCGTCGATTTTTAATTACTCACTCAGAAATCCGAATATGTGGATGGGGCTGGATTGAGTCCTCCATGCTCCTAATAGATACTCAAGCATGAATATCCCTATTTAATTCAGCCCTAGTTATAGTTTTTTGGAGGGGAGACAAACTGGAGATGGGAAATGTGATGTGGGTGGAGGTTCGAGTCCTCCTCTGCATATCGAGAATGAAGATTATTTCGATTTTAGTCGGAGACTCGACACACAGCTCTTGTACTCTCCTCTTGGATGCACATTTATAAGTATAATAATCCAAGTTGACGGGCAAACAAGGTATGGAAATATGTCTGACATTGTTTATGTTTGAGGGAGGTAAGCGGTGAGGTACAAGGTGCTATTTATGTATTATGTAGATGTTTTCAATATCGGAAGAATGCACAAGCAAGCATGGTTATGGCTGTGTAGAACTTGAGGTCGAGGAGATTGAAGAAGAGAAATTGTTTTGCACGGCTCGAGAGAATGGAGGTGAATATGGGGGTTTGATTTCATTGTAGGGTAACCATGTGGTAGCTAGAATCCTACCATAGTTGTAGAAATCGTTAGACATGGAATGGGTTGAATATTACGACTGGGAGAGAAGAGAGAAGTGAATGAGAGCCGGCCCGATACCTGGAAATTGTGGCGATTCAGGGCAAACAAGGGCATACAGGTGTCCATTGTCAGGCCCGGAACTGGGCTGGAAGGAATCTCTAAAGATCAGAATGACTAAAAGCTGCTGAGTAAGTGCTTAGTAATGGCTGAGTAAGCCAAGCTCTGGAAAAGTCTTACTAATAGATGAGTAAGCAAGCAAGTATGACTCAGTATGACTTAGATGAGTAAGCAAAAGTAGCTAAAAATAGACTAGCCATTTTGTATATAAAGGCCCAGGAATGAAAGAGAAGGAAGCTTTTACCCCACGAATTCAGAACATTAAAGTCAGAACCTGGGTGGACAGAGTCCACCAATACTTTTCAGCAGCTCACAAAATCAACGTAGATTTTGTGACGACAGTCAGACAGCAGTCAGTATAACAGTCAGAAGCCAACGACCGTACGGTTGGCTCATCATCAGCAGTAACCTTGAGAATCAGAGATCGAAGCGCATCATGTGCTCTGATTGACATCTAGCACAGTACATGTCCAGTAAGAAGCCAATGACCGCATGGTTGGCTCAACAGCAGCAGTTTTCCTTAAGAATCAGAGATCGAAGCGCATTGTGTGCTCTGATTAACATCCAGCATTGTTTATGTCCATCCGCCGGACGACTTGGGAGTCAAACAGATCATAGCATTTGTGCTGTTTTCCCCAGAACTCATATTATTGTACTGACATTTTATTTTCAGTGTGATAATTCTAGTCACCACTAAATACTTGTGACACCGTATTCTTCAAGACGACAATCTTACACCTGCCATCGACTATACGTGAGACTGCATATATGAACCATGCGACTCTACACCTCGGGCATCTCCCACCAACACCCCGCCTGCACTTCCTGCATTCGACTCGTCATGCTCTCTGAGTCCATAGAGTGAATTGGGTGCCTTGGTGTCTGTGCCTCCCTCCCAAGACCCGCTAATGATGACGCCGTTCTCACCTGTGGATGCACATCAGAGCACCAGCCGCACGTTCTTCAAAGAGACAACACGGGCATACAATCAAAATAAGCATGATGTGCTGGATGAGCTGCTACGCAACCAAGACGATTCGTTATTCCGTGACAAGCAGCCGATACTGGACTTGCATATTGATGACTCCATGGAATATACTGATCCAGTGATGGTAAGCCAACTGTCGCGACATCAAAGCAAGGGTATGTCTAATTTATATGGAAGCACAATCTTACTGAAAAACCTTTAGGCTCAGAGCAGATTAGATTCTACATGGCTGTAACATGTGACTAGTTTGATTGGTACATAGAGGATGTGTCGTCTTGCCGGTGATTAGTTTCGACTGAGTACGTAAGGGTGCGTTACCTGTGTTTTATGCCTTCCAACGAGTCAACAAGGTATTTGATAAATTTGCTATCATTTACCTGAGCTTGTACATAGCGTAGTTGACCAATACAACAGTCTTACAGTCTTTATGTGAAGGCGCATGCTGCATACAGTAGTCCTTACGCCATCATCAAGAACTCCACTCCTATCGGCCCCACTGCGAGAGACCGAAAAATGAATTGGCAGACCTGCCACACCATGGGCATCTCCTACGAATACATTACCCCCATTGCACTGAGTTTCGTATGCTTCTGGTGCCCTACTCTCAACGGCAGCGATGACTTGGAGAAAGACTTTTCCATTTCCTTCCTGCATGCCATATTCATTCAGCTCATTTTTGTACCATCAGCTGATCCACATTAGGTGGTCCTCCATGAGAAGACTTGCTACTAGTGTCCTGCAAATTGGGTAGGCCCTCATCTAAGATTTTCCTGGCTGGGTTTTACCGGTGCCCTCTCATAAGCTCCAATATCTCCAGGATAAACTTCAACACAAGGCACTTATTTAGATGAATATCTTCGTATTTGAAAGGACCACACATCCTGAGATTGAACCCAGGCCCCTGAATAAGGAAACTTTTGACCTTGAAAGGATGCTTGTTCGCCCATTTCTGCATCCCGTTCTGATGCAAAGAACAAAGTGGTGGCCAATTAGTCCTCCTTTACAATTATCCTGGAGCTTTCTTGCTGATATATTCGTATTGTTAATCCGGAATGTGGTGCTAACGTGGTAGGAACATAGATGATCTATCGCAAAATTGTTTAGTTTTTGCAAAAGAGCTATTTGGAGTGCTTGGAAGATCAGTGAAGTTGTCATATGGGAACCTAATTTTTTTTTTCCTTTAGTGTCGACTCAGTTAGAAGCTCTCATTTAAGTGCCACAGATCCGACGTTCCAGACACTTCTTTGGCTCATGGTTTGATTGTTTTGTCCCAGATATAATACAGCATTGTGCAATCTGCACTGTTTATAAATTATATTGACATACATAAGAATGTATGGCATAACAAATATGTGATTTCTGTGTGAATGTGGTGATTACCTATTTTGGAGGGTATGTCAGATTAATGGGGATCTAGGAGCAGTGAAGAACTGGAAGAGGATGCTCATGGTGCTCAGCGATCATTTTTGATGTCAGGGGTTGTATAATATTTTAAAAACAGAGAGAGCGTGATTGCTTTTGCTTTATTTTCAGTCCACAGCACACACCGATGGGAGTGCTTGTTGATGGTGGCTAGCAGATAAGTCGACGTTCTTGAGCAAGCAATTTCGGATGGTGGGTGTGGTCACATGATGCTGTACTGTTGTTGATATATCAACCCTTGACTGCAGGAGCAGGGCTTTAATATATTACGATTATGTATAACTCTTTGATATATCAATAGATTAATATGTTAGGTAGCTCTGTGACCTCGCAGTTGACTTGGTTTCATGATCTAAGCTGGTGCTTTCCTGCACTGTCAACCTGTCAGCAGTTATAAAGGTGGCAACCCAGCCGCACTCATCATCTATGTCCACACCATGCAACTCCTTTTCATTTTTTCATTTCTTCTCCTGGGCTTGGTCATCTCGGGACAACTCATAAATCACACTATTGACGATACGCTCAGGGATGAGCTAACAGGATTCAAAGTACAGTACAGTCCAGTCACTCGGCCTGACAACGCGAGCGTGCTTGTCTGGAACAATGTTCAGCAATGTGGTGGCTGTGCTGTCAAACCGAATAGCTCCATGGCGATGAATGGTACTTGGACCGGTGCAACATATGACCTGACTCTGAGAAATGTGACTGCTGAACTAGCTTTTCATAGTAAAGTTCTGCATCTTTCATCTGGAAGGGTTAGCATACTGAATGTTCTGCAGGATCAGCCATATACATTTACCTGATTGTTTCAAACTACCCACACAGCACAGGGTTAGTGAGCAACGTCCTCTGCAATTTTCGGATGGATGGAGAAATTGTGGGGCACTACAACCATTCGACCGATGGGTCCTTTGAATTTGGCTACAACATTTCGGCCTATAGCAACACATCTTTGACAGATGATGATCATACCTTCCTCATAGAAATAATGGGAGAGTCGTTATCATACATCATTTTTGATTATGCACTATATACATATTTGGCACCTCCCTATCTTTATTTGTCCTCATGCTGACTTGCATATGCAGGAATAATCGAACTTCTACTCCGAGTTTGACTACCTCAGACTTCATCGGAGCTTCACACACCTCCATCTACCAGTCATCATCAACTCATGCCTCCATAGGACCTTCATCTTCAGCAGTGACCTCGTCCACAAAACCAGTCAAAGCATTGGCAGCTGGCATTACTGTAGGGATCTTGGCATTGATAATATTTGCCATTTTCCTTGTTATGTACCTTCGTCAATGGCGTCGAAGAGTGAACTTATCCACGAGGCAGTCCTTCTTTCCACCACATTGGAAAATCTGACAGCATGATCCTATTCTTGTTGGAGAAGTTGAGGGAAGCAATGAGAAGATAGTCGAAGGTTCAAGATGTCTCGAAATATCATGAGGAGGGAATGAGTTTAGAATGCTTTTACAGCATAGAGAGTTCTAAAAAGGATGATTGTTATGTGTGGTTAGGTAGATATCAGGATTGTAGGCCTCTGCACAGACTCAGAGCTTTGACGGTGTTCTAGTGACATCTGCAGTATATCATGGAAATCATATTTTTCTCGTCTGTTCATCCTTCCCATTCAGCATATAGTTCTAGTTACTCCGCAATTGGGCCAGGAGAATTATGTGTTTGCGTGGTGCATTTATGCGTTCTTGTGCATTTCGTGCATTGGGGAATTGTGTGTTTGATGCATTTGATGCATTTTCAGTCTGACTAGTAGTGAAATTAAACTGCTGTAGAGGCATTTCGAGCTAACAACAATCATGTATATATATCATAACTCACATTATAATGTCATTGGTCCTTGTAGCATTCATTCGGACCTCAGAAAATGCCCTGGATGTTGTTCTGTAAGGATAAGTCAGCACGTGTCTTGAACGCATCTCACATAACAAGTCAAGATATAAAACGTGTCTTGCAGATCTTCTCACATGTGTTGTTGAACACAATGCACATGTTGGGACAAAAAATGCATGTGTTCAAGATCAAACGCATCCATGCAGGTGACTGTGACCTATTTGTGACACATGCATTCAGTGTGTTAGCGTGTGTTCAACTGTAGTTCAACCATATAATCGTGTCTCTTATTACTTCTGGCTTATAGAAGATCATTCTACTTGTTACCGCTAGAATCACCCAGAAAAACAGTCTATTTGAACAGGAGCATCTTCTATATTTGACATCAGTACTCTAAGTTTTCTTATTTCGGGCTTGCTTGGCTGGGTGTCCAAGCACTTTTGCACTACCATCCTGAAGTGAATTTTCTGCAGTTCCAGGCTCCGAAACTTCCTTACGCTTCCTGGATATCATCTGAGGCTTCGGTACTGGCCCATGTGCTTGCTTCTTCACATTGTCTTCTTCTTCTCTTGCTCGGAACCACTCCTGCCATTCATCTTCATCGAAATCTGGCCCAGGCTTTAAGAGGAACTCTTCAGGATCCTCGTTCTCATGGACTTTGTCAGCACACAGAAAATTTCCAAGCTATAAATTATATTAATACATGGTTCATTCAACTTTGCAAGTATAAAATAATATGACGTAATTTGAACCAAAATTGTATTTCAAGAGAGTAATTAAGACCTAGTATGAAAGAATAAGAATAGGAGTGAAAAACAATGATAGGGCGAACTTACAAAGATCAATGTACATTCCTCATTGGGAAGCTTCATTGTTGTAGGGAACATGTAGTCATATTGGCTGTGGCAACACCTAGCAACAGAAGTTACAATAACAAGAAAAAAATATAAGAAAATGCACCTCTGTGATGCACGCAAACGCATCAAACGCAGCCACGCGTTTTTTCCCACACATGTTGATTTAACGCAAATGCACCAAATGCATGAATGCAAATGCACACGCAAAATTCACCATGCCCTCCACAATTGATCTTCACTCTTTGGATGTAAGTTCAAGCAGAATATTGAAATCCTTAGTATAGCAGGCACTTAAGTGCAAGTATAGTGAATGAAGATGTTATTCTATGTACAAAAATACAGTCCTATTTAAATAAAACTGCGTAGTCTATAGCATAGGTAAGTATCATAGAAACATAAGTATCTAAGGAATAATTTCTATGAGTACAAACGAAGCTGTACTCAAGAGTATGAGTGAGTACAACACTGCTTGAACATAGTTACCATATCGGGATGCCAATCCATCAATCTATCAAGTCAGCTTCATACTGACTTTCAGCTTGTATTCCAACACAGAATTCTCGAGTCTGTCCACTCATCGCCAGTCCAGTTTGGCAGGTATCCTGCTATTCTTTTGTTTTGTTGCCATATTTTCATCAAACTCGGAAAATTTGTCGTAGCAGACATTACTAAAGGTGATCCATGAGTGCGAATCTCTGATATGTCCACGGTTTCTTAATCTCATGGATCTAATACGGTGTCACAGACACAGATAGTCTTAGCTCTAACAAAGAAGGGATTGTTTATTGATTCTCTTCCTATAGCTTTTGAAGGGAAAGTAGTACCAACATGATTTTAGCAAGATGCCAGAGATACTAGTCATTCGATCCCTCCAAGCCGTTATTTGATCCAGGGGAGCCTATTCAACTCCTCCTCTCCACGTTGACTAGTATTTTACTCTCGACATATATACGTATGGTGAACAAGATGTATTTTGACGACATGTTCAAACACAGGCCCAAAGGAGCGTCGCATCGGAAGCTGGACCATTCGCGTGATGCGCATCGACTAAGCTCAAGTGCCAAGCGAGGGACCAAGTGTAATGATAACAGGAAACGGCTAACGAAAGGACCCATTGAAAGCCAAACAGTTTGTGTGATACTTGTCAACTGCTTTAAGATTAAGTGTGACAGCCCCATATACTGTGTTTATTTATGCTAACCGCATCTATCTAAACGCTTTGCTGCCTGCATGTACTACCTTATCCAGGAAGCAAGTATAACTCTTGACGAAAATGGCTAGTATTATCCGTCATACCTTTTATTCTGACAAGGGGCATCTGGCAAGTACAGCAAGGCATGTTTTAATACTCATGGATTTCAATTTCTTGGGATCACAGATCCAGGTTTAGACTCCTCTGAGTCGAAAAATGTCCACCTTAGATGCTTTTTCAGAATTAGAGCTCAGGTATATATGGTGGAATCCAAATACAAGTACTCTACGGCCCGCCGTACCATCAAGCCTTCCGACTCCTGATTTATGGTACAGCTTTAGCATGTAAAACACATAGTGTTGTACGGTTTTACCACTGTAAATACGATAGTAGTGGAGTTCACTGTTGGCTTATGCATCTCGCGAACCCAGTAAGCTCTGGTTTAAAATTGACCCGACTTCCTAAGTCCACCGGTATCTCCTCAGAAGCACCAATATTTCCAAGATCAAATCCCACAACAAACTACCCATGTAGACGATTTTCTTCATATTTGAAAGGGTCAGAAATCCAGAGATCAAACTCAGGCCAATGAGGAAGCAATCTTTCATTTTTGGAAGAGATTAGCTTGCTTATCTATCAACTATCTCTGCATCCCATTTTCACTTGGATGCGAAGAGCAAGGTGTGGGCTGGTCAGTCCTCATTTAACATTATCCCCAAGCTTGCTGACCCTATCTGTATCATTAATGTGCATGACATTCCGAATATCGAAACTTTGGGGATCAAAGGCTGACATGGCTTCAGTAAACTTCTCACCTCAAGGACCTTGGGCTTTCTTGCTGATGTTTATTTCAGATTTCTGTGCCTTTCTGAATGGAAATTGGGTGTTGTATAGCATGCTTGATGCAACATATAGTGTGCAGACATTGATTTCGTGCTGCAGATGTTGCTTAGGAAGGGTATCTGTGTTTCTATTGAAAGGGTGGGGACACTGAAATGAGGCCTAGCAAGTGGTATGAAAGGAGACCGCATCCAAGGACTCGGAATGTGGTGATAACGTGTAGGAATGCGAATCATATATCGCAAACTGTATGTCATTTAATCATTTCTACATGAAAGAAGCATTCACGGGTGAATTCAACATACAACAACCTATTTCCCACTCGCACTGACCCAGTTCAAAGCTTTCACTTAAGCGCCACAGATAAACAGAAATCCAGGGAAACATTCACGATCACAGGTTGATTGTTATTAAGAAAACACAGTTAAATACACCCAACCCAAACTCGAACAGCAAACACACATATTGATGTCGACACCCTACCACGGTACTCGGAAGGCCACCCACATATCTCGCACCATCCAGCACATCGTCATCTCATGCAGGCAGATGCACATACACTGCTAACCTTCTTTCATGCATGGTCGTGCTTTCAACTTCACAGTGTAGAGAATCCTAGGCAAGATTAGCGTAATATGTGGGTGTCCAGGGGTAGGAATAATTTTTGCAGGCCCCTGCATGGGCACAGAACATCGTCGGCACTCTAATGGCCTCTGCAAGGTTCGTATTTCGTTCACAGTGATGTGGGAGTCGTGTGGTATGTCATCGATATCATGTTTTGCTTGCCCGACCATCTCCCTTCCATAGTGTGATCTTCGTTCTTTAGATGTAATGTCTCCCAGCTTGCTCAGCTCGTCGCCTATCCACTTATTGTTGCACTTTAGCAGGTGATCCTGCTAAGCCTTCCTTTCATGCTTTTTGTATCATATTACTCGCAGCGATCCGTGAATACAAATCTCCCACCTGCCCACAGATTCTTCCTCCCAGGGATCCCATACTCTCGCCATCCCAGCACCCTGTAACCCAGCACGCCCCGCACCTAATGAACAATACTACACCCCAGACACTCCACACCCCAACTCACACAGATCCATCCACCCCCTCCCTCCCCTGAAAGGAAAGCACACACCTTCTAGAAAGCACCCCAGCCCCCCAACCCTTACACGGTGAACAAGGTGTAGTTAGACAGAGTGGTTCAGATCAGGGTATGGAGGAGGGACGCAGTGAGGAAGGGATTGAGGGCGAGGTGTGTCTAAAGGGTTCGCTGTCTGCCTGATTCTCTGATACACCAGCAGCGAGGGACGCCGAGCGGATGGTTTGTATGGGAATCAAGTGTAACGATCACGAAAAATGGCTGGTAGCATGTGTGGCAGCCTTTATTGTGATGAGGAGCGTCCGTTTCGATACTTGCTGTGTCAAATTCTACATATCACAGATTCAGGGACAGACTTCTCCCTCCTCCTCTGAGTCTCAAAGAGTCAGTTTTTAGATGCTCACAATCAGAAAGGTGAACGTGGCTTGATCGGGTCCTCCAAGCTCCTACTCGCGTCAGAAGGATGGTATTCAATCCAGCCCTAGTTATCCTTTTAAGGGGGGGACAGATTGGAGAGGGGTAATGTGACGTGGATGGAGGGAGGTTCGAATCCTCCTCTCTGCGTATAGGATGGAGTAGGTTGTTTGCTTTTTAGTGGGAGACTTGACATCACTTTTCCGAGAATGGTACTTGCTCTCTTTTCCTGGATGGGCATTTGTAGGTGTTATAATTGGAGTCAACAAGCAAACAAAATGAAATTATGTGGGGGGTCATTTACATTTGAGGAAGGTAGATGTTAAGGTGCCAGGTACTTGTCATGTTTTAGGTGGGTGTTTACGATATCAGAAAAATCCACAGATGAGCATAGCTGTGTGAAAGAGGTCGAGGAGAACGAAGAAGAGAAATTGTGTTGAAATTGTGTTGCACGGCTTGAGAGAATGGAGGTAATATGAGGTTTTATTTCAGTGTAGGGTATGCATGTGGTAGTTAGAATCCTACCATGGATGTAGAAATCGTCAGACATCAAATGGGTTGAATATTACGACCAGGAGAGAAGAGAGGAGGGAACGAGAGCCGGCCTGATGTGACCCGGAAATTGTGCCGATCAGGGCAAACAAGGGCATACAGGCATCTTTTGGGCATCTTTATTCCTCGAGACGACAATCTTACACCTGCCATCTACTGTACGCGAGACTGCATATACGAACCATGCGAGTCTACTCCTCAGGCATCTCCCACCAACCTTGCACTTCCCGCATTCGACTTGCTGTGCTCTCTAGACAGTGAATCTGGTGCTTTTGTGTCTGTGCCTCCATCCCAAGACCCGCTAACGATGACGCCGTTCTCACCTGTGGATGCACAGCCGTGTACCAGCCACACGTTCTTCAAAGAAACGACACGGGCATACGAGCAAAATAAGCAGGAGGTCCTCGATGAGCTGCTACACAGCCAAGACAATCTATTGTTCTGTGACAAACAGCCGATACTGAACTTGGAGCTTGACGACTGGACTCCAGTACTACATGGAATATACCAATCCAGTGATGGTAAGTGCTTACCATAATAAATGTATGAAGACTCTGGTAAGTGCTTATTAATATTGCCGACTTGCTATCTGATTATTTCCAGGACGGGGACTCATTGTTGCGACATTGAAGCAAGGTCAAAGCAGGGGTGTGTCTAATTCATATGAAGTACAACCTTACTGAAAAAGCTTTAGGCTCAGAGCGGGCTGGAATTGACATAGCTACAACATGTGACCGGTCTGATTGGTACGTAGAGGGTGTGTTGTCTTGCAGGTAATCGGTTTCGACTGAGTACATAAGGGTGTGTTACCTATGTCTTATGTAGAAGTGCATGTTGCAGGCCACCTAGTCCTCACATCATCATCAGGAACTCCACTCCTATCGGCCCCACTGCGAGAGACCGAAGGATCAATCAGCAGACCTGCCATGCCACGGGCATCTCCTACGAATACATTGCTTCCACTGCACTGAGTTTCATACGCTTCTGGTGCTCTGCTCTCAATGGCAACGATGACTTGGAGAAAGACTTTTCCGTTTCCATCCCACATGCGATATTCATTCAGCTCATTTTTTGCACTATCAGCTGGTCCACATCAGGTATTCCTCCATGAGAAGACTCTATGCTACCAGTGTCCCACTAATCGGGTAGGCCCTCATCTAAGATTTTCCTGGCTGGGTTTTACCGGTGCCCTCTCATAAGCTCTAATACCTCCAGGATAAACTTCAACATAAGTGCGCTCATTTAGATGAGTTTTTTCGTATTTGAAAGGACCACAAATTCTAAGATTGAACCCAGGCCCAGGAGCAAGGAAACTTTTGTCCGTGGAACGAAGCTTGTTCACCCGTTTCCGCATCCCATTCTAACATGAAGAACAAAGTGGTGGCCAGTCAGTCCTCCTTTACAATCTTACTGGAGCTTTCTTGCTGATATATTCGCATTATTAATTCAGACTGTGTTGCTAACGTGTCAGGAACACAAATGACCTATAACAAAATTGTTTAGTATTTGCAAAAGAGCTATTTGGAGCGCTCAGAAGATCGGTGAAGTCGTCATATAGGAATCTATTTTCCGCTAGTGTTGACTCAGCTAGGAGCTCTCATTTAAGCGCTGCGGCAGTCCATTTCCCTACAATGGGTTGATCTTTATTCAGAGAACAGGGTTGCATACATCAGAGGAATGTTGAACAGCAGATACAATGATTGATTTCGATGCCTACCAAGATACTTGATAGGAAATCACTGCAAAATATAATTGAATACCAAATGATGGTTTCTACAGGTTTCTGTCCTTCACAACATATATGAAATTTGTTTTTCCTGTTTTATTCAAGTCGAGAATAGTGATCAGCATCTTTGCAAGACAATAGAAGGACAGCATAATAACCAATGCCTCCCATAAACAAGTACTCAGCACTGTAAAAACAGATACTTTGGAATAATAGCAGAAGGATAACTGTAATGTAGGTTGTATACCGACGGATGTTTGATTTACTACATGTATGCTGCCATAAAGCTTTTTCGACCAACAGAGTGCCTCGTCATCTCCAGTAGATGCGTACTACTTACTCACTAAAATTGGCACTCATCAATGCTCAGATTTGAGTTCAAATCTGGCAAGGAGTGGTGCACGAGTAACATCCCCCGACACTCGAGGTTCAACTCCTCCTTTCCACATGATTCTGTTGATAAGAAAATTTGCTTTTTACTAGAGTCGCCTATTTCTGCTGTACACTTCCCTGAGACGACCAGCATAAAAAAAACTGATCTGTTACATAATGCGAGGGGGATTTAAATCAGAGGTGCACTACACTCTACTCCCTCTATTCAGACATAGGTAGTACACCGGTAACATCGCTCAGTACTCGATGTGAGACCCTGCTTTTTCCCTGGAAAATAAAAGAAACCTCAAATAGGTGTTGGAAGAAGAACGAGAGGTTGATATTTGATAATGGCGGTTCTCAAATCTTGATGTAAAGTGTCTCTGTATGCGTAGCCATCATGTTAACTAAAGTCTTTGAGCGAACCGTCTTTTCCCACCTTCCATACTGGCCGTAGGCAGCAGTGATCAGGATGATGCCGTCAGATCAGGTATCTATCACCCACACGGCATTGTAGTCTTTGAGATGGCTGATCAAGGCACTTTTAATTCAATATCTGCGCAACCAACAGATGTCACAAAATGTTAGCATCAACTTGATTTTTCATTTTGCTGTACCAAGAAGCTGGTCAGGGAAGAAGGGCCACTCGCAGTCCGCTTTATTTCATGATCTAGGCTAGCGCTTTCCTGAACTGCCGACCTGTCAGCAGTTATAAAGGCAGCAAATCAGCCGCACCTATCATCTATGTCCGCACCATGCAACTCCTTGCCATTTTTCCCTTTCTTCTCCTGAGCTTGGTCATCTCAGGAGAACTCATGAATCACACTATTGATGATATGCTCGGGGACGAGCTAACAGGAGTCAAAGTGCAATACAGTCCAGTCACTCGGCCTTACAATGCGAGCATGCCCATCTGGAAGAACACTCAGCATTGTGCTAACTGCGCTATCAAACCGGACAGCTCCACAGCGATGAACGGTACTTGGACTGGTGCAACATATGACCCGACTCTGAGAAATGTGACTGCTGAACTAGCTTTTCATGGTAAAGATCTGCGTCTTTCATCCGCGAGCCTTAGCATACTGAATGTTCCACAGGATCAGCCATGTACATTTACCTGATTGCCTTGAATGATCCACACAACACTGGGTTAGTGAGCAATGTCCTCTGCAATTTTCGGATGGATGGAGAAATTGTGGGGCACTACAACCATTCGACCGACGGGTCCTTTCAATTCGACTACAATGTTTTGGCCTATAGCAACGCATCTTTGACAGATGATGATCATACCTTCCTCATAGAAATAACAGGAGAGTCGTTATCATACATCATTTTTGATTATGCACTATATACATATTTGGCACCTCCCTATCTTCATTTGTCCTCATGCTGACTCGCATATGCAGGAATAATCGAACTTCTACTCCGAGTTTGGCTACCTCAGACTTCATCGGAGCTTCACACACCTCCGTCTACCAGCCATCATCAACTCCTGCCTCCATAGGACCTTCATCTTCAGCAGTGACCTCGTCCACAAAACCAGTCAAAGCATTGGCAGCTGGCATTACTGTAGGGATCTTGGCATTGATAATATTTGCTGTTTTCCTTGTCATACTACACCTGCGTCGATGGCGTAGAAGAGTGAACTTATCCATGAGGCAGTCCTTCTTTCCACCACGTTGGAAAATCTGACGATGTGATCCTATTCTTATTGGAGAAGTTGAGGGAAGCAGTGGGAAGCTACCCGTAGGTTCAAGAGGTCTCAAAATGTCCCGAGGAGGGAATGCATTTACAACATAGAGAGTTCTAAAAAGGATTTAGTGTTATGTGTGGTTAGGTAAAAATTGTTTTTGTAGGCCTCTGCACGGACTCAGAGCTTTGACGGTGTTCTAATGACATCTGCAGTATGTTATGGAAGTCATACTCTGTACATTCTGATGAGGGGCGTTCAGCTAGGTATGTTTTCATACTAACAATTTTCAATTTCTTGGGATCACAGATCCTGGTTTAGATTCCTCTGAGTTGAAAAGCATCAAGTTTAGATGCTCACTCAGAATTGAGGATGAAGATGCCTGCCGTTCCTCAGCTATATACGTGGGAATCTGGATACAAGTACCATATGAACCTGGTAGGCTCTCGTTTAAGATTTTCCCTGCTGCCCAAGTTCACTTGTACCTCCTCAGAAGCACCAGTATTTCCAAAATCGAACCCTACAATAAAGTGTCCATGTAGATGGCTTTCTTCATATCTGGAAGGATCGAGCCTAGGCCAAGTATTAAGTGATATTTCATTCTTAGGAAGCTTGGTTATCTATTATTGATTTACGGGTCCCATATTGACTAAGATGTGAGCAGCAAAGTGGGGAGCAGCCATCCCTCATTTGCGATTGTCCCCAAGGTTTCTTGCTGACATTTTCGTATCTTTAATGAATGCAACATTTGAAATACTGAAACTTTGTGGATCCAAGGCCAACACTGTTGGAGAATATCCGTCCCGCCGTATAGTATAACCTATTTCATTTCGTTTCGTCCCTACTTACTATTTATATCTCACCTCCTGTCATTACCCAACCCATATAAAGTCTTGCCATAGTTACCTTGTACCTCAGTTGTTATTGCCTATGCTGCGCTGACTGAGACTAACTCGTTCTTCTATCAATAAACACGGCTTCTCGGCTGCCTTAGGTGTTCTTGCTGATGTCCACATCAGAGTTCTGGAAATTGGGTGTTGTATAGCACGCTTAATGTAGATTGTGCAAGTAGGGATGTAGATTGGGCATTACAGATGTTGCTCAGGAAGGATATCCATGTTTCCATCAAAAGGACCAGTATAGTGAAACAAATCCGAGCAAGTAGTGTGGAAGAAGACCATATCCAAGGACACATAATGTAGTGACAACGTGGTAGGAACGTGAATCATGCATATCACAAACCACCTGACATCCATTTTTTTCCTATGTAAAAAAAAGCTGGAGCTCCATGAACATATCATATGCCCCACCCATTTCCACTAGTGCTCACCCAGTTAGAAGCTCTCATTTAAGCCCCGTGGATGAGAAAGAAATCCAGGGATGCCCGTTCATACCACTACAACATGTTAACCGCCTACCACGGTACTCTGAAAGACACCCACATATCTCACACCCTGAAGAGGATTAGTGTTATGTGTGGTTAGGTAGAAATATTTGTAGGCCTCTGCAAGGACTCAGAGATTTGACGGTGTTCTAGTGACATCTGCAATATATCATGAAAACCATATTTTGCACGTCTGTTCATCCTTCCCATCCAATATATAGTTATACTTACTCCGCAATCAATTTTCGTTCTTTGGATGGTAACTTCAAGCAAGAATTCTCGAGTCTCTCCACTCGTCACCAGTCCACTTTGGCAGGTATCCTGCTATTTTTCTTTTTGTTTTGTTTTGTTGCCATATTTTTTTTTTTCGTCCAACTCGGAAATTTTGTCAGAGCAGACATATTACTTACTAAAGGTGATCTGTGACTGCACATCTATCTAAAACCTTCGCTGTCTGCAATCAAGGAATCAAGCATAACTATTAACGGAAATAGCTAGTATCATCCCGTCATACCGTTTATTCTGAGGAGGGGCATCCGGCAAGTACATCAAGGCATGTTTTCATATTAACGGATTTCAATTTCTTGGTATCACAGATTCAGCTTCAGACTCCTCTGAGTCGAAAAGCATCCATTTTAGATGCTCACCGTTCTTCTATATACACCGGATACAAGTACCGTTAAGCCTTCCAACTCCTAGTTTACGGTACAGCTTTAGCCTGTAAATACCGTAGCAATAGAAGCTGTTATTGGCTTACGCATCTCGCGAACCAAGCAGGCTCTGATTTAAAAACTTCCCCACTTCTTAAGTTCACCGGTACCTCCTCAGAAGTATCAGTCTTCATATACTTGTATATTCCAGCTTTTCTGCTCACATTTTCATCTCATTAATGAATACAACGTTCTAAATTAAAAATTCGTAGCTTAGATGCCAACAGGGCTTCAGGTGAACCTCTCACCTCGGCGACCTTATGCTTTCTTGGGGCACGTAGAATTCTGCGTGATCCACATGCATGGATGCGTTAGTCTGTGTTTGCGTTTTCACGCATGTCTTTCCATAAAAGGCAGTTGCATTTAGTTGAACTGCGTTTTGCATTCCCATGTGTGACATAGTCTGCGTGTGTGACATAAATTATTTTTGCTGTGTGATCATTATCCCATCTTCAAAAGTGTTCTGAACTGAAGAATGGCATGCTATGGATGGCATAGCTGAGATTAGTACTGATTCTTGCATGGCAATATTAAGTTGATATTAAGTACAGCCACAGTCAAATATTTACTAGTAGGGTGTGGGTCATCGCATCTGTGTGGCAGGACCGAGCCTTATATTTTCCCCCCCTCCGAGGCTCAACATAAATTAGATTAAAAAAATAGAAATCAAAAACAAACCAACAATATATAACATGTAGCAGACAATCAGAAGTCCACAGTGAAAAAAGAGAAACTCACAAAGTAAACACTCTAGACAAAAGAGGGACATTGTGGTCAAAATTTATATGGTATTACCTTTTACTTCTTTAAGTACTTGATATTTTAGATACCTCCTTAATACAGAGGATTGATTGGAGATCGTGTCATGATGATACACACAGTTTTCAATTAAAAGTGGAGTGAAAGCCAAGTTAAACTGGAGTGAATGCAAGTGTGACAGATGTGTCACTCGTCTGCGTTTGCTGCGTTTTGTTGTGAAATACATGCATTCTTATGTTTAAGCTGCATTTGTGTAGGAACGCATGCGTTAATATCATTCACACATGCGTTTAAGACATAAACACTGATATATCAAAGTGCATGAGATGTGTTCACTAGTGTTGACATGTATACATCTTTTTTATCATTCGTTGGCCTTTTCAGTATCTTCTTGGGCCAGGTAGGCATATAATTTGATGTCTACTATTTGTAGGGTACTAATAATGTCTGTATCAGGTACTTCTAGGCTTGTTATGTTACAGGAAATTGTGAAATTTTGTTGAGGCTCACTGACTTCAACTCCAATTTTCACTCACATATAAATTCACACAGAAGTACCGACATACACGCAGTAATGTATTTGCAAATTAATGCATCTGATCCAATGAAAAATGCACACAAACGCATCTCATGCATCACGCACACGCAGAATTCACCTGGCCCACTTTCTTGGTTATGTTCACTTTAGATTTCCATGCATAACTGAATAGAATTTGGGTGTTGCATAGCATGTTTGACGCAAATTATACTGTGGACACATAGATTTAGCATCACCCAGGCTGCTTAGGAAGGATATCCGTGTTTCCATCGAAGTAGTGAAACAAAACCGAGCAAGTCATATGAAAGGAGACCGCCTCCAAGGACTCGAAACGTGGTGTTAACGTCATAAGAACATGAATCACATATATTGCAAACGGTTCAATTTTTGAAAAGAGGTATTCAACTTAGCACCCTGAAGTCATCATAACGACAACCTAATCCCCCATAGTGTAGACCTGGTTCTAAGCTCTCATTTAAGCTCCCTGCAGACGAAAATAAACCCAGGAGGCTTTCACAACAATAGGTAGGTTTGGATTCAGAGAACAGGGCTACATAAAAGACTCGAACAACAAACATAAGGATCAATGTTGATGCCTACAACAATCCTTGGACGGACATCTGCGCCGCACAGCGCATCGTCATCTCATGCATGCAGATGTACATACGCTGCTGACCTTCTTTCGTGCACGGTCGTGCTTCTACGCGCTGATGTGCTTGGTAACGGTGCAGAGACTAAACTAGAGCAAATATACAACAAGTGAAACTTGTATATACTCAACCCAAAGCAATCCTTGTGCTTCACAATCACCAAATATATAAGTTCGGGTGTTTCGAGATCGATAGAAGACCTCTGCAAACCAACTAGTTTGGTTGGAAGATCAAATATTCTGCCAAGTGCGCAACTATTCCAGCAAGAAGCAGGACTATTACGACTTGTTCTTTTGTTTCAAAGAGTATTCAAGCTATTCAATTCGACTTAGCGAATATAGCACTGGTTGGTGGGCAAATACAATATATTAAGGACAACTTTTCGTCCTGAGACTTCAAATATTTCGGGTTCTGAGATTAAATGGCACTTAGGCCGATTTATATAGCACACTGGCTTTACTATGGCGCACTGGCCGACATCTGCAGCTCACTGGCTGATACTATGGCTCCCTGGCCGATTCACACTCGAAAATATTCAAATAATGTCGATATATTCTTTCTATATATAGTGGACTTGAGAAATACTCGTCTTGTCTAAGGAATATACACAAAAGCCTTCGAAATCACCCTGCTCACTGGCTAAGGTGTGACTCTAAGGGATGGCAAGCTCCCTGGACTTAACTGCTATTCTACAACCCCGAGGTTCCACTCCAAGGCCCTTGAATCGACTCAAGCACTGTGCTTATAATGCCAAATCGTGGGGAGGGTGTTGCCTCCTGTATATTACATCTAGGAGGCCTTTATATACTGTACATAGTCCAATCTATCTCGGATAAATAGTCATACTGTATAAGCTAATATCCGGCTGTATCTAGGCTACATACTACTGGGTTGAGGGTTTCCTGGTCGAAATGGTCTAGGTGCCTTCTATCCTACTTTCCAGGATGATCTATGGTCGCTTGAATCGGAATATTCTATCATTCTTTGCCAGACTAGGAAATGTTCTGGAACTGCGAAGCTGAATAGCTTGGTTACCAGTCGATTTACCCTCTGCCCAGGCTATTGCATCATAGAATGTGTCACCATTCTCTATCTCTAGGCAACTAGTCAAGGCTACAGTCAGTGGAATATTCCTGATCAATTGATCCGTTAATATGGATACTCCGATCACTGATGTGAGCCTCATGGCCTACAGGCCTACTATTCTGGAGTGCGACTCGTCTGCAGAGTATCTACAGGTTTAAAGTCACTATCAATAGATAGTACTATCGAGTCACTTCATCTCTTCAATATAGAAGCAAATATTCCACCATATTAGGGAAAGTACTTGCTGCTGAATGCGAACTTGGGAAGCTCTTCTATCTATTCTTTCTAGAGCTTGAACTGCCTCGGAATATTCTGCAAACCATAGACAACTAGTCACAGCTATTCAATCGCATTAGGGGAATATTCCCTTCATCTGGGGGCTAGTCAACCTCGTTAAGGGACTAGCTACTTCTGGTTTAAGTGGATTGTGCACGAATAGGATGTTGTGGCATATATCTGCCTGTTTAAACCTATTAGAGATCGACTATTTCAGGCTGGTAGGTTCAATCCTTCAAGGTACCATTCCTAAGTCCTGTATTTCGACTCTATATTTTCATTCATTGCACAGGATCCTAGCTATCTGCTTGAAGTCTCAGCAATAGCTCTCATATTCAAGTGGATTTAGATTCTGGTATGTATATATTTCATACAAAATCGCAAAATCTAAGGGTAGACACACAACATGCATATCAGCGCATAGGGAACACTAAGCAGGATTAGCATTATACGTGGTGTCTGGGCAGGAACTATTTTCGTAGGCCTCTGCATGGGCTCAGAACTTCTCCGGCGTTCTAGTGACTTCTGCAGGGCTCTCATTTCATTCGCAGTTGGATGCGGGAGTCGTGTGGTACGTCATCGATATCACCTTGCTTGCCCGAGTCCCGTCCATCTCTCCCTCCCCTCCCATAGTGTGATCTTCGTTCTTCGGATGTAAGCTCGCTGAACTCGTCTGCCTATCCACTGGTTGTTCCACTTTCGCAGGCATCCTTCCGCTATTCCTTCCTTTCCTTCCCGTTTCATCATAAAACTCTGCAGTGATCCATGAATACGAACATCCGATACCTCCACAGCTTCTTCGCGTCAGTGACTTAGCACTCGTGATAGCCGTCCCAGCATCCCATCCTTCAGCTCCCTCATACCCGCAACGAACGGTCTCACATCACATCCCCAGACACCCCGCACTCCAACCCGCAAGGACCCACGTATCCATCCATCCTTCCTTCCCCTCCTTCCCTCCCTAGAAAGGCAAGCACCACACCTTCTCGCAAGCACCCCAGCCCCCCAACGCATACACGGTGAACAAGGGGTGTTTTGACGGAGCGTTGGAATCGGGGTACGCAGGGAGGAGGGTGGGGATGAGGAGGATGTGGGGCACGGAGAGAGGTGAGGGAGGGATCAAGGGCGAGGTGTGTCTGAAGGTTTTTGTACTGCCTGGTCCTCCGATGAGCCAGCAGCGAGGGACGCCGAGCGGATGGCTTAGCTGGGGATGAAGCTTGAAGTGTAACGAGCACGAAAGAAAGGTAGTATCATGCGTGGTAGCTTTTGTTCCGACGAGGAGCCCCCGTTTGATACTCACAGTTTCGAATCTTCTGTACCACAGATTCAGGGATAGATTCCTCCGAGTCTCAACGCGTCGATTCTTATAAGGCTCGCTCAGAAATCAGAATATGTTGACGTAGCGTGACCGCATCCTCTAGGCCCCTAGTCGCATCAGAATAACGGTATTCAATGCAGCCCTAGTTATCCTTTTGGGGAGGAGCCAGATTGGAGAGGGGTAATGTGACATGGGCGGAGGTTCAAATCCTCCTCTCTGCGTATCGCGAGTGTAGATAATTCACTTTTTAGTGTGAGACTTGACACCACTTTTCTTAGAATTGTACTTGTTCTCTTTTCATGGATGGGGATTCGTAGGCGCGATAATTGGAGTCAACGAGCAAATGAGGTATGGAAATGCGTCTGGTGTCCTTTTCGTTTTGAGGGAGGTAGGCGTTAACGTTAAGGTACTAGGTGCCCATCGTGTTTTAGGTAGGTGTTGACGATACTAGATGAATTCGAAAACAAGCACGGCTGTGTCGAAGAGAAGAGAACCTGTCTTGCATGGCTCGAGAGAAAGGACAGGTGAACATTGAGGGATAGATTTTGGTGTAAGGATATAGACAGCAAAATCGAGTCCGACTACGAACGTATAAATCCATTAGGCATCAAGGGTCTTGATTTTTTACGACTGGGAGAGAAGAGGAGAGGGAAAGATGGACCGGCCCGATATCCGGAATTTGTGGCGATCAGGGCAAACAAGGGCATACACGTAACTTTACCTCCGACACACGCCAATCTCACAACTGCCATCGACTACACGACGGACGGAATATACGACCACTGCGACTCCAATCTTACCTATAGGACAAAAGAACGACTCTGGTGAGCTCTTTTCGCCAGTTCGCGATGTTCGTCTAAGTCATTGTGGCATGGACAGGCTTCCATTACTGGGCCATCGAAGCAACGGTGCGTCCATTCTAATGAACGTAAGGTCTCGCTGAAAGACCTCCAGGTGCAAATACAACTGGATAATACGCGACGGAGACAGGTGATTAAGTCTGACAGAGTACATAAAGGTGCGTACACTTGCAACCCACGAGGCGTCTACTGAAAGCCACGCAGTCATCATGCCATCATCAATACCTTCTCCCATACGAGCCCCAGCAAAAGACACCGAAGAATGGATCGACCGATTCGCCACACTGTTCTCACCACCCACACCCCGGGCTTCTCCCACCAACACCCCGCCTCCACTGCCCACACTCGACTCGCCCTACTCTCCAGACAGCGAATTCGGCGCCTTCGTATCCGTCCCTCCCTCCCAAGACCCGCTAGCGGCCACACCGTTCTCGCCTGTGGACACTGAGCCTAGCACGAGCCATACATTCTTCAAAGAGGCCACACGAGCACACGAGCGGAATAAGCGGGAGGTGCTCGACGAATTGCTACGCAACCAAGATGATCCGCTGTTCCATGACAAGGAGCCGATACTCGACTTGGACCTCGACGACGACTTCTTCACCGCCAAAACATCCAGCACGTCCTCCTCTCTCCTATCCATCGCACCCTCATCCAAACACCGCCACTCCCCTCCCTCACGCGCGCCCACACTCTCCGCCGCCACCCCCGCCCCACCCATAGCATCCACCTCATCCGTCTCCTCCTCCCCCATCAGCCACTCCCAAACACTCCCCTCCCGATGGATGAACACCTTCCTCCCCCCACGTGCCCCGCCCTCGCCCTCCGCACGCGCCAGCCTCGACTCCCTCTTCGACCACCACCCCGACCCCGACCCTCCCCGGCCGCACTCCGTCGTCCCCGTCGAGCTCACCCACGACACGCCCTTCGCACCACACGGCAGCGCCTCCGAGACGTCCTCCGTCGTGTACATCCCTCCTACCGGTGCGCCCGGATACCGCGGGGAGTCGTACAACTGGGACAAAGGCTTCGCTAGCGACCTCGAAGCGGAGCTGGCCAACAAGGAGAACCGCCATGAACGCGCGCCGTCGGCTCCGCCTCTGAATATGGGAGACAGCATCGAGAAGAAGATGGGTGATGTGGAGCTCAAAGGGAGGCGAGACGGGACTGTACGCGTCCTCGAGCAGACACTCGCCAATTCGGTAAGCTTCCTTTCTCTATGACGGCATCACACTAATTGCACGCAGATCCGACCACACCTCCCTGCTCTCTCCCGCCTCCCACGCACATGGACGCTCCTCTACTCCCTTGACCAACACGGCATATCCCTCAACACCCTCTACTCCCGCTCCGAGCAGACAAAGCCAGCCGGCGCACTCGTCGTTGTCAAGGACGACGGTGACACCATCTTTGGCGCATTCATAGCCGACGGAATACGGCAGAGCAGAGGACGTGGTTACTATGGCAGCGGGGAATCGTACGCTTCCTTTCCCTCCCTCCCTCGTTCCACCTCCCATCTAACATCCCATCCAGGTTCCTATGGCGGTACGCCAACACCAAACTCTCCGTGTACAAAACCACAGGGAGGAACGACTACATCGCGCTCTGCGAATCTGACTACCTCAGCTTCGGAGGCGGGGACGGCTCGTATGGGCTGTACGTCGACAAGAGCCTGCTCGAGGGCTCCTCGGCACGGTGTCTGACTTTTGGGAACGACGTCCTGTGTTCGCCGGGGAGGATGCGCGCTGGCGGAGCGGTGCCGTTTGAGTGTGTTGGGTTGGAGGTCTGGCGTGTAGGGTAGATGGCCCACTCGGTTCTTCATAGTAAGAGACCATCTTTAGTCGCAGCGCTAGAGCGTACTGGTTAATACGGCTCGCCCGGGGGTTCGATTCCTCTGTTGTGTACATTCAATGTACCCATTTGAGCGCTTTAATGCAAAGATAGATACGATACTTTTGCTGAGAATAGTAGACACATTTGTACGAGATTCAAAAGCGTTTCTTTGGCTGTCGAGTAGGCATCTTTGAACGAAAGGAAAATCCGTGGAACATTTGCACATGGAGGAGCCTGTAGTGGGTTGTACAAGAGGTTCGATTGCAAGGTTTGATACAACGAGCTTATACCTGACAAGATATTAAGCCCTTGGAGTACGAGGGAGCAAGCGCAGGTCCACATTAATACCCAACTCGCAAGTCAACGGCATGGAGGACAAACCAAATGTGTAACCTTTTATAACAGTGTATGAACCCTACCTCTTCCTCGGGGCTTTGATCTGCCTACAATACTCTCTACTGTGTGATATCCTCTCTGACCCCAAGTTCTAGGCGTGAGCCTAGTAGTTCCTACAAACCCCCTGTATCTGAATCCAAATCCGAAACATCAATTTCGATCACTCCTTGCGTATGCATGCATGTATGGACGAATATCTTTCCAGACCCTACCTCCTGAACCGACTCCGAGCGACGCATACGTATACCCAACACTCGGGTTTTCGTTCGAGATCCCATTGTGTAGTGGCACTTCTTATTGTCAGTCGAGGGGACAGCCGCCTTCTTTCTCGAACGCAAGGGTCATGTAAAGGCGGGTACGTGGCCTGGATAAGAACTGAGTTCACGCTGTGAATATTTCTCCTGGATTCTCAGAAACGAAAGTGAGGGAAATGTCGCGGGAGCTTTGAAATAAGTACCCTGCGCAAGCTTGGAACTCTACCCTTCATCACGCTACACCACATATAATCCACCGTTAAAAAAGAAAGAAAGAAAAAAAAAAGATCTGTATCTCTAGACTGCGGTCGCAGGGAACCCCCCCCCCCCTCAGCCAGAGTCCCCAACCACGATCCCCTCCCCCCCTCCCCCCAAACCCCCAAACACACACACCGATATTAAAAAAAGGTACTTCCATCGTTCAGAAGAAAATAGCCATTAGCATACGGGGGGAATACGAACCCCCCTCTGCCTCCACCCCCCAACTGCGGGTGTATAAGCCACTCAGCCATCCACTACTGATGCAGCATACTTCTCTTGGACTCGGACTCGGACTCGGGCGGAGAGTTTCCGAGTCATAGAGCCATCAATTGAAGCGGCAGAATTACGTCCCCCACTCAGATTTCCTTGGCCCTGGAACACAGGTCGGATCCTCAGGTTCCTCTGATCGACTGCTCGTTTGCCCAATTAAGAGCCCCTGCGTTTCTAGCTCAAGGCAGAGATGGATCGCAATCTCCCCGCCTCCCAAGCTTCTCTTGCGTGCGTGGTCTCCAAACCCAAAACAATCACACCAAAAGAAAACCCACCGGCATCTTCTCTCCCAGGCTTTCCAGATGCAGTACTGAAACCCTGCAACGATGATTCGCACACTGGGGGCCAATACCAACGCTGTGGCAGTTAGTTTGTCCCCAGCATTATGACATCCGGGCCTAAACCCCATCTCTCAGGCTAACCGTTGAAACGCTAGAAAGTTCCAAGTGCCCCCAGCTCTGTAAGTACACGTACATCAATGGCAAGGTAAAACCTTCCTTTTACCTCTTCCTCATCATGCAACTTTCCATCACATCGCCGTGCATTCCCCCTCCTTCAAACCCATCACTCACATTGATCTTCCAAAGAGACTATCCGTGCGCACTACTACAATGAACACACCCTCCCCACCCTTTCTTCCATTCCGCCAGAAATGCCAGTGGTCCCTCGTTCCTTATCCCTTTCTACCTGCAAATACTCACCACCAAGGTCAATCTTTCCTCGCCCTCAAAAGAGTCGACTCAAGAGCGAGGTTCCCAGCTATATGCCCTTCCATGCTTGGGACTTTTTCCCTACAGGAAATCTCAGTGACCTCAAGCTGGGCCAACCTTCACTTCCCTTCCCATCCTTTTATGAGCAAAATCCCTTCCTTCCTGCCTTCCTTCCCAAATCCTTCTCTCGTCTTGAAATCCGAACCGGCTCCGGGTCTCTTTTCCCAACCAAAAAACCCAAGCCATCCAATACCCCAGATCCCTGTAATCCAAGGCCACCTAACGAAATGATATATCAAAGACTGTTCGATATACATAGTCATGATACATCAATGCACTGATGCTGCAGTCATGGTTACAATATATCAGCTGCACATGGATGCCACGTGCCCTTGTCCAGAGCTAAAACCTCTTGCTCACTGGGCATTGGTTCTCCACCATTATCCATCAATGAGTGCTCCCGACAGTGCGCTCCTCCATCCAAAAAAAATGTCCGGCCAACTGTCTATAAATACTGTGAACCCTGGAAGAAGAATTGATTGATAGACACCGTCTTCGCTCCCCTGCTGCATGCGTACCTGGATCTACAATCAATGGTTGTAGCATGCCAAACCCGGATCACAGCGAAAACTGGACACACTTACATGTTTGTTATTCCCTATGTTGCGGCAATTTGTTTCCTTGGACATACATCATCAGAACATCAAAAATAAATCTCTTTTGTTTTATTACAGGGAGATGGTCTGTTGCTAGCATGCATATAACCTCAAATACAGTAAAACATATAATGAAAAATAAAAACAAAATGATTTAGAAAATAAACATGAAGCAAAGTGGCTGGTCCACTGCGATGAACAGCAGTAGCAAGGTACAGAATCAATACAGGCATGTCTAACCACCACTGTCACGTTCCAAAGCGCATGTAGATGTATTACCTGATACTTCGTTGGCTTTGTTTATTGATTTCATTTCGATAGCTTAAACATATTCAGCCGATCTCGAGTAGCCTAGAGATGCAGTGTAGTATAGGATCTAGTAGCACTGCTTTGAGCCTCAGTTTAATGCGGCCCTTGCCAAGATTAAGATTTTCTGGGATGGCTTATGAGTACATGCATCGACAATACAGATCAAGGCGTACATTTTGATTAAATGTTGGGTCCAAATTATGCTTTGTCTGATGAAAATTCCTGGGTACAAATTTGCTGGGGAAAGCATGTATTTATGAAAGCTATGGGTGTTCTAAGTGTTTCTGAAAGGTATTTCAGGATGATAAATGTGAAATGGCCTTAAACAAGTGGTAAACTTTTGTCCCGGCCTAATGACGATGACATCACTGAGTGACTGGGCCATATAGTCCGAACCATGTGAACTATACTCAGACGCCGATGATCCACTAGCCGGCCACGGATTGAATCGATTTGATGTCATTTTTGGGCCTTTTTTTTCATTTTTTTTTCAAGCAAAAACAATGGAACAAACCCAAAATAACGGCCACCATGAGATGTATCATTGCTATCTCCAACTGTTGTATCTGCAATGTTTGAGGAGAAATGCCACTTTAGGCTGGGACAATGCTTGGGGATAGGCATGTGAGGCAAGCAATTAAAATGTTTCAATGACTGTTCAATTTCTGCATGTTTAAGTACAATGTTTTTATCATTGTCATACAGTAAACATAACAAATCACTGTATGTGTAAAATTGAGAAGAGAACCAGGGTGAATGTAACCAATTTGGACGGTTATAAATCATTGGTAAGGATCGGCGATCCATGAATAATCCCCTGGCGTGATTCAAGAAGGCCTGGCGCGATCCGAGACTCATTTGGGACCATATCGGCAACTGTCAGTCTGGCTAAGGCATGGACCATTTGAGCTCGTCGTCGTTGACAGTGAGCAACGGTGTTTTGAGTTTGGGCACCGTTCTGGACCCGTTTTGGATGTGACTGTAGGTGATATATCAATCAGTGACTGCAGGAATAGGCGTTTAATGTATCATGGTTAATGGTATCCTGTAGACTCTGATATATCACTCTGTATGGTAGTGGTGTGTAATCCTACCCAAATCCCCACGCCATCACGCCAATAACCATGAACCCCAAACCATCCTGTATCTAGCCCTTCCAATGTGGACATCCTTCTCTCAAGTCGCGCCTCCCAAGCCTGTCTACATCTTTTGCGTGTCTCCAAACCCAAAAAACATCACATCACACATCACACCAATAGAAACCTATCTTCTCTCCCAGGCTTTCAGGCAAGTACTAAAACTCATGACGACGATCGACACACTAGGGCCAATCACAGTTTGTCTAGCATTATGATGATAGCGTCCTGAACACTTCTTCAAGTGACCTCTACCATCCTCCAATTTTCATCAACGCCGTGCATCCCCCTCCCTCAAACCATCACTCACATTCTCACGGAACGAGTTGGGAAAGCGTACCCTCCATGATGCCGTCCTTTTTTCGTTTATCTACTTTTGTCGCCTCGGGCTTCTTTGAACGGATATACATTCCAATGTCCATTTGCTTCGGACGACCTCAGGGAAACATAAAAACCCAGTTTCATTCCGACTCCAGTATGCCTTGCTATACATATAACAGGGCCTTTTTCACGGTTTACCGTCCAATACACTGGGTTCCTGCGGTCACTTAGCTGCCAATGCTGTGCACTTAGCTGCCATGCTGTGCACTTAGCTGCCATGCCGCATTTGGCAGGATGGCTTTTGGCTTCCCATTCATTCAAAGCATGCCTGTTTTCCGGATAATTTGCGCGCTAGACAACAAAGATGTATTATATATATATTGAACATCATTCAAAATATATTCGTTGCGTGAAAAGTGGATTAGAGCAAACGGCAGGTAAGTTGGTATGCTGAGTCAGCAGCCTTATCTGCCATTTTCGATGACTTAGCTGCCGCTCTCGTTCTTGTCCTTCTACAGCACCTTTCTCACCCGTTTTTTTGCATCCTATTAATGTAATTAGCTTATATCACTATAATCTTTGATCAGGTAAATTTCTACCGGTCTCTAAACCTGGATAACATGTCTTAATGGCTATTTCAAGGATTGTTTTGCCACTGCTGATGTCTTTACAGCCCCGCACCTTCTGTTTCCAGAATTTTGTCAGAAAAATTGTCGAGAGGATCAGTCAACGCTCTCTATCAGGGTTTTTGGACTACCTATTCATAGGTGTATTCAGTAGCGTGATCACAACAGTATATTCAATATTTTTCATTTCCATCCTACCTCAGTCTTTTTCACCCATCAAGTGGAGACTAAGTTAGCTGTCTATTAACAAAAATAATTGCATACCTACCCTCAGGCTGGTATTATTGAGCTTAATAATTCAAGCTTGCTTGTAGTGCCTCCATCCCTCTTGACAAATCTTTCAGTCTCATTGGTGGTTCCAGAAATTCAACTATTCATGAGTTCAGAGCCATTAAGCACATTCAAGTCAGCCTCTATATCGTGACTGGATATTGTGCCAAGCTCTTCAATGGATATAGACTCAAATCACATACCTCCCAGAGTGGATGATGACTCACAGCTGGAATTGTACTCTGATATGTTATCCTTTCTTGTTAAACAGCTTTGATAATAATGTAAGCTAACCATATTATATAGGGATCTAGTGCCAATGGGGAACACTGACAACAAGGTTTCTCAGGCTATTGCTGCAAGGATGCCAGTGGACATAGAAGGCTCTTGAGTACAAGCCACACACTGAAAAGAAGACAGATCATGGTTAGGTCTGACCATGTCCAGAGACTTCATGGCACATGTCATTGCTGTGCAGTTGAGGGATGTCCAGGTATGAACAACATTTTGTTGTGTCCTAAGCCATGCTTAGTCCCATGTATTACTTGTGGGCAGTTGTCAGGGTGTAGATGTGTCAACAGAGGGACAATGTGCACAGTAAAAGGCACCAAGCTTCATTGGTGAGTGTCAGGGCTCACTACTCATGCTTGTGGGTTGGTCTGGAATAAAAATAAAAATAAATTAAAAAGAAAAAGAAAAAGAAAAAGGAGAGAAGAAGAAAAGGGAAAGGAGGGAGGTTTCAGAAGACTTACCTGCAAATTCTAAGGTAAGTTTTGAGTGACAGAGACACAAATTAAAGAGGGTGCCAAGAGATGGCACTCTCTGCACCTTTCTGATGCCCAATACACAGCCACATCAAGCAGCAGAACTGCTGTTCAGTAGTGGATTCATTTAACAGATGGGATACATTTCATTTGTTAGCCTCAAAAATTTGTCTCAAACATGCTAAAGCTACTGACATGGCTAGCTACCCATGCTTGGGACCTGACACAGCTGGCTACTTATGCTTAGGGGTTGCTACTGATAGCAACTGCTAGCAACTGGAGTCTTAACTGAGTTCAAATTAGGCCAGAAATTCCTGTTTGGAGGTGTGGTGCCATTCATTTTGCAACTGGTATTTGTTGTGCTGGCTGTCTTCCTGCTCTCTACCGCAGTTAGCCAGCCAGTCAACATTGAATGCTCTCACTGCGACAGTGAGCACCAATGAAACACCATGGCAGTGGACTGCATTGGGCTGGAAATTTATATTCCGGTCAGTAGTGACTGGATCACTACAATTCACAAAAAGGTGGATATTCAAATTTATGCCCGGAGGGCCCGAAAAATTTAGAGCATCTTGTGTTCACAAAAATGTGTCGAATTATAGATGAGTAGTGGCGTCGGCATCTAATTCAAACAATGACAAACAATGACGCGCTACCCATATTTAGTCTCTCCGAAATCTCTCCGAAAGCTCCCTTCTTTGCAGATTTTCGGACGTGAAATACCCAGTGTATTGAACGGAAAACCTTTTTCACGGACCACGGCTATTGCATAACGTCCACTTGGCATTATGGCATCGTGGCATGATGTAGCCACGGATCAAGTTTAAGGGGTTGAATTTCCCTCTTGAGTGTAAGTTGGTTCTCACAGAAATTATCTCCGGAAGGGTTTAATGCGCGGGCCCCGTCGTGCTTACGCCTAGTTACATTTATCTCAGTGTACCCATATTCACATACAATTTATCAGTAATCAGCCTGTCCGCTGTGAGTTTACTCTTCAATAGCTTAGAGAACGCAGTCGGTTCTTCAACTGTAGCGTCGTAACATTCAAACTATATTCTGATAGAATAAACTGCATCACAGCAGCGCATAGACGTCTGTAGGCGCCCTTAGCGGTGATGGAACAGCAGGGTGTGGTACACCTCCCATAGAATAGTTACGCAAAATCATGCAATAAAGAGACGCCGTGTAGCCCACTTCAGATCTTCGCGCTTAGCGACATCCTCCTCCATCTCTTGAATCTTCCTCCTTCACTGCCATCCTCTCACATCAGTGACGTCGGCCCCCACAAGACATGTCTCCTGCCAAGCCTACCAGCCTGTGTCTTGCTACGTATAATATCCGATATGACAAAAGCCCAGATGGGATCACTGTACCGGAGTCGATTTCCGCTTTGGACAATCCTCTCAGGGAGCACGGCAAGTTGTTAAGGCTGTCGGAGGAGCAGCCGTGGAGCACTAGGAGGCTACGCGTTGCAGAGTCTCTGTCAATTGAGAATATCACTGTCGCTGGGTTCCAGGAGGCATCGGAGAGACAAGTGCATGATCTGGACAGATTGTTCGGGGATGACTGGGGTTGGGTGAGCGTTGATCTTTGTTGCCTTGCGCAGCGATTTGGCTGATGTACCGGTAGGTCGGCGTGGGAAGCGCTGATGGGAAAACCGGAGGAGAGTATTGTCCGTTATTCTATAAGAAGTCAGTCTACGCAAAGCGAAAGAGATACTCTATGTTGACTGAGATACCAAATAGATCTGTTGTCAGGCTGCTTTCGAGTGATACGTTCTGGCTCTCGTGCGTCCCCACCGTCTGTTCGGTCCTTGGCTCATATTTCACAGGGACACTCCCTTCAAGCCGTCCAAATACCCTGGAGCAGACCACTCCCGACTGTGTACAGTGGCCCGTTTCAGGGCAAAGACTGGTAAAAAGACCAAGTTTACGGTATTGAACACGCATCTGGATGCTCAGTCAGACAAGCAGCGACGTCTTGGGGTATCGTTGATTCTGGCGAGGGCACGTTATGAAGCAGTGAAGTTCCAAAGTTCAGTATTCGTAATGGGCGACCTCAACAGGTAAGGGCATTCCATGTAATTTTGGGAAAACATGTTCTTGACTTTAAATATAGTACCTCAACTGGTAAAGACTCCAGCGCTTATAACATCATCACTGGCGCAAGCGCACCTGTAAACATTAACGCGAAATTTGCCATAATGTCCGACGTCGGCCATCACCTCCCAGATTTCAAGATGCTCGATTTACGTGGTCAGGCTCCGAGAGAGAAGGTTTCAAATAATCTTGTGACATATACCGGGTTTAATAAGCCGTCTGACACATCAGGTTGGAAGAGGATCGATTATATTTTTGGAGGAAGTAACCTTAGGTGGTACGTGTGCCTTGCATTCTTAGATAAATTCTTGACTTTATTTTTCTTCGCAGGAAGTCGAAAGGGTACAAAGTTAGGAGCTCCCTGTCGGATGATGGAATTCTAGCAAGCGACCACCGCCCTGTATTCGCAGATGTAACTATTTGAACTGATCTTGCTACGATACGATTTCAAGCTATGCCATTAACTTTGACCTTGCGGTTCCTTAGATGAAACGCCTTCTTTATTTAGTCCCACGTGTCTTCTTGGAAGCGCTGGGGCTATGCTTTGAACTTAGACGCCGAGACATTAAACATCTTCTATCATAGACTATCCGTGCGCACTACAACAAACACACCCTCCCCGCCCTTTCTTCCATTCTCGATTCCGCCCAGAAACCGTCCCTTGCAAGTCCCTTGTCCCCGCAAATATTCGCCACCAATTCCAATATCCCGAGAACACGAGAGCATCAGCCTCCGACTTTGACCAGAGGCATTGCAGGTTGTGGAAATTATAGAAGGGAGAAGGCCCAAAGCCCAACTTAAAGATTACATCGGCATTTCCGGCGAGCGCAAAACACGCGGAGCTTAAAGCCAAACCACACATCCCACGACCATCTCTGATATGTCTTCTGGAACCATGCCTACGATTGATCCCGGAGAGACTCAGAATAGTGTGAAGATGGCGAACGTCCGGTATGTTCAATGTTCTGAATCGCTGACGTTAATATGCTTGACCGACCGAATCTAAGCTGGGGACAATAGCGAAGCAGAAATGGAGTCGATGTCCAGGAGAATAGAAGAGCTGGAAATGGAACTGGCGATACGATACGGGATGGCTGATTCCGGGGGGATAGATTCCGTGGAAGTTCTCGAAGAAGCCAAATGTCTGACGATGCCACATACGTTTTGGAGGCCAAACAGATATACGAACTGTACACGCTTTATTATGAGCCTCGGATGATTTTATGGAGTCTCTTTTGCAGATGCGAGTCGTGATCGTATTGATCTCATTGACGTTGATGAATAGACGCTCGTCGCAGACGATAAGAACGAGGGGTGGATTTGTATTCGTTTTCGAGCCAATACTGTTACCATTGTAGCGGTGTTTTATACTACAGCTATTGATCCATATACATAAGATCAGTCGCACAACGACCCAATGAATCTAAGGTTCGACATTCAAGATTGGCCTCGTTACTTCAATGAGATGACGGGAACAACGCACCCCAAGCTTCATATCCCTAGTGCGCATAGGGCTTTCATCCAAAAGCCTTGGGTCATTCGCTCAGCGAATGAAGAACACAAAAAGATGATAGATCACCGTGAAGGCACTGACCAAAACCCTGGTCAAATACTCAAACATATGGAGCACTTCCCAGAAAGATTTTGGCTCTTAGTTCCGTGCAGCCAAAGAGAGCAAAAAGACTAGACTTCTAAAGAAAACCAAGTAGGTGAATGTCGATCTCGTCCACAGTCTGAATAAGAACTCCATGGTAGATACATAGTAAGTGACGCTGCCTTGAATTTCTCGCTATATAGCGACTTTCCACCGATGCCATTATGCGCTATGAAGTCGCCACCCTGGATCATGAACTGCAGTTTACTACATGAGAATGGCATCACCTGAGAAAGAAAGTTAGTTCACCTCGGAATTTATACAACAGAAGCCACAGCCAGACAGCACGTCGAATGTGATGTTCTCCAGTCGATAGCTCTCTGAAATTCAGCAACATCTTGGAGACGACGACGTCGTACAGCTTGAATACAATCCGGCTCAGTATTCGCACCGATATACTTTTCGAGCTTTCCCGTTCATCATTAGTCTGGTTACTCACCAAGAGATTTTCCCTGCGATAACAGGGCCTTTCCTCCTTGTTATTCTATGTAGGGAAATGCAAATCACAATAGGAAGCGGAAAGCGATGAGCATACGGTCGGAAAGAAGGAAGGAAACGAAACATACGAGTATGCACTTCGGCTACAAACGCGCCAAACACTGACGCCGTCGTCTTTGATAGCAACCAGCACACCAGTGAACTTCATACGCTACGACCGCGAATACGGTGTAGTGAGGGAAATACTGTTCTGGTCCACGTATGACTCAGCGTAGCCGAATCTTCGTACATTCTCCTTCGAGAACCCATCATCTCAGCGATAGTCTCCCTGAGATACGCTGGCGCACCACTCGGAGGAATGAACCCCACCGATGATGTCTCTGGGGTACCATTGTGTAGTACGGCAGAGCGTCGCGCGAAGTTTAGATAGCAACAACTATGCGTAGCCGTGTTTGTGTAGATGTGATTATCATATAAAGGATGAAGACTGAGAGAGAGTGGTGTCATGGCGGGTGTGGCGGGTCGTTCATGCTCATCCATCGTGATGGGGAAGACGGGCGACGTAGAGGCCATAGATGGTTCAGCGATCACCGGTCACCGCGCAGAGAGATTCGGAAAGCGCTAGGGCGAGAAATAGTGATACCGATGTGAAGGAGCAATTGATTACAGGGCCAATACCGGCGCGAACTCATGAAACAAAGGACCGTGCTTGTTAACGTGGCTCGTCCAGCATATCATACACATTCCGCCCGCTCATATCGACTCTCTCTTGACTCTGAGCTCACTGACAGGAATTGCACGGCAGCTAGCGGTCGTAGTAGTATGGGATTTAGGGGTGCAAAATGAGTACTATCGCCTGGGAGTGATAGTGTAGGGAATCCTTTGATGTGTTTGCAAGTTCCTCAGTCTCGCACTAGTCCCAGTGTGAGCAGAGGTTTTAATGAAGCCATCACGACTGTATAACCTTCAGTGTACGGCTCCTCCTGAGACGCAAGGGAACACACTGCTATGTCCTCAGTCAAAATGTAACACCTGGCTCAGTCTCGATTGTGTAGTATCCAGATTTGTCTGACGAAATAGGGTCTTTGAGTGAGGCTATACATACACTAAGATCGACCTGAGGGAAAGTAGGATTCCATACAATAGTCACTCAACTTACGAGCCCCATACCTCGTCTCAGGAACGGGCTAAATACAACGTCACCGGCATGCCAACCCGCTAGTCGGGAGCCCCCGCTGTGCGGGGTGTGTGATGCCATACCAAACGTTCCACAAAAAAAAGAAAGATCGACGTGAGCGCGGATAATAGTTTTTCCAGCCTTCAATGCCTGGATCCTCCTACGATGCAAGGGAACGCACCTTTATGTACCAAGTCCAGACCTATCACCTGTCTCTGTTCATCCTCGGTTGTGCATCATTGAGCTTTCTCGGAGCATACAGGTCTTCAAGTGACGCTATTTGCACACTAGACTCTAGAAGGGACGCACCCTTGCTTCAATGCCAAGAAATGGAACACCGTAATTGCAAAGATAAACCAGGGCATAGCTCTCGAGACCGCGACAAGGGCTCATGAAAGTCGCTAGGCGAGGTTCCGGTTGTATGCGGTTGTTTGCAATTCGTCCACAGAAAATCCGGACATCGGGCCGGGCTACCTTTACTTCCCTTCGTGCCAATCCCTTCCTTCCCGACTTCGACTACCGTCAAATCCGAGACGACTGGTCGCACCAAACCTCAAGCTACCCGGCACACTGCTTCCGGATCCAATTCTTTGGCCAGTACAACGAATGGTCCATCACTAGCACTCCCCGAAGCGTCCCGCATCTGAACGTGTCATGCTAGGTAGAAAAAACTGCTTTGTGGGTCTGTGATTCGATATTTAATGTCCATCTCTCACGCAGATTGCAGATTTTACTCGCGTCGCCTTCCAAATATGTCTGTTGTATCCTTCTCTAAAAATAAAAACTGGTTCAACCTGTTTTTTTCTCCCGCCTGGACGTCGGGACGATCTCTACGGTTGGTGCCGACATGATTAGATACTCCATCTATAGATTATTTCTCGGTAAGATATGCAGCACATGCCTTCCCATCATCTCCTTAAATGAATAACACTGCAGTGTTCTGTACATCGAAGACAACTTAACGCTTCACTTTATCTCTGAACGCGCACCGCCTGCCCCTCCTCAGGATGACGGAGATAGCATCGAGATTCTGGAAGAAGATTGGCGACGTAGAGCTCCAAGGGCGGCATGGTGGAACTGTACCCTTGCTCGAGCTGGCACTGGCGGATTCAGTAAGCTTCCCTTCTCTATGATGGCATTGACCTCAGCTCACTGCATGCAGATCCGACCTCACCTCCTTGCTCTCTCCCATCTCCCTCGTACATGTCGCTCATCTGCTCCCTCTCCCTCCACTGCATATCTCTCAGCACCCTCTATTCGCGCTCCAAGCAGACAAAGCCCGCTGGTGTCCTCGTCGTTATCAAGGACGACGGCGACATGGAACATGGCAGAGCAATTTCTATGGCGGCGGAGAATTTTACGTCTCATTTCCCTCCCCGAGAACAATTCCTATGGCGGTACTCGAATACCAGACTCTCAGTGTACGTAATCACACGGAGGAACGACTATTTCTCACTGTTGTGAGCCGGACTACCTGAGCTTCGGAGGCAGGGGCGGCTCGTACTGGCTGTACGTTGACAAGAGACTGCTGGATGGCTCGTCGGCCCGGTGCCTGCCTCACCTTTGGGAATGACATCCCGTGTTCGCCGGGGAAGATGCGCGCTGGCGGAGCAGTCCCGTTTGAGTGTGTTGGGTTGGAAGTCTGGCGCGTAGGGTAGATTGCTGCCTTCATCGTGGCAGATCCCCTTTAGTCGCAGCGCTAGAGCGTAGTGGTTAATACCGCTCGCCCGGTGGTTCGATTCCTTCGTTGTGTACATTCGATGTACCCATTTGAGCGCTATCACGCGCAGGAAAGCAGGTAACTTTTTGCTGAGGATGGCAGAAATATTTGTACGAGATTTGAGAGCGTTTCTTTTCCTCGAGTATGCATCTTTGAACGAAAGGAAAATTCGTGGAACATTTGGACATGGGGGTGCCCGTAGTGGGTTGTACGAGAGGTTCGATTGCGAGATTTGGTACAACGAGCTTTCATCTGACAATAAATTATACCCTTGGAGTATGAGGGGGGCAAACGCAGGTCGGGAGTAATACCCAACGAGCAAGCTAACGGCGTGGATAACGAACCAAATGCGTAACCCTCTATAACAAAGTGTGAACCCTACCCTTGCCTCGCGGCTTCGATCCATCTACAATGCCCTGCGCTGTGCGTTACCCTCTCCGACTCCACGCTCTACCGGCGCAGGCCTAGTATTTCATACGACCCCCCATATCCAAATCCAAATCCGGTTCGATCCCTCGCGTATGCATGCATGGACGAACACTTTTTCAGACCCACAACCTGAACAGACTTCGACCGACGCATACGTATACCCAACACTTGTTTTTTCGTTCAAGATAGCGACCCTTCTTCTTGTCGGTCAGGTGGGACAGCCACCTTCTTTCTCGAATGCAAGGGTCGTACAAAGGCGGGTAAGGGTTGAGTTCACGCCGTGAATATTTCTCGTGGATTATCTGAAACGAAATTCAACGAAGTGTGGTTGAGTTTAGAGTAGTTTACCCCCTGCGAGCTCGGAACGTTACCCTTTCATCGTATTCCATTGCATAGACAGACTGTTAATCCCCTGTGAACCATAGAAAAACAAAGACTCCCAACTCTAAATTGCCGTCCCAGGGAATCTCCCCTCTCAGCCAAGAAACGCGAACAACGATCCCCTCCCAAACCCAAACCCCCAAACACCAAACACGCACACCGCTAGCACAAAAAGTTATTTCCAAAGAGCATGATATCGACATTAGCCTACGGGGGAATCGAACCTCCTCGCCTTCAACTGCGGGTGCATAGCCATTCGGTCATCTACTAACTACTCCTCATAATGACTGATCATACTCTTTCCTCCCTCCTGGACTCGGACTCTGGAGGAGGTTTCCGAGTCGGATTTTCACTCGCCCACCACCACCACCCAGCATCGGCAAGCATCGAGCATCGATGGAATTGGTAGACTACGTACGTATTAAAACCCCCCGAATTCCTTGTCGCGCAACGCGAGTTTTAAGAGTTCTACCCCTGATCGACTGCAAGTCCCCCAACTAAGAATCCCACGGTGTTTCTAGCTAAGGCTTACATGATCACTCCGCCTGGTTCAAGGCGCGCTCCGACCCCCGAGTCGGGATTTCTTTTTCTCAGCCTTCAAGTGTGGATGCGTACGAAAACAAAAAAAAAATCAGTCCGTCCCGTTGCGAGTGGAGAAATATTCAATATACATTGCTTTTCGGCGTTCGCTGGGTGTGCATGCTGACTCAGCCCTGGGCGCTTTTGTCGTACGTACTACGAACCAGAGAGCATACAACTAGGACTCCGATCCGAGAAAAAAAGACTCGGAGTCAAAACTCGGATGGGAAACACCCGCACGGCCCAATGGGGCTGTCAAGCATTGCTCCATCTCCATATTCGAAGAGCCTATAGACGAATGCTGATGGTCCGTGGGAACAAGTTACATGAATGTCACTTCGCTATGCGTGTGTTCCGGTAAAGAACCAACCGCCATCTATGCTCGCCGCATCACATAGGGTACGGAGCGTCGGAGGAGGTATCTACTCTGAGTCATGACACAAGACTTGCTTCCAACACCAACACACGACTCCTCTCAAGACCCAAAATATACGCACCTTTCTTCATGTATCCAGTCCAGAATCCAGATTCATCACCTATCCGAGTCCATCCCTCTCCAGATGCGGATGCGAAGTATGTAAATTCCTCTCTCCGAGTCTGAGACCACTTTCAACTCTTTCAGATACTCAGAGACTATCCGTGCGCACTACAACGAACACGCCCTCCCCTCCTTTTCTTCAATGGTCCCCCGTTCCTTATCCCTTTCCCTGCAAATATTCACCACCACGAAGGTCAATCTTCCAAGCCCTCAAAAGACCCAAGAGCGAGGTTCCCAGCTATACGCGCTTCGATGCTTAGGATTTTTGCCCTACAGTACAGGAAACCTCAGTGACCTCGAGCTGGGCCAACTTCCTTTCCCTTCCTTTCATGAGTAGAATCCCTTCCTTCCTTCCTCCCTTCCTTCTCAAATCCGACTCTCGTCTTCTTGAAATCCCAACCGGCTCCGGGTCTCTCTTCGAAACGAAAAACCCAAACCATCCAATGCCACAGATCCTTGTAATCCTACCCAAAATCCCCACGCCATCACACCAATAATCACGAATCCCAAACCATGGATCCGGCCCGGGTATCTAGCCCTTCCAACCATGGATACTCCGCTTTCAAGTTAAGTTATGGGTCCTACATTTCAATAATGCTACCTCTCGTATTACACATATCGCAATCCCCCCGTCTCCCAAGCTACCTAGTACATCTCTTGTGTGCGTGTCTGAAACCCGAAACAATCACACCAAAAGAAGCCCACTGGCATCTTTTCTCCCAGGGCTTTCCAGACGCAGTACTGAAACCCCACAACGATGATTCGCACACTGGGGGTCAATCCCATTGTCCCAGCATTATGATAATCCCCTAAACCCCATCTCTCAGGGCTAACCGTCAAACGCTGGGAGAGTTCCCAGTGTCCCCGCTCTGTACGTACACGTACATCAAGGCAAGGCAAGGAAAACCTTCCTTTTACCTCTTCCTCATCATGCAACGTTTCATCATCGCCATGTATTCACCCCTCCTTCAAACCCATCACTCATATTCTCACAGAACGAGTTGGGAGGGAACACATACTCTGAGCTTAGCGCGTTCAGCCAACATCTTCCATCGGACAAATCACCTGCAGCAATCTAGCTTGGTGGTTAACACGTGCTTACGGCTGAAGGAGGGGGGTTCGATACCCTCTGGCGCACCATGGAGTGTACTTGTTATAATTTTCATCTCTCTCTCTCTGCCAGTGGCCGGGCCACAATCCATAATTCGATTTGTACCTCACTGGTCAGAGGTACCGTCTATTTTTCGCTTTATCCACATTTTTTCGCGTCACACTTTTGTGAGTAAACATACAGTAGGCCAGGAGAATTTTGCGAGCGACACTTGCGAGCTAGCGTTCAATTGCGAGCGCGATATCATTAGCGAGTGTGACATCATTAGCGAGCGTGATATCAAGCCCAAGTTCAACTGTGAGTTATCTTGATATTTGGAAATGTAATGGAAACGTTGACTGTGTCATAGATATTCAGATTCTAAGCATCCTTGTTTAATGTAAGCACGGCAGGCCGCAGTCGGTCTAAGAATGTGTGACACGCGTTCGTTCAATGGACCTAATAGAGTAAGCCATTAGCTATAATATAGACCTCACACAGCGTAGCGATAAGGATAACGTGGTGAGGGTGCCGACTCAGTCAATAAAGTATATAAGAGTCCATCTGACATATAGGAGTACTGTTCCGCCGGCGGATTGCAACGGAGCTCCTGCTTGTTAATCCAACAGTCGGTACAGCCACAAATCACATACCGATCGGCCAACTAAGAACCCTAAAACATTGCTCACAAGTGTTCTTACCTCACTTGCTAGTGTTCTTATCTTGCTCGCTAGCGTTATTACGTTGCTCGCTAGTGTTATTACGTTGCTCGCTAGCATTGTAACCTTGCTCGCTAGCGTTGTCACATCGCTCGCAAACATTTAAGATTGCTCACATGTATGTCACAAAGAACGCAAATGAACATGACCAATTTTATAACACATAGTACTCATCTTTATATCTTCTATTGTCTATGAGTCCGAATTTCTATCCTAAAACCACGAAGCTCCTATGGGCTCAGTAAGAATTCCACCCTGCATCTCGTTCCAGGTAAGGAGCATGGAAAATACTAACAAGATCCTTGCCCTGCTTGCCAGACACCAATCCATACACTCAAAGCCCAGCAATACCATCACGATTGCGAGCGAGGGATTGGCTGTGCAAGGTTCAGAACAATTCAGACTTTGTTGATGTTCATTCTTGGTAAGAAATTAACTAAAGGAAACACAAAATCCCTCTATTCCTCTGCCATTTCTGTCGACAGCTATCATAACACTCCTCAAGCATATGACTCCTTGTATTTACATTTCAAGGGCGAGCAGAAAATTCACTGTACTGGTTTCATTTCCTCTTCAAGACTCTGTAACTCGGACATGCATTCTCTGCTGAAGGCACTGTACCGGCTACGGCCTGCCATGCTCACATTAAACAAGGATGCTTACTATGACAGAATCGATGTATCCATTATATTTCCAAATATCAGGATAATTCCAACCTTTGGTGTCCATATTTTACAAAATTTCCTATAACTATAGGGGACCAAGTTATACAGAATTCCCTATAACTATAGGGAAATCAAATTCTACGTATCCTTCAGAAAAGCCTATAGGATAGGTATCACATTATGATCTCTCTTGCCGGCCCCAGGCCTACCAGCATGACCAGGGCAGGGTGTCATCACACCCTTCCCTTTGATGGCTGTTGCACTGCCACCCTCTCATCTGCTCACTGTCAGGGTTCCCCGCCCTCCCTCCCACTGTTGCGCACTTTTTCCTTTTTGGGAAATCTGCTTCCTATGCCTCCAGAATACTTGTGGGCCTTATTCCCGCCCTCCCGCTCATTGTTTAGGTCCGAAATTAGAGATATAGGGTCCTCTAAAAATATATAATGAGTTAGTAAGCTGGCCCCGCCCTTCCCACGCCTCTAGACGCTGGATTCGGAATGGGGAGATTGGATGTAGTGTGGCAGTGCAGCCAATTGATGGGATCATCCATCAATATCAGTCCATTTTTGGAAATATTTCGGATTGGAATGGTTTCTGGGCACTGGATGGGCCACAGGATAGTACTAGGATATGCATAAATATAAATAACTTTGGATTTAGTCCTCTGGTGATGTATGGGAGCCCCATAGAAGGGGTAAAACAGGTAAAATAGTGAATAATAGCGAAAAATAATGGAAAATTTGCATTTGGGGAGTGCTGCATGCAGTGGATTGCTTTGAAACATTCACAAATTTGTTATGTAGTCCCATATATCTCTAAACAAAGCTTTGCTTTACTTGTGGGGCTCTAGGATTGATATAAAATAGTGAAAAATGGCGAAAATTGTGGGGAAATTGTGGGTGGGGGGTGCTGCGTGCATCTGATCGCTTTGAAACATTTACCAATGGATCCCGCGACCTTGAAAACCCCTAAACAGCCCCTGGTTATATTTGTGGGCACTCATTATCGATCATCAAATGGATATTACAGTTTATGGGGTGCACATATCAAACCTCCCATTTCCAAGCATCGGAAAACTTCGGAGTTACCTCCAGTAGATTGCTAGACATTTAAAACCGCTGGAAAAGCCCAGGATGGCAATCCAGCGATGCAAAATTCCTGATAAAAAGGGTGAAACTGAAAATTTGCGAAATTTCATATAGCTTGCATTTCTGAGTGTTAGAGAAGGTAATACTGGTACTTTATATATTACATATACTGTAGAATATTGTGTACAAAGTCACAGGGGGATATGAATGGTACTGACAGAGATATAAGCAGATCTTTCCCAAAATGAGGAGCAGCACATTCCAGATCTCGATGTTCCGGTCATCCTATTGGCTGGGGACTATCAAATTCGGATTCCTTGACCCACAAGACAGTAGGGCCACCTATCATCCATAGGGTTCATGGGTCTAGAATCCGAGGTAAAGAGTGTGCTTTACTTATGCACTAAGATATACTGCTGTATATGGATTGCCTACTAGTAAAAATAAGCTCCAGGGATGATGGGTCTCTCCAATGTTTTTTGGGTCAAGGAATCCGAATTTGATAGTCCCCAGCCAATAGGATGACCGGAACATCGAGATCTGGAATGTGCTGCTCCTCATTTTGGGAAAGATCTGCTTATATCTCTGTCAGTACCATTCATATCCCCCTGTGACTTTGTACACAATATTCTACAGTATATGTAATATATAAAGTACCAGTATTACCTTCTCTAACACTCAGAAATGCAAGCTATATGAAATTTCGCAAATTTTCAGTTTCACCCTTTTTATCAGGAATTTTGCATCGCTGGATTGCCATCCTGGGCTTTTCCAGCGGTTTTAAATGTCTAGCAATCTACTGGAGGTAACTCCGAAGTTTTCCGATGCTTGGAAATGGGAGGTTTGATATGTGCACCCCATAAACTGTAATATCCATTTGATGATCGATAATGAGTGCCCACAAATATAACCAGGGGCTGTTTAGGGGTTTTCAAGGTCGCGGGATCCATTGGTAAATGTTTCAAAGCGATCAGATGCACGCAGCACCCCCCACCCACAATTTCCCCACAATTTTCGCCATTTTTCACTATTTTATATCAATCCTAGAGCCCCACAAGTAAAGCAAAGCTTTGTTTAGAGATATATGGGACTACATAACAAATTTGTGAATGTTTCAAAGCAATCCACTGCATGCAGCACTCCCCAAATGCAAATTTTCCATTATTTTTCGCTATTATTCACTATTTTACCTGTTTTACCCCTTCTATGGGGCTCCCATACATCACCAGAGGACTAAATCCAAAGTTATTTATATTTATGCATATCCTAGTACTATCCTGTGGCCCATCCAGTGCCCAGAAACCATTCCAATCCGAAATATTTCCAAAAATGGACTGATATTGATGGATGATCCCATCAATTGGCTGCACTGCCACACTACATCCAATCTCCCCATTCCGAATCCAGCGTCTAGAGGCGTGGGAAGGGCGGGGCCAGCTTACTAACTCATTATATATTTTTAGAGGACCCTATATCTCTAATTTCGGACCTAAACAATGAGCGGGAGGGCGGGAATAAGGCCCACAAGTATTCTGGAGGCATAGGAAGCAGATTTCCCAAAAAGGAAAAAGTGCGCAACAGTGGGAGGGAGGGCGGGGAACCCTGACAGTGAGCAGATGAGAGGGTGGCAGTGCAACAGCCATCAAAGGGAAGGGTGTGATGACACCCTGCCCTGGTCATGCTGGTAGGCCTGGGGCCGGCAAGAGAGATCATAATGTGATACCTATCCTATAGGCTTTTCTGAAGGATACGTAGAATTTGATTTCCCTATAGTTATAGGGAATTCTGTATAACTCGGTCCCCTATAGTTATAGGGACTTTTTGTAAAATATGGACAGTATAGCCTCATAATTCACAGTTGAACTTGGGCTCGATATCACGCTCACTAATGGTGTCACGCTCGCTAATGATGTCGCGCTCGCAATTGAACGCTAGCTCGCAAGTGTCGCTCGCAAAATTCTACGTGCCCACATACAGTCCAATGTGTATTCCCTTCGGACGACCTGAGGGAAACATGAAACACTCAGTTTAATTTAGACTCCAGTATACCTCGCTATACATCGTTTTTTTACTGCTGTTTGTAATATTCCTACCCAAGCCCCTGATGTCCATCTCTCTCGCCAACCTCACCAAGCAGAGATTCGAGCAAGATCCAAGGAACGACTTAGGGTTAGGCGGCCCACAAATAGATTCAAACCTCCCTGTCCCTGGCAAAGATGAGCCAGGGTCAATCTCCAAGTTGAAATCAAACTTACCAGCTACCGGATGGAGGTGGCCAGGAGATGCCAGCGGTACACTAAAAACCAATTACACACACGATTTGGTCCGTATGTGGAGAGAAGGGATCGGACCCTCGCCCGCACAGCGTCAGTTACGTTAACCGATCTCCAACATGATCCCTCTTTCGATCAGAGCTGAAAGATTATTTAAAGAGAGTTCTAATTGATTAGAAAAGACGAATCTTCCCATTCTCGTGTATATGGGCGTAATAATGTACCAAAAATCGGGTGGGCACAACGTACCTCCCTGATGTCATCCTTTTTTCGTTTATCCACTTGTGTCGTGTCGCACTTTTGTGAGTGGATATACAGCCCAATGTTTATCCTCTTCAGACAACCTGAGGTAAACAGTAAACACCCAGTTTCATTTGGGCGCTATACACGGCCTTTTTGTTGGGAATAGACGTCGGCAGGCATGATGAACGTTGGGTGGTATGGCTTGAACGAACGTATATTGACGGACGAGTACGTAGTGGTGGTGGTGCGAAGCCAAGAAACGATAGTGATCGGTACGAAAATCAAAATAAGGTAAAACAAAAGACGGCGAGCCGTCGGCCTGGTAGCTGTGAAACCATTATCCTCAACACTTTTTCCGCTGTGTGAAATATTCATATCCCAAGCGCTTCACAGCCATCTCTCTCGCCAACTGGCATCCGCACCAAGCGGAGATCCGCAGCTGTATTTCTGACTAGGCCACGTACCGCCATTGGATCGCTATTTGCGTCATACTTACAGCTTTCATCAGCACGGTTCAATATTGCATAACGTACACTTGGTATCATAGCATGTAGCTACGGGTCGAGTCTAAGGGAACCGAACTTCCCTCTTGTTTCTTTTGTCCTCACATATATTTATCTCCGGAAGGGATCAATGAGCGGGCCCGCGTCGCACCTACACTTGCTTACATTTATCTCAGTGCGCCTCAGTTCACTTACAAATTTCTCAGTAATTGGCCGGTCCGCCGTGAGGTTACTCTTAGGCTCTAGAGAACGCAGTCGATTCATCAATTGTGGCATTGTAACATCCAAACTATGATAAACCGCATTACAACATTGCATGGATGTCTGCAGGCGCCCTCAGCGGCGACGGAACAGCCGCACAATCCCGTATCATAGGAATGTCCAGTGCGGTACTTCCGGTGTTGGTACGCCACCCATATAACATTTACCCAAAGCCATACAGTACGCAGACGCTGCACAGCCGACTTCAGATCTTCGCGCTTAACATCCATTCTCCTCCTCCTCCCTCTCTTCCTCCTTCCCTCAGGTCCTCACATAGCAGTGGTGACATCGCTCTTGCAAAACATGCCTACCATTGACCATGCCAGCCTGCGCCTTGCTACGTATAATATCCGATATGACAAAAGCCCAGACGGGATCTCCGTACCGGAGTCGATCTCCGCTTTGCACAACCCTCTCAGAGCACAAGGCAAGTTTTTGAGGCTATCTGGAGAGCAGCCGTGGAGCACTAGGAGGCTGCGTGTCGCAGAATCGTTGTCGAATGAGAATATTGTTGTCGCTGGGTTCCAGGAAGCGTCGGAGAGACAGATACATGACCTGGCCAGCTTGTTTGGGGATAACTGGGGCTGGGTGAGTGCTTTTTTTGTTGCTGTGCGTGGTGCTGTGGCTGATGTACGAGTAGGTCGGTGTGGGAAGCGCTGACGGGAAAAAGCGAGGAGAGTATTGTCCGTTATTCTTTAAGAAGTCAGTGGACGCAAAGCGAAAGAGATACTCTATGTTGACTGAGATACCAAACAGATCTATTGTCAGGCTGCTTTCGAGTGATACGTTCTGGCTCTCGTGCGTCCCCACCGTCTGTTCGGTCCTTGGCTCATATTTCACAGGGACACTCCCTTCAAGCCGTCCAAATACCCTGGAGCAGACCACTCCCGACTGTGTACAGTGGCCCGTTTCAGGGCAAAGACTGGTAAAAAGACCAAGTTTACGGTATTGAACACGCATCTGGATGCTCAGTCAGACAAGCAGCGACGTCTTGGGGTATCGTTGATTCTGGCGAAGGCACGTTATGAAGCAGTGAAGTTCCAAAGTTCAGTATTCGTAATGGGCGACCTCAACAGGTAAGGGCATTCCATGTAATTTTGGGAAAACATGTTCTTGACTTTAAATATAGTACCTCAACTGGTAAAGACTCCAGCGCTTATAACATCATCACTGGCGCAAGCGCACCTGTAAACATTAACGCGAAATTTGCCATAATGTCCGACGTCGGCCATCACCTCCCAGATTTCAAGATGCTCGATTTACGTGGTCAGGCTCCGAGAGAGAAGGTTTCAAATAATCTTGTGACATATACCGGGTTTAATAAGCCGTCTGACACATCAGGTTGGAAGAGGATCGATTATATTTTTGGAGGAAGTAACCTTAGGTGGTATGTGCGCCTTGCATTCTTAGATAAATTCTTGACTTTATTTTTCTTTGCAGGAAGTCGAAAGGGTACAAAGTTAGGAGCTCCCTGTCGGATGATGGAATTCTAGCAAGCGACCACCGCCCTGTATTCGCAGATGTAACTATTTGAACTGATCTTGCTACGATACGATTTCAAGCTATGCCATTAACTTTGACCTTGCGGTTCCTTAGATGAAACGCCTTCTTTATTTAGTTCCACGTGTCTTCTTGGAAGCGCTGGGGCTATGCTTTGAACTTAGACGCTGAGAAATTAAACATCTTCTATCATGTCGCCTCTTCCTTATTCCCAGCTGTTGCCTCTTCTCATCTTACAATGATGACCTCCCACCCATTTATTCACGAACACCTCCTTACTGTGATCAAAAAATAATGGATCCACCGCAGCAAAAAGAGACTACATAGTAGCAACACACAACAGCATTCCAGTTTTAGTTCCTAGGACCCACGTTACTCGTTACTCGGTGTGTCTGTATTTACAGCATGGTAAACTGAAAGGCCCCCCAATTCACTGTCTGGAGAGTAGGATGAGTCGAATATGGGGAGTGCAGACGGGCTATTCGTGGGAGATGCCGGAGGTGAGAACAGCGTGGCGAATCGGTTGATCCATTCTTCGGTGTCTTTTGCTGGAGCTCGAGTCGGGGACGGTATTGATGACGCTATGATGACTGAGTGGCCATCAGGAGACGCCTCGTAGGATGCAAGCGTACGTACCGATTACATCGGCATTCCGGCGCGGGCTTAAAGCCAAACCACACATGTCCCACGACCATATATCTTCTGGAACCATGCCTCCTATTGATCCTGGAGATTCAGGATATTGCATGGGCTGAATATGGTGAACGTCCGGTATGTTTAATGTTCCGAATCACTGAGGTTAACGTGGTTGACCGAATCTAGCCTGGTGACAATAAAAAAACAGAAATGGAGTCGATATCCAGGAGAACAGATGAGGCTGGAAAAATTGGAGATGGAGCTGGTGAAACGATATGGGATGGCTGATTCCGGGGGGATAGATTCGGTGGAAGTTCTGGAAGAAGCCAAATGTCTCACGATGCTCAGTGTGTTTTGGAGGCCAAACAGATGTACAAACTGTACGTTTCGTGATGAGCAAGAAACGGGCTTCGGATGATTTGAGGGAGTTTCTCGTGGGAATGTGAGTCGTGGTCGTATTGATCTCATAATGAATATTGACTAGACGCTGGCTGCAGATGATAAGAACGAGGGGAGGATTTGTATTCGTTTTCGAGTCACTACTGTTACCACTGGGGCCTTGTTTATGCAGCAGTTATCGATCTATAGAAATGAGATCAGTCGCACAACGACCCAATGAATCTATGGTTCGACGTTCAAGATTGGCCTCGTTGCTTCAATCAGGTGACTGGAACAACGCACCTTCAAGCGTCGTATCCCTTAGTGCGCATAGGGCTTTCATCCAAAAGCCTTGCTTCGTTCGCTCAGCGAATGAAGACCACAAAAATATAATAAATCACCTTGAAGGCACTGACCAAAAACCTGGCCAAACATTCAGACATATGGAGCACTTTCCAGAAAGATTTTGCTCTTAGTTCCTTGCGGCCAAAGGGAGCAAAAAACTAGACCTCTAAAGAAAATCAAGTAGGTGAATGCCGATCCCGTCCACAGTCTGAATAAGAACTCCGTGGGACTACATGATAAATAGATACATAGTAAGTGACGCTGCCTTGAATTTCTGGCTGTATGGCGATTTCCACCGATACCGTTATACGCTGTGAAATCGCTACCCTGGATCATGAACTGCACTTTACGACATGAGAATGGCATCACCGGAGAAGGAAAGTTAGCTCACCTCAGAATCTGTGCAACAGAAGTCACAGCCAGACAGCACGTCGAATGTGATGTTCTCCAGTCGATAGCTCTCTGAAATTCAGCAACATCTTGGAGACGACAACTTCCTCCAGCTTGAATACAATCTGGCTCAGAGTCTTCGGACCAATACAGTTTTCGAGCTGTGTCGTTCATCATTGGTCCAGTTACTCGTGAAGAGATTTGCCCCGCGATAACGGGGACATTCCTCTTTGTTACTTTGGGGAGCGAGAATCCTTCTGTTACCGTCATAGTAAGTCGAAACCGATGAGCATAAGCTGGAAAAGAAAGAAGGAAACGTACGAGTATGCACTTCAGCTACAAACGCGCCAAACACTGACGTCATCGTCCCTGATAGCGACGAGCGCACTAGTGGACCTTCGTCCGCTGCGACCACGAATACGGTGTAGAGAGGGAAATGCTGTTCTGGTCCATGTATAAGACAGCGTAGCCGAATCTGAGTACATTCTCCTTCGAGAACCCTTCCTTCCAGCGATAGCTTCCCTGAGATATGCTGGCGCTCCACTCGGAGGAATGAACCCCACCGATGACGTCTCTGGGGTACCATTGTGTAGTACGAACAGAGCGTCACGCGAGGTTTAGATGGCAACGACTATGCGTAACCGCGTTGTCTAGATGTGATTATCATGTCAAGAATGAGGACTGAGGGAGAGGGGTGTGGGTATGGCGGGTCGTTCATGTTCATCCATCGTGATGGGAAAGACGGATGATGTAGAGGCCATGGGAGGTTCAGTGATCAATCGATCACTGCCCAAAGAGATTCGGCACGAGAGAGGCCGGGAAACAGCGATTCCGAGTTAAGGGGCAATGCATTACAGGTCCAATGTGGGCTCCAGCTCACGAAAACAAGGACTGTGCTCGTTGTCGCAGCTCGTCCAACACATCCTACATATTCGGCCCACTCATCCTGTCTCTTCCTTGGATCTGAGATCACAGGCAGGAATGGCACGGTAGCTAGCGGTCCTAGTAGGGCGGGATTTAGGACTGCGAAACGAGTACTGTCGGCTGTGGATGATAGCATAGGGAATCCTTAGATGTGTGTGCAAATTCCTAAGTCTCGCACTAGGCCTAGTGTGAGCAGAGGTTTTAATGAAGCCATCACGACTGTATAACCTTCAGTTCACGGCTCCTCCTGAGACGCAAGGGAACGCACCGTTATGTCCTCAGTCCAAATGTAACACCACGCTCGGTCTCGATTGTGTAGTATCCCGGTTTTTCTGATCACATAAGGTCTTTGATTGAGGTTATATATACATTAAAATCGACGTGAGCGCGGAGAATCGTTGTTTGACTGTCTCGCAACTGAGGCAAGTGTAAGCGGAGGCCTTGGAAATGCCCACGGCGACTGTGCAGTCTTCAACGCCTGGATCCTCCTACAGTGCAAGGTAACGCACCTTTATGCACCAAGTCCAGATCTATCACCCGTCTCTGTTCATCCTCGGTTTGCGTATCATTGAGCTTTCTCGGAGGGTACAGGTCTTCGCGTGAGACTATTTACACACTAGAACGGACGCAACCTTGCTTCAGTGCGAAGAAATGGAACACCGTCATTGCAAAGATAAACTAGGGCAAAGCTCTCGAGACCGCAACGACGGCTCATGAAAGTCGCTAGACGAGGTTCCGGTTGTATGCGGTTGTTTGCGATTGGTTCACAGAAAATCCGGACATCGGGCCGGGCTACCTTCACTTCCCTTCGTGTCAATCCCTTCCTTCCCGACTTTGGCTATCGTCAAATCCGAAACGACCCTTCGCACCAAAGCTGAAGCTGCTCAATACATCGCTACGAGATCCACCTATACGCCCACTACAATCAATGGTCCATCACTCCCCGAAGCGCCCTGCATCTGGACGAGTCATGCTAGATGGAAAAACTGCTTTGTGGGTCTGATTCGATATTCAATATCACTGCCCACGTCTCACGCAAATTTCAGGTTTTAATTACGTCGCCTTCCAGGTAGGTCTGCTGTATCCGTCTTTAAAAAGAAAATCAGGTGCAACCTGCTTCATCTCTCACCTGGACGTCGAAACGTTCTCTACGCTTGGCACTGACGTGATTAGATACTCCATCTATACATTCGCTCTCAGTAAAATATAGAGCACTCCCTTTCCCATCATCTCCTTAAATAACCAAAACTTCAGTGTTCTGCACATCGAAGACAACTTAACGCTTGACTTTATCGCTGAACGCGCATCGCCTGCCCCTCTTCAGAACGACGGAGATAACATCGAGATTCGGGGAGAAGATTGGCCACGTAAAGCTCCAAGGGCTGCCTGGTGGAACTGTACCCTTGCTCGAGCCGGCACTGGTGAATTCAGTAAGCTTCCCTTCTCTATGATGGCATTGACCTCAACTCACTGTATGCAGATCCGACCACACTTCCTTGTTCTCTCCCATCTCCCTCATACATGTCGCTCATCTGCTCCCTCTACCTGCACGGCATATCTCTCAATGCCCTTTATTCGCGCTCCGAGCAGACCAAGCCCGTTGGTACGCCCGTTGTTATCAAGGACGACGACAATATGGAATACTGCAGAGCAGCGGACGTGGTTTCTATGGCAGCGGAGAATTGTATGTTTCATTTCCCTCCCGGAAAGAAATTCCTATGGCGGTACTCGAACACCAAATTCTCGATGTACAAAATCATAGGGACGGACGACTACGTCGCACTCTGCGAGCCGGACTACCTCGGCTTCAGAGGTGGGGACGGCCCGTACGGGTTGTACGTCGACAAGAGCCTGCTGGAGGGCTCCTCGGCCCGGTATATGACTTTTGGGAACGACGTCCTGTGTTCGCCGGGGAGGATGCGCGCTGGCGGAGCCGTGCCATTTGAGTTTGTTCGGTTGGAGGTCTTGCGCGTGGGGTAGATTGCTACTTTCATCGTAAGAGATCATTTTTAGTCGCAGCGCTAGAGCGTAATGGTTAATACGGCTCGCCCGGGGGTTCGATTCCTCCGTTGTGTACATTCGATGTACCCATTTGAGCGCTATTCACGCGCATGAACGGAGTATACTTTTTGCTGAGAATGGCAGAAATACTTGTACGACATCTAAGAACGTTTTTTTTCCCTCGAGTAAGTTTCTTTGAGCAAAAGGGAATAACCCGTGGAACATCTTCACATGGGGGACCCCAAAGCGTGTAGTGGGTAATACACGGGGTTTGATTCTGAGGCCTCGGAATAACGAGCTCTTCTCTGACAAGAAATTTACCCTTGGAGTAGGAGGAGGCAAAAGTTGGTCCGCCGTAATACCCAGCGGGCAAGCCGACGGTGCAGAAAACAAGCTAGATGTGAACCCCTTGTAACAGCGTATGAACGCTACCCTTCATCGCGGTTTCTGTTTGTCTTCACCATGCCTTTCGCTGTGCGATATCCTCTCTGACCCCACGCTCTACCGGTGCGAGCCTAGTGGATCATTACTACGGACCCTCCAAATCCAAATCCGACCCCGAGTCATCAAGTTCGATCCCTCCTAGCTTACATGATATATATGTATGGACGAACGTCTTTCCAGACCCTGCCTGAACCTCCTCCGAGCGACGCCTACGTATAATCGCATCCCATCATATAACGTTGTTAATTTCCTGTAACCCAAAAACATAAAAAAAACAAAGACTCATAAATCTACATCGTAGTCGCAGGGAACCGAACCCCTTCAGCCAAAAGACGCCAACCACGATCCCCCTCCCCAACCCAGTCCCATAAACCCCAAACATGCATACCGATAGCGAAAAAAGAATATGATATCGACGACATCAGCCTATCGGGGAATCGAAATCCCCCTCCACCCCAGCTTCCAGTATATAGCCATTCAGTCATGTACTACTCCTGATATCAATGCAGCATGACTCGTCATACTCTTCCCTCTCCCTCTAGACTCGGAGGTTTCTGGGTCGGATTTTCATTGCGCCTACCACCGAGCACCGGCGAGCATCGAGCATCGCATTGGAGTGGTAGACTTCGTACGTACGTACGTACACCAGAAGATTTCCTTGTCGTGTGACGGGGGTTTTGAGAGTATCCTCAGGTTCTCTGATCAACTCGCTCGTTGCCCAACTAAGAGCTTCTTGTTTGAAGCTGGGGCTGAGATGCGATGGTCCTCCGCCAGGTTCGAGGCGGCTTCCGAGTCGACCTCGGGATTTCTTTTTCTCAGCCTTCAAGTGTGGATGCGTACGAAAACAAAAAAAAATCAGTCCGTCCCGTTGCGAGTGGAGAAATGTTCGATATACATCCATTGATTTTCACAGGGTATGCATGCTTATTCCTCCCTGGGCGCTTTTGTCGTACGTACTACGAACCAGAGCCTCCAACTAGGACTAAGGACATCCGAGGAAAAGAAAAAAAAAGCTAAAACTCAGCGGAGAAACATAGTACCAATTGTCAAGCATTGCTCTATATCTAAGAGCCAATAGACGAAGGCTGATGGTGCGGGGGAACAGGATACATGAATGCCACTATGTACGTGTTCCACTAAAAAACTAACCGCCATCCTTGCTCACCGCACTGGCATCACATAGGGTGCGGAGCGTTGAAGGAGGTATCGACTCCGAGCCATGACACAAGACTTGCTTCCAACTCTAACACACACCTCTAAGTCCTCTCAAGACCCAAAGTAAACGCACCTTTAAAGTTTATGTATCCAGTCCAGATTCCAGATTCATCACCTATCCGAGTCCATCCCTCTTCAGATGCGGATGCGAAGCATCGAACTTTCTCTCTCCGAGTCTGAGACTACTTTCAGGGCTTTTAGAGACTCGGAGACTATCCGTGCTACTACAACGAACACACCCTCCCTCCTTTTCTTCATTTCAGCCCAGAAACCGTCCCCTGTCCCTTGTCTCCACAAAGATTCGCCACAAATTCCAATATCCCAAGCCCGCAACAACATCAGCCTCCAACTCTGACCAGAGCATCGCAGGCTGTGGAAATTACAGAAGGAGGAGAAAGCCCAAAGCCCAACTTGGAAGCTCGGTCCGGGATTACATCTGCAGTCCGGCGACTTAAACCAAGTATTTGAAACCAGATTTTATTGTCTGACTGATGTTGAAATAAATACTGTTTATCAAGCGGCCATGGGCAGAAACGACCTTCAAAGAATCAAGAATACCTGGCTACTGCCAGAGTACTAACCTCGAATCGGGAGATCAAACATTGCAGGGCAATAGACCTAAATTGATCTCGTGAAACCGAAATGATAAATGTAAAGCAGCCGAATTAGAGGCTGAAGAAATGTGGTCGACCACATCAATAGAGGAAATACTGCTAGTAGTAAGTGTCCAAATAATGCGGGCCCGATGCCGAACCACTTTTTCTGGCTCCGGACCCACCCCCCAGATTGTATTCAAACCTCTATGGTACTGACTGGTGCCAGTGGGTATATCTCTGTAGAACCCTATTACTTAACTTGAGGGGAAGCACAAACTTGCAATTAAATTGCGGTAACTTGTGCCGGTCCGATTTTTTGTACACTTTTACTGCCATATTACCGCCATATTTTTGTATGCTAGTACTGACATATCAAAATTAATGGCATAGCTTGAAATCGTATCCTCACAAGATCAGTTCAGATAGTCACATCTACGAACACAGGGCGGTGGTCGCTTGCCAGAATTCCATCATCCGACAGTGAACTCCTAACTTTGTACCCTTTCGACTTCCTGCAAAGAAAAATAAAATTAAGGACTTATCTAAGAATGCAAGGCAGACCTACCACCTGAGGTTACTTCCTCCAAAGATATAATCGATCCTCCTCCAACCGACTGTGTCAGACGGCTTATTAAACCCGGTATATGTCACAAAATTATTTGAAACCCTCTCTCTCGGAGCCTGACCACGCAAATCGAGCATCTTGAAATCTGGGAGCTGATGGCTGACATTGTTCTCTACGGCAAATTTCTTGTCAATGCTGACTGGTGCGCTTGCGCCAGTGATGATCTTATAAGCGCTGGAGTCTCTACCAGTTGAGGTACTAAATTCGAGGTCAAAAACACGTTTTCTTAAAACCATATCAAATTCCCTTACCTGTTGAAATCGCCCATTACGAACACTGGAGTTCGGAAAGTCACTGCTTCATACCGTGCCCTCGCCAGGACCAACGATGCCCCAAGATGTCGCTGCTGGTCTGACTGAGCATCCAGATGCGTGTTCAATACCGTAAACTTGGTCTTTGCACCAGTCTTTGCACTGAAACGTGCCACTGTACACAGTCGGGCGTGGTCTGCTCCCGGATATTTGGATGGCTTGAAGGGAGTGTCACTATGATATATGAGCCAAGGACCGAACAGACAGCGTGGACGCACGAGAGCCAGAACGTATCATTCGAAAGAAGCTTGACAGCATATCTGTTTGGTATCTCAGTCAACATAGAGTATCTCTTCCACCTTGCGTAGACTGACTTCTTATAGAATAACGGACAATATTCTCCTCTGCTTTTTCCATCAGCGCCTCCCACACCGACCTACCGGTGCGTCAGTCAAGGTGCTGCAAAGAGCAACATAAATTAACACCCACCCAGCCCCAGTCATCCCCGAACAATTTGGCCAGGTCATGCACTTGTCTCTCCGACGCTTCCTGGAACCCAGCGACAGTGATCTTCTCACTCGACAGAGACTCTGCAACGCGCAGCCTCCTGGTGCTCCATGGCTGCTCCCCCGATAGCCTTAAAAACTTGCCGTGCTCTCTGAGAGGGTTGTCCAAGGAAGAGATCGACTCCGATACAGTGATCCCGTCTTTGCTATTGTCGTATCGGATGTTATACGTCGCAAGACGCAGCCTAGTGGGGTTGGTAGGAGGCATGTTTTGTGGGGGGGATGTCACTGATGTGAGAGGACGGCAGTGAATGAGGAATATTTAAGAGAATGAGGAGGATGTCGTTAAGCGCGAAGGTCTGAGATAGGCTGTGCAACGGCTCCATATTTCATGGCTTTTGGTTACTGTTATATGGAATGCGTACCAAAGCCGAAAGTATCGCACCGGACATTTGTATAGTACTGTATTGTGTGGCTCTTTCGTCACCGCCAAGGGCACCTACAGGCGTCTATGCACTGCTGTACTGTAGTTTACTGTATCAGAATATAGTTTGACTGTTACAACGCTACAATTGAAGAACCTACTGCGTTCTCTAAAGCTGTTGAAGAGTAAACCCATGGCGGACTGGCTAATTACTGAAATTTTTGTAAGTGAACTTAGGCGCACTGAGATAAATTTAAGTAAGTCTAAGTGCGACGCGGGCCCGCGCATTAAGCTCTTCCGGAGATAAACCTCTCTGAGGACGAAATATCCAAGGGTGAAGCTGGGCCTTTAGTCTCGACCTGTGGCTCCACGATTCCATGATGCCAAGTCGACGTTACGCAATATTGAAAGCTGTAAGTATGATGCAAATAGCCATCCAATGGCGGTGCGTGACATAAATAGAACTATGTAAGTATGACCTTGCGTTCTCCTACGAGAACGGGAAGACTCCTCTTTAAGATAACGAATTCGAACCCTCTTTGAATAATATTTCAGCGCTGACCAAAAAAAGATTCATGTTGGAGATCGGTTAACATCACTGACGCTGTTGCGGGAGGTTCGACTCCTCCTCTCTACATCAGACCAAATTGTGTGCTTAATTGGTTTTTAGTGTAAGAACCGCTGGCGAATTCTGTTCACCTCCATCTGGGAGCTGGTATCTTGAGTTCAACCCGGAGATTGGCCCTGGCTTATCTTTGCCAGGGACAGGGAAGTTTGAATCCATTTCTGGGCCGTTGACTCAGCAAGGGTGTGCGTCCATTCTACTCTTCTCTTGTGTATTGAGAGCTTGCTTTATTACTAGTCGACGTTGAGAGCTCTTATTGCTCCTACTTCGGATCTCTTCTTTGTGCCGTTGGCCGGAGAGATGGCCGTGAAGCGCTTGGGTAGGAATAAATAGGCATGCCAACATATAAGTAAGGCAGACTGGAGTCCAACTGAAAACGGAATGTTTCATGTTTCCTTCAGGTCGTCCGAAGAGAATAAACGCTGGAAGGTATAACCGCTCACAAGAGTGCGATGCCGCCGACGCGACAAAAGTGGATAAACGAAAAATGGGCGATATTACTGGCCAGTGAGGTACAAATCATTATTCAATTACGGATTATGGCAGAGGGGCAGAAATATAAGTGTCCTCTAAGACGTTTGTCCATGTGTGCGAGAGGGTATCGAACCCTCCTTCAGCCGTGAGCGTGTGTTGACTACTGGGCTATAGTGCTGCAGGTAAAAGGGCGGGTCACTTGTCCGATGGAAGATGTTGGCTGAACGCTAAGCTCAGAGTACGTGTCTCAACTCGTTCCGTGAGAACGTGAGTGATGGTTTGATGGAGGGGAATACATGCTAAGGATGAAAAAAGAGCTGGAGTCGGGAAGCGAGGAAGAAGGGATTAGCCTCACGAAGGGAAGGCAAGGGAATTAAAGGCAGCCCAGCTCGATATCCCCGGGATTTCCTGTAGGGTGAAGTCGCAAACAAACAAGGCGTATAACCAGAACTTCGCTCTTAAGTCTTTTTGAGGGCTCGGGAGATTGGCCCTGGGCTCGTCTTTGTAGGGACGAGGGACAGGGGACCATTTCAAATTTCTGGGAAGAATCGAACATAAAACACGGCCCCAGTGGTAACAGTAGTGGCTTGAAAACGAATACAAATCCATCCCTCGTTCTTATCATCCGGGACGAGCGTCTACTCATCAACGTCAAAGAGATCAATACGATCACGACTCACATCTGCACGGGAAACTCCATCAAATCGTGGCCAATCGTCTTCCCAAATCTCGATGCTGTCTCTCTCATTCAGAGGAGGTGCAGGCGGTGCGCGTTCAGCGATAAAGTGAAGCGTTAAGTTGTCTTCGATGTGCAGAACACTGAACTGTTATTCATTTAAGGAGATAATGGGAAGGCATGTGCTCCATACCTTACCGAGAAATAATCTATAGACGAGGCATCTAATTAGGTTAATGCCAAGCGTAGAGAACGTCCCGACGTCTACGCGGGAGAAAAAGACAGGTTGAACCGGTTTTTATTTTTAGAGAAAGATACAACAGACATATCTGGAAAGTGAAGTGAGTAATATCTGCCATTCGCGTGAGAGATGGACATTAAATATCGAATCACAGACCCATAAAGCAGTTTTTCCACCTAGCATGGCTCGTCCAGATGCAGGACGCTTCGGGGAGTGCTAGTGATGGACCATTCACTATAATGGCCATATAATTGAATCTGGTAGCGGTGTATTGGTAACTTGAGTTTTAGTGCGAAGAGTCGTCTCGTATTTGACGGTAGCTGAAGTCGGGAAGGAAGGGGTTGGCACGAAGGGAAGTAAAGGTGGCCCGGCCCGATGTCCGGACTTTCTTTGGGCGAATCGCAAACAACCGCATACAACCAGAACCTCGCCTAAACAGAAATAGAGCGACTTTGCTTCGCGGTCTCCAGAGATTGGCCCTAGTTTATCTTTGCAATGACGGCGTTCCATCGCATGGCATCGAACCAAGGGTGTGTCCTTTCTAGTGTGCAAATAGTGTCACTTGGAGACCTGTATGCTCCGAGAAAGCTCGATGATACGCAAGCGAGGATGAACAGACAGGTGATAGATCTGGGCTTGGTATATAAAGGTGCGTTCCCTTGCGTCGTAGGAGGATCCAGGCGTTGAAGGCTGCACACTCGCCGTGGACATTTCCAAGGTGTGCGCTTACACTTGCCCTAGTGCGACAGTCGAAAAACGATTCTCCGCGCTCACGCCGATTTTAATGTATATATAACCTCAGTCAAAGACCTTATTTGGACAGAAAAATCTGGATACTACACAGTGGAGACCGAGCATGGTGTTACAATTGGACTGAGGACATAGCAGTGCGTTCCTTTGGGTCTCAGGAGCCATACACTGAAGGTTGTACAGTCGTGATAGCTTCATTAACACCTCTGCTCATACTGGTACTAGTGCGAAACTAAGGAACTCGCAAACACATCAAGGGATTCCCTACGCTATCATCCTCAGCCGATAGTACTCGTTTCGCATTCCTAAATCCCGCCCTACTAGGACCGCTAGCTCCCATGCCATTCCTGCCTGTGATCTTTGTCATCTCAGAGCCAAGGGAGAGTCGGGATTAGTGCGCGGAAGATGTATGATGTGTTCGACAAGCCGCGACAACGAGCACGGTCCATGGTTTCGTGAGCTGGAGCCGATATTGGACCTATAATCATTTACTCCTTCACATCGGCATCACCATTTCCCGCTTTCGCGATTCGAATCAACTTTGCGCAGTGATCGCCGAGTCGCCATTTAAATCTTGCGCGACGCTCTGTTCGTACTACACAATGGTACCCCAGAGACGTCATCGGTGGGATTCATTCCTCCAAGTGGTGCGCCAGCGTATCTCAGGGAGGCTATAGCTGGGATGAAGGTTCTCGAAGGAGAATGTACGCAGATTCGGCTACGCTGAGTCATACATGGACCAGAACAATATTTCCCTCACTACACCGTATTCACGGTCGTAGCATACGAAGTCCACTGGTGCACTCCCCGTTATCAACGACGACGACGTCAGTGTTCGGTGTGTTTGTAGCCGAAGCGCATACTCGTACGTTTTCTTCCTTCTTTCCTTCCAAGCGTATGCTCATCGGTTACGGCTTTATGACAGTATTACAACAGCAGGCTTTTCGCTCCCCAAATAACAAGGAGGAATGTCCCTGCTATCGCGTGGCAAATCTCTTGGCGAGTAGCTGGACTAATGATGAACGAGACAGCTCGAAAAGTATAACGGTCCGAAGACTGAGCCGGAACGTATTCAAGCTGTACGACGTCGTCGTCTCCAAGATGTCGATGAATTTTAGAGAGCTGGTGACTAGAGAACATCCTGTTTGACATGCTGTCTGCCTGTGGCTTCTGTTCTATAATTCCCGGCGTAAGTCAACTCTCCTTTATCTGGCGATATTATTCTCATATGTCGTAAACTGCAGTTCATGATCCAGGAGCGCATAACGGTATCGGTGGAAAGTCGCTATATAGCGAGAAACTCAAGGCTGCGTCGCTTACTATGTATCTATCATGGAGTTCTAATTCAGACTGTGGACGAGATCGGCATGCACCTACTTGATTTTCTTTAGAAGTCTAGTTTTTTTGCTCTCTTTGGCCGCACGGAACTAATAGCACAAGTCTTTCGGGGAAGTTTTCCATATGTTTGAATGTTTGGCTAGGTTTTGGTCAGTACCGTCACGGTGATGTATCATCTTTTTGTGTTCTTCGTTCACTGAGCGAACGTAGCAAGGCTTTTGGATGAAAGCCCTATGCGCACTAAGGGATGTGAAGTTTGAAGGTGCATTGTTCCCGTCACCTGATTGAAGCAACGAGGCCAATCTTGAACGTCGAACCATAGATTCATTGGGTCGCTGGGCGACTGATTTTATTTATATGGATCAATAACTGTACTTTCGTGGGTTTCTTCCGAAAATTTTTTCTCTGGCATTTTTAAGAATTTATTTTACTGCAAACAAGACGTGTTAGAGAAGTCCCGGTTGGCACTGTAGCATAAAACACGGCCGCAGTGGTAACAGTATTGGCTCAAAAACGCATAAAAATCTACTCCTCGTTCTTACCGTCCGCGGCGAGCGTCTATTCATCAACGTCAATGAGACCAATACGACCACAACTCACATCTGCACGAGAAACTCCATCAAATCATCCGAGGCTCATAACGAAGCGTGTACAGTTCGTGTTTGGCATCTAAAACACACTGGGCATCGTCATACAAGGACCTGTATTTGGCTTCTTCGAGAACTTCAACCGAATCTATTCCCCCGGAATCAACCATCCCGTATCGTGTCCCCAGCTCCATCTCCAATTTTTCCAGCTCGCGTATTCTCTTGGATATCGACTCCGTTTCTGCTTAGCGATTGCCACGAGGCTAGGTTCGGTCAAGCACGTTAACCTCAGTGATTCAGAACATTAAACATACCGGACGTTCGCCATCTTCAGCCCATGCACTCTTCTGAGTCTCTTCAGGGTCAATAGTAGGCATGGTTCCAGAAGATATATGGTCGCGGGATGGGTTGTGCTCAGCATCCTGTGAGATTGAGCGTAAGATGCTATGAGGATGAAAGTCTGATTTATGGAGGGACAAGACTTAAAAATATGGCCGGCCAAACGGTGTAAATGACATATTCAATGATATCGCGGCCTAGGCCTTATGTGAATAAGGAAAACCCGTGACTTGCGAGAGGTTTTCAGCGAACTTGTGCACTTATAAAGAACTTGTGATCGGATTATAGCCGCAACTTGTGTCTGTCCGATTTTTTGTACGTTATTACTGCCATATGTATGGCGGTAATAGCGTCCAAAAATTAAGACAGTCGCAAGCTGCTTGATCAGTAATCGCAAGTGACTAATTTGAGCCACAAGACCGTTGTCACGAAAAGCACAACAACACGATCGTGTCCCCAACTTCGAAGAGGATCGTCACAACACAAGTTAATGTGCATCTCTGCTTCGCAAATATGATTCCTGTCCCCATATTCACAAGCTCTGTCCCCAGCACAATGGGATGTTAACTATGTGACTCTCAATTGGGTTTTAAAGAGTGATGACCCCTCCAGGCACCATATAATCAGTGCCTGATAAGGTCCCCATACACGTCTCATGATGGCATTCAGGGTCAATGGAATTCAGGCTTCCCCTTTTGTATCTCAGGTATTGTTAAGGATTCAACAAAGGAATCCAGGCAGACTAACTCAGCAAGCGAGAGGGAATCCATATATGGCATTGATGGTGACAAGAATGATAACTACCCCTTCGCTCCCAAAGATCATACAGGTGAAAATATGGAGCTGAAGTAGCCCTGAACAACGGCGAGGAGGTCAAGTTCGCGATTAAATTGATGGGAGATTTCGATTTTGAGGCGGAGGATTCCAGTTGGGGCATAGAGGTGTATTGTGAGACAGTTATTAGACTCGCAGCAATCGTTGAAGTTCACAACGCCAGTATTTCGTAGTCCTTATGGGTCATGATATGCATTATAAATACATATTTCTCCTTCGTTTAGGCCCTCACATTTGGAAAATATATCACAATCACTGCAGCATCTAGGGAAACGAAATACTGTTCGGAAGCTCGTGTATATTATGCTACTGCCAGTCCACTTGACTGAAAAACCGTCAACAGGAAACATGCGAGAAATAGAAGTTACAAAGATGTGCTTTCTGTGTCAAAAACTTGCGGAGTCCAGTAGTCTAAACTTGGGGACTGATCATCTCAGATGGAACTTGTGAAGGAGGTATTTTACTCAACTTGTACAATTAAAGGCAGCTTGCGAGGGTCTTAATTTTTGGACGCTATTACCGCCATACATATGAACAGAATCATTATTCCATGTGCAACAGTTCTATACTTGGCTCACCAATAAGCTGCTGTCATTTACACTCTCTCACTGTGTGAAGCCGCGGGCTTTGGGCTTGGGAATCCTCAAGCCGAGCCCTGAGCCCTGGCAAGTCGTCGTCACGGCTCAGGCCGGCCTGGTCTTTTCGATGGCCGGCTGAGGGCGGGCTCGCGCTTGAGCCTGAGCCAGTAAATCACTAACAATTAGCACAGCTAGATCTATTTGCGAAGGGAGAGAATACCGTTTTTAGACCCCACTGCCGCTAATATATCAATCAGTCACTACAGGACGATGCCTTTAATAGATTATGATTAACCCTACTATCCTGCAGTCATTGATATATCAGTCTGCTGGGGACAGATGCCACAGGCGCCCTTGGCGGTGATGGAACAGGCGCCTATCGTACCATATATATGTCCAGTGCGATACTTTCGGTTTTCGTACGCCTCACATATAACAGTTACCGAAAGCCATACAATACGGAGACGCTGTGCAGCCCACTTCAGATCTTGGCGCTTAACATCCTCCCCCCTTCTGTTCCTCCTTTACTGTCCTCCCACATTAGTGACATCGCTTGCGGCTCTCGCAAAACATGCCTACTGCTAGCCCTATCAGCCTGCGTCTTGCTACCTTCAATATCCGATATGACAAAAGCCCAGACGGGATCACCGTATCAGAGTCGATCTCTTCCTTGGACAACCCTCTCAGGGAGCACAGCAAGTTTTTGAGGCAGTCCGGGGAGCAGGCATGGAGCGCTAGGAGACTGCGTGTGGCAGAGTCTCTGTCGAGTGAGAAGATCACTGTCGCTGGGTTCCAGGAGGCGTCAGAGAGACAGGTACAAGATCTGGCCAGGTTTTTCGGGAATCGGTGGGGTTGTGTGAGTGTTATGCTTGTTACTGTGCGTGGCGCATTGGTTGATATACCGGTAGGTCGGTGTGGGAAGCGCTGACAGGAAAACCGGAGGAGAGTATTGTCCATTATTCTATAAGAAGTCAGTCTAGGCAAGGCTGAAGAGATACTCTACGCTGACTGAGATATCAAACAAATCTGCTGTCAAGCTGCTTTCCAGTTATACGTTCTGGCTCTCGTGCGTCCCCACCGTCTGTTGGGTCCTTTGTTCATATTTCACAGGCACACTCCCTCCAAGGCGTCTAAATACCCTGGAGCAGACAACTTCCGACTGTGTACGGTGGCACGTTTCAGCGCAAACACTGGCGGAAAGACCAAGTTTACGGTATTGAACACGCATCTGGATGCTCGGTCAGACAAGCAGCGACGTCTTGGGGCATCATTGATTCTGGCGAGGGCACGGTATGAAGCAGTGACTTTCCGAAGACCAGTGTTCGTGATGGGCGATTTGAACAGGTAAGGGAATTCGGTGTAGCTTTGAGAAAACGTTTTCTTGACTTTGGATATAGTACCTCAAGTGGTGAAGACTCCGGCGCTTATAAGATCATCACTGGCGCAAGCGCACCAGTCAACATTGACACGAAATTTGCCGTAGAGAACAATGTCGGCCATCAGCTCCCAGATTTCGAGATGCTCGACTTGCGAGGTCAGGCTCCGAGAGAGAGGGTTTCAAATAATTTTGTGACATATACCGGGTTTAATAAGCCATCTGACACATCGGGTTGGAAGAGGATCGATTACATTTTTGGAGGAAGTAACCTCAGGTGGTACGTGCCCCTTGCATTCTTAGATAAGTCCTTAATATTGTTTTTCTTCGCAGGAAGTCGAAAGGGTACAAAGTTAGGAGTTCGCTGTCGGATGATGGAATTCTGGCAAGCGACCACCGCCTTGTATTCGCAGATGTAACCATTTGAATTTTGAACTGATCTTGTAATGATACAATATTAAACTATGCGATTAATTTTGATTTTGTGGTTCCTCAGATGATACGCCATCTTTATTTATTCAGTTTGTCTCTTCTTGGACGCATCGGGGCTATGCTTTGAACTTAAGCGCCGAGTCATTGAACATATTCTATTTATCGCCTCTTTTCCATTCCCAGCTTTTGCTTCTTCTCATTCAACAAACATTACATCCCGCCCATTTTACCCACGAAATCCTCCTTCCCGTGATCAAAAAGTAATGGATCCACCGCAACAAAAAGAGACCACAGAGCGGCAACATATGACAACGTCTCAATTTTAGTTCCTAGGACCCGCTTTACTCGTTACTCGGCGTGTCCGTGCCCACAGCATGGGAAACCGATTACTTATTAGGGCAGGCATTGTTTCCAATGATGCCAGAGCTGTTGAAGGAGTTGATTCTATGCCTAGATGAAGAAGCACCCACTGCCTTAGCCTTGCGATTTGATATTGGGTTCAATCCTACATCAGTACTATGATTAGGTTTACGTTTCACCGGGTTGCCGCTGTGGTGCATCCCAACAATTCCATTGATAAGCGCCCAATCGATGGCGAAAAGTACAGCCCTTGTAATCAACAACTCATTCTACTCCACTGCCAACACAATCGGACTGCACAATGAGAGAAGAACAAGAACGAGAGACAGTCGAGTTTCTCTTTTCACTTAGATCACAAATCACAAAAAGAATCATTCAAGCAAAGGTCGTGAGTCAATTCAGACTTGCCACGTCATTGCAGAGTGGCTCTTCCAACAGCTTGGCGGCAGCATCGTATTTTTCCACGAGGGCGTCCTGGGAATGTCCAATGTCAGCGCAGGCATTGTTACGAGTAACCTCTTTACGTTGAATGAGTACACAGGACTCTTCAGTTCTACGACGGGAGATATCAAAGGCGGACTAGAACAGATCCTTGTGGACTTTACCGTGGCAATGATAACCTCCGGCACAGAGAAGACTGCAGTTCATGCGTCAGTCTCCCAGAATCAGCTGGTGTGGGAATATGACGCACAGAATCTGTGGGCGATATATGGTATCGCACAAGCTTGTACGGCAGTCAGCGGCATGGTAGGTTTAGCCTGTATATGGAAGGATGGAGATAACGAGGGTTTCTCGTTTCTGGATGTTCTCAGAGCGACCAGGAATTCTGAGTTGGATCGTCTCTTTGAAACCAGTAAAGATGGCGATACAAGAAATCACTCTGTATTGCAGTACAGCAAATCAAGGGGATATGATTCAAACATATATCGTGTCTTTAGACTAGTAGCGGAGTCGGATAAATCTAGTTGGATCGAGTTAAAATGATACTTGTTAATTAAAGCTTCCAACTTTGTACGCCTCCGATGTCCTATGAGAAAACATGAACCAAAGGATCCATCCCGGAAAGTAAGGCGCACGCACCCAAGGTTACTTTCTCCAAAGATAAAATTGACCCTCTTCCGAACTGAAGTGTCAGATTGCGTATTGCACCCAATATATGTCGCATTATTATCAGACACCCTCTTTTTCGGGGCTTCACCATACAAGCCAAGCATCTTGAAATCTGGTCGCTGATTACCGACGTTATACTTTGCAGCAACTGTCGCATCGATGACAACAGGTGAACTTCGCCCGTAGTGATATTGTAAGCGCCAGAGATTTCACAAATCGAGACTAATTAAGCCATCAACCCATCTTCTCCAAGTATTGGCGAACCCACTGGCCATTTATAATCCCACGAATACTGGCGTAAACTTGATCTTGGCGCCCAGTCTTATGCTGAAACTTACCGCGGTACATAGTCGGAAAGTACCTACTCTTTTTGGGGGGCTTCGAGGGAGTATCCCTGTGAAACATGAACTAAGGATCACTAACCAGAAGACGATTGATATACGAGAGCCAGAACGTATCATTCGAAAGCAGCTCAATCGCAGACCTGGTTATCTCAGTCGACAGATAGCATCTTTTCAGTCTTGCCCAGACTGGCTTCTTATACAACGACGGAGCATACTCCCCTCCCTCCGCCCTTGCATCCAATAGCGATCTGGTGATAGATAAGCCAAAAGCGCCACAGAAACAAAAATAGTACTCACCCAACCCCAGTCGTCCCCAAAGAGCCCCAGTCGGTCGTTTACCTGCTTCACTTGCGCCTCTTGGAATTCAGTGATGGCGATCTTCTCACTCAGAGGATACTCCACAACACGTAGTCTCCCCGTGCTCCACGGCTGCTTCCCCTATAGTCCCAAAGACCTGGTTTGCGCAACAGGGTTACCTAAAGCAGAGCTCGACTCCGATACGACGATCTGATAGGGCTGTGAGTCACATCAGATGTTATACGTAGCAATACGCAGGCTGATAGAATTAGTAGGCACGATGTGAAACAGTGATGTCACTGATGTGAGGGGACGGTGAAGGAGGACAATGACTTTAAGCGCAAACTGCCGAATTAACTGCCGCACGTGGACATGAATATTCGTGAACAGAAAGACATGGAATGTCAAGGTCATAGATGGGTAGCAAAGCAACTGGATGGGCAACGCAGAATGTCCGTATCAAGAGGAGAACTCATCATACCGTGGTGAAGATGAGGAGAGTGACTTGATCAATAGGGCCTTGACGTCCTGGAGTGAGCTCGACACTAGAACGCGTGTACAGAGAATCCGACTCCTTTGAAGACTGCTGTGCCTCTCGCCGCTATCCACGGACTAGAGGATGCATCTGAGATAACAACGTCTCGCTAGAGTAGGTCATAGCGCGATACCGTCGAATGGCCGGGAGAAAGCAAACGCCCTTGCCACCATCACCGAATACGGCGATGCATACAGCCCTCGATGTCGCCGGCGAAGCGAGCCAATATACATCAACACCATGGCTTCTAACGCAATGTTGGCTCCAAAGGTTCTCGCTAAACTCGAGGACGTGATGCTGCCGAAAAAATGCACGAAAGGGCTGCTACTGCTTATTGAACAAGATCACTTGAAGCAGTGAACAGCTGTTGTGCGGAAGAACTTGAAAGCAACTTAGCCGCATAAGGGTCTCCTGTGGACGACTGATGTTACGTCTATTGCTGGATTTATGAACAGGGAAGCATCAGGCACAGATCGGAGAAAGTATCGTAAATCAACCTGACGTAGCACCAAGAAGACAGGAGTCCACAATCCGGGATATACTTTGCTTCGAATGGGATATGCTAAGTAACAGAAAATGGTCAGCCGTGTGCCTTTAGTGCATGAGGAACGACTTACTCCTTATCAAAGTTCATCTCCGCAAGGTGTCGATATATCGATTGAATTAGACCGAGAATCAACGCTGGGAGAACAAAGCACACAGTACATGAATAACCCAAGAGCGCGGCCGCGTATCTTTCGCTCCACAAGGGGGTTTCCCGGGCTAAACCGGTGGTTTCTACGAAGAAGATATTAGTCGACAACTGCCGGCAAAAAGATTCCTCAATGACGACTCAGGAGATTCTTCGGACATTGATGTCTGGCTTTAGGACAAGATGTCGACTGGACAGAGAACGATGCTTACCTTTGTTCTCGAGACGGCATCGGACAGTACATGTAGTGTGGTCCGCAACAAGACCATTGTAGTGTTGAACAGCTGTTGTCGTTGCGATAAGCAAAGGTCACTTCGATAGCTTACGCGCTCCCATACTAGAGGCTGAGGTTTGGAAGTTTGAGCGTAAACGTCGGTCACTACCCCCAAGCCGTGCTTCCTAGTACAGCCGTCGCCGCAGGCTTCGACATGGAGTCATAAAATCAGGCTTAACATTAGCCTACGTAACAGAGCGTATGCATCTGTGGTAGTACACGTGCGATAGCGAACTTTTGTTTTGATTGCAATCAAGTCTAGACGTGAGCACTGAAGCTTATCCTAAACGATGCTTAGCGCAGCGGAAAGAGCTGTTCAATATATAACATACCTTTACTCCACCACGCCCGAAGATGCAATCAGTACTTTGGCCCTAGGCTCGCCACTGGGCGTGCCCTGCTTCTCGATCTCCTTCACCAAATCAAAGCCTTCAACAACCTCTCCGAAAACGACGTGGCGTCCATCCAACTACCGGAGAATTAGCCTCAGCGGAAAACATTGACAAAGCGACTGACCCAGGGAGTTTTTACGGTGGTAACGAAGAACTGTGTCGATGATTAGCAACGGTACAGAAAATTCGAGGAGTGAGACATACCTGGGAGCCGTTCGTATTGGCGCCTGCATTTGCCATCGAAAGAAGGCCAGGTTTCGTATGCTTCAGCTTGAAGTTCTCGTCTACAGTCTCAGTAAGATTCGATGGTGTATATGCGAAACAATAAACGGCGCACCCTTGAACTTTTCCCCGTATATCGACTTGCCACCAGTACCGTTATGTGCTGTGAAGTCACCACCTTGGATCATGAACTACAGCATGCCAATAATGAGACAGATATACGCAGAGAAGAAGGGGTTGACTCACGTCAGGGATTATACGATGGAAACTGCAGCCAGCATATCCGAAGCCGTGCTCTCCCGTCGCCAGCTCCCTGAAATTCTTCGCCGTTTTGGGAACGACATCATCGTACAACTTGAAGACAATTCGTCCTGCAGGCTTGGGACCAATAGAAACGTCGAACTTGACAGTATTATGATTAGGTCCTGCGCTGCCCCGTCGTATGCCAGTTACTCACGAAGACGTTTGCCCTATGAAAACGGGTTATAGATTAGCAGACCACTATCGACAAGGAATAGCACGCACAATGACTTCCCAGCACTCGCTGTGGACATGAATCGGCGCAAGTAAGACATCGTGATGGAGAGAAGAAAAAGCTGCAGTGAAGGGAGGAGAGAAAAAAGATGGTGACACGTGATGGTCGATCACGCCTCAATCGCGTCTGTGGCGTGGGACTCCGGGAGAATGACAGCCGCTTGCCGGGAAGAGTTTTTGTAAAATCCTCCGCCTTGCCTCCGCCGCGATCACTGCCACATCAGTGCTGGAGAGCATGTCCGGTGATCAATATCCACGTTTGCTCCTATCTCTCACTGTCAACATTAAACATGGCGAAACGGCGACTACGGTGTACCCTGGATGAGCTTGATACTACCGTGACACGAACGACATCGGATCATATCGATCTACCCTTCTGATAGCATTTATCACGCAAGAAAGCGACTCCTCGTGTAATTGAAGTGATGGGGCAGATGCGACTGTTTAGAAGCAGACTAGATATGTGCTGTATACGAGGTATTTTAAGTACAACTTGAATCTAAATAGGATCAATGCCGGACTGATATTCAACGAGAAGGCTCCTTATTCGACGTGACTTACACATTCGTCGACTGTGACGTCAAATCGACTGACAAGTGCCAGTATAGCAGGTCTGGGCATTTGCAACCATGGAAGCATTGAAGGTGGCAAAACCGGACCGATCATCCTTGTTCATGAGGATGAATTCGCTCTTTACAGCTATCCAAAGTGTGCACGTATACATACGAGATCATCGCCCATACCTGTTCGAGGCGCCACGCCCATGTTGGTCTTATCAATGAAAGCTAACGCGTGGAGTGTTCCAAGTAAGGGTAAGAGCCGCCAATCGATGTGACGCTTGTAAGAAATTAAACATAACGAACAGGAGGGAGGCTAAAAGGCATCGATGTGCTCGCTTTGGGCTGCTATTTCTATGTCAGACGATAACGGCGGGATCTTCAAAAAGAGAATTGGAGAGGGTCTAGTCTTGGAGTCTGCTCTAGAAGAGATGATAGACATGATGATACTGAAAGAAGATGTAGGATCTCTGCATCATCTCCTGTTGCTTTAATATCTCAAAGGGACTGACCAAGCATGCGGTTATAGAAGTACGGATTCTATGTAATTGAAGATATAAGGCTTCCATCCGGAAACGATGAGTCCACGAAGGTGGGGGACAACACGTGCTCGCATATTCTCGCACCATGTTGTTGTGAAACGGGGGATCAAGTTCATTCCCAGTATGTATGCATAGTGTTCAAGCCAATAGTATTGCGCTTGGCTGAGCTCTGCAAACGCATGAGGATCTACACTACAGTACCTACTTATATACTAAAGGACTGTTTACTAGAACTTTCTATACTCTTCCTCAATCTTCTTCCTTAATAAGACAGATCGGCACGATGCCGGATTGCCAAATTCCAACACATGTCACACGGAAAGAGATGCTCGGCTGTTACTACCCGCACAAAAAGCACGATTTAAAGTTACCGCAGTCTTTTTACACTCCCATGTGCACTATCACATAGCTACCTAGGGCCCGGATATATCTGTACACTTATTGTCAATAGCTTTGCTAGCCATGGATGACTATGATTTCTGCACTTCCATGCTGCGTGGACGACAGCTGGCTTCCATTTGTTTCGATGTTTCAAGGTCTGACATGGACGTCAGCCCGGTGCGAAATCGACACCGCTAGCCACGGTTCATCAGCAGTGCGGTTGCTTAGCCTTCTGCTATGACAACTTTGAAGCCTTGCTTCAGAACTTATCACATCAACGTTGAATTCGTCTCCTATGTCGCGCGAGTGTGACTCTTTTAAGCCTTGGGGGTAAATTCCACTGCAAAAGAGTACCTCTGTCAGTAGCACCAAGGACATCGACTCCAGTGCGAAGAGAGATCTATCAAGATGTTCTCTATCATAACCGAGGTAGCGCCGTATGATATATAAGAGGCATTCATCCTAGGTCTTCAATGACGAGTCAGAAACAGTAAATACGACGGAACATCACACACCATAATTGTCTAGAAGAACACAGTGAAATACGATGCTCACTCTCTTGAGCGCTACGCCAAATGAATTTCGCCAAAGCGGAAAATGGTGCCACAGTTGCTTCATCACCCCCAAGCGTAACGATGAAGAAATAGAGCGACGGGATAACCACAGGAAGTGCAATTGTCTCTCAACCAACATCAGTGATTTCACATCCATCCAAAGATACAGTCTCCACTGCTCTGAAGAAGTAAGCTTGCCGAATGATTGTATGAGGCGAACTGACACTGGAACAGCCTCAGATTCACAAGGTAAGTCAAAATCGATTCAGTCCTTTGGACGGGGACTCGTTGCTGACGAACTGTACGGTTGGACATGTTGCTAGGTAGAAGAAGGGGGCGGATTGAGATAGTACTCTTCGGAAGTCTCATAGGAAACGCGAGACTGTGAGACTCGTTGGATGAGGTTCAACACATTTTCATCCCGGCTCCCTCAAACCGCAATGCTGCACCCCAGGGTGCCAAAGTATCATGCTGCCATCAATAGAGAAAGGGTCCTAATTCAATGACATCGATGAGTGTATGTAGCAATACCGCTAAATGACTACTCTAAAGTTGAAAATAGGAAAAAATGTGCAGTATAGATACGAACCTGCGGATAACGTGGACATATGTTCGAATAACTTCGACAGCAGATATTGATTTACACCATTAGGTATATCGACTCGTTATGAAGATCTGTCCATACTGAGCTTCAAAAGAGCTGTTTGAAAATGAGAGACGTACAAGTCTCCGGCTACCGCCGTACCAAGGACTCACGAAGAGCCGGGTTGCAAAAGATTGAGCACTACGCAAAGAAGCAATGAAGCTTGCCATCCTCGTACGCCTGACCAGCACCACCGAGCAACATTCCGCCTTACCATCCCTTCCGTGAGCGTTGAATCCACAATGTGCCTGGGCACGCACATAGGGGATCCTCATCGCAAATGGTGCCTAGCTGAGGCGGCAAACACTGACGAAACCACAAGCCGCCACTTTGGTCAATGATCATAGATGACAGACCCGAAAGCTCACATGCCAGCATAAACAGATGAAGTCGGTGGTGCTGGCAATATTGTTATGATTCCTTAAACTCGAGGGAGCATTCTTTGCAGCATGCTAGCAGCTTTACAGCTGCATACCCCCTACTGCAGGAAGTGCATCAAAGAGACGCGTAGGACGTCGATAGATGGAAAAATCCAAAGGATCACAAGGCAGAGCCGACGAGTTCACCAGCGATCCGATCTTCGCAATGTGCAGCCCTCTCCATTGACAGCCCTTTAGCCAATATATTCGAGGACAATAAGCGCGAGCGATGAGAGAATGGATCATATGTAGGAGACAACGCAAGGCCCTGATGTTGCGAAAGGAAGATGGTAGTAAGAAGAGGGGGGTATGGCCTGGAACAGGGGGAATTAATCTTTGTGCCGCTCCGTTCCGTTCCGCTGCTGTGGGCAGATGTGCAAAAGTTTCAGCCTTCTGCACGTTCTGAAAATTTGATAGCTGAGTGAGTGTATACGATTGATGAGAGAACGTTTATCAGAAAGCTGAGAAGAGGCCTTGTGAGGCAGGGAAAATGATCGAAGTTACATGCTAACTGTGCTTTTGCATCAAGTAGTTGTCGAAATCCGGGGAATGACTTGGGGGAAGGCGCATCGTAACATTTCACAAGAAAAAATATGGACCTATTATCTGAAGGATGCACGAAAAATGAGAGATAAGTAATATTGCCTTCAGTGTTATGGCATGAAACAATTTCAATGCCCGCTCTGCCGTCTTTTGGCGAAAATACAGCGAGGTCCGTAACCGGCAGTGTCGGACTTTCACTTTTACCGTAACCTTCATTGTGCGCCATTTGTTGATACTTGCACCTCTGTCATCGCCCGACACTTGTTCTATTCAACGAATTACCTAGGGATATCTATCACGTCATTGGAGCATATTTCGGTAGAGATTCTAAGGAAACGGAACACGGGTGAGAGTTACAGTATTCATAAGTTTGCATATCCTGACTACCCATAGCAGTACTGCTCGTTCTGATCCCTGTCTACGGGCCAAGTCTCCTTGAGCCTGTGAACTCTCTGCTATATCTCAAAAAGATTGGTTGGTAAAATGCACTACGTTCACGCTGTATTCTTTACTTTTGTAGACTGCTTATGCACCGCAATTAACTACATAGCAGCACTATAACGGCACAGTCAACCGGCATTACGCAAAACCTGGGGTGGCTTTCAACGTGGTTAAATGGGAACATCATGATGACGTTCATGTCTCTTCTCTTGTGGTAAGCGGCTATTTTGGTGTAGGCAAAAAACCGTGGGAAATGGGTGATAGTGTATAAAATTTGACACAAGTTGTTGACCACAGCAAAATGCGTTGGGATGCCCTTTAAAGGTAAAGCCGACTGATTTTGCTAGGGTCAAAAGAATGCGTCAAAATTTCCTCTCTATTCTATTCGCTTGCATTTTGACCCAGCATTTGCAACCATGGAATCCTTGAAGCAAAGCTGGAACGATCATCCTGGTTCGTGAAGATGGATTCGATATTGACAGCTACTGGAATAACACCTGATATAGTTCACGCAGTCAAGTGGTTTTTGATTACTAACATTGCTAGTGGCTCTGAGTCGCAGAGTTGTAGTTGAACCAGATCCAGCCAGTTGCAAATTGTTAAGAATCAGGGTAGTTCGAGTAGTATATGAAATAATGAATACTCGAGTAAAACCAAGTTATGAGCGAGGATGTCCGTAAGCCAAGTACCAACCACCAAGAGGGATCCGAAAAGGGTGTTAACAAGGACTAGGCATAGTTAACGGGCATCAGCAAGCACTAGGCATAACTAACAGGGTTTCTGACAAGCGCTAGGTGTAACCGATCAAAGAAGCTTAGATCACACAGTTAAGTGGACATTGAAGAGTATTGAAAATAGATTTCTTTCTAGGTAATACAGGCAGTATTTATATACTAGAGTCTTTGAGTCATTAATATTCTACAATTTTCCGTAGTATTCTAGTATCTACAAGAAGAATAGAGAAGATAAGAGAAAATACTGGTAAGCCGAGGTCAACACCGAGAAGGCCGAGAGTAAGCATGTGTTGACTCATACTCAAACCGGAAAAGACCCCGATATCCATAACACAAATGTACTAGACGATGGTGGACCTGGTACTCTGAGAAGTATTGCCCCATCTTCTCCCTCAGTTCATGGAGCTACACGAGACCATATGGATCACACCTTTGGCGGATTAAAGGTCGCAAAGTGATGTCGGGATTGAGATCATCGCCCTAACAAGGCGCTTTTGTCCAAGGGAAACGATGTATTTCAACGCTGCTAAACCGCAATTCCAGTTATCTTCGACTGCGAAAGCTCTGTCGGGGCACCCCTCATCTAAGCCTCGTCGTGAAAACAAGGCCCGGTAATGAAGAGATTTTGGTCATCAACGATTGACCGTCTTCTTACCTGATGGCAACCAGTTAGAGATTCAGACTACGCATGGTATTTCGCGGGACTTGGTGTGCAGGGTGGGTATCGGATAAGGGCTCCCAATCAACCCCTGAAGCCTAGCATAGGACGTCGGGTACTTTGTTTCCCTGAGGGAATAAAGAGAATAAAACAAGATTGTTCTACTGCTGGTAGCAATGCCGGCAATCCAGGTTCTCACGCCACAGACGCGTCAAATGCGGTAGGGCGCGCGGGCTAGAACTGACCATTGTCAAAACCAATTTATTATCTATATCCTTTGAAAACTTTGCGGTTCCGCGACCGGAGCCGATTCATGAATTTCACGCGTTAAAGTTAAATACAATCAAAATCAATGGAAGTACGGAATCGTGAAGATAGAAAAGCAAACAAATCCGGGAAAATGTCGGTTATCAGGCCATCCGCTTAGCGAGCCTACTTTCCTATGACAACACCCAAAAGACCACAAAGAAGGGTAATAACAGTTCCAACAACTCCCTTGAGACTACACCCCGCACGTTAGAGAATGATCAGAGTCCAGAAAATAATGACACCTACAGCAATGCGATAACCGCAAGCAATCCAGGAACGACAAGCTCCAGCGTCACGAGAAGCTTAAACAGCGTGGCACCAACAACTCCCAGGAGTCCGCCCCCAATGCATCCGCAACCAGAGGACCCAAGGCCCTGGGTGGTTTTATTGATATCCTACCACCTTCCGTTAGCATCAACATCACGACAACCAGAGATTACCATACATTCATAATACTGGCAGCGAGAGCAGCGACATCATTCTTTACGTCTCTCTTGGTGATGACACCTTGGGCCTGAAGGGAAAACACGGACACAGTGGCGCCATCGACGGCTGAAATGACTTGGGTGAGGAGGGGTGTGACCGAGGCCACCGTTGCAGTCTTGTTTCCAACGAGAGCATCTGAATCGTGGGTTGGAACGAGAACGCTATTACAGAAAGAAATTCTCCTACCAATCTGAGGAAGGATAGTGTCTGTGGTAGTCTTCAAGTTGGTGAGAACGTCCATGACACTGGTAGGTGCGCGGGTGATGATCGGGGCTGGGTTAGCCGCGACAAACGAGACGAGGGACAAAAAGACGACTGTAAGTTTGGTAGAGAACATTGTTACACAAGGAGGAACTCTGGGTGAGATAGAGCAAGTGCTGGTTTGTACAGTCGAGTTTGAAGGCATTTTATACCATTTTGGAGATACATCTTGCTATAGTTTGAGGACGTATGGATGCAATGAATCCGAATAGAACCAGCGTACAGCAATGTAGCAGCGGTGGTTGATAGATACAACTCCGAGTCCGAGTGTAAACCTCATGTGTAAACACATGCCTTAGTATACCAGATGGTCTTGCTGTTAGAAGTCAGAGTTACAGCGTGTAGGCTCCAGTATGGTGTCTGCAAACCTTTCTTCTCCCGTCAGTGGACCGCTAGAGGCTACTGCTGACCTGAAGGAGCGGCGCTATTCGAAATTCGAGCAGGTAGAATGAAGAAAAATACGCGCGCTAAGGGATGCCAAGGAGCCTCTCCGGAGTCCTAACATAGTTTAATTCACTTAAGCACACGGAAAGTTTCGTAACTTCGAAATTTGACGATCCAACGTGAAATTACAAGTTGAGTACGAAGAACATGCACTGGCAAGAGATGATCGGACTACATTCAGTTTGTACACCTGATTGAGAAGAGGACGCACGCTATGTGGCGGCAGATCCGTCAGGTACTCCGATGTCTAAAAGCAATCGTGCGACGGAAGCTCCCACGCCGCGTGGATCATAATCTTCCCGCAATATGAAGCCTATTCTGGAAAAATTGCACATTCGCCTTCCAGAATGTTCTCACATCGGAATTTTTGTGCCATGATGACGGCGACGAAGATCAACCGCTGGAGTCATAAGGATGATATTCCGTGTATCTGGGAGGTGCTTCTGCATCTTCCCGTCGTAATGGACTGAGTATCACACTCCCGTCATAATCCGAAGGGGAGAGAAAACCTGGTGTCCTGGGACCTTGAGAACTGCCTCCAGACTGTTGTTCTTCCAGGCGCTGCACCTGGGCCTGCAGCGCCGCAACTCATCCTTCCAGATGTTTTCCTCCAGAAAGGCGCTCTCCACTGCCAATCACTTCCTGCTGTACAGGCAAGGACGGCGCAGTAATATTCATGAATGCAGAACTGTGATGGAGGGCGCTAAACGGTGTCACTTCCCCAGCATTGTTGTTTTCGCCATTGCTGAGTGAACTGCGCGTGCAACGACGGCGGTAGAAGAAATACGCCCCACAAGCGACAGCCATCACAACAGCAAGGATGCCGAGAACAATGCCAGCAACTGCACCACTGGAAAGCGCCGAAGAATGAGAATCGTCGTTGAATCTAAAATAAACGTCAACAGCAGAGTCGAGTGTGAGTTCTCGGGCACTACTGACGTATAAACCGCGTAATCGAACGCTACATAAGACGATTCATTGCCAGTCGTCTCAATAAGAACAGTATGCTCTCCCTCGCCTATTGACTCGTTGCTATATGCTAGTGTGTTGAATTCATAGTTCAACGTCCCGTCTATCTCGTGGCGAAATCCCCCGATGATGTTTCCATCTACCCTGAAATTACATACAGTCCGGCTAACGAGACTTGTATTTTCAGGATAGTTCGACAGGATGAGGTAGATGTATATTGCCGTCCCTATAAGGCGCGCAAATCCAGATAAGCACCAACACCTAGATCGTCCAATAACGTACCATTGAAGCGAAGCCCAATTGACATATATTCAATTACCGGAAAGTAAGTCGTTGCAGTCCATGTTTCGTCATATGCTTTTGTTCGATCAGGCAGAATCGCACAACCGTCACATTGATCTTCGTGCTTCCAAAAAGGTTGCCCCGTATTGTTGGGGCTATTCAATGGCAAGTACTCGACCTGCAGACCAGTAACGACATCTCCGAGAACATCGTCTATGGTACGATTAGTACCGGCCGCGAAGGAGAGCAAGATCAGCAAGAGGATGACGATAAGGAATGTAGTATCCATGAAGGAAGGAGGAGGGATGTACTGGTGGGAGAAAAGGACACAGTGCATAGCAAACGTCGGCTAAAAAGTGAATGGGACCTGGGACGACTAGAGGTAAGCATCCGGTCAGAGTAGTCACAATGCCATCCAATTCAATGGAGCTAGGAACGCCGCCTTATCGACGGATTATAGTCAGTGTTCGGGACGCTTGAGCTAGTTCCAATTGCCATCAACAAATTATATAGGAGGGCTGGATGCATTCAATCCACTCGATTGATGGACATAATTTCTTCAATATTAAACGCTCTTAGTATATATGTTCTCAGATCATCAAGACTTTTGCTCACCTTGTACTCACATTGCTGGTGAGCGAATATGGAAGGAAACTGACCTTCTCCTTCAGTCATTCATTAGTAGCAAAATGGGCTATCATAGATAATTAGATGGTCAAATTGCAGGATTGATACGAGATGTTCTCCAGAGAAGATGGGCTCACTGTTGTGATTGCAGGTCGGCGGACCTCGAAGGATTGTGGCAACAAAATGGCCCTCTGATGGCAGTTGCCTTCCGAGTCGTATGCATCTAGATTGTAGTCTAATTTGCGAAAAGAAGGAAGCCCTGTCAAAGCGTCCTGCTGTTTAGTGTCCAAGTATCATGCTGTTTAGAGTCTATCACCACAAGTGCATCAGCATCACGAACGGTGACACCTGCTATCAATACATTGAGTTTTGTCTGAAGTTCGTGTTACAGAACATAAAACTCTTCTTCGCGCTAGCTGCCCGGTCGGCTTTCTGTCGCACAACACTTGAACGCCATTTGTCGACGCTTAACGCACTGGCATATTCGCGATCGCCGTAGCTTGACTCCAGACCCAATGATCCGGGATGGCCGAGAAACGCATCGAGCTTGCGTGCCTTCAGATGACTCGTGAAAGCTACCGGGCTGCCTTGCCGGAGATGCGATCAAGGAGATGAATATCAAAATCTCACCATAATAACAATGGGGTGATCCAAGAATGCAACAGAAGAGGATGGCGAGAGTAGATGTGAACGTGTTTTCTGAAATTCTCGTTCTGATACTTCGTTGTAACACAGCATCTTTCATCACAATAGTCCTTTGGTTGTCTTGTAGCCCACAAAAAATGTATCACTGATGTTCTCTTATGCAAGACGTAACCCGAGGGGATTCAATGTGCGCGGACGAAATATAACTAGCGAGCAGAAGTGAGCTACAGAGTGACTTAGAAGCGACCATTATTGGCGCACATTAGGTTCCCACAAGCTTGTGGCAAAAGTTGATTACTTTGCCGGTGCTGATGATTTTTGATATTGTCGGCGAACATATAGAAAAAATGATATGATCAAACCAATGAATACCAGGACTCCCACGACTATCCCAGCAATGGCGCCTTTGAAGGGTCGTCTGAAAGATGAGGACGCCGACAGTGAAGGAGGAGGCCCGGATGTCGATACGAACAAACTCGTGGTAGCAAGGCTTCGTACAGTACTAGACGTTGAAGACACTGCTGGAAACGTTATGGATACCTCCGTGTTCCTGTAAATCATTTTTGGTCTTCCGGTGAACAATCGAAAAGCAAAGGAACTTACGTATACACCGCGTAGTCGAAAATCAAAAACGAAGGATCCGGGCCCGATATCTCTATCAGAAATGAATGATCATCGTCGTCCAATGTCGCATTGCTGTACGCCAAGACGTCGTATTCAAACTGGTAAGACCCATCCGTATCATGCCCGAAGCTTCCTGCAATCTCCCCATCCACCCGGAAATCACATGTAACATCACTAACAAGGCCCGTGGTCGTCGGGTAATTTGAAAGAATCAGGTAGATGTACATCGCAGACCCTGCGAGATGATCATTGATCAGAATCCACATAAGACCTCCATAGCAACGCACCGTGAAACAACATCTCGGCCGTCACATTCCCAAGTGCTGGGTAGTACGTCGCGCTAGTCCATGTGTAGTACATAGCGGACGAGGCACTGGGAGTGATGGCGCAATTGTTGCATTGAGAAACATTCTTCCAGACGAGGGCGCCAGCATTTGAAGTGGGACTGTAGCCGACTTGGGACCTGGTCAACTCGTCTCCAAGTGTATCATCTATGGTGTGGTTCGTCAGCTCTCCCATAACGAGAAGGCTGAGGAGGAGGAAACGAGTAACATGGAAGACAACCATGAGAGGCCGAGAGCTATGGATGTAGTAAGATTACAAGTTGTCGAGTCAACCTACAAGTCGTGATCAGTGTTGTGATAGGGAACGGTAATTGAATCATCCTAGTACCTGATACCTTGATGGTGGAGCAGACGTCCAGTTTCGCTCGTGTTCTGAGCAAGCACTGAGTGCCTCGAGATGTTCTACTGAAACATGAGTATCGCTGGAGTGCTTCCGTCCGAGACATCCAGAGTACATGGGCTCGTCCTGATCAGAAATGCACTATCTCTCCCATCTTTTGGAACAAATGTAAGAGCATAGCGCCAGATTATAGTCTTGTTTATTCGAGGAGTTGATCAGAGTCACAGGAGAAGAATACAGAACAAACTGCGGGTGCGTGAGTTACATGTGGCAATCCTTGATCGATTGATCCCAGAACATCTGGAACGAAAATCTAGAGTGCTGGCTCGCCTTTCAAAGAGAAGTAGAACTCACCAATCTTGGTCGCCACAGATTGGTCGTTCGATAACCCGCTCAGTTTCTGCGCGCTACTCCAATGCCTATTTCCTGATCTGTGTAGATTATGAGGGCCTAGATCAACAATTCCCCGTGGATAGGCTCAACCCTAGGCATCCTGACCGTCGGTATCGATTCGACGAGAAGGGAAGAGTTCGGAGAATCGGTCCGATGCCGAACGCCTCTTGCCATAAAGTCGATGCCGGTCATTCGGCATGAGTCCTTGTATCTTACTTTGACGACTGAATTGATACGTGGCTTGCCAAGCGCTAAAATATCAAGCACTTCAGGAAGAACGAACTTTTCTGGGCATTTAGAGATTGCTTTCACCGATGACGCCTAGGCTCATATTCACTGTGTGCCCATTTTAGTACTAACTCAATGTTTTACAAGCGTAACCCTCTATCAGTCACAGGGCCGTCTCCAGTTGATTTGTGTGATGTCCAACGATATCGTTACCACGGTGACACCGACGTCTACCACAGATGCCCCAAAAATCAAGATTCATTATCGCTTTCAATGGTGTGAAACGTTTTCCTTCATTGGCCAGACGTAGCTGATCATGACGTGAGCCATTTCAATCGTCACTGAAGTAAAACATAGGCTTTATTCGTTAAGCTCCATCAGCAGTTCCCGGAGATTGACCCAAAATATAAGGATCATTGCATCCAAACCAATGATTTGGATATTTTTGGTGGGATATACATAGATATTCCAAGGGAGCTGTGGAGGACTATCGGCCCACAGGTAAGGCGCATAAGAACTGTAAAAAAGAGTGAGTTGCTTTTTGTCAGTGGTTCTTCACTGGCTGAAATGTTATCAGATTCGGACGAGTATTGAGTACTAGGATGGTAGTATGATACACGCCGAAGAAGATAAGGTCGGATCAAAAGCGTGGGTCGATACGGTGCCGCGCCTATCCCATCCGCACATTGTTCTCATGGTAATATTCTGTCGAGATGCGATTGCAAGTCACCGAACTATGCTGCAAAGATATGGCGAAGGTGCTTCCTACCAACAATGAGAACCAACGCCAGTCATTCAAACAGAGATATATAAATGACATGAACGAAAGAAGACATACTTCTACTCGCTAACTTGACAGGCGGCCATCACGTACTTGGCGCCTCTCTGAGGCTTGATATGCGCCGGGTCACAAGATTGAATTGTAGGCGCTGAGTGATGTGACTAACAAAAGCAGCTCGCTTCTGTACCGTTGCTTCTTTTTCATCCCTTCCTTCACCTCAGCCAACAAGAATGGGCGCCTCTCAATCCAAGTCGGATTACATCGTCGCTACGGGTGCCACAACTACAATTTTCATTCGTAGGGCTGATGTCGTCTGGTACGAGGTACGTATCCTTAATTCAAGATGATTATATACTACGCCAACCTTACGTCTCGTTCAGGACTTGATTGATCTTCTCCCCCGCCATTTCCCAAATATTGACCCAAAGTCAATTGTCGTCCAAACAGATGAACTGGATATCTGTGCCGGACGGGACGTGGATATTCCACCAAATCTGTGGCCGGAGATCAGTCCTCAGATCCAGAACATCAAAGTCGTCCCTCGTACGTGTTTCTTCCTCATTGACACCGGCGCTATCTGATGTCGCACCAGGCCCCACTCAAAGGCTTACAAAAGCTCCTAAATTGATGGTCCTGTATCTTGAGACATGCAACGAGGAAATAATCACTGTGTCTCTCCCATGCTCTGCCTCTGTCACTGACCTGACAAATGTCATACAAGAGTCCGAAGGAATACCAAGCGACAAACAATTCCTCGTATACAACCACCAAATCCTCGACTCTGACTTCCTGCTCTCTGACTATGACGTTGCTGATGGAGCAACAATTTTTCTTGAGCACTCGAGCCCCATGCCAGTCTTGCGAGGAATGAAACCTGTCTTATATTTATTTTCCCCTCTCCCGACAGATGCTCTCATCCGACTATCCCTCAGCAAAGCTTGGTCATTTTCTGTTCTTTATCCGGATGCGCCAATCACAGACTCTGAAATCGGACAGTCAATCACATGGAACGTCAAAACTCACGAGGATCACACCCTGACCGACATGAGTACTGGTACGCGGGTATCCTATTTATTCTGGGAAACCAAGTAAGTATTCGAAGCTGTCTTTCCGGGCTGGTATATTGACATTTGTTCGAGAACGAACCCAGGTTTACCGCCTTCGCCACCGGCCTCTCCCCAAATCCCGTCGCACGCTATTCGGACCTTTGATCCATCGCGTCCCCAGGTCACTGACGATAACTCGGTCGTCCTGCGTGCCTCAAAAGCTGCGGTGTACCTCGAGAAGGCATTGACCAATCTCGGTCTTCACATCGAAGCAAGGACGTCATTCATCACGTACGTCAGGATAGTTACCATCGCTTTATTTATTACCAATCCTATTATCAGATTCTGGCTTCCATTCATCCTGAAGCACAGTTACGTCGCAGTAAACTTCCTCCCCCAAGCCTCGTATGAAAACGCTGCACCGCTCGATGTCGAGCCGAAGCCGGATGTTGTTATTCGTGTGTTCATGCTGTTTAAGCGAGTCTGCGAGGACGAGTTGGATGAGTGGGCGGGAGGCCTATCTCGAGCATCCAAAGATACTGAGCTTTGGAAAGGTATCGTTGGTGTAGACACTGAGCAGATGAAAGACGAAAAGCTCTTCCGGGTGTTGGAATGGGGTGGAATGGAGGTAAATTAATAAAACAATCAGTCGTTGAAATTTAAGGTCATCAAAGATCCTTGTCAATATTACATACAAAATTTTACTTTCTCAGCTGCGACGGTGGACATCATAGGACATGGGGTACCGTCTACGCGCAGAATATGCTAGTTGCTAGTTGGACTTGGTTGGACTGATCCGGGCCGCCAAGTCAGACGCGATGATCAAGTTAAGTATCTCTATTTATGTAGCATGTGGCACGTTCCTAGTCATCGAATAGGGCAGGCATCCCTTCATTCGTATTCGAACACGACTCAAGTAAAAAGGAAATTCGAAACGACCTAATTAGGATATAGGGACTCGAACCCTTGCAACTGCGCGGTAATAACCGCATCCACGAAAGCCCCCCTTCAAGAACTTCTCTTGAATAAGAGATTGTCTCAAAGACTGATGCCAAAAATACCCTAGAAATCAAACCACCGGTGGTCGTCAGTGTCGAATCGTCCGTACTGGTCTGACATAGCGACAGTCAAAATGGTATACCAACCGATTAAGTCGCTCACAATATTCACATGGACCGAAGGGAAGGAATATTGCATGTCGCTGTGCAAGGCGAACTTCTCGATGACTGCCGACATTTTGAATCTTGATTGTGTCGCAGCGTCCTTGGTTTGTTTCCAACTAGTCTGTTGTGTGCCTTACAGTCGACAGCTATACTACCAGCGTTCTTTTGAATTTCCGTACACATCGCCGCAATGCAGCAACAACATATTCGTCACGCTGCAATTATGACCTTAACTGGCTGCACTTGCCGTTGCCCAGATTAATATAGAACGAGCGCTTATTGATTGATCACCTGGTAAAGATACCGCCCACCTTTTTCATAATCCAGCCTCTCACGGTGTCCCTTCATTGTTTTCTACCATGTCCACCATCACTGCGCCATCGAAGTTTATTGTCATCACAAAGGACAATAAGAGTGTTTTATTTTTGAGGAAAGATGTGTCTGAGTACCAGGTCCGTCTTCTGAAGCTTGTCACTGTATTCACCCTGATTAGCTCCAGTCGTTAATCGCTAGCATAAAGTCCTATTTTTCGACCGCGGGTCACCCTAAGATAGTCATCCAAACTCGGGACTTATCTGTCTGTGCTGGAAACTATGTTGACATTCCACCTGGATTGTGGTCTATGGTTATCACCGAGATTGACAATGTCCGTGTTACGACTGGTCATACCGGGTGAGCTGTTTTAAGTAGCTCATTGTCCTGGCATCTGTTGAAATATGATTAGGTTCAATTATGGTGATTAGACGATGAAACTAGATGTCTTTAGTCGATCCGATCCCACTATAACTATACCTACGTCCACGCCGCTTTGCTTCCCAAGTCACGAATATATTACAGGTTTTCTTATGCGATGATACGTTGAATCGTTTCGTCTCATCGCGTCTCGTTGTCTTTGTTTGATGTGTCACGTACCTAAAAAGTGTTGTTAGGCTTCCTTTGCTACCAACTCTTGGCAGTAAAGTTTAAGCACGGTTCTGAGTGAAATGTCGAAGTGCGGCATCTAACCTTCTATCGCTCACAGGGCGCGCCTAATCAGTATCTGATCCGTTGGTTGCGAAGCACTCTCACAAAGTATCTACTTTCTTCCCATCCAAACTGTCTGCTGATACTACCAATACTACGGCGACACCAACGTCTCCTACCATTGAGACACCTACGTCTACCACTGATGTCCCAAAACCAAGATTCATTATTGCTTTCATGGGCACGAAACGTGTCTTCCTTCAGTGGCCGGATGTGGCTGATTATGATGTGAGTATGTCAACTTCATAGATGTATCAGTTCTGACAATAACACAGGCTTTATTCGTTACACTAAATCAGCAATTTCCGAACATTAACCTGAATTACAAAGATGATTACTCCATTCAAACCAATGATTTGGACATTTGTGGGGGAATATAGGCGCCCAGATAATTCGCATAAGGATTATGAACAAGGGTGAGTTATTCATTGTCAATGGACTTCACAAACTGGAATTCTATCAGGTTCGTGGCATGAATATCGAGTACTGGGCAGGTAGTAGGAAAGCATCACCCACTAAGGTGCGCTTTCTTATGTTACGCATGCCCACTGGTTAAGTTTAATTGTATTTCCACGCTATCGAGTAGTCCACGAGTAGATACCATTGTGTCTTTAGCATAATGAGATAACACAAAACATACGGACTTCATAGTTCGTACGTCTGACATCTGCTACGGTGTAGGTGGGTTGGATTGCACAGTACGGTCCAAGGGGTCCCAGCGCCTGTAGGGATCAGGAAGGATCCAAAAAGAGGCGAGTCCAGATGGTGCCCATCGATACATTCTTCTTCTGGTAATTCAATGATGTATTCGATCAAGATGCGATTCACAAGTGGACAAAATATAGTGCGAAGGTACTTACTGCCGACAACGAGAGTCAATTCCAGTGATTACAGCGACATTTAAGATGCACGTGCGAGGGAAGGTGTACTTTTAGATGCCAACTTGATATTGATGATGTACTTGCTGGGCGTCTTTCTGCTTGATAAACGCTGAGTCACTATATTAAATCGTAGGCGCTGAGTGATATGGCTCATGACAAGTGTGTGCTATTACGTTGCCTCTTCTTTTCATTTTCAACCAACAGCGATGGACATTTCTCACTCAAAATCGGACTACATTGTTGCCCCTGATGCGAAAACTACGGCTGCCGTTTTCAGGTTTGACGTCATTCGGTACGGTATATCTGCAAGTCGTATGGACAATAATAAACGATGCTCATTCAGGACTTGGTTGATCTTCTTTCCCACTATTTCCCGAACATCAATCCTAATTCAATTGTTATTGAAAGAAATGAACTGAATGTGTAGCTATTATTGAGCAATTACATCCATGCATCCAACATCCATCATACATTCTTTTCTCATCACGGTTCCACACAGGCTGTTCAGATGATCGACGAAGCTAGAACGAAGAATGGACTAATTTGAGAGGTGTAATCAGACTGGAAGATGTACGCACTACTGAGAAATGTCACAAACTGAATACCTTTGCTTTGTGCGCCCAAGTTAAAAAGGAATGACTATGGTGCCCCTATTCGGATATGGGGGAATCAAACCCAGGACCGCACCAGTAGCCATTCGACATAACTATCCGCATGAAAGTAATCCGAGACTTCATAAAAATTTTGCTGTATACTTTCAAAATAGCATTGAGACGTTTCTGACCATGAACCTTGAGGAAACGAGATAGACCTCCTTAGCTATATCCTGGTGAAGACCTGTACAAGGAATCATTCTTCCATTTTATGCAGGAGCCTGAGAACTTTGGCCGTTGAGGAAAAGGACCTTGGTAAATGTTTGGAACAAATTTATTCAGTCGTTCGATATTTTGAATATAGGGAACAGAACCACTCCAAGGGAGACGGACCAAGGGGCAATTTAGCCATATATCCACAAGGGAGCCTATGTATGGTACACATTAACCGTGGGGATCGCAGAGTAAATGAAGCGAAGATATAAGTAAAAGGACACCAACCATAGTAGGAAATCCTCTCAGAGTGGAAGTCTGAAGCACGAACGACGCTTAAGTGTGTGGGTGGCACTCTGATACAGAGAATCAAACCCGGAATGTATTCTGAGTCATTTCATCAGACAACGCGGCTGAATTTCTCCAACCTTGGGGTAAGGCTTGTATTGAGATAGCAGAGCTCGATCCGGAATGCAAGGATGGAAGTTCACGAGAAGATTTATTACCAAGGCCGACTCGGACTTGATAGATCCTTGATTTTTTGGAGACACAAGACAAAGGTTACCATGTGAACGCCTTGGGCTATTTACAAAGGCCAAAAAAAGTGGAGAAGGTAGCTCCTAGTCGAGCTGGGGACCTCGAAATAACTTGGAGGATCCTGTCTTCACATATCGACAGTCTCACCATACTCCTTAGGGACTCGTGTATCCGGTACATCTGATCGAAGCAGAAGATAATCAAGCTAACGTTATATATGACAGCAACACCATACGTTTAAAGAAAAATGACATGGACGTTCAAACAATCAGGATGGGGGAATCGAACCCGGAATTGGAAGAAATAGCCAGTTGACAACACGATCCATGGAATTGTGTTAATGTACTCTACACAGTAACGCACCAAATAAGCAACACTAGATTTGCGTTGCATTACACGAATAGACTGAAACGGACCTTCGTTCTAATGAGGGTATTGCCCCGCACACGAGGATAAAAGAACTTCAAATACGAAGTATCAGGGTATCTCTACGGCATCACTTTACGCTGCTTGTGCTCATGCTCTGCTGACTACTTACACCTCGAGGTGCAAGTTTGACATTATAGTCTGTCGAGTAGTGTATACTCCGTTCCACATTAATCTGAAGCTGTCCTCACCACCATAAGCAACCGAGTTCGAGGAGACGGTCAAGCTATTTCCTCACCTCAGTTCGTTTAGCCAACTCCGGGTCAGCCTAAGTAAAACGAACATGTGAGCTTTCTCTCTCCGCTCCACCACCACAGGAAATTGAATGAACACGGAACGCACCACTATCCGATCGCCAGGCCGACGGCTATCCAAAAGTATCGCACTCCCCATCCGACCAGCGGAATATGACTGTCCTCCTCTACGTAGACCACGGCGTGTATTCAACCTATCCATCGCATTTACGTCAATAAAACAATAAGTAATTGATGTGGGGAACTTACGTTACTAATAGTGAATTGGCGTATACTGTCAAATGATGCACGGTGAGCCAATATAATAGGGGTACCACAAGCCAGTACAGTACGTACGTTTGCCAATAACAAAATGCAGACCCATGAATATTAAGTTTGATGACATCGTGATCCACTAGTGTGTCTTTGACATGAGGATGGGAAGCGCGGGTTGTGGGGAAAGACTCACACATATCATATCAATGATAGTTCCCGCGCTAATTGTGGGGTTAGCCATCTGATGGTGTGGGGAAGATGGACGGTGCGTACCATGTCAGAGATCCAGTCTCGAAGGTGTACAGGATTAGAGAATCGATGACGGCTTTAAGGCTAGGGGGTCAAATTTAGAGGATGAGACGACACAGTTGAGTGCTTATTGTACTTCTCGGCGTCTGAACGACTTGTACGGAGTAGCCCAAAGAGGGATCCGGTGATCAGAATGTCGACCGCAGAGGATAAAGCAAGGCCTAGTGTGAATACCCACTATACTCGAACAGTCAGTGATATTCATTCCAGGAGCCTATGAGATGAGAACGGTTACTCGGAATTCTGCTTTGAATGAAGAGTATGTTTTTAGGCGCAGCCTTCCGGGAACCATGGTTATTATCACAGTGATGGATTTAAGCTTTGGAGTGGGACATACATTTCCGATGTCGTCACTGAATGGTTCTATGTTAGTATCCTGTGTATCCAGTAGTCCAGAACTCACCACAAGCAGATGCTAGTAAATGTGCACAGAAATCAAGCAGGGCCTTTGCGCTATGAATAGAGGCTCTCACCGAGACGGAAGGCCGCCAGGATCAGCTGTCACCCGTGCGCCCATTCAGAGTATGAAACGTGCAACAGCAGTAAGGTCCACTCACTATCGGACATGTCAGAAACCAATTTCGTTTGCTAACTGCTCATATTAGCCAACGACAGGTAGAATGCAAGGGCGGGGACCTACGCATGAATATCCGATAGGCGAAGAAGCTACCACAGAAGCCAGTCAGTCGAGGTCTTGGCTGTACTAGAACGAAACGTACCAGTGGACTAGAAATGTCAAAACTGCCTACAACAAACCATCAGATGAGCTATCAACGAGGTGCGGACCCGGCGGTATACCGTAATCACGATGGTCACCTGTTTTGATTATGAAAATCAAAAGGTTGAATTACAGACGGAATTGACTGACCGCGATACTCCTACCGAACCACATGAGTGATGGTGGCTGGGAGAATGGCGGGAGATGCTCACCAAGGTATAATATCGAGCCTGCCATAGTGGCTGATTATCATGTCCCATAGCGACACCCAGACGAAGCAGGTGTGGCTTAGATCGAGTAGCCTGGGGAGGAATAGTTCAGGGACGAGGAGTCGGAGTGGTGAGTGGAAGTGCAAACCATATGGCGAAGACCTGTAAGGGCGATGAGCGTGAGACGGATAACAGAGTAAGCGGGACTTGCGAGTATTTTCACTCTTATTGAGTCGGAGGGATATAGCTTGTAGTAAAGGATTGTTTGGATGGCTACTGCACCAGATAGTCTATGTGATCGTTAGCTTGAACACGCTGAAGGTAGAGAAACTTACAGAGAGGCAGAGAGCGCACCGATGGTAACAGCTCCATATGTATTGGAGACGTTAGCAGACATAGATAGAGGAAAAACAAGGTGCCGGCGGAGAGCGAGACGAAAGACACCTTGAGATCCTTAAATACTATCAGCGCCAGGGTCGCGTCCAAGAATAATAGCACGTGACAACACGGAAAGGTTCCAAGGTTTGATGTATCTGTAGACGATCTAGCACGTCCAACGGGTTGAGGCTGATGCGCAGTTTGACGTGTACCGATAGTTCGTTCGGGGAGAATTTTTATCCGTTAACGTGAAACGGCATACGAACCAGTCTTGGTCAATGGTGGTTTGGTATTTACGGGTGATGTAGAATGATTAATGAGGAGCTAAGCGTGGCCATGGTCATCGGTACTTCAGTGGTGAAGCCAGGGTACCAGAAATGTGGCGAGAATGTGCAAGCGTAACACGTGATGCATTGATGGGCGGTGCCGGTATTACCTTCTGCGCTCTAAACCAAACAAAGAGCTTCTTGAGGGCTTCTTCTCCCGGTCCACATTCTAGATTCGTACTTGTACAACTATTACGAAGCTTTCGGTGCTCTCTGCCATTGTCTCGATACACCTTGTCAGGACCAAGGTCAGAGTCGGGCAATTCATCCCTTCAATAAGCGACCCCCATACTAGAGCGTTTCTCACTGCTATCAAAAATGGGTGCAACGCCGTCGAAAAGTTATATCCTCGCTACTAGTACTGATGACACACACCGCGTTCTCCTTTGCAGACAGGACGTCGGCCAATATGACGTGAGTATCGTAAAGCTGCCGATGATGGTGCGCTCATGGAACCCCTAGAATCTCCTCTCCGTTCTTCAAAAGCATTTCCCAAGCATGACCAAGGACTCGATGATCATCCAAACAGATGAACTGGAAGTTTGTGCTGGAGAATATGTCGATGTCTCGGATGGTCTATGGCCGGAGACGAGTCTTTGGGTTCACAGCATAAGGGTTATCTCTCGTGTGTCGATGTTTATTTTTCGCCGAAACTTACTGAGCTGCGATCAGGACCTGAGATAACTCCAATGTCTGCTCCTCCAAATGATGCATATATAAAGATATTCGTTGATGCACTGACCGGGCAAACATATACACTCAGTGTATTCCCGTCTGCGTGTGTCTCCGATATCAAGGAACTGTTGGAGAATACCGAAGGTTTACCCCGTGATCAACAGCGACTAATCTTTGCAGGAAGGCAGCTTGAAGATAATGGCCAGCTCTCGGATTATGGCATTCGAAACGGGGCCACAATTCATCTTGTTCTAAGATTGCGGGGGGACAAACCAGTCGTATATCTGTTTGCACCTCATCCGTTAAACGCCGTCGTCAAATTATCGCTCGTCAAGGCGTGGTCATTCTCCGCCGTATACCCAGGTGCCTCCATCAAGTCCTCCGACTCTGGACAGTCGATCGAATGGAACGTCAGAACACATGAGGATCATACCATAACCGATATGTCGACCGGTGTACGAGTATCTTATCTGTTCTGGGAAGCAGAGTCAGTGCTTTACATCTGTTTTCTGGAGCTGATATTGATCCGAGAGCTCGAAGGACAAACCCTGGCTTACCGCCGTCGCCACCGGCATCTCCCCGACCGGACCAATCGCATTCAGATGTCATTCCCCGCTTCGACCCATTGATGGCCGAACTCACCGATAGCAACTCGGTCGTCCTTCCCTCATTGAAGACCGCGCTGTACCTCGACAAGGCATTGTCCGCTCTCGGTCTTCACGTCGAAGCAAGGACCTCATTCATTACGTACGTAAACAACGCTCTCATCATTTTGCTTCTACCGAAACTCGTCAGATATTGGCTTCCTCCGATATTGAAGCACGACTTGTCGCACTCCGTTTCCTCCCTCAAGCATCGTACGAGCATGCTGTCCCACTCGACGTCGAGCCCAAGCCCGATGTTGTCACCCGTGTTTTCATGCTATTCAAGAGGGTCTGCGAGGACGAACTAGATGAATGGGAGGGGGCGCTCTCACGGGCGTCGGAGAACGTCGATGTTTGGAAAGGTGTTGTTGGTGCGGAATATGATATGGCGAAAGACGAGGCTCTATTTAGAGTCCTGGAATGGGGTGGCATGGAGGTGAAGAATTGATTCAAAATACGTGCTATCTGATTGTTTTGCGAGATCCAATGTAAACTATGTAAATTAACATTTCACCGCTAAAGAAGGGAGAACGGACCAGTAGTCTGCCGAGATGCTGAGGGATAAAATGTTTTCTTGGACGCGATGTCATGTATATAGAATGTGAAATCTTCTTCGACGCGATTTTCACTATAGCTTAGACCGTGCATCATATTGAAATGAAAGAGAAACGAACAATATATTTGAGAGTATACGAAGTAACACAAGTATTAAAACGCAATATTCCGAATCAACCAATTTGCTGCAACATTGGCTGACCGGCATCAGACGTACAACCCGGTACGGGTACTGTAATGAAGATGATAAATGACTCGGAACCAGGAAAAATACAGCGGCGGAAACAGTAACTTACATCCAATCTCTCCCAAGCAGAAGCGTGCGGTTAGTGGGATATTGATGATTTTGATGTCTACAAGCTGGACAATCTTTAGAGGGAGGAATTAAGTGGTCGTTGAGGGTAAACTTACAACACCATCCGCCACGGTTCCCGAAGCCTGAGGCCCTTTGTTCTGTATTCGCAGACAGGAGATGTTATTGCGTGGCTCACGCTGCCATAAAGGGAGACTTACGTTGATGAAATTCCCCCACGACGAACCGGATCCTAAAGAGAAACAGTTGAGTCGAACGTTACGAATTCGAATCCAAGCCTTACCCGTATTATCTGCAGCGGGAATGCACCTCGTTGCGGCATTGGCACCCCCCGCGGTGGAGCTTGCCCAAGGCCATTCGTCACACTGGTACCCCGGAAGATGGCCCTTCTGATATGATAAACGAGATTATTTTCGAGTCAGATACCTCGAAGACAGAATGAGACGTACACTGATGCTGCACCTGTTTGGAGTAGATTTACCGCAACTGTTGCTAGCACGATGGGCCTTTGCATTGACTCGATCAGGAGCTACAGAGCGAGGTCCTTTGTTACCTGTCAAAGTGAGGTGTCGGAGGTCCATACTTGTGGAGGAGAAGGGCGCACGTACAGTACCAGGAAAAGCCTATTCATCGAGTTAGCATTGAGTTGTGCATAGGAACAGAGAAAGGTAGACTGACATATGTTCTCGCATGATTGAGGGTAGAGCAGGTAGTCAAGTGTAAACGTGAAAGAAGCGCTCGTTGTCAATCCAACTGCGGTAGCGTTCGATGCATCGGTAGCATTGGACAGCTCCGTGGGTAATGCGTGAATACCTAAGAGGAGGCACGTAACGATGAAGAGGCCCTTAAACATGAGGGGCGACTGGAGGCTCCATCGAAATCTTTCCTGAGTTATATAGCTTTCAATAACATCTCATGTGATGCGGAAACACCCCGGAGAATATTCAGAGCGACAAGGTCGGAGTCTTCTTCAAAGCAGAAGTCAGCTCCGAGTCGTGCTCATGCTTACACCGGTCTATGACTGAATTATTACCCACTATCCTGGCAATGTGCGTACTGACAAACTAGGGAGTATTCCCATTGTATTATCAGAAGTTACTGATTGAGCTTACATAGTAGTCTCGTGGTCGTGCAAGATGTCAGCTAGGGGGAAGAAGGCTCCGAGTCCAAACAGAAGCATATAAAATCACACTGCTTTGATGGAAGCCGGAAGATTTATTGACCTACGGATCTAATCGACTTTGGTCATGAACATACTATTTCAGGCTGGGAGGACGCCCTGACGCTGAGTTCATAGCCCGACTGAGAAGAGAAAGCCTGGAGTTCATGCAAGAGACACACGTGGGTTCTAGATTTTGAAACGGGGTGCTTGAATCGACCTGAAAGATGAATGGAGCACATCAGAAACAGGAGATATCAAAGCAGCGATTTTTGACGTGTAATATTGTCCGTGAAAATGAGAGAAATCAAGGATGGGATCATGTACATGATAATGTTTCACCCTCCAAGATCACCAAAAATATACCCTATACATTGTTTTCCATCTTCATTTTGGACGCTAACACTGAACCAGTTACTTTCATATCTTACTTTACCTGGTGTGATTTGGAAAAAGGTGGTTAGAGTCAAGTTACCTATTCAATTGCATGGCTTTCTTCGATGTCATTTGAGCCATTCACTTACTTCGATCAAGACGGGGGACACAACTCAAGGTATATTTTGAGAGTTCTGGGCTGAATGTTCATGGTTCCATGATAGATACGTGTTCTGGTTCAGATATTTATTTATTTATTAGTGTCATTGCCTTCATCTCCTGTAATTTGCTCTCCTAGGGTCCTCATGTCATCGCCCTTGAAAGCATATTCTCTCAGCAGCGCATCCTCTTTCCCATCCCAAAAACTTGCTATTACAATGGGTTTCCTTTGTCATGTCTTTCTTTTCATGCGTCAACAACTACGGATCATTAATGTGGCGGGATAGCTATCCCTAGCGTTGTCTAAACTGCAGTATTACAATAAATGTAAGAATCTAATCACGAATCTATCATAACAGAGTATGAGATCCTTGTCAACCGAAGGTCAAGCGGCCAATGTTTGGCGGAACATCGTACTGGCTAAGTGATCACCACGGAGTGCGACGAAGTCGTGCTTCAATATCGACGGAAGCCAATATCTGGTAGGACGTTCGGTACAAGCAAAATGATGAAAGCGTCGGTCACGTACGTAATTAGTGAGGTCTTTGCTTCGACGTGAAGACCAAGAGCGTCAATGCCTTGTCAAGGTACAGCGCGGTCTTCAATGAGGGAAGGACGATCGAGTTGCTATCGGTGAGTTCGGCCATCAATGGGTCGAAGCGGGGAATGTCATCTGAATGTGCTTCGTCCAGTCGGAGAGATGCCGGTGGCGAGGGCGGTAAGTCAGGGTTTGTCCTATGGACTCTCGGATCAACACTGTCCGGAGAAACAGATGCGAAGGACTGACTCTGCTTCCCAAAATAAATAAGATACTCGTACACCGGTCGCGATATCGGTTATGGTATGATCCTCGTGTGTTTTGACGTTCCATTCGATCGACTGTCCAGAATCGGAGGACTTGATGGGGACGCCTGGGTATACGGCGGAGAATGACTACGCTTTGACGAGCGATAATTTGACGATGGCATCTAATAGATGGCGCGCAAACAGATACACAACTGGTTTGTCGCCCCGCAATCTGAAAGCAAGACGAATTGTGGTCTCATTTTCAATGCCATAATCCGAGAGCTTGTCATTATCTTGTAGCCGCTTTCCCCCAAACATCAATATTTGCTGATTACAGGGTATACTTTCCGTATTTTCCGGCAGTTCCTTGATATCGGAGGTGCACGCAGACGGGGATACATTGAATGTAAATGTTCTCCAGGGCCCTGGAGAAACGAATATCTTCATATATGTACCGTTGGGAGGAGCAGGCGACGGGGTTTTCCTAGGTCCTAATCGTAGTCCAGGAAGTTCAGGCAAATGAGAAGCAATAACGCACGAGAGACAGCCCTCATGCTGTGTATACAAAGACTGAACTCCGGCAATAGACCATCAGAAATATCGAAATATTCTCCAGCGCACACTTCCAGTTCATTGGTTTGGATGATCATCAAGTCCCTGGTCATGCTTGGGATTAAGCCCGATGTCGTCACCGGTGCATTCATGCTATTCAAGAGGGTCAGTGAGGACGAACTAGATGAATTGGAGGGGGGGCCCTCACGGGGGTCGGAGAACGTCGATGTTTGGAAAGGTGTTGTTGGTGCGGAATATGATATGGCGAAAGACGAGGCTCTATTTAGAGTCCTGGAATGGGGTGGCATGGAGATGAAGAATTGATTCAACTACGTGCTATCTGAGTGTTTTGCGAGATACAATATCAACCAGGTACACTAACCTTTGACCGTAAAAGAAGCGAGGGCGGACCAGTAGCCGGTCGAGATGATGAGGGATAAAGGCTTTTTTCGACGTGATGTCATGTAACTAAAATGTAAAATCTTCTTCGACGCAATTCTCACTGTAGCTTCGACCGTGTATCATATTGAATTGAGAGAAAAACAAGCAGTATATTTGAGAGCATATGATGTAACACAAGTATCAAAACCGAATATAACGTATTTGAAAGCATATGGAAGTAACACAAGTATCAAAGCGCAATGTTCTGAATCAACCAATTTGCTGCAGCATTGGCTGACCGGCATCAGACGCACAACCCGGTACAGGCACTGTAATGAAAATAATAAATGACTCGGAACCAGGAAAATACAGCGGCAGAAACAGTAACTTACATCCAATCTCTCCAAGGCAGAAGTGTGCAGTTTTCGGAATATTGCTGACCTTAATTGTTACAAACTGCACAATATTTAGAGGGGTAAAATAACCAGTAGTGGGGGATATGCTTACAACACCATCCGCCACGTATCCCGAAGCCTGGGACCCTTTGTTCTGTATTCGCAGACAAGGGATGTTATTGCGTATCTCACGCTGCCATGAAAGGAGACCTACGTTGACGAAATTTCCCCACTGCGCTCCTGATCCTAAAGAGAAAAAAATGAAGCCAACCTTACCAATTTTAATTCAAGTAGGAAACTTACCTGCATTATCGGAAGATGGAATACACCTCGTAGCGGCATTGGAACCCCCAGCGTTGGAGTTTGCCCAAGGCCATTCGTCACACTGGTACCCACTTGCATGGCCCGCCTGATATGGTAAACGAATGCATATTATTTTCTAGGTAAGATACCCTGAAGACAGAAGGCGACGTACGCGGGTGCTGCACCGGTTTACCTTGGGTTTCCCGCAACTGTTGCTAGCACGATGGGCAGCTGCATGGGTGCGGTCGGGAGCTACAGAGCGAGGTCCTTTGTTACCTGTCTCGGTGATGTGTTTGAGGTCTGCACAAGTGGAGGAGAAGGTCGCATGTACAAAACCAGGAAAAACCTATCGATCAAGTTAGTCTTGGATATTGCATAGCAATAGAAAGAAGAAGACGGACAGATATTCTCGCATGATTGAGGGTAGGACATGTAGTCAAGTGTAAACGTGTAGGCAGCGCTCTCTGTCATCCCAAATTCCGTAGCATTCCATGCTGTGGTCACACTAGACAGCTCCGTGGGTAGTGCGTGACTGCCTAAGAGAAGGAGGCATGTAACAATGAAGAGGCTCTTAAGCATGAGAGGCGACTGAAGGCTCCATCCAAATCTTTCCTGGGATATATAGCTTTCAATGGGACCTCATGTGATGCGGTGATTCAAATATCCCGGAGAATACTGAGAGCGGCGGGGTCTGTGTCTTCTTCGAAGCGGAAGTCAGTTCCTCGTGCTCATCCTCACCTCGTTCTCTGATTGAGTTTCTTGCCAATATCCTAGCGATGTGCGCACTGCCAGTACAATGCGGAGTACTCCCATTGTATTGTCAGAAGTTACTTATTGAGCTTACGTGGTAGTCTCGTGGTCGTGTAAGATGTCGGCTAGTTGGAAGAAGGCTCCGAACAGAAGCATATAGAATCACATCATTCTTTCATGAAGGCCACAAGATTGATTGACCTACGGATCTTATTACCTTTGGTCATGAACATACTACTTCAGCTTGGGGGGACGCCGCAACGTCGATTTCCTAGTCCGATTAAGAAAAGCCTTGGATTTAGCCATTCAGAGAAACACATGTGTTAGATTTTGAACAGAATGCTTGAATCGACCTGAAGGCCGAATGGAGGAAGTCATGAATGTGGTATATCAAAGCAGGAGTCTTTGACATGTGATATGGTCCGTAGAAATGAAAGAAATCAAGAATGAGATCATGTACATAATAGTACTTCACCTTCCGCTGCATTATTCAAGACCTCTAAAAACATCCCCTATACGTCGTTTTCCATCTCGATTTTGGTCGCTAATATTGATCAAGGTACTTTCATATCTTGCTGCAACGGGCGTAATTTGGAAAAAGGTGGTCGCCGTCAAGTTACCCCTTCAGTTACCCCTTCAGTTGCATGGCTTGCTTCTTTCTTGCTTCGATGTCATTTCACCTTACTTCTATCAGGATGGAGGACGTAACGTCGTATATACTTCGAGAGTTCTGGGCTGAACGCTCATGGTTCCATCATACGTCTGTTTTCTCGTTTCTATTTATTTGGTGCTATCGCCTTTGCCTCCTGTAACCTTGTGTCCTAGGGTCTCCTTGTTGTCCTCCTTGAAAGCATATCCTCTCAGCGTGTCCTCTTTCCAAGCCTAAGAACTTCTTATTATAATTGGTATCCCGTTCACCGCGGCTTTCTTTTCTACCTTCGCCACCTTACTGATCTACGCATCTGTCGCATGCTTCAACAATTGTCAATTACGTCTCGTTAATGCGGCGGGATGACTATCCTTAGCGTCGTCTAGCCCTCAGTATTACAGTAAATGTATTAATCTAGTCATAAATGTATCATAATACAGTATAAGATCTCTGTCAACCGAAGGACAACTTGTCAAGGTGCGGCGGAACATCGAACCAAGTGCTAAGTGCTCACCCGAAACCTAACCAGCTGGCTTCTGATGTGTTTCTCACCCTCCACGAGAGATATCTGGTCACACTGCACTGAAGTTGAGTAAAGTACCCGCAGTAGTACACTAAAATGAAACATGTAAAAGCACACGGGAAAGCGCGATGTATCACATTGATGGAAAATCACAGACGCTTCGCATCTACCGAGACTATCGTTCTCTGATATGAAAACAGGGCTCGTGAAACCCATACGTACAGTCTAGAGAGGGTGCCTCAGATATCGTGAAGAGGCGATTCAGGTAGAACTAATATTGATGACGTCTACAGTCTTCGCTGCAGGCCTGGCATGCGGCAGTAGCGTGAGTTTACCGGCGTCGTTAATGAGCTTATCTGCGAGTGCATATCCTCTTTGTTATTTTTGGATTGATGCCAAGAAACGTTTGTGATCGGATTCAAAAGATGTGATATAGCGCTCACCTCCAAGCTTTTGAAGAGCACCCCTGTAGTCTCAGAAACACCTCTTACCGGACCGCCAACGACTGGCACCATATCACCAAGTACTTTAACGATGTTTGAGATCTGAATTGGAAACTTGGATTGCTTTGAAGAAAACAATTGCAACGAAAGTTCTGAATACAACTATTGAACTTTGTTACACATCATCACCCCGTGCGCATGATTACTATACAATGATTTCAATCATGTAAATGTAAAGCAAAGATGAGATCGAAAATATGTATATACTCTCGGTGTCATACCCTGCGACAGCTAAAGGATAGATATTCCATGTACAAGCATTAGAAGCTTCGACGTTAAAACTATACTCTAACTGCAGGCGTTTATATCTTCGAGTCAGCCCAGTCAGTCCAATCGGTTCATTGCAGCCCCCGTCTCAAATGGAGTAGTTCCCAACTACAGGAATGTCGCGGCAAATAAAACCCATATTTGAATGAGGCATCTGGAAAGAGAGGCGAACGAAAAATATCAGCCTCAATGAGCATAGCTTGAAAAGGGATGACAGTGTGGCACTCACAAGACTGCCAGGATATTTTGAGGCAAACAGATATCTCGCCGAATTTACCGAGGATTCCATCATCGGTTGAAAGCTGAGCGTAACATTGCTTCGGTCAAACGTCAATCGAAGCTGAGAGCTACAGCGTTTTGTTGGTCTATAGAGCTTCAGAACGCAAAGGCGAATGCTTATACATCTGACCACATTTTCAATGTTTAAATTTGTAAGCGTAGATTCTCGCAAACGCACATTCCGTGCCATCCCCGGTACCGCAGTGGACTAGAAGAAAGAGGGAACAGCGCCATAAGGCCAAAGAAAGAAAGATGACACGGTGTGAGATACACATCAGGGTCGTGCTGAACGAGCCCTATCCTCCTGATTGCATAGATACCGTTCAAACGAGACACATTGACTATCACCAATTTAGCATCCAGGAGTGCATAGTGGTGCCCGGCAGGATGAGGACGACGGAAAGTCAAGAGGTTTGAGGGGCATAGTGCGATAGGACACAGATTAAGGGTGAATGAGGAGATTCACAGTTTGGAGCCCAGTGTGACGGGGACGGGTGTAATGAAGGGAAAGAAAGGTATTGATCTACGGTCACGTCACCGTTCGGTGTCATTCTCGGCGCTCGGGACGATTTCCTGATAATCAGTCCGTACTAATTTCCCATTTTAGTCATTTCCTGATCATTTCCTCTTTCCGCCTTGCTTTGCGATTTCTCGATTTCCTCTCATTTTTCGCTTCGAAATTGTATGGACATCCACAAGCTGCAACCTAACGACATCCCCAACCTATGGATTGCTTTCAACCAGAAATCCTTTTCTCCGTCATGGTCCCCTGTATCCGTCCGTTCACTGACCACTCGTCTTCCAGATGCTTCCTGATGATACGCATGTAACCATCGTTTCCATCACTTTCTTGTATCGAAACTCCCGTCATATATTGGCTCTCATCGATTCTGAATCACGACTTCATCGCACTCCGTTTCCTCCCTCAAGTGTCACACGATCATGCTGCCCCACTCGATATACAGATGTCGCTACCCGTGTATTCATAGTGTTCAAGAGGGTCTATGAGGACGAACTAGATAAGGGGGGGGACACTCTCCCGGGCGTCGGAAAATGTTGAGGGGTAGCCCAAAGCTGTTGTTGCTGCGAAATACAATAGGATGAAAGATGGGAAACTGTTTAGAGTTCTGGAATTGAGTGGAATTGAGGCGAAAAAATGAATAAACTGTATCAGTGGCTCATGCAGCGAAACTCCATGCTCTAATATAGCCCTGTCGTTCTCGACGGATGATGGTAAGTAGTAAGTATATACGTCTCCCTTAGTTGGTTCCTAAGCGTCCCTTATAACAGATCTAGACTAGAGTGTTTTCGACGTCCTCGGAACAATATTGACCTGGATGTTAGGTTAGACTCTGTAGACTACATGTCGTCTGAGCTAGCATTTTGTTTGTTTCTATTGCAGTATTTCCTTAAGACGAGTCTCAAAGTTACGATGTGCCATAACACCGCACAGATAATATCACACCAGAAATATATCATGCAATTTCAGTGTCCATAGCTAAACGAAACAAATATCACTGTCTTCGTCTCGAAAGAAGGAATGGCAAGAATATCGAAAGCTCTAACTACCGCAACACTCAAAGTTTCAACAACCCTAAAACGACAGTGATTAAGGGTCCAATGACACCTGCCCGCGCGATCCTACGCATTATTACGGTCATGATGACTCGTCAGGTACCTGCTAAGCTAAAACAGAAAGAAACACTCACAAACCAAGGACAAGACCAAGCGACCCAGGAACGACAGCACCAAGCGTCACAAGTAAGCTACCAAGCACCGCACCCAGGAGTGATATCACACTTTCGACATCCAGAGCGACAAGGCTTAAAAGGGTGGTGTTGACGGCCTGCAATAATGAGAGTGTGCACCGAGTTTCGTAAGGAAACCACAAACCAGCAGGATGCTGACTGCCAGTGTCGCGATAGCTGAAACTTCAGATGTAACGACGCCCACGACCTGGAGGGAGCTGGTTGTTACTTGAATGACCACCTTCAGCTCGGTCAAGAGGGGAACGATAGTCTCCGTAGTCGCAGCATTGGAGTTCACGAGGACATCTGCATAATTCAGTCAAATCCAAAGAGCGATGTGGGTAGCGTACCGATTTTGGCGAGGATAGGATCGGCGGAGGCCTTGCAACTCTTTAACACGGTAAGGGCACTGGCGGGTTGCTTGTCTGGGGTGGGGATCCCAACGACTAACCCGCATGCGAGAGAAATGAAGGCGAAGAAGAGTAGTACAAGTCGGGAACTGAGCATCACGAAGCGACGACTCGATCAAACAAGAGGGAGTACCGAGCACTGGACTATTTAGTTCCCTCGCGAGGTCATTTTATAGTGCTACACGTGTACCATTATCAATAACACGACTGAACCACGATTTTCGATACATGCTGTGAGAGATTGGCGAGACGTAATGGCAGAGGCAGCCGAGACCTCGACGACTCGGGCGGAGACAGCAGACGTAATAGAATCTGCCGTAGATTAATGACGCACGTGGTAGCGAGCTTATTAAAATTGCTGCATTGTACTCACTTCTATCCATGGAGTTGAAAAATGCGCGCGCATCGTGGATTAAAGGCGACGCTCGTGGAGAATTCATGAGATGAAAAGACCCAGAGGTGCCGCGAAACTATCTGGACCAGAGAAGTGTCTGGCAATGACACGACTTCGGAGAGAGATGCGCAGTTAAATGGGTGAAGATTCGACGGATGAAACGGGGATTAAAATTGATTTTTTGAAATTGAAATTGATCCGGGGTGAAATACAATGTCGCTCTCGGAGGAAGGGGATCGAAGGGAGGAATTTCCATATCTGCTTTTTGGCGCCAGGAAAGAATCACGAGAATATGGAGCATGCAAAGGATAGCACGGACTGGAGTGCTCTATGCGATCTGGCCTGCACGAATCTTATATTCCGGATAACTAGTGATTTTCAAGCCGACGTCGGGTTCACATCTTACCGACTCTGACAAGGCGATCAGGACCGGATATATTCAAGTATGCTAGACAGATCCTCGGTCGAAATATCACGTTTACCGAATTCAGTCCATCGGCCCCGCAGTTCATTTATCTCAGAAAGATACGGGTGTTTTCCTCAAGATAAAAATGGCTTGGTATTTCTTCGACGTTGGCCGTAACATATTGTGACAGCTCCAAGGCGAGATGCTGAAAGAGAGTACTGAGCACCCGTATGCCTGCCAATTTTGATTATCCGGTGTAGAGGTGGTCAAAGGTACGAGGTACACTCTATAGCCATATACAAGGCTTCTAAAGATATCCACTAAGGCAGCATCAAAGGGAACCATGCAGTGCGTCAAAATGCCAGTATGGGATCAGGGTTCTGCTTTTCCGACTATATTGGCATTTGGTGATTTCGAGATAGGATGATAGGGACCGAAACGTCATTCTGACTGCTGCTCCATTCATTTCGTATCAGATTCTTCCTGTATTTCATTCAGAAAGTAGCTGCCGCGACTGAGAATGTTTATCCTCTGGAAACTGGCAGATGTCGGTGAGGAATGACATAGTTAGTATTCCTACCAAGCAACGGATGAAACAATTGCATTAACATCTAAAGCAGCGAACGACATACCGGAACCGAAACTCGACCTGGCTGACAGGGAAGCACGTCGCGCTGTCGCAGGTGGTGTTTCGTCAAAGTCAATTTTAATAACACGCTTTACTACATCACTCTTCAACGGAGCAACTCCTCCGTATTTGTTTGTTGAATATACAAAACCAGGTTGCCACTCCCTCTGTCCCCCTCCTGTCAATAGTGCTCTCCTCTTAAACACATATGTGCGTCATTACACATGTTCGGTGAATAATTTATCATACAATGGAAACGTATCGGATGTCGCGCAACTTTTTGAAGGACATCTGACGTATCGCGCATCGTGATAAGTATGAAATCTAAGTTAGAACCTCTTGGCTGTCTCAATCGCAGTAGAGTCGTCTGAACTGAGGTAGTACAATCATATCATTACATTTGGATCTTTTATGAAGCCAAGTCGTGCATCACATACCTCCCTGCGCGTCTAAATAAAGTCGGGTCTCGGACCGGAAAGCCCGTGTGAAGTAAGCGAACCCTGACCCGAAGCGCCACGCTGTTCCTTTCCTCCTGCCATCACATTTCATCGGATCGCTAATGACCGCAATTCTACGCCTTGGCACTCGCTTATTCCTCCCTATCAATTAGTTACCAGACTGTTGAATAATGAATGAAGCATTTGGAGAGATGCCACTCATAACCTTGTGTTTCGCCAAGGTTACGTGTTAGTTTCCTTTATTCTCACGCTGAGAGCCGTATTCAGTGTATCTTCAGTCGTACTTAGCGTGTCCACATATTCATCAGATATACAATAACACTCTCTACATATATATTCCCGGAGCGCAAGGATGAAATTAAAACTACACCGCTACATCATCAACCTTCAACTTTGTCAGCCGTTGTCGAATATACTACAGCCTTAACAAGATCTATACCTACATGAGCCTGGAGAGTCATTGGTCTACTAATCTGCTGTTCACGTACTTCGGAGAAATGTAAGCTCAGCTCCATTCGTCAGCTCGGTGTCTACTTTGATTATTTTCGATCTCGTTCAAGAACTGAGGCCAATTATTCCGATCCTGACAGCAGTCACACACTTCATATAGTAGCTTCGATGGTCCGGCAGGACCGGTACAAGCTCCTCTCGGTCTTATCGCTGGTCTATGATCTTTTATTCCAGGCCATTCTCTTCCTGAAACGGAACTTTATTCACTTCAGCCCCCATCAAAGTACTTTGTGCATTTATCCGAGACCCAATTTATCATCGCGCTGTTGCAGCTCCCAGCGATACCCAGGCACGAAGTGTACCGGAATTAAAGCTTCAGCGCCGACTTATTCCAGCTATTCGAAATGATAGTACAATGTAAAGAATCACTCGCTTTCGTCATATGGGGCCACGACGCAGTTTGGTATGTCGTAGCAGTCCCGATTCATAAACTGTAAAGATAGACATACGTTATTACACGCCAGTTGGCCTTTGTCCTGAAGATTTATCGTCGAATAGAAGGTACCGGGACATTACAGATAGCCAATTCTTCTTTTTGGTTTCTCATTCGCGCAACCTGACCGCCTGATCAAGTTTCCATGCGGTCTTCATTCAATTTATATCTCGGTTCCGTGAAGGTGGGATCATCGTGCTAAGTTGTTTCATCCAGGACCTATCAATTTGTATCAGGTATATTGATGTTTCCGTCGTTCTATCCTTTCCGGAACTTCGTGTGTTTCTATGAGACTTTATCGTCCCCGCAAAGAGATAGCTTCGTCCAAGGGGGGATATTGCAATAGCTTTCTGGAGATCACCTGGTTATTCGAACTAGCGACGATCATTAAGCAGATCACAAACGCAAATTTTTCAAGGGGCACGAACCTCTCTTTTGAGCTACAGAAGCGAACAAGCCGGAAGTGCTTCTCCGTGTTATGGTGCATACAGTCATATAGAATCACAATCGTGTCGTGTTCGAGAATTCATATTCATCCTCCGATAACACCAAAACACTCAAATGTATCTCGTTGCGAATGTGTTGTCAACTTTTCCATATTGTCCGACTTCCCAAAGAGCGCCTATCACCGATGGGGCCTTCGAATATCTATCTACTCATGACATCAGGGGTATTCCCAGGACCTTGAGACGATCTCAACAGTTGCGATGTAGATCATCATGGTGAGCTTCGCAGCTCGGAATCAAAAGGGTGTACCAACTATATCTCTGACGAACTTTGTTCCCAACTACGACCACTATGAGTGCCCTTCCACACGCCTACTATGCTTCCGATACTATTCCTCTCATGTCCTCCTCGGAGCTCGTCTTGACGGAATTTTCTTCGTCCCGGATCATAAGCCTCTGTGGTCTTTTATTCCAGAAAGAAAGGCTTATCATCAGGGACGTTGGGTTCTCCCCGTTCCAGCAGTGGTACCCTCGACGCAAGGAGCGTGAATACTCAGCAAAGAACAATTGCCTGGAAGAAAGACAGACCATTTCATCCTGAGAACCTTTTCTTTCGCACCATCAATACGGGCCGCCTCCTATCCATGTCTCTAGCGAATTTCCGTGTCCAATTATATGCGACGAAGGACTGGTGTAATGCTTTTCAGCGGGATAAGGAGAAGGAAAAGTGGTTCACGGATGTGATTCTTGCACTAGTGCGTATACTTGCTTTTTTGAAATCTATCGTAAACCTAGTCGACTTGTATTAGATGCACCCGATCTTAATTTTCCGCAATATTTACGATCATGGAGGAGGAGATATCCCCATGATATGCGTCAATTGGACTAAAGAATTCGTGGATATGGCGATGGAGTACTGGGTCGATTTGAGTGCGAATAAATGGAATAAAGAAGAACGCGAGTACAGATGTACCAGCTCCTTTTCTCCGTCTTGATTGCCAGCTGACCTCGTGTTAGTTTGCCAAATCGCTCGTACTTCGCACGGACTGAAACCAAGTTTCTACGAACTCGACTTATGCGTCCGTGCTCTCCTTCTGGATGAGAATGTCGGGTATGTACCTCCGTTCATCGTTCTGTTCGAAACAGGAAAGGAAGGTGAGACATCCATTTCTTGGTATTTCGTGCTTCCAATCCAAATGGTGCAGGCAAGGCACGTACACTCTTCACCCGAGTTTCCTGCGTCCCCCCGGCCTGTATTCTGGACACCCTGCCAAAAACATGTGGAAATACCACATGCACCGAGTCTGAGTGCATTGGATTGTGGCATACCGAGGAGTCGCGTAGTCTTCACCATCCGAGCACCATGGTCCGGGATGTTCAGCGCCCTGATCATCGTATCGTTTGCAACCTTTGGGGTTGCGAGATCGAAATGCAGGCGGATCCTACGGCCGGTCAGATGACGCTTCAAAGGTGCAAGAAGTGTAAGGAGGTTCTATATTGCAGTCGGGAACATCAGGCACGTTCTCTCGTATTTTTCATATCCGGTTCGAAATTCATGGACTGCTCGCAGTTCTTAGATTGGCATAACCATAAGCGTGTTTGCGAGGCTCCTCCTTGAGCTTCGCGAGTCTGTTATGCATAGTGGTTATGCTCTTATTGATGTATTTTGCGGAGTAGGGACATCGAAACGGTATTCATAGTAGTATCTAGACAACCCGCTCTCAGATTTTGAAATTTCAGATCGCGTACAAAACAGATAACATACATATATACTGTCAGATAGTTAACATCAATCGCGAGAGCCAATATATCGAATCATACTTTTATTACAATTTCGGGCTACATACTTGCTTTCCTGCATCGAATCTACGCTATGTTTCTCTGCACCGACGTCAACCGCATCCTTGTGCCACAGCTGAAAATCAAGGTTCGGTGGATTGTTATTGCTAGTCATTTCTCGGGACACCTCTGTCCAAACACGACAATTATGGCGATATCGATCATGGAAACGGAGGTGTAATAGCTCTGCATACACCTTGAGGGTCCTCCGTGATCCCCCGTTTCATGACATACCCCAGCATTTTTGAACAAGACGTAGAGTGGACCCCTTTGGAATGGCATAATCCGAGAGCTGGCGGCTATCTTCAAGCTGCTTTCCTGCAAAGATCAGTCATTGCTGATCAGGGGTATAACTCCGATATTTTCAAATAGCTCCATGATATCGGAGACGGGCGAATATGGATATATGAAGACTCTCATCGTCGTTCTCGTTAGCGTCTTGACGAAAATCTACGTCTGTTCACTAGATCGAGCCGGCGTCGAATTTTGACTTGGTCCTGATCACAGGTCAGCTATATAGGACAAAGATGAAGGCGCAGCGAACACACGGGAGATGACTCTGACGCTATGGATTGAATGACCAACATCGGGCCATACTTCGTGTGGAATATCCACATATCTTCCACAGATGTCTAACTCATTTGTCTGGACAACTATGGATTCCTTATCAATACTCGGGAAATGTCTGTGAAGAATAGAGAGCAGGTTCTATCGCGCATGAGTCCGTCATTGATCTCAGACTTCAGAGTGCTTACATAGTAGTTAGCGACATCGTTTCTGCGAATGAGGACGGTGATCTTGTCATCGGTAGCGACGATGTAATTCTCCGATGGAGTACCACGCATGTTTGACATGTAGAAGAGAGAAATGCCGCACCAACCCCAATTGTCCTATACATATGGGCAAAGACTGGGTCCTTCAGTGATTGACATCAATCGAGATAGGCGCTCAGCGTGGGCTGTCTTCTCTTCTAGAAAAATTGGATTTCTGCAACGCTATTCGATAAGCCCAGGTGCATACTGCCACCGCAAGAGCTGAGGAGAAATGACAAGACGTTATAATTGATAGTACTCACGCATAAATACACTGAACTTTCACATGATCTGGGTAGCACTTAACCATTCTCTACCATTCTAAGACGGCGGGATTCAGTCAAGGGCTCGTCATGAGCTGGTAAAGACGTTGAAGGGACGATAATGACGCAACTGTGTTTTTATACCTCGGCCGTGTTAATCCAGAGACAGTTAGAAAGAGCATCAGGGCCTCACAATACGAGCATGTGCCTCGATCTTGAGTCATAGGTGAAAAGGCTTGAGCCGAACTGAAGAGTTGAACAATAATTCATAAAAGGAGCACTCTACATAGGTATGGAGCTTGGGTAATGTAGGGTCCGACAAGCCTCCATGCGCGACATTCCAATGCACCTGTACTCGGCACAGGTCGCACTTTCGCACGTTATTGGCAGGGCGTCGAGGACAGGGGGCGGCGAGCAGTGACATAGACGAGTAAAGAGCGCGCGAGGTTTGCCTGTGACGCAGATGAGTCATAAAGGTTGGGGCCAAATAACTAGCACTTACCACCTTTCCGAGCTTCTTGAATGACGATAAGTGGCGGGACATAGCTGATGTTCTCATCGAGAAGCAGGGCTATAACGCACAGGTCGACTTTGTAGAAACAAGGGTTACGATCGTATACTTTGGCGGCTATCTGACGGAGTCGGTAAGGCCATAGTTCAGCAGAAGTAATATCAGATAAAGAGCTACGAACATAGCAGTGTCCCAGTTGATGCATATTCCGGAAGATCGCCGCCATTAAAATCGTTGCGAAATCGTGCTTATTCCGGCAGACCAACATGTGATGCATCTGCAGGATTCCAGCCAGCGAAGATATGAAAGCGCGAACAAGGTATACCAGTCCAAGGATAGTAGTATCAGCTTTCTATATTCCCATATTGCCCATGGAGACCCTCAGCCCTTTCGCTACGTAGAACTGGACACGAAAACCCGCCAGGCTGATACCCAGGAGGCAGGTAGTAACAATAGTACTGAAGGAGAGGTTCACTGACATGAGTGGTTATGTCGTCTTCCACGCAATTGACCTCAGGGGATTCTCCACGTCGGCTATGTCACAGTTCCATCGCTGGAGAGAGGATTCATGTGCTCCAATGGCGAGTACTCGATCAGGAGCGGAGAATTTCATTACCTCAAGCTCGCCGGACGACATTATGAGAATCTTTGGGGCGCAGTGGGCGTATTGGGGGGCGCTTATTGTGGTGGTGGTGGTATGGAAGCGAAAAGTCGATTTCAATTTGTTGTCACGCACGCGCACCGAACGCGTCAGCAGCGCACGTGTTTGGATGTCACAGTGATTGCGGACTTTGCGAGACGGAACGGAACGGAACTGATTAAAACCTGATCTTCAGTGCTCGACCTCTGGTACTGTCCGACCATGATAATAATGCCGACGCTAACAGGTACCTCTTCCTCTTCCTCTTCGCTCGGTTAATGCGATTCCTTCTCCAAAGCTTTCGCACACAGAATCAACAATGAAGCTTGTCAAAACTTGCTCCGACCTGATGCCCATGAGGCACACCAGCAGTGGCACTGATCGGCTCGGTTTGGGGGAGGTGTTCAAGCTAGTGGCGTAGCAGCGTGTCCACCATTCGTTTAGGCTACGATTCAATGTGTTGTTACGCTGTCCTCTAGGCACGTATGTCGAGATCAACTTCGCTTCTGGAACTAAAAAGCTGATGGGATCCACCTGTCGTTTTCAGATCCTGTGACACCAAGAAAAAGCTCTTAATGAAGGGGTATACAGAGGCTGAGAGTGCGAAGTGCGAAGATGGGTGTATAAGTACTCCGGTATCATTTGAACCTATTATTGAAGGGCATTGTTAAAGTCGTGAGAGCTTCACGTCTCATAATTATTTTTTTCCCGATCCCCGTTGTTTTTAGGTGACGACCGTGGAACCACAGCAAGAGGCTGCACGGTCGTATAGCATAATTGTTCACACGCGCCGCTTCCCATCTCAAGCTGCAAGGGAGTGATTCTTACGATGGTGGATGTGACTAGGCCACTATTTGTTCTTAGCAAAGTATGCTGTGCAAAGCCGTATATATAACGGGACGGGTATCTTATGCTATGTTCATCATCCCCTTCTTCTGAACCACCAATCACGACCATTCCCCATCTGGTAATGGACTATAGCGGGGCTCCTATCTCTCTCCTCCTCCTAAACGAACAGGGCGATAAACCCACTATAAAGTACCGGGGAAAGTACGAAGGCGTAGCAGCAGGGGATACGCCTATGCAGTATTGGGGCATCCCCCATGTATCAATGGTTCGTCGTTCATACAACAAATCTCAGGGGAGTCTACAGGTCGATAGTTGCGACGAGGCCATTGCGCTGGAACATATGATGAGGCGCGCCCGTGCTAATTTCGAACCGTACTCAACCCTACGTGTCGGGGAAAATCTTCGCTTTCCATCCATGAATGCACTTTCAGAGATGGTGCTTCGACGAATGGTGCCAACCGAAGCTCTTAGAGATCGAAAACAAGATGGGCATCAAGCTGTCATCAAGCTGGCCGACATCGCCGTCCACCATGTATCGTTCGAGCTGCCCATCAGCGACTATGACACTAATACCTGCGATCTCCTCCTGTCGCCCCTCGTACTACACGTGCCACCTGAAAACAATTACCGAAATATCGAGCTACTGCATTGGTTGCCGTTTATAAATCATTTTCTGAAGACGACTATCACTCACAGTGACATCACTTTTACATCACCTTGGACCAACGATTTGCCTTTTGCGCCACATTTACGGGAACTTTCTTGTAAATATGCTGTCTGTTCCACACGGGCATTCATTGTACTCCTGGAACATTGCGTGTTATTGTGCAATCTGACAATCAATGGATTTCAATTCAAACCAGATCACACAGACCGGCAGGACGCCCTTAAATTTCCTCCATCTCCCCGCATGCCTTGGAATAAAATTGCTTTATCGGTCTTCGTAGGTACACTGGGCTCAATTATTTCACAGATTCATGGCACGTCTCAGGTCTTAGGCAAGAGATTTGAGGTCGAGACCTTGTGGCTGGAAGGCACTTTAATGCCGAAAGAGATGTATCCTCTTTATGATATACTGTCCGAGAGTCAAAATCATCTCCGATACCTATCCTTGACTGGTGAACTGCGTAGGTTCGTCTACAAAGCTACTAGTCATTAACTAACTATGACGTTGTTAGTGCAATGTATATCGAACTATGTCGCTAGACTGAATTCGCCGCAGGTCGTTGAATTACGGCAATTATTGGCGTTGAGGCTGGGTCCGATTGTTAATGACACGGGATTTAACGCTATCGAGAACTTCCTGAAACGCTGGGTGCCAAATATTCGAGGGAGCAAAACTAAAGTTACCACCAAAATCGATCTGTCTCGTTGCTCACTTGAAGGCCTCAAACTCTTTGTTCATGGGGAAAAGTTTAAATCATTCTGTCTGCACGTCGGATGGTGCCAGAATAATCTTCATTTTATTCTCATTGACGACCCAGAGATAATTTCCAGTGATCAAATTCGTCAACTAATACGGAAGGAAATACGAAGCATAGGCATAACTGCGTCACTGAGTGCTGTCGAGCAAGCGGCGGCCTACCAGTTGTTCCTGATGTACATTCCGTTTGTATAATCTTTGCGTCCTAGTCCACATTTTCTGTAGCTAGTACGCACTGCACCGCGATAATCTCAAGCATATCGGAGAGACACGTATAACCTTCATTAAATTTGATGCCTCTACCGAATACTGTTGGGACGACTTTCAATACACAATTCAGTATTTCTCTGGCCAAATCAGAATTTGAAGTCGGGAGTAGGCACAAATCCGCATGACTCGCAAGTTAGAACTCGTGGAGAAGTCATACGGGAAGCCCCTTCTCACCACGTGCGCTGATAACGCGTCTGTGAGAACAAATTGAAATAAGCCTGTCTTCTCCTTTCCACCACGGCCATTCTTTATTGGGACCTTACGCCGGTACCACGATCGCTACCACCACTACCCTCGCTCCCGATGTTGATGAAGTCCTACTGAAGCTTGAGATTATGGAATCATATCCTTCAAGACTCAAAACATCCGCGAGAACGTGTTATCAATGACTCCGAAGGAATCTTGGCAAGACTTTCACATCGGAATCGAAGAAAAAACGCATCCTCTCTACCGTCGGTAAACCTCATTCGAATCAGTAACAACCGTGTAGCTGCTATTAAGGGATTCAGGGATGAAAGGGGAATAGCGACAAGCTATTCGGGTGACAGGTAGGCTGTTATCAAGCCTATAGATCCTGCTGATTCGCACCTCTCGATAACTCCTACGTCCAGATTCGTTACACGATGGATCAATGAACTCACACGTCGTGGTCCATAAATACGAAAAATTGGATGATTGAGTCGATGATTGGGTTAGTGTCTTCCTCTTGTCAGCATGTCGTCGCGGATTGACAATGGTAGATGAACCATATATATCCCGATTTTTCTTTGATATGCATGGACTAGTGCAAGAAATAGGCAGATAATGTGATGGCGTACTAGTTCTTTCCGAGTAAGAATCAATGGACAAAGGGAGAACACGAAACAAATATGTGCATAGCCCTTACTCTGATAATTCTTCGGCTAATATCGTTCACTCTATAGTCTACCACATCGCCAATAATGCGCAGGAATGTACATCTTGCTTCCTACAGATGGGAACATGTGCATTATGGACATCCTTGTCAGTTAGAAAGTCGAGAACGGTGAATACTTGTCCCTTTGTCACCTTTTTCAGCTCATAAATATGCTAGGCAAAAATATTGCGGCTTTCATCTATCCACAACAGTTCTCACGACTTCCTATTGTCACAACTTTCGTCAGTGCCAGCTTCACCGACTCCAAGTATGTCGGGCGGGAAGGGCACGGAGGTTTTCGGGAACCTGTATAACCGAAGCCTAGGCTCAGACCTGAAGCGCTACAATAATGGCGTTGCGTATAACATTCTGGGATGCCATACCGGTGCAGAGCTTAGGAAGGGACCCTCAAAGGTGTTAAAGGTGTTAGATTGTATCTTTCGATGCAAGTTCACAATTAATGGATGTTATCAGGCCTTGGAGTTCCTATCAACGCCTTTTCGATGCTCTTCCTTGGCTTATTGCGGGGCGTCTTGACCCCACTTGTGGTCCTTTCGAGGATTCAATGCTTCAGTCACGGGAAATAGCGACTGATCCAGTCAGTTTAAATTTGATATTTTTCTTTTATAAAAGTCTACCAAGACGATCGCCGCCTCACGTATGTGCAATATGCAATATCATGCATCGTCTTTGGTCTAACTACTCGTACACGCGGGACGGTGATGACGCTCAACAAGTGCTCTTCTATTGGCAAAGTTGGCTTCCGTACTCCTCGAGACGTCGTATCTTAGTGCGAGTCGTTCGTTGCCTTTATAACTTCTTCCTGCTGAAAGCAACAGCATTTATTGCGGCTCCTTATCTCATGCCGTAACCACGTCCGTTGCTATCATCCAGAAATGTTTTCTTGCCGCGCTACTGTCACGAGTGACCAGGACCTCTCTTACCGGGACTCAACACTCGCGGTCTGTGTACAACATAAATGTACGGTGGATGTCTCAATGGTTTCGATTTGACCAACCCGAGACTATGAGTGGTATCTTTTCAGCACCAGCGTCCTGCAAATGTATTAGCAATGAACCCCGAGGGAGCCCGTAGGTGTTTCACCGAACCGTGCTTAGAACACTCACGTATCGGTGAGTTGTTAAATATACCTGTGCTATTCTTACAATTCACTGTTCCATCATCAGAATCGAAATACGATGAGACAGCAAGGACATCACCTCAGATTACAAAAACCACCGTCTCATGACTGATGACGTCTTACTTTCATCCAATCATAGAGCATTTTCTCACAGACAACTTTTCATGTCAACAGGATCGTCTAAACCGCCGTCCGGCATTTATTCTATGTCAGAAAGCATGGACTCGCGCGATTGGAGCGTACCGTTCGCATGCAACGACAACATCGTGATCCTTTTAAGGATCTTCCATAAATGAGGCACCCTTTGAGGGGGTTTCCCATCTTCAACCAGTATGGAGTTCCCAACACCCCAAGGATTCTCATCCCTCACCTTCACTCCCCCTCCTCTGGACGGCTCGCTGACTTTCGCAGAGATAACTGATTACAATGGAAAGCACAGTCCGAATCATCCATTGTTTCGATACGAGGAGCCCGACAATGAAGATGTACGCACCATTCTCTGGAGCGAGGGCGTTGCAGCCTTCCACACTGCCGGTCAATACTTTCAGAAATACCTCGCCGACGAATCCAGCCCTGTCGTTGTCGGGATTTTGGCCAATTCTGGTGCACTTTCTTTTCCATGTTATGGAACCAGAGCGCTGAAGCCGACTCCGGCAGATACTCTTACTTTCTTTGCAACAATTGTAGGAATCATGCGCTTAGGGCACATACCATTTCCTATTTCCATACGAAATTCGGCTCCCGCGGTCGCACACTTGATGAAAGCGACCAACTCCATGTACCTGGTCGTCACCGCAGATGCCACAATTCAGAAGATTGCTGACATTGTTTGCAATCACAACGTTGATGAGAGGGTCATTACAACCATTCCGATGCCTACGTTCAGCAATACTTATGTCAGTTCATACGTGCCCCTTCCACCGTTCAAACAACCGGACCTGACTCAAATATCATTTATCATGCACTCGTCGGGTACCACGAGATACCCTAGTCCGATTCTTAGGAGCCATCGATCCATGTTGGAGCTACTTAGGGCCTCCTGTGCGCATCCTATATTTCGCTTTATCAGCATTTAACATTTCCTTCATAGATTACGGTGAAGTTGACCTCTGTGATGAAGTATTCGCTGCTCAGTCATGCCCCATGTACCGTAAATGCGCACTTTCAGTTCCCCATTAGCACGGTTAACAAGCTCCATCTTTGTAGATACACTTGGTTTCTGGATAACGTCAATGAGTGTACTTGCTTCCCCCTCTGTGCCTTTACATCTTATTCACCAGTCTATGAAGGTAGCGACAGGTGCTATTACCGCGCATTTCCCTCCGAGACAGCCGGCTGTCATACCTACCGCCGAGCGTTTCTTATCCAGTCTTATCAAGACGGGATGTACATATGCATTCTCTGTTCCATCTTTCCTAGAGGTATACGTACCCTTTCTCTCTTCCGGGGCTAGCTGGCAACTCATTTATTCTAAAGCAATGGGCCCACGATCCTACTGCCATACAGGCTCTGAAGGCACTGAAAGGATTAGTAAGTATTGCTTTCCTTTCCGTCGATGCTTCATGTTAACATGCACACAGGCCTTTGGAGGAGGACCTCTGTCGAAAGAGGCGGGCGATATATTGTCAGGCAGTGGAGTTAACTTGTTTTCGGCGTTTGGACTGTGGGCATCGCTTCCTACAAATCTTCACTTCGATTAATTTCGTTTCTTTAGTACCGAAGTGGGAGGTGTCTCGATCATGTTTCCTAGTACGTGAAATATTTTACTCTTCATCGACTTGATTAATTCTTTTCCTACAGAATCTGCACCGCCGGAAGGCTGGGAATGGATGGGAGTTCGTATCTCGTAACTCTTCTATTGATTCGCTTCCCTTATTGCGTGATAGATTCGCGGTAACGCTGATGTGGCGTTCGTACCGACTGAGGAAGATGGTATCTATCGAATGTTCATCAAGGTGACTTGTCTATATTCAAAGCTCTGTAAAGTACCCCGTTCATTTTCCCAACAGAAATCCGCTTTGAATACACCCTCGGTTCTGAACTCTGAAATTGACGGTATCCGTGCTTTCGATACAAAGGATCTAGTCAAACTGCATCCGACAAACCCCAAATTATGGAAGGCATATGGTCGCGCAGGTGCGACGAGTATACCCTTGATACGAACACATGACGGCCTGACTTTTCCGATAATCAGACGATCAAATTATGCATAGTACAGGCGTAAGTCTATAATTCTTGTCCGAACTACGAGAACTGAGCGTTTCTTTTGCAGGAGAAAGTAAGGACCCTTGCCCAGACTGCTCTCCGTTCTCACATCTTCTATTCATAGACGAATCCAGGCCCCATTGGTTAGATCTCACCTCTATCTGATATTGGTTCTAAAATTACTCTACGCTGTAGAGTCAGCTTTGTTAGGTGACAAACGCATTTCTGGCGCTGTCATGTTTGGACGAGGGAGATTCCAGCCAGGTGTACTTGTACAACCTTCGACTGAATTTGCCTTTGATCCAAAAGACATGAAGCGTTTAATGGAATATCGATCCCTAATCTGGTGGGATCTGCTTTGGTTTAATTCTCACCCAAACTGATCATTATTTGTATAATAGGGACACTCTAACACAAATAAACGAGGTCGCGCCTCAACATTCCAGAATATACAAAGAGGTAGTGAAATCTCCCAAAGAACGTTTGAATGTAAACTTAAATTTCTCTTTCTAAGATGATCCTTGTCGCAAGTCCGGACAAGCCCTTCGAATTCACAGCCAAAGAATCTTTACGAAGGGGAGCCATACTCAAAGCGTACGAACAGGAAATTGAGGACATATACAACGCCGTCGAGGCAGCATCACAAAACGTGCCCGTCCCACCAATTCTGACATTGAAAACGGCAACAATTGTAGTTCGCGACATCGTCAAAGGCGCATTGCAGCAAGACACCGTCGGTGATAACGATGACATCTTCACCGTTGGTGGAGACAGGTACGCGTATTCCAATCGAATTGCCTCGTGATTAACCATCATTCAGTTTGACGGCAACTTCTATAAGAAACTCAATCATGGGGGCGCTGCGTAAATCTCACTTACCGGTCGGGGTCATCAGATCACTGCCACCTAATTTCGTCTTTGATCTTCCCACAATCACGGCGCTCGGTGCTTTTGTGCATGGAATTGTTCTGAGTGCGAAAACCATCTCTGAAAATGCGGACATTTCCCAGGAACATGAGCGCGTGTACCCCGAATTCAATGACAAGGAGATCCCCAATAAGGGTCAGACTGTCATCAAGCTCCGGGAAGGAACGGGCGAGATACCTCTTATTCTGATTCACGGTTGGTTCTGTTTATTTGGGTTTGATGTTTTCGTTTATCGTGAAACTAGGTGGTGGGGGATTTGCGTTTGAATTCGCTTCGTATTCTGAAAAGTTCCGGACGGCGGTTTGGGCTCTTCAAGTCACACCGGAAACGCCGTTGCACTCTCTTGATGAGATGGCCGCGTTTTATTTCCAAAAGATCAAAGTAGAACAGCCGCATGGTCCTTACCGTCTCGCTTCGTACTCAGCCACCAGCATCCTACTCATCGTACTAGTCAAGGTATTCGAAGACAACGGCGACGCAGTCCTGCAAGCAGTGATGCTCGACGGTTTCACAGCAACGTTTATCTATTCTGCGAATAAGGCAGGCAATCCCGATCCCAGAAACCCAGACAGTATGAAGGCAATTCTCGATGGCGGGATTAAGGCGATCGGCGGGCTGATGAGCAGGGACGGGAATCGGGAGTCACTACAGCGTCCTCGGAAACAGCTCCTGGACGCCTGGGACGGTATGTATGTTAACGACATCATCAATATCGGCGTTCACAATATCAAATCGCATATGACCGCCATTACCTTTTTCCTTTACGATTTGACTACGGAGAGGGATGGTAAGGCTTCGATCGAACTTTTAGCACGGTGGATGAGGACGGTGAAGGCTCCAATTACTGTCGTAGTTGCACACGAAGGTTCTCTAAGTTCAATTCCGAAGGAGGATCGGGAGGAGTGGGCAGATCTTGGGGTGAAGAGATGCCTTTCGGACGTAAAGGTGGTCTTCGTGAGCGGCGGGCATTACGAATTTCTTACAGACGAAAGGGTCATCCGTCTTCTACAGGAAGGGTATTGAATATTTTCCCCTCTGATCATTGGAGTAAATATGCTTGTATATTAGCCAAATACTGACGTCAACTACGTACCCGCTTTCTCAGGATCCTACGCATGATACCGCCACCCTCTCCGTGACCAAATTCGTCACTTGTTTTTTCTGAAAGTCCCCTTAGAGATTAGCTTCCTTCTACTCTGAATTATGGCTTCGTTGTCCTCCGTATCCTTCTTTAAGATTCGTACGAATAATCTACACCGCTGGAGGTCGAACCCGATCCGACGGTTCGTGCTTTCAAGTCCGGCTTTCCTCCTAGACTGAGACGCAACGATACAAATACAATAACATGCATAAGTAATGGGGCGAGTTGTACATTTCGAAACAATATATCTCAGGAGAAGCCTTCCCTAGAGTCCTCAGCGTATCTTTAATCCCAATCCCAGGGCTTACTTGAATGCTCAACTTGTTGAACTGTGGACCCTTCACGAATATTGTAGTCGGAAAGCTTACGGTCGAACTTTAGCCACTCTCCCTGATATACAAAATACTTGTTGTAACTGTATATCAAGTCTGCTAGATCTGAGACCAACGCAGACCGAGACAGCGTCACAGATTCCGTTTCTCCGGTGAGCAGTTCGACGAAAATCGTCATCTTTCTAGATCGTCCTGGTCCATTATTAGTCAATAACAGTGCCAAGAAGGGAGAATCACTTACTAGAAATGACCTTGATGTTTCCAATATCCTGGCTGATGTCGGACCACATCCCCGGTGGAATATTGTTTCCTTCACTCGTCTGAACGACGACGTGATCTTGGACCAGGTCCGGAAAATAGCGGACAAGACTGACAACTAGATCCTACATCAGACCCAGTCACCCCAGATATCAGTAGCTATATATGGATCAGTCACTTCTTAGATGCACACCTCGTAATCAGTGACTCTACCCCGAGGGACGAAAACGCTGTTCGCCCCCACAGTAGCGATGATGTAACACTGTTTCGGTGGAAGAGCCGAGTCCTCGTCCGCGCCATAAAAGTCATCACTCTGTCCGAGGTACGTCTCAGGAGGAGGCCGTGTCACCGACCCTGATCAAAGTTCCATCCATTCAAATGAGTGAGGCAGTGTAACAATAACGCACGAGTGACAATTTTGATGCTGCGAATACGGGGGCCTATGTCCCCCCATAATTCCCCCGGAATATCGACATACTCCTTCTTACAGATATCCAAGTTATTGGTTTGAATTATCATGGCATCTCTCGAAAGGGTCGGAAAATGTTTGCGAAGAATGGTTCTCAAGTTCTGCGAAGCAAATATCAATGAATCGGTGCTTGAGGCCTACATCGGAATACGCACATCGTAGTAAGTTGCTTCCTTCCTACGAATAGATACCGTGTCACTCATATACGTAGCGCTGAAGTATATCTGTGATCACTCAGTGGTTGTCGATAAGGGAGAGAGCAGAATACTCGCATCGCCGTAAGTCTTTTCTTCCTTACGATTAGGAGGTGTTCCTTCCTTTCGGTTAGAAGGTGTTTCTTCCTTTCGTTTAGGAGGTGTTCCGTCCTTTCGGTTAGGAGGTGTTTCTTCCTTTCGGTTATGAGGTGCTTCTTCCTTGGGGACAGAAGGTTTGGCACTATTATACGTATTGTGGTAGTGTGTGTGTGAATGAGTGGTACCCATTATCGATGGGGAGGAGGGAAGAAGGGGCTCCGTGGGAGTGCAGTTTATATGGCACGGGCGCAGCGCCTATTATCCTGATCCTGTGACTGACACTGTATTGAGGATACTGACACTGATACTGATAGACGCCTAGCAATGCGACCCTCGTAACCTTACTCCATGCAGTCAGCGATTATAACTGATTACTTTAAATTGTCCTTTCTTCCATACAATTACAACGAAGGCAGACTACAAGACAAGGTGCATCTCATTGTCCATTTCGCGTTAGCTCTATAAAGAATTACAGTGAGGGGCGAAATCTGGCACGAAGTATATCCCATACCAATGATCCCACACGCAGCTCTGTCCCCCGCATTCCCCGTCGTGAGCGAAAGAGGTGTCCCTCCCTTCCCCAGATCATCCGTCCCCGTATGCACCACCACCGAACGCCTATACACACAACACAACCCAATCAATCACCCACTCAACCAACAAGCTAGTTGAGGAACGAAATACTCACCCAATAATACTTAACGGCCCATCCAGCTTGATAATCCCATCCCTAAAATCCAACACCGCCACCCCATTCCCGTCAGATTGGATGTTCCCTAGATCGCCTACGTGTCTGGAGTTCACACTGTCATATGGAGCTCCGTGAGTGGTGTTGAAGGGGTTGTAGTGCGCTCCGGCGGAGGTGCATCCGTCGGAGAGGTTGCCGAATTCGCTAAGGGGTAGTGAGGATATGAGGGGGGAAGGAAGGTAGGGAAATGTACTGGACGTGAAAGCCGCGTAGGGCGGAGGCGTCGAGGCCTTGGATACGGCCCTTGATTTGGACGGGACCGTCAGGTTGGTCTTGTTGGAAGACGACGTTGCCGTTGACTGTTGCTCCACGCAAGACTACAGTAGCCTTTGGAAATCGGGTACGCATCAACGAAAAGGAAAAGAAGGCGTGGATTATGCTTACCTCGGAGTTGTGAGAGCCCTGCGAGTTATCTGCAGAGACGGGTAGGACGATGAATGCGAGGAATAGTAATAATTTGAGCATGGCGGGATATGATGTGGGTTCCTGTAGTAGGTGAGCTTATATGCCTCATGCGTGCGAATTGCGGTGGTGGGATGATCTGCTAGGGATAAGGCTGTGCTTATGTGGGGGTTCTGCCAAGACACTGAATACGTTAATATATTGAGTCGCATCTGGCTTGACTAAAGAAGTCGCTTCCTTCGGTACCTTCATTTTGAGAGTATGAACGACACTATTCAGCGATGTAAGGATCGTATCCTTGTGAGTTCAAATCGGCAGATAAATTTCTATTTCGTCGGATGTACAGGTACTCAAACCTCCGAATGATGAATCATCATCTTTGTAGCATCAGATGAATATAACGCCACTTACTTTGATTGGTCAGAATCTGCCCTTGTGCTTAGACTATAAATATTTTTCGCAGTCGCCAAGATGTCAGATGGACGAAGCTGGGTATACTTGAGCGAGTAGAGAAGGAGCGGAGAATAAACTTGCGAACAGGAAACGAAAAGGTGTGTTAGGACATCCCGGGGTGTTTCAGATGGAAAGAGAAAGAGGACTTTGGCTTGACTTTGGCGCTTGGGTGTTCTTGGACCAACTGTCATCGGAATACCGGAGACCAGAGTCTATTACTGTCGTTTTCGTCCAGACCACGAAAAAAAGTGTTTCAACTTGAAGAAAGTAGGCACGAAAGGAAGACGAAGGCAGCCACCAAGATGAAACTTTGCGGACTTGGAAATTGTTTGACTAGCCCATCTTTGCATCATGAAAGTTGACAGTCGTAGTTCTCCGTGGTCCACAGTCAGATATATACAGTCACATTGGAGGATTCAGCCTCAGGCAGGAGACAAGTCTAGATATTGCTCCTACTGGGGAGACTTTGAGAGTAATATTCCCGGCCTGCTTCCGACGAGTCTTCAGTACTAATCTTTAGTGGAGATTGCCGAGATATCATCCCTTACATTGTGCGATTCTTGTATGACAATCATCTCTTAGGGAAAACCAAGGAACAGAGAGAAACACAAGCGTCACAACGGGTAGGACGGGAGAAAACGGAAAGAGGCCGACCCGAAGGGTCACATATGTCACAATGGCGTGACAGGTCGTTCGTTTTGCCAACCATGGAACGACGACCGGCGCATTTACGACTTGTGGTTTGGATGTAGATGTTTCAGAATGAGGGCCTTGCATCGGATGGCTTGTAAAACGAACTAACGCCCAACGTTTGAGACCCACAAAATTCACGAATGCGACTGTATGGACCGAGCGGTACGATACCAGGGAGGTAGCGCCGCTTTGATAGCCCGCGACGCCAAGTGTTGACCTCTGAACACAAGAAGCGTGAGTGGCGGGCGGTGAATATGCTGTAGATGGCAGTTGTCGATCTCTGCACTCTGCCGCGCTTAAGGAAGGGAACCACAACACGGAACATGTAGCCGCGTAGGGTGCATTAGCGCCGAGCGAGACGCGACGGGGAGTTTGGTGATTGGTCCTGGCGTCGGTCAAAAAACGAGGAAGAGGCTGGAGATCACGGACCTGGCTACTCCAACGAGGCGCCTGCCTGAATATAATCACGAGGCTCGAACCGTTCTCGTCAAAAGCACCCTAGCCAGAACCAGCGCATACAGTCGCCCGTTTTAGAGGCATGCAATATCGCGAAGCTCTGCGCGCGTACCGCTGGCACTAGTATGCGATGACGCGGATCCGTCGAAAACTGTTGTCGGTACGGTGAAGAAGAGAGCCGAGAGGTTTCATGGCCGGGTGAAGAAGCAAGAATAGATATTTCCAGCCATGTCGAGAAATTGAAAGCCGGAAATGAGCTGGCGCGTCGTTCGATGGTTGGAAACAGAACGATATGTCACGCGCACATGCCCAGTCACCTACTGTTACCTTGCTTGCAAGGTCTCTCAGGGTCGACTTTCAATCTTACGCTAGCCAAGTAGTAACGTGATTTTTCACACGGCATGATACAATCGCGTTACATTTTTACTAAAATTTGGTTTAAAAATGACGAAGGGGTTTGACGCGATATTGTCACTGAAAATATGTTGGTTTATAGCGCTACAGTATTATATCTTGTGTGGTGAATGATAATGCCATTGAACGCGACTAGCTTGTTAGACGTGAATATTTTCGATTTGCTCATGTAATGCTAGTTACTGTGATCCATGTGACAAGCGGTAGGAATCGGGACTGTTTTGGAAACTGTCACTTAGTACCGACGTGACAAACAGAATATTTTGGTGGTCATATGCAGGAGAACTCAATGGGTGATTTACAGATGACCGTCCACGAGTTAACAATGTCTTACCCTAACCTCTCTGTCGAGATGTCCCCAAAGAACGTGATATTTTCCTATGGCCTGAATAGAATGCATCCTTTTCCTAACCATTGTTCTGAGAAAACATGTCCTTTCATGATGGTGTCTCAATTGCTTCTATATTTGATGGTGTCGATGTCAAAGGCCTTATCACGTTGTTAACAGACCATGAGGTATATTTACGCACGACAGCGCAGTACCATTGTGTTTGACATCCTTCACTAGATCTTTGTCGGACCATCTATACTCAGCAATCATGAATATTTGTATTATGTCATTGGGAATTGCAACAACGTTCAGCAAGATGCCATTCGCCATGACATGATAGACCGATTTCATAGAGTATCGTATGTATCAGCCAGATTACCGACTTTTGTACTGGCATACATTTGGAAAATGCAATATCACGGTGCGGTAATTTCTGCCAGGTTTGTAGTGTGAATGGAAGTGCTGATGGAATATAACCAACGTAGATTCCTCCATGACAACACATTATACACGGAAGGAACTGTTGTCTCGCTTGCATGACACCGATCTGAAGAACATCACTTGAGATCGAGGGTGGGACACTAGCGATCTCAGGTTTATCGATAGTACTGCTATCGAACCGATTTTACGGGACCATCAAAAAGTGGGCATCGTAGAGGCTTTTCGATCAATGTCAGGGCTGGATATATTTCCATACGACCTTCTACAAGAAAAGAAGTTGACTCTATATCAGTTCTGTTCGCTCCTCGATAGGAACACTTTACAAGACTTTCGAGGACGTTTAGAGGAACAAGTCCGACCATTGGTATTTTCCGACGGGACTTCCATCAGTAATGAATACCAACTGATAGTGACACCTGTGTTAGAATGGTTGTGTCGACATTATTGTCAAGGTACGATATCCGTCTGCAGTCATATGCGTATGGTTATTGACTATCTACATGAAGACGACATTCTTCCCTCCAGAGTCACAAGGCTCGAATGCTTTTGCTATCTAATATTACCTGAATTTACGGACATACAAACACTAATTACAGACCGCCATGTCAATTCGACTGCGCCAACGTTTGCAAATAACACGATAGTAGCCGACGTCTTGAATTCTTTACCATTACATCGTGCATGTGACATCCTCCATCCTCTATGTGACATCCCAATAGAGATGACATGTAAAAAAGATATCTTTAATCAATTCTGTGCCGTCCTTTCTATGAACAACAATCAGCAACTAACATAGCAAACATCAAATGCATACGTATGAATTTCAGACATGACAGACGAAGGCAACTCTTTTAAAGCTCCAAAATCAACTTGGCATGAAATATTCTGTCTTCGCACGTGATTTGAACCGTATGACTTTATCCATGATACTGTTTCCCAGGTGTACAGTTGAAAACCGCACCATAAACCGTAACGCAAGGTATTGTAGTCGTCAACCGACGACCGCTAGTGAAATACGTCTTCACTGGGCCGACCTCGTTCTGCTTTCTCCCGTCTTTTCCGCACGCTGCATGCCTTTCTTCTTTTCCTTTGGTTCTCCCCCAGAGATAATTGTGAAGCGAGAATCGCACAATGAAAAGGGCTTCTACCTCCGCCATCTCCCCTAAAACTTACTGCTGAAGACTTGTGGGTCCCCTGCTTACGTGTGGCACAGTGCAGAAATCGACGACAGCATGCTACATGCGCCATCTACAGCATATTCCCCACACACCACTCACGCTTCTTGTGTTCAGGGGTCAACCTCGGTGTCGCGGGCTATCAAAAGAGCGCTACTTCCCTGTTATAGCACCATACAGTCATGTTTGTGGATCTTGTGGTCTCAAACGTTGGGCAGTAGATGATCATTTTACGAGCCGTCCGATCCTGGAGCCTCACTAGGAAACATGTTGACATCTAAACTATCAGGTTTGTCCTCCAATCGTCCTCTATTTGTCATGTCCGATCTAGCCATGATGTCCTATCTAAAGGTGTGGAATACAGAATGGGCTCATGAATGATTCCTATGTGCTAGGACGGACGCGCAACCTATCCACATTTTAGTATGGCCACTCTGTATACATTCTACGATTCGAAATGGAATCATAGTTCGTCATACCTTTAACGATGGATCCACGATTCCCGAGGATAGGCACCAGGATTTCTCCCCGAACCGCCGAAGCTCCGCGTGGTTTCTTGCAGTTCCCCCTCATCTCAGAGGTGGCAAACTCTGCATTGTCTTTAATTGCGACATAAATCGACATCCTGCGATAGCTGATAGCGATTTACGCATACACCTACCTTCGTCGTTTACTTCGGTTTTCACACAGGCTTACGTCTAATGATTGATAGATTCATCACGCATGCATACCCATCGCATGGCTCACCTTCTCATCTGCGAAGACTACCAAAGATCTTGTTTTGTTCAAGTTGCATTCGCCTATTTGACTTGCGGGGGGTATAGCAACTCTCTACACTCCTTCAGCTTTCTGCTAACAGTGAGTACGCGAGTTGCCTGTCGTGGAACACATCGTGCAGTGGTTAACCCAGTGAACTTGAGGTTCAATTCCTCCTGTGCACCTAGCATCTATACAATGTCCATGTGATTTTTTTAAGTCCTTCTGCTTCTTCGCATTATAATTTTATGGTGTAAATCTCGACGAGAGAGGGGAGTACTAGATTAGTGGCTATAACGATCCTACGGGGTTCGACTCCCCTTCTCCAATTGCATCGATAGTCTTCTAAGTTTTTTTTAAAAGTAAGGATATGCGACTTACGTGGCATATGGTTTCGGGACGACAAGGCTGGCATTCCTCCTTCTTCATGTCGTAGAGATTTTTTTGCGATTCACCTTACAAATGCACTGGTGGAAAAAACAAGCTGACCGCATCCACACATTGAAGGGCCAGACCCCATCTCCTAAAAATACAAATAACATACATCCCAAGACTGCGCCTTGTCTCTTCGCACAATTTTAATCAACGCACAACCTCCATCCCACCCTAAACAACCCCTCGGCCTCATGAATCATCCCCTGTCCCATGCCCATCAAATCAACAACACCCACAACATGTTTCCAAATATCCACACTCTCAAACACTCAAGTGGACTTGAGACCGTGAACGGCTCGATAATCTCTGAACATGGTACATCCACGGTGCATTCACCCAAGAAGAGCTTATCCACCTCATTGAGCACATGATGACTGTAAGGGATCCGATTCATATTGATATATGTATGTACTGTTATTTACCTACATCCTTAGCAGTGCCCGCTATCCTTCCGTACTTGGACCTAATCATCTTAATCACTTACTATCATCATCTATGTCTACCTTACTTACTAGTCTCTTGACTCTCTCTATCGCAATACACCCTGTTGGCGTGTGTAGTTATTGGGCCAAGGACCCTTGTAAGGTGTCGTACTCTTTACACTTTTTTACACATCTTTCATTGTGTATTGTGCTGTGGAGAACCACAGTAGGCTAACACTTACAGAACTACATTTCATCACGATTCCGCTCTTCAATGGCTCAACAATCAGCCTCCGAGAGCTCTGCTGCAGTGCAGCAACCTTCGATTCATTCAGAATCTCGCCTCACTGCCGAGGCATTCCTGCAGTCACAGGACGACTCACCCTCCGTCGAGCGTGCGCCGTTATCGTTAGCGACTGCTCCTAGGCTTACATCTACCACTGTGGATGCGAGCTCCGTGCCTACGACCGCTGCGCCGGCCGTAATCGTGCACTCGAACGTGCTATATCGACCCTCGGGCATCATCAGCTTGCCTGAAGGTACCCCAGCTTCCGAAATGTCCGTTATCGGACACCTTCGCCCAGCGATGTTCTCAGAACGTCGCTCATCTCCTTCAGTAGCCACTTCGGGGGCTGGATCTTGCTCGTCACGGACGTCGTCGATTCATGACTACTCTGACGACGCTCTAGACCGAGAAGTGGCTCGCCGACGATGGCTAAGAGCAGTGGGCGCATCCACCCAATCTCGTGGCTCGGCTCCTCCAGCCTATGCCCATGAGACCACTGATACGTTTCGTTTCCCTCAGGTGCTTATACCCCGCACTGCGAGTGAACAACTCCCGGCATCGGTATCGCCTGTCACCACTCCACTGGTACCAACTGATTCCACGAAGGCTACTTCCTTGGGGGAAGCGATGCCTGTAGTGCTTACTGACCTACCTGAGGCTACACCTGAGGAGGTAAATCAATTCGTCGAGGAACGAGTTTGTCTCGCCGCTCGACGCTACGAGGAAGGACTTCTATCAATCTCAATGCAACGGCAAACGGTCAATGGTACTGTATTTCACGGTATACCTAGACTAGCTATGAATAAGTTCTTTGCTGCTAATTTGAACGCCTCCAGGCAATTCAATCCTATTCCAACTGATGTGAGGCCGCAACTAGGTGACTACCACCATAGTGCAGACGAATTCAGCGCCAACATCAACGCCGCTGTCGATAATCTCAGCCTATCTCAACAGCGGGATGAGACTGATTCAAATTACATGCGACATCGCCATGCCCATGCTCGGCTGTCGACGCCACTTGTTAAAGGTGAATCTTCACCTACAGATCCGACTTCTCATAGTTCGGAAACTCAAAAAACAGTTGATGCCTTGAATGAAGCTCGACGTGAGGTCTTCAATCGAGGCTTACTCCAACAATTGCATGATGAAGACATGCTATTATTTGGACGAACTATGGTACCCGACCAAGGTGTTCAAATCGATATCTATGGGGATGCTACCCATCCAGATTTTCCAGGTATACGGATTTCTATTCTGCATATACGTTCAGAGGTGTATAACCCTCTTTGAACACAATATCCACCACCAGCAGGTACCTATGTGCCACCAACTGGTATTCAAAACACTCGAGCTCGATCCTCAGTGTCTCGAGCATCATCTAAGACTATCATTGAACCCATGGACGAACAGAACAAAGTTCTGATCTCTAAACTTAAGGGTGAGTATGATAGTGATGCGGATGACGAGGACGATGTTTCTCCGATCTTCAGGAAGGGAAAATATGTCCCTCCACACAATAGACCGACGTCGCAACACCATAAGGTCGAGAGAAATGAACCACGCCTTCAGTTCGATGACTCGAGGCTGCGAGATCCACCAATGAGACCTGACATTAATGTCAGGCCAAATACTCGTATTCCTGGTGAAGAACCGAGGACACAGCAAGCGCAAGCTCCACCACGACCAAGGACTCGTGTAAGGGCTGCTGCACCCAATCCAGATCCAGGAGACGATAGTTCTTCGAGTGATTCGCATGGATTCGACCCTAATCCTCCGAATCCACCTCCTAATATTCCTGACCATCACTCAGACCCACCTAGGTCACCTAAACCACGTCCAACTCGTCGAGAACAGGGCGACATACCTCCAGTTCATGCAACACGAGCTCAGGCTGCTCCTGCTAACTCGCAATCCAATAATTATAATGATCGCGAGCCTGCTAGCTCTCTGGACTCTGCTTTAGCTCGTAACCGATCTCGTCGCCCTAGACAAGCACAGGAGTCGACCCAGCATCATGAACAAGACCCAGCACCTCCTCCGCGCGCCTCACAGCATGCAGAGGATCGTGCCAACCCAATTATTGTGGATAGCCCCACTCCTCCTCGTAATCGAGGTGCAGGTCATCCTCCAAATGATCCTCCTCCTCCTTCACCATCTGGGGGACCAGGATCTCAGACTAGTGGTTCTAGTAGCCGACAATCGTCGCGCCCTGAACCCCAGCGAGTTAGGGACCCAACTCCTGCTCATTTCCAGGAAGTACGTTTCACCTCACAAGAACCTCGTTTCAACAACGAAGAGATATTTGAATATCTCCCTGTTATGAGGTCCGAGGTTGAGATAATGCTGGCTATTTTCCAGCGCTATGAATGCCTTGTGAATCGCAATCTGTTGCGTGCTCAACGAGGACTGGATTCCAATGTCCAGAAAACGTCTTTACAGAGTATCCCTCGTCCCCAAAAATATGAGGGATGCTCTGATCTCATAGAATTTGATGAGTGGATTTTCTCCATCATTAGGTGGATGAAAATCGCAAATATCTGTGGCCCCATTTTTACTGAAGATGAATGGGGTGGCCGACAACTTTCTGCCATTGATATGCAGCGTACGAGCACTCTTGCAACCTTTTTGGGGGGAGACGCCCATACGTGGTATAACAATGTAGTTGAAGATGCACCTATCGCTTATACTAATAATGTGAATGGTGATGATTTCCCTACTTTCATGGAAGTAATCAATGGTCTGTACCGTCGATTTATTCATGAATCATCCTTGTATGCTGTTAATGAACACTTTGAACATGTTCAGTACACTTTTGAGGGTGGTGTGCACCAGCTATTTGCGAGTTTATTACGATTTGCAAACATGATGCCTTCACCACCTGATATCTATACATTCCGACGACGTTTGATGATTTCTTTACCTTCAAATATTCGTCAGGAAGTCACTCGCATGGGTCTTACAGCTGAGGTTTCATCTGTGAATGATATCATGCAGCGTGCCCTTATTGTTGAGAAGGGTATCCATGCAGAACGATATTACAGTCAGCAAAGGCAAGACCATATATCTCGCCTTCGTAGATCATCCAAGGAGAATGCCAAAACTTCAAAGAAGAGGTGTTCTCCATCACCTCGTAAATTCAAGAAGGTTCAGGGTGAGCGCCATAGCACTCGACCCAATCCTGGCTATGAAAAGTTTAAGAGGATACGTGATCAACCCAAGAAGGATCACACACCTTCAAGGAATAAATCATCACATAACAACAGTTCGAGGGATAAAGGGAAATCAACTTCGAAAACCCCTACATGTTATTCCTGTGGAAAGAAGGGACATTATTCTAATGATCCTTCATGCCCAGACTATGGTAAATGGAATTCTGGTGAGAAGTTGTACCACATTGTGGATGACAACTCCCCAGACAATTCAGCATCAGACAATGAACCCTTGGATGAGGAATCACATACAGATGTTGAAAATACACCAGATTGGACTAACCTCTCGGAAGAGGAGCCTGGAAATTATTCTGGGCACCAGTCTGCCAATAATTCAGAGGCAGAAGACCCATATGGTGGAAGTCAGTATACCTCTGATGCGGGTACTGCTGACGAACGTATGGGATTTATTTATGAAGAAGATAGCAATTACTCCGACACCTCTGGAGCATATTGTTCACCTAACCATGTTAATGATTGTTACATGGATCATGATACATCTAGCGAAGACTCATCCTCAATTTCAGACTCTGAAAGCGATGGAATGGAGTCTCATGATGAATATACCTTGGATTTTCCTGAATACCTTCGGGCAATCCAAACAGATCATACAAGTGATGGAAAGATGGAAGGATATCGACCAACACTTGAGCCTACAAAATCCCATGTACCTCGGACTGCATCCCGTCCTAAGCGTACAGCTTCGGAGAATCGTTGCCTTGCTGCTCTGGTCACTATCAATGGACGTGAAGCATTTACTCTCTTTGATTCAGGGAGTACAGCTGATGCTATCAGCCCAGATTTTGCTTGTCTCGCAAAATTAGACATATTCCAGTTGACAAAGCCTATTACACTTCAACTTGGAACGAAAGGAAGTCGCTCACAGATCAGCCATGGTTGTAATGCATCCTATAAATTTGGGACTGCTCGTGCATCCATCTCAAGTGACAACTACTACTTTGATATTGCAAATGTTGACCGCTATTGTTAGACCCGAACCTCACGTGATCCAAACAAGAGTAAACTCGGGCTGTCTCGTGTTCGGACAGTCACCCGAGAGTCTCGTGGAGTTCGGATATAAGTGAAGGAGTCGGACTAAGTTCTTAGTCGAGCGAGTTAAGAGAGAAGTTCAGTATTAATAAACTTTAGCTCAAAGCTGGGGTATTACAGCGAAGAGCTACCTACTTATATACGAAAACTGTAGTACTAATAATAGCTACAACACACGAAGACAATACGGTTGTCGTGCTGGGAGCGTGAGCCGTAGTTATCAGCTACTTGGCCTAAGCCGTCCGGTTCTGGTTTATATGGTCACGTGGGGTCAGGGATAACTCGGTCTTCTGATAATTAGGAAAGAAAATGAATTAGTGCGAGAAATCGTAACATTACCCTCTTGTTAAGGCAGTCGTCCCGACTGCCATTAGGGCTCTTCCATCTCCTCTAGTTCTTCTTTCAGTGCTCTCCAATAGTCCTGGATATATTCTATCCATGTTTCTCCATCCGGGTTTTGAACTTGAATCCTTTTTCCATCGTTTCATTCGACTGTGTAAAAGTAATTCCATGTTCTGTCTCCGATTTCCTTGTATTCGTGTCCCACTATTTCTTTTATTGCTTTAGGGTTAACGATGGCTTCGACTGTTACTGCCCTTCCATGTTCCGCTTGACTTTGTTGGTAGTCCTCTATTGCTTCTTGAGTGTTCTCCATGTCTTCTTCCGTTACCCAGTCATTGTGTTCCCTGGTCCAGCCTGTCCATTTTACGAAGTAATCGGTTACTAGTCGAGAAGGTTGGCCCTTCTTTCCTCTTACCCTTCAGGTTCGAGTGTCGAGGACTTCTTCGACTTCGTACTGTTCTTCATCTTCGATGAGATCTGGTGGTGGTGGTGGTGGTAGTTCTTGGTTTGGGAATGCTGGGGGCATATACGGGGTTAGGAGTTTTTCATTGAAGCGTGGGTGGATGTGCCAGTGAGGGGGAAGTTTGAGTTTATAGGCCGAGGCGCCTGCTTTTTCGAGGATTCGGAACGGGCCTACTCGTTTGTCATTGAGTTTCTTCTTTGGCCATGGGAGGTGGAGGTTCGTGGTGTCGAGCCAAACCAAGTCATTCTTTTTGTAGTTGACTGCCTTGCCCTTTCGTTTGTCATATTGGGTTTTCATTTTGGCGGCAGCTTCTTGGAGGGCTTGTTCGCATTTCTTGTGGATGTTCTGCATTTGCGACGCAAAGTTTCCGGCTGCGGGATTAGTGAAGGGACTTCGGCGTTCAGTTTTGGGGATGACTCGGGGATTGAGTCCGTAAACAGTGAAGAAGGGGCTTTGTCCTGTGGCAGAGTGTTTCCGATTGTTGTGGGCGAATGCTGCTAGGGCGAGCCATTCATGCCAGTCATCCTGTTGGTATCTGGTGAATATCCTTAGGTACTTTTCAATTTCCTGGTTGACCCTTTCGGTTTGTCCATCTGTCTGGGGGTGGAAGGCGGTAGAGGCATTGGGAGTGATTTGGAGGATTCGGTAGAGATCCGTCATGAATTTCGATATGAATTGAGGTCCTCTGTCCGATATTACGGTTCTTGGCATGCCGTGGATAGCGAAGACTTTGTCGCGAAATATTTTGGCGGTTCCTTCTGATGTGAGAGTTCCGTTGCAAGCTACTGGGATGATTTCTTTTGAAAATCTATCTACTATAACTAAAATGGCATCGTATCTGCCGGATTCTTTAAGACTGGTGATCAGGTCGACGGAGATGTGGGTCCATGGTTTGGATGGAACGGTGTTGGGGTGAAGAGGGTTTTTTCGTGCCTGAGTGTTGGTCTTGACTCATTGACAGGTCTCACATCCTTTTACATATCTTTCGACGGTTTGTTTGATCTTTGGCCACCAATACTCTCTTTGAACGAGCTCATTGGTCTTGTCGATGCCTGGATGTCCGGCAGTGAGATGGTCATGGGACATTGCGATGATTTCTCCTCTGAGTTTTTCATCTCGGGGCACATAGATTCTTCCGGTGAGCATCAGGAGTCCTTTTTCCATGGTGATGCCTCTTTCATGGTTTAAGGAATCAGAGATTCCTTGGTCCCATTTGTTGGTGCTCTCAATAGCACGCTTGATTTTCGAGTGAATACTAGATGTCGTGGGCATGATCATTGCTTGGAAATGCTCAGGTTTGAGGACTACAATTTCATCGTTGTCTTCTTTCCCCTGGTCGTGATTGTCCCGTCGGGATAGGAGGTCAGCCTTTCGATTGGCCGTACTGGGCTTGTGATGTAGGGAGAAATGGTATTCGGCGAGTTCTGTTACCCAGCGAGCTTGTCGTTGGTTGAGCTTTTGGGGTTTACGGAAATATTGAAGGTTTTGATGGTCTGTCCATACTTCGAAGTCAACGGCAGCTCCCATTAGGTAATGTCTCCATTCGGCGAGGGCGAGCATTATGGCGAGGAGCTCCTTATCGTATATCTCGTAGTTCCTTTCTGTCGTTGTCAATGACTTGGAAAGGAATGCTACTGGTCTCCATTTGCCGTCTTGCTGCTGGCTTAATACTGCGCCGATGGCTCCCTCACTGGAGTCTGCCTCTACTCTGAACTTCCCATCTTCTTTAGGCAGCGCTAGGATGACGTCTTCTGCCATTTGTTTCTTCAATTGCTGGAATGCTTGGTTTTGGGCGGTGCCCCAGTTCCAAGGGGCGTTCCCGGTGAGTTGGGTCATTGGTCATACGATTTTGGAGTAGTTCTTTATGAATTTTCAATAGAAATTTGTAAAGCCCAGGAAGCTTTGTAGTTCTTTTTTCTTGGTGGGAGTTGGCCACTCTGTGATTCCCTTGACCTTGATGGGGTCCATTCTGATCGACCCTTCACTAATGATCACTCCTAAGTATTCCGTTTCTAGGACTTCGAACTCGCACTTCTCGGCTTTGAGGAACAGCTTGTGGTCCCGTAGGTGTCGAAGTACTCGTCAGACTATCTGTCGGTGTTCTTGGAGGTTTTTTGAAAAGATGAGGATGTCGTCGAGGTATATGGTTACTTTTCCTTCGGCGATTAGGTCGTGGAAGATGTCGTTCATCATCCATTGGAATGTGGCGGGGGAGTTTGTGAGTCCAAAGAACATGACTGTTGGCTCGAACAGTCCTCGATTGGTGCGGAAGGCAGCTTTGTACTCATCGCCTTCTTTTATGCGTATATTGTTATATCCCCAGTGTATGTCTAGCTTGGTGAAATATTTGGCTCCTCGGAGTTTATCCATGAGTTCCGAGATGAGCGGTAGCGGATATCGGTTTTTAATGGTCATCTCGTTGAGCTTCCGATAATCTTGGACGGGATGAAGAGCGCCGTCTTTCTTTTTGACGAAGAAGAATGGTGATGCAAATGGGGATTTGGACAGTCTGATTTGTCCGGTGGACAGGTTTTCATCCAAGAATTTGTCAAGTTCTTCCTGTTCGTTGCGATTCAGTGGGTATACTTTACAGTCGAGGGTATTGCTGGTGTTGGGGGTGAGTTCAATGGCATGGTCCCAGGGCTTTCGGTCGGGGAGTTCGTCGAAGTTGTCTTTCGAGAACAGATCTTGGAAATCCCGGTAGTCAGGGGGTACCATTTCCTCAAAACTCTTCTTGGGTTTCCCTTCACTTGCTTTCACGGCTAAATCATTGGCATGGTGAATCGCCCTGATTTCTATTTCCTCAGTCATGTCTACTGCTAATATAGTATCTCCTTCCTCTAACTCCTCATCCCATTTGTCCTCTGGGTCTGCGTCTGGTAGGGTGAACGGTTGTTTCTGGCATTGACACCGTCCAAATATGATCTTTTGCGTTTTCCAATTGATAACTGGGTTATGGCGTATCAGCCAGTCGTGACCTAGAAATACCCTTCTTGTGCCAAGGTCTGTGACTGCCAGGTCAATTCGTTCTGAGTGTCCTCCGATGGTCATTCGAAGTTCAACAAAATGAGTGACTTCGCTGGCTTTGTTTCGTGTACCATCGGCATTGTAGATGGGGATTGGGGCGCTGGTTGCTTGGGTTGGTAAATCATGCTCTTCTACGTATTTTCGGTCGATGGAACTTCCAGTGCATCTGCTGTCGATGAGGGCAGTGGTTTTAAGGGTTTGTCGGTTGGTGAGGGTTTCGAGGTGGATTTCAGTGGTCAAGTCTTTTGCTCCGGCCCGGGCGCTTCTTCGGATGTATCGGACCGGTTTGCGGAGTTCCTCTAACTGTTCGAGCGCTTTGGTGTGGGGGAGGGTGACGATGTGCATTAGCATTTCTCGGTCTGCTTCAGCTTGTTGCATCTTGTGGGTCCAGTGTGCTAATATGGCACGGGCTTTGTAGCTGCCTGTCGCTTGTCTGATTGCGTGCCATGTCCATTCTGTTTCGAATGGAATCATGTATCCGGATTCCTCCTTTTTGATAGTCTTTAGCTCTGTCCAGTCGTGATCTTTCTTCACCTGCGTCCACCATCTGTTGTATGCTTTCATATCGGTAGCTTCCGGGTCTCCTTTTCTGTGGTAGCGGTGCCCCTTGAGATATGCTTGCCACTCAGGGTCGTCATCTTCGTTGTATTCTTCTTCTGTCTTCTTCTTTGTCCGTCTAGAACCGCTAGGGCTCATGGGTGTTTCCACCAGGACGTTGCCGCTGTTGGTAGCCGTTCTTTTGGCTCCGTGGGTTGGGCGTCTTGCCTCCGAAGGAGGACTTTTTCGCATTGGGGATGGCCCGCATGCGTCTGCATTTTTGGCTGCAGCAGCCATTCGGTAGGACATGTCATCTTCGTTGTCTGGTACTTCCTCTAGAGAAACCTTGTGTGAGTGTGGGGATAGTGGAGGGGGACTTATCGGGTTTTGGGCATGCCTACCACCCGTCTCGCGTGGCAGATGAGGCGCTTGTGCCCCATCGGTTGAGAACTGTTCTGATCCGGGAGGGTACTTTTCCGCTCTGTCCCGTCCGCCCTTAGTCGGGTTGTCTCCGGCATTCAGGTGCGTATCTACAGGAGTTGCAGTTAGTTTTCCTCGAGGGATCGCTCCTTTGGTCTTGCCGCCTGGGGCTATTGCCACTCCATGCTCCCTCTGCTGCAGCTGTTTGCGGTCAGGGATTTTTCTTTTTGGGGAAGCCACACGCTTCTGCTTGCTGTCAATCCTGGATCTGAAAACCTCGGGCCGTCCCGGGAGAACCTCCTCAGGTGCGCGGTGCGACTTGCCCTGTGAGATCCCAGGCAAAGATCCCGAATGGGACTCGGTCCTAGGGGGAAGTATCGTCCCGCTTCCCGTCAGGGTTTGTTCCATCTTGGCGAGGTGTTCTTCGTCTTCCTGATCCATCATATTAGTTAAAATACTGTACCGGTTCTGCGATTCCTTGGGTGCTTTACTGGGAGAGATAGATGTGGGTATATTCAAATGTGCGTATGAATGTCCTACAGAAGTACTATGAGTCTGTCCAGCAGTATGTAATGCACCTTTAGAAAGTCCGGCCGACCGAGTAGAATCGCTTACTCGTCGGCCCCATCTTTTACCTCCTCGACCCCCAAGGACGAGGGCGTCTTCTCCTCATCTGATCCTTCTTCCTGTTCCACTACTCGATTGTCGCGGCGATTGTTATTGTTGCAGGTGAATCTTCTGCCTCCATCCCTTGGTTTCCGGGGTTGTCAGCAGTCGGCGGTGAAGTGCCCCTTCTGATGGCAGTTGAAGCATCGCCGTTCCCGGCGGATTCGATCGATGTCCATTGGCTGTCCTTGGCCGCCATAGACTGGTCCCGTTCCAGTGTTGGTACTGGAGGGCCTGGGTTCTCTGGGTGGTTGCGGGGGTGTGTTCTGGTTCCTTGGTGGCGGAGCTCGGTTGTCGCTCCGTGGTGGGGTTCGATTGTCGTTTCGGGGGTTATTTTGCCGGTTGCGGGGGTCTTGGGGGCGATAGCCCTTGTGGGTTCTGTCGAAGGCCCGTTTGACTGCTCGCTGGTCGTTGATCTGTATGATTCGACGCTTCCACTGGGAGTAAGTGATGGGAATGTTTTCTCCGGATGCGACAGCCATGGTGTACTCATCTGGTACTCCGGCTCATACTGCCGCGACGATATGGCTCTTCTCCCCTTGATCCTCCCATCTGCCGGCCAACTGTGCCTGTTGCTCTAGTTCCTGGAAATATCGGTTAGCGCCTCCGTCCTGCATCCGCAGTCCGTACATGCGCTGTTCGTGTACTTCTTCTACCGCCGGGTCAGCGAATTCCTTTTGGACTACTTCCACGAAGTCTCTCCACGAGGGTAGGCGGTATCTAGCTTTGGTCTTGCTGAAGTATTTTTCTGCGTGGTGTACCCACCAGGTGAGTGCCTTGCCGCCGAAATGGGATGTGGTGAATGTGATTTGTTGCGACTCTTCGTAGTAGCCCCTGTGCACTTTGAAGTAGAGGGCGCACTGGAGGAAGAACCTCTGGATGTCATCGTGCTTCCCGTAGAACATCTCGGGCATTCGCATCATCGTGGGTTTGACTCCGAGGAAAGGGGCGTTGGCGTCAGCGTGTCCTCTGGCATGTCCTGGGTTCGGGGCTGGTGGCATACGGTCTGGCGGTGGTCTGGGTAAAGACCACAGGTCTCCACAGCCTCCGGGTGAATCTGGGTCTGGGGCCGGCGGTGGTGGTGCTCCGGGAAATGGGAAGTTGTCGAGATCTGGCGGCGCATTGTTGGGGTTAGGGGGAAGACCGTGCTTCTTCCGCAGTGCGTCCAGGTCGTTTAGCTTCTGGGTCGTCTCGTCCCTGGCGGTTTCCAGTTTTGATTCCCTGGCCAGAATGTCGTTGTATAGGTTCCGTCGGGCCTGGGCTGTGGCTTCTCGTTCTTCCGCAGTCTCTTCTGGTGCTCCGGCGAATAGTCGGGACTTTCCCGGGATTGGGGGTCCGCCTTGTTGCCGGATCAGCCGTTTCGGCTTTGGGGGCGAGTCGGGCATTGGTTTGGGAGGTGGGGGGTACAGCTCGTCGTAGCTGGGTATTAGCGCCTTTGCATAGAGGGGAAAATCTTTATTAAACATGAAAATGGCCTGCTCATGGGCAGCATGTACCCGTATATTTTTCATCTCTTCTCCGTCCTGCTCTTGTTCTGCTTTCATATATCGAACCCCTGCCGTACTTGCCAACCATGAGATTTCTTCAATTATGTGCGCGTATCTTTCTTCAACTCTGAGGTCGTACTCCTCGGCGACTTCTCCCTCAGTTAGGAGCATCTTCACCTCGGGATAGTCGTTGTCGACCTCCGGCCAGTCCGGTTCTCTGACTGAGCCACTCGGCTCCACTGTCAACTCCGTCCTCTGAGTCTCATCGTCCTCGTCCTCTCCCAGTATACGTAGGTTCCCTAGGGATAAGGTCGAGGGGGATGCGGTTCTGACTGATTCAGAGGGAAGGGGGATAGACGACTCCTGCGGGTATTCGGATGGTGGCGTGGTGGAGTGGGGGAATGTGATGGGTACGATGCCACCAGTCGCTTGGAGTCTCTCCCTCTGCTCGGGGCTCAAGCTGTTCCATTCATCCAGGAGTATAACTCGGTGGCTGTGGCCAAGGGTCGGTGAGCAGGCTGAAGGATCACTGGTAGATTCTCCTAAGCTCGATGGCGGCGCGGGCTTCGGAGATGTGGGCTGGACTGGGGGAACGGGGCTCTTCAGAGGAGGGACGGGCAGGGAACTCCTCGGTGCTCTCTGTGTCGACCCTGATGACCTGGGTGACAGAGGTGGTGTATTCCGAGGCGTCCTTGTCGTAGAATGGGGCGGGGGTGCGGGCTCAGTAGGGGTGGTTAGCGAAATGCGGGAGGCCCCAAGGGCGAGTGCATCCACACCCTCTTTCAGCTTCCTGGTCACATTGGCCCATGTATTCTTCGGCCTCTGGCTCGGGTATGGGTTGCTCCTGCTCGATGGTTTCGAGCTCGTACATCTGGGGGTAGACATGGCGCTGATGGCGTAGTCTGGGAATTAGGACTCCTAGTCCTATGCCTATGATAGCGATGGTAAATGGGACCAAGATGGCCACAAGGGCGATGTGGAACTCAGTGGGGGTCAGGTCTCTGGTTACTTGCATGGGTCTTTGCTTGCGTCGTGCGTGAGGAAAGAAGGGAAGCTTCGAGCTAATTGTTAGACCCAAACCTCACGTGATCCAAACAAGAGTAAACTCGGGCTGTCTCGTGTTCGGACAGTCACCCGAGAGTCTCGTGGAGTTCGGATATAAGTGAAGGAGTCGGACTAAGTTCTTAGTCGAGCGAGTTAAGAGAGAAGTTCAGTATTAATAAACTTTAGCTCAAAGCTGGGGTATTACAGCGAAGAGCTACCTACTTATATACGAAAACTGTAGTACTAATAATAGCTACAACACACGAAGACAATACGGTTGTCGTGCTGGGAGCGCGAGCCGTAGTTATCAGCTACTTGGCCTAAGCCGTCCGGTTCTGGTTTATATGGTCACGTGGGGTCAGGGATAACTCAGTCTTCTGATAATTAGGAAAGAAAATGAATTAGTGCGAGAAATCGTAACAGCTATGATGCAGTCTTAGGGACTGTCTTTATGCAAAAACATGGTATATCACTTGATTTCGAATACAATACAATTTATATTCGACGTATTCCTGCTCCTACTCTTTCAGAGGGGGAGGAAACCAAGGAAATGACTCGAAGATATGCGAAACATGTATCAAATAAAGTCCATTTCGGCTTGGATGAGGAAGTAGAAATTAAACCTCGCCCAAGCAAATCCAAAGAAGGAATTTTGAGTAATCAAGCTTTGAAACCTTTAATGAAGAAGAATAAATCTGTACAGCCTAAGTCGAAATGACTACATGGCCAAAGCACAAAAGAAGCTCATTCTGACATAGTGGAACCTCCATGGTCGCATTATGCGCCAACCATAGAGGATATCAATGAAGATAATGATGAGGGAAGGCTGGCACCCCCATTGAATCGTCAATTACCTGTCTTACTCACTCCGGAAGACTTTGTGTCAACGGAAGACCTTTCAAAAATTGTTAATGAAGCCCTAACCTTGGATCCTTCCAATCCAAAGGATAGACAACACATACTTGAAGTAAATGAACTGGTACAGGAATTTACACGAGACCGGTTTCCGGAATCTCAAAGTAAAGAGACTGAAGATTCAATTCCAAAGATCTCGATTGAAGAAGCCATCCGTGCAACTTCTGAGCTCTATAGGAATAAGACAAAGGATATACCCTCTCCTTCAGTCGCAGATATCCCTAGTCTTCGTGCTAGATGGATGGAATCATGCCACGATATTATGGGAGGTATTCCAGAGGAATTACCTCCACTCCGAGCTGTAAATCATGAAATCCTATTGATCAATGATAAGGCAAAGTACAACTATTACTTACCCCATTGCCCTGACTCTATGAAGGGCAAACTGGCGGAAAAAATTGCGCAGTATAAGAGAGCTCACTGGTGGGAACCATGTGTATCTACCCAGGCAGCTCCAATGTTATGTGTCCCGAAAAAAGATGGCTCAGACATCCGAACCACTGTAGATTGTCGGAAATGCAATGAGAATACGGAAAGGGATGTTACACCATTCTCAGACCAGGATACAATTCATCTTGATGTAGCCAGAGCTAAGCTATGATCTAAGATTGATCTTTCAAATGCCTATGAGCAGGTGCAAATTGTCCCTTCCGATGTATGGAAGACAGCCTTTGCAACCATCTTTGGAACCTTCAAGAGCAATGTAATGCAGCAAGGAGATTGTAATGCTCCTTCCACATTTCAATGACTCATGACTTCAATTTTCCAAGACTATATTGGAGTCTTCATGCATGTTTACCTCGACGATTTATTCATTTACAGTGATAGTGTCGAGGAGCATGAACAACATCTAAAACTTGTATTCAATAAGCTTCGAGATAACAAGTTATTTATGAAAGCGGAAAAGGTCCAACTTTACGCTGAAAAGATGGATTGCCTTGGTCATCTTATTGATGATAAAGGACTTCATGCAGATTTGGATAAGCTGGGACGAATCTGAAACTGGCATCAACCCCGAAACTATAATGATATTGAGAAATTCCTTGGACTTGTGAATTATCTTGCACATTTCTTACCAGATATGACTGCTTATACAGCTCCTCTATCTGAAATGACTAAGAATGGACAACCATTCTATTGGCATCCACTCCATTCTGTCTGCTTTCAATCTATCAAGGATTTATGCTGCAAAGTACCTATCCTTCGTCCAATTAATGCAGCTGTCAAGGAACCCATCTGGGTTATTTGTGATGCTTCGATTTCCGGTGTAGGGGCAATGTATGGTCAAGGCCAAACCTGGCAGACTTGCCGCCCTGCTGGATTCATGTCTAAAAAATTCACGGATAGCCAATGCAATTACCGTGTCTTTGAGACCGAAACACTTGCAATGCTTGAAGCCCTATTGAAGTGGGAAGACAAGCTTATTGGCTATCGTATTCATGTTGTCATGGATCACAAAGCTCTTGAGTTCTTTAAGACTCAAAGACGTCTCTCAAATCGTCAAATGCGGTGGATGGAATATCTGTCACAATTTGATTTCGATATTACCTATGTGAAGGGGGTATCTAACAAGGTTGCTGATGCCCTATCACGATATTATGAGTCTGACACTCCTGAGGACCAACCTCACCTTGCGGAGTTTGTCAATGCTGATATTCATATTGATAAACTTGGTGAAGACCTACCCTTAGGTCGTAAAGAAGAAGCTGAGGAGATGGTTATTCACCTCAAAGCTATGGAAACACGTCGAGAATCTACACGTCTCAAGGAGAAACGTGAAACTCGAGAAATTGAAGCAGAGGAAATGGAGAACGCTCAAGAACAAGAAAAACCCGAACCAGTTCAACTACCTAAGCTTAATCCCACTGTTATTGACTCTAGAGACAGAGGGAATAATTTACGAACCACTATGGGCTCAGATACAACTTTCATATCTGAGATCAAGTCTTCATACTCCACCGATCCTATATTTTCAAAGATCCTTGAAGCTCCCAATGATCACCCTCGTTTTTCGATTGAGGAAGGCTTAATCTGGACTGAAAACTCGTATAAGCCTGGCGAAAAATGGTTATGCATCCCTAAGTCACCTAAGGGATCGCATTCACTTCGTGGAAGCATCATTGAGCAAGCACACGAAGTTATAGGTCATTTTGGGCCCCAACGGACTGCGGACTATGTTTGTCGTTGGTATTGGTGGCCAAAACTCTTTGGGATGTGTGAATTTTTCTGCAATACATGCGAGACTTGTAATAAGTCGAAGGGCAACTATAGAGCTCCTGCTGGGAAGCTTCATTCATTGCCCATACCCACTAGACCATGGCAATCTATAGGTATGGATTTCATCGGACCGTTCCCTGAAGTCAAGGGATATAATTACCTCTGGGTAGTTATCTGTTGATTGACATCCCAAGTGCATTTAATTCCACTCCATACTTCCAATACAGCCACGGATCTATCCTCAATTTATTTCCGTGAGATTGTGCGACTGCATGGTCTTCCAGAATCGATTGTATCGGATAGAGATCCGAAATTCACTTCAATTTGGTGGAAGGAACTTCATCGTTTACTTGGTGCAAGGCTCCTTATGTCTACATCCTTCCATCCGCAAACAGATGGTGCTACAGAGCGAGCTAATCGCTCTATTGGCCAGATCTTTTGCACTGCAATACGTCCTGATCAACGAGACTGGTTGATTAAGGTACCTATTGTTGAATTCGCAATGAATTCCAGCATGAATTCTTCCACTGGGTTCGCTCCTTTCGAGCTTGTTGGAGGATACATGCCTTCAATGATGCGAGAGGTTCGATATGACAAACTTGTCCCACCTGGGATCCGTGCATTTGCTATTCAAGCGATGCAGAACCTTTACGATGCTCATGATGCTCTTATAGCCTCGAGAGTATTCCAGACTCACCAGGCTAATAAGCACCGATCTCCAGAGCTTGATATCAAGGAAGGATCGAAGGTATATCTATCAACCAAAAATTTGAACCTTCCCAAAGCTAGGGCCACAAAACTGTTACCGAAATATGTTGGCCCTTATACTGTACTCATGGCTGACCACAAGAAGTCAACCTATGAGCTAGACCTCCCTGATGAGCTCATTAAACGTCGAATTCACCCTCGTTTTCATGTTAACCTGTTACGGCCCTACATTGAAAGCGATTCAGTTCTATTCCCAGATCGAAAGAAGCCTGAACCATACGACTTTGGTGCTCCTGATGATGCTGAGGAATTTGTTGAAAGCATTGAAAATCATGAATGGAAGAATAATTCACTTTTCTTCCATGTACGATGGGCTCTCGGTGATCTAACCATAGAGCCATACTCAAAGTGCAAAGCCCTCAAGGCTCTTGACGATTATCTGGCTATTATTGGTGTCTCAGACCCTAAAAATTTGCCAAAGACTTCTAATACAAGTCCCAGGCCTAGGAAACGAAGGCAGACACAAAACCGAACATAAGTAGGGCTTGTTGCCCCAATATAGCTGCATAACAACGAGGTTATCAAGGTAAATTCCAATTACCCTGATCTTCAGGGTCCTGTGGCTGTATCGGCTGTATACTTTATGAACGCTGCCACACAACTTCGGGACCGACTCGCAATGAGACATCGGAGGTGTCCGCTGCTCTCTCTATGATATAAATTCTCTATAACCATTTGCATTAGAGAATTATCCAGCTATACTTGTGTCTATCAACCCTATCCAACTTAAAACTCATTATCAACTCCATGGCCTCTTCTGCTTCGAGTTTTTTCAATCTCGATGCGAATTCTTTGCAGGGGGAGGGACAGGTGCCCTTACCACCTTCAAAACCATTCTATCCTCCATACCCAGGCAGCATTTCGCAGGTTATGCCCACCGGAATGCCATTTTTTACTGGATATCCAAATCCGAACATGACACCCTCATTCTTCCCCATGATGCCCTTACCAGTCATGCAGGGTAATCCAATCGTTACAGGATCAAATTCGAATGCAATGGCAATGCCTCAGCATCCAAGAATGTCTAATACAGCGATGGAAGGAATTATAGATTCCAATCCAGTCCCAGCACTTCATACAGGTTTATCGAACGTCAATTCATACCCACAGGTTCCATTAACCCAGGAAACGAATACTGCACTTAATAAACACCATAGCCATGTCGGAGATATGGTTAACGGTACGTCTGAACATGCTAAACTCACAAGTTTAAACACTAATGAAATAGGATTGTCTAATTCAGACGATATTACTACTGCTCTTGAGTCGTTTACTCTTGACTCAGGACCCATATATCCCTCGTCTACTGCTACTACTAATGTTGTAGAACGCAGCAATGATGAGGAACTAGCTCAGCTTCGCTGTGAAAATGAGCTACTAAAGATGAAAGTAGAAGCTATCAGTGCTCTTCATACCATCACTCCATCGCATGAAGGTCCTACCAATCGTGCTCGACACTTGTATAACTCTAGGGGCATGCGTAGCAATCGTCCATACCCTGCAGACCCTCTAGTACGAGGACTTCATCGGTCTTCTCCCCCCAGAACGAACCAACGTTCCTATGAAGGTCACTATGCATCACTCCCAGGATATGATCCGTCTTGCACGGTACCTATCACATCTATCGATGCCATATCGATGATTGACGCAGCCCACACTCCTCATAGCTGGGTTATCATTGATCGAATATCGAATATCATCACGGCCACACGACGTAAACAATCCATTAACGTTGTCTGTGAGCGAAACGGGCATCCAGCTCCTTATCCCAATATCACTGATGGTGAAATCACCCTCGTTAATCAGTGGAATTGCTGCCGTCCTCGCTGGTTGGGCCAGCTCCATGATATCAAACCTCGATCCGAAGATGGGAACAATGGCCGAAACTTGCCTCCGCTCCCACCTGCCCCAGTGAAGGTTACAGTACCCGAGGATACCTGTTTGGACCCTCAAGTATGGGCTCCCTTCATCTTCTTGCATGGCACAGAATGCCATCACCCTGGCATATCCATCACCACCACTGGATCTGTCAATATCCGTACCCTCGCAGGGTATTTACTGTTTCAATCAGTTGTCCCCAGCGAGGCTACCCGAGCCCATTAGCATGGCTTCGCAATTGTTCTGGCCAGCGTGCTGGTACATCCATCATTATATTCTGATATCTGCCGAGATCATCACATTTCTATTGCGGATTCTGATGAACTTACTCCGTTCCCTCTTTCCTTTGTCAGTCAAGCTTCCCAGGTCGACATCGTCTCCCACCTTGCCAAGTGTGGAGTAAATTACTCCCATGTTTGTTACATCCAACCTTACGGCCGAGAACTGCTACTCTCAGCTGCCCGACGTTTTAAGGGCTCTCTTCGTGCGCGTGCCTTTGAGGCCCTCGATGATTTTGCTTGGCATGTCAATCACTTTGATGTACCGCACGACGTATCTTCGTTCCAGGATGATTCCGCACCACGGATCTACTGGAGTGCTCCCATCAATTGGGACTTAAAACCGATCCTTGAATCGCGTCGCAGACATCTCCTCAATTACCCAATTATTCGGGAGGCCACAAGTAAAAACAGTAGGGGCCATCAGCGCTCTGGAAAAGTTACTTCCAGATCTGACACCTCCTTACTTGTGACCGGAGATGCTGACGTTCATATGACAGGAGATGGTGATGCTTCTGGTGCAGGCCCATCAATTTCTCATTTATCGACTACTCCAACGACATCCCCATCAACTGAGGCTTCTATCACGATGACCCCAACCGCAGGCTCGACCCCAAACGTTGATGGCAAAGTTGACGAGCTCGATCCGCAAGACGATATCACTATTGTGTCCTAACTCGAATCCATCATCGATATTGAGTCCCTATACCCAATCTCAAGGGGGAGGGTGTAAGGGATCCGATTCATATTGATATATGTATGTACTGTTATTTACCTACATCCTTAGCAGCGCCCGCTATCCTTCCATACTCGGACCTAATCATCTTAATCACTTACTATCATCATCTACGTCTACCTTACTTACTAGTCTCTTGACTCTCTCTATCGCAATACACCCTGTTGGCGTGTGTAGTTATTGGGCCAAGGACCCTCGTAAGGTGTCGTACTCTTTACAATGACCTTCCAAATGTGCCCGGTGGTAGAATGGTGCTTCCTAGTAAGATTGCGTTGGTACAAGGCAAAGCAATCAAGAAGGTGGAGCAATCGCAAGGTGCTAGATAGACCCATGGGAAACAAAATATTGTCGAAAGGCCTTGAGAAGGTGCGAGATGGGCAGCGACAGTTAGCTGTATTGTATCATGTTCGAAGATTATCGGGGCGTTTTTCATGGTTTATATAACTGCCAATGTGTCAGATCGTGATCTTTCATCGGGTCCGATAGCACAGACTGCTTCGAAAGTTAGCGAGGGATCACAACAAAGGGGGGTCAGTGTTTTTTTTACCAACATTAGACTAGACAACTTAAGACATCAATGGTCAATGCCGCGTTAGGTTCAGAGAGTTCAAGGTGAGCCCTCGAGAGAAACTGGGAGAGTAAAACAGGGCATAAATTGTATACAGCTACTTTTTGCGATCTTTTCCCAAGACTATTTATTGACATGTCCCCATTCAACATAGCGTTCATAAGATGCCACACCACTAAGAGATGCCTGAAAACACACATTGAATGGGGTATTGCACCAACGCATATAATCGAGACGCTCACCACTTTATACCATCGTTCCGGGGAGTCAATGACTGGGAGTTTGCTATGTCTTGTGCCCAATTTCGCAAAACAACGCTACGGTGGGAGAGAACGTCAAAAAACATCTAACATCACAAACAGCAAAAAAGGCACACATGTGGCACAATCCTGTTGATTCGCCTACTTTGGAGCCCGGCTTTGGAAGCAACATCGTCCTCCTTCTCGTCTTTTAAATACTCTTCGAAAGATTTTGACGTGTCGTGAAATAAAATCAGGCTTTTCGTCATCTTAGTTACCTTCCGGTCCAGAGGGAAAGAATTAGCTAGAGAGAACCCCTAAATACCAGTCAATTCCTTGCATTCAGTAGGAATAGAACAGATACATACCGCTGATGGACAGGTTGACATTCTTTTCATCACATCCTTGAAGGCTACCGAAGATGGCAGGAAATGTGCAGACTGTTTCCAAACGTGCCAATTCATGAAGAGGCCGATGATAGCCGCATGGGGATTAGTTTTGTTCAACAAAGGACCCCAGTCAGACAGAACTGACATGCCGACATAGTTCTTGTCCGTAATATTCGAGACCTCAATATGATCAAAGCTCTGTGGGAACGCGGGGTGGCTTCTGAGGGTTCTCGGAAGCTGCCGAGCATCTTCATCAAAGACATAAATTTGTATCTTGAATCTGCGAAGGCATTTTGAAAATTCAACTAGCTGGTCCTTGACGTAGAAGAAAAGACAGCCTATCAAATCTTCTTCGGTCGTACCATGGGCCTTTCCCGCATTGAACATCTCATCGAAGCTAAAATCAAGATAAGCAAAAGTGGGACCAGAAGATCAAATGGAGGTTCTTACCTCCATCCGTCGAAAGGGTGTGCACTATCGTTGAGCATGAGATGATCATCATGAGTAAAGAGCCATGGGTTGGGGATAGCCATGTGAGCATTGATCGCGCCAAAAGGTAGAACCAGCCCAAAAGAACGCCATTCCTTTAATGCGACTCTATGAGACGGTTTCAGCCTCGCATAGTACCGATCACGGTAATCGACTCTCTCTGGTGCATTCATGATGTCATTCAAGGCATTATTGGCAACCCCGGGATCTCTGTACTTCGGTTTGAGTTTATCGAGGAGAAAAGCCCTGGTGTCGGAGGAGAAGGCGGTGCATATTGTTGTTGATGGTGTCAGTTGAACCGGGGTACCATTGAGATCGTGAAATATCTTGGACCCCATGATGGGCAGAAGGACACGGGTCTGGTAAGAGAGAGACTGGAAGATGGAGTACCAGAGATGAACAGTGTGTTCGGCTGCTTCCTCCTACGGAATGAAACGAGTAAGAGAGGATTACAAGATAGTATACATTGTACCCACAACGTCTTCGACAATCCCGAGAATGGACAACATCATGAGATTCCTGCATACGACGATAGGGTTGAGATCGTTCAGTACTACTTTGATTGTCCCGCTGTAGTCCCCTGGTAGTTTATTGATGGTCCTGACCATGTTTCGCAAATCTCCAGAAGCTATAGGTGAAATCAGATACATCAAATATACTCGTAATCTCGGACGCACCAACGAAAGCCAAGGAGAGATCTCTGTTCGGTATATCTGCCATCCCCTTGTTATCGACCGCGTTAATGATATCAATCGCTGGGATATTTCCCCATCTAACATCGGATTAGCATTAGCACATGATGAAACTAACAGAAACGAAACTAACAAAATCAAGCCCATTCCAAATATGGGGGCTGCCCCTGGTGACATCCCTCGTGGTGCGCTTTTGAACATCGGGGTCCTCTTCTCTCTGACCCACGCCGGTGACCATGATGGTGATTTCAATATATCTCTGCAATCTTCAACAACGTCAGTTTCTTTGCTCAGATACACTGTAGGAGAAAACAGCTACTGCATTTGTGCGATCTCCAATGTTTCAACTGACACTCTTTCGAGCAATACCGGACGAGAATACACCCTGAGCAGCTCATTGTACCGTCGTTGGGGCAAAATTGTGATTTTGAATAGTCCTGGTTCGCGCAGCCGAGGCGACCCAAAGGTGGCAGCATTTGCGTGCCAAATTTCAAAGGTGTTCGACTGAACTTTATTGATCGCTCTAACATCTCGTGTTGGAGACCGTGGCGTGCAATAAGGTCTTCGAGTACTTTCTGATTGATTATGTCCTCCATATCCGGATCAGTCTTGGGAGTATCAGAGGAGGGGTACAGGAAACTTAGATGCTGCTTTGAGTTGAGTTTGTCCAAAAAGGCAAATAGTACCGTTTTCTTATCGTTCGTCGAGGAGAGTGCAGAGAGTAATTTGTCGAGGCTGGATAGGAGGGCATTCATATTGGTGGTCATGATGGGTGATGGATACGGATAACGTCTCGAGATCTTATAGTGTTTGGCACGTTGCGAGAAGATTGTGCGGTGTCTATACATTTCGTCATCACCCTGAAAATAAGCGCTGAATAATCGCTTCTTGAATATAAAATGTTGCGCCATCACCATCGGTGCCACTGAAAAGCAGCAGCGAAAATTCACAGTGTGAATTAGGGCACACGGACATGAGATCAAACCTACAATTTGAAAAGTAAAGTCGCGGAGAAAGTGGACGTATCAATAGACAGCCACTGAGGCATACACAAGGTAATTACTCTCAGTGTCGGTCGATTGAGTGACTGACGCATCAGCGATACATGAACAATGTTATGCCGCGTATGAACATCTGCATTTTATGAATTATCCACATGCATAGAAACTTTGTGAGGCGGTAAAGGACGGCTGAGACAGGGCCTTGGGGTGGCTGTTTAGCACATAAAAAAACAATCTATGAGTGCTAAGACTAGAAACAATTTTTCCACGTCAAAGGATTCAACGCACCAAGGAAGCTTGTCCATTTTGAAGAAGAGGGAAGGGAAATCAGCGACAGGGTCAAAAAAGGCCCGAATAACCTTCGCCCTTTTCTTTCAGTCACTGGTATGGAAGATTCCCAGTCGTTGAGAACATATTGCGTCGCATCTGGCTTGGATGAAGAAGTCGCTTCCTTCAGTACATTCATTTTGTGAGTATGAACGACAGTTTTACAATATAGGGATTGTATCCTTGTGCTTTCAAATCAGTAAATCGATTTTTAATTCGTTGGATGGACAAGTACTCAAACTTTTGAACGGGCAATCATCCTCTTTGTACCATCAGATGAAAGTAAGGCCACTTACTTTGATTGGTCAGAATATGCCCTTGTGTTTTGACTAAAAATATTTTCGCAGTCGCCAAGATGTCAGAGGGACGAAGTTGGGTACACTTGAGTGATTAAAGAAGGTGCTGAGAGTGAACTTACGAGGGTGAAACAAAAAGTTTGTTAAGTCATCCCGTCAGTGCCGCAGTATTTGAGAGACAGCAAGCGTAAGTGGACTTTGGAAGCTTGGATGTTCTTGGACGAGCTGTCACCAGAATCAAACTGCGGACGAAAGTGCATTACTGCTAGTTTCACTAAGTCCACGAAAAATAGTGTTTCAGCAAAGAAAGAACGAAAGAAAGACGAAGGCAACGCAACCATGAAGATGTAACTTTGAGGACTTGGAAATCGTTCCCCATGCTTGTATCATGAAAGTTGACAGCGGCAGACCTTCGTGGTCCACAGTTAGATACATACCGTCACATCAGGGGATTCAGCCCAAGGCAGGAGCCAAGTCTGAATATTGCTCCATCATCGTTACTCAATCTCTGGGGGAGATGGAAGAAGTAGAAACTCTTGCATCGTGCGATTCTCGTTTCACAAGTACCTGTTGGGGAGAACCAAGGAACAGGGATGTTGAGATTCGGGCAAGCCGGCATCACTCGGCATGATTAGTAAGTATAGAAATGGGACGAAAGTTGGAGAAGATACTAGATTAGCTGGTAAATAGTATATATACAAGTGAATAATGGGCAGACTCCTTGCGAGTTTGTAACCCAGTAGCCAGGGAAGCTACAGAGCATATACTCAGTAATTCCACCAAGGGAGAAAGCCAAGAGGCGGCCCATAAGACGAGAGAAATTGGAGAGACAGCGGAATCGGAGGCCGGCCCGATCTCGTCACGCTAGGGTGACTAGGCATGTGGACGTGACATATCGTTCTTTCCAACCATCGAACGAGGACCCACTCGTTTACGACTCTCGATTTGTCTACATGGCTGGAAGCGTCTATTTTTGCTTCCTCACCCTGCTGCCATAAAGCCTCTCGGCTCTCATCCGCATCGTGCCGACAACAGCTTTGCACGAATCTTCAATCCGCGTCATCGCGTACCGGTGCCAACGGTACGTCAGCCATTGCGCGCAGATATCGCATGTCTTCGAGTCGGTGTCCGGAAGGATAGGAGGTGACTATATGCGCGTGTCTTGGTTACTGTGCCTACGATGGGAACGGTGTGAGCCCCATGGTGTTATTCCTGCCTAGGAGAGGCGCAAGAACTGCGAGAAACCACGCGGAGCTTTGGAGGTGTGGGCTGAATTGATACATGATGCCTATCCTCGGGAACGGTGAATCCACATTAGAAGAAGGACGAAGCATGATACATTTTCGAATTGTAGGATGTATCATTATACAGAAGTCGGCCATACTAAGATACAGATAGATTGTGCGCCCGTCGTTCTAACACATAGGATTGATTCATGCGCCCATTCGGCATTATACACCTTTAGACAGGACATCAAGGCTAGATCGGACATGAGAAATAGATGACGAACCTGATAGTTTGCATGTCGAGACGTTCCCTAGTGAGGGTCCTGGAGCGCAAGGCTCGTAAAATGATCATCCACTGTCCGACATTAGAGACCACAGAATCCACAAATGCGACTGTATGGACCGAGCGGTGCTATACCAGGGAGGTAGCGCCCCTTTGATAGCCCGTGATGCCAAGGTTGGCCTCTGAACACAAGAAGCGTGAGTGGCGTGCGGTGAATATGCTGTAGATGGCGCATATAGCGTGCTGTCGTCGATTTCCGCATTGTGTCGCCGCTGAAGCAAGGGAGCCACAACGCGGACCATGTAACCGCGTAGGGTGCATTAGCGTGGGATGAGACGTGTCGGGGAGTCGGGGGACTGGTACCGGCGTCGGTCACGGAGCGAAGAAGATGGTGGAGGTCACGGACCTTGCTGCTCTAACCAAGCGCCTGCTGGAATATCACCATAAGGCTCATTTTCGCAGTCACCAAGATGTTAGATGGACGGAGCTGGGTATGCTTGAACGAGTGGAGAATGAACTTACGAATGGAAAACGAAAAGGTGTGTTAGGACATCCCGTGGTGTTTGGTATGGAAAGGAGAAGAGGACTTTGGTGCTTGGATGTTCTTGAGCCGACTGTCATCAGAGGAAGAAGACTGCGCACCGGAGAGTATTACTGCTATCCTTAGTAAAAACCACGGAAAATAGTGTTTCAGGAAAGAAAGAACGAAAGGAATACGCAGGGGGCCACGAAGATGAAACTTTGGGGACTTGAAAATCGTTTGACCCGCCAGTTTTTGCATCATGAAAGTTGAAAGCCACAGTTCTTCGTGGTCCACAGTACATACGTACTGTCACATCATATGATTCAGCCCAAAGCAAGAGACAAGTCTAGACATTGGCCCATACTGGGGCGATTGTGAGAGCGGCATTCCAGTCTGCTTCCGACGAGTCTTCAGTTTACAAGAGATGTGTAAGAAAGAAGCCTTTGCATCGTGCGATTATCGCTTCTCAATTTATCTCTTGGGGAGAAAAGGGAGGAAGGCAACCAGGGCATAAGACGGGAGAAAACGGAACGAGGCCGGCCCGATCTACTCCCATATATCACAGTAGGTGACTGTGCATGTGGGCGTGACATATCGTTCTTTTCCCAACCATCACAACGATGACCAACTCCTTTACGACTCTCCATTTCTTGACATGGCTGGAAGCGTCTATTCATACTTTTTCACCCTCCCATTAAGCTTCTCGGCTCTCTTCCATACCGTACCGAGAGTAGTTTTAGACGGATCCGCATCATCGCGTACTGGTGCCAGCGGTACGTCAGCCATTGCGCGCGGAGCTTCGCGATATTGCATGCCTTCAAGTCGGTGTGCGGAATGTTAGCGGGTGACTATATGCGCGTGTCTTGGCTACGCTGCCCTTGATGGGAACGGTGTGAGTCTCATGGTGATATTCGGGTAGGCGCCTCATTGGAGAAGCAAGGTCCGTCATCTCCAGCCTCTTCCTCGTTTTTTGACCGACGCTGGGACCAATCACCAGATTCCCCGATGCTTCTCCTTTGGCGCTAAGCGGTTAGACGTTCCGCGTTGTGGCTCCCTTGCTTACAGCTGTTTCACTTATTATGCGGAATCGCCGTTTTGAAAATATTATGTGCTCATGTTTGGATCGGACGGTCCCGGCTCTCTGTCTTCCCACCATAGTCCCTCAATATTATCCCCTGAACGTCCCCGCCTATGCTACAATGCCAATTTTTTGCATCTGAAGATACTTACTGGCTGTACCTACACCATCTACCCAACATACCGTATGAATGGGACCTTGGATGCATGACAAACATGTCAAATCTGAATGCTTGCTTCAGCTTTTGCATAGCACTGTTGCCAGTCATGGTCCTAGAAGAACACTTTGAGCATCAAGGGATTCTCATTCTTTCTCCTCCTTCTTTTCCACTGCCAGAAAACTGCCTCGACTCAAAATGTGCATGTCTGTTGACGTCGAAGTAGGTGTAGATGTAGCTCACTGCAAAGGTTCATGGCTACATGGCAGCGAATCTGTACTGAGTAGATATGTATCAAAATATGCTCTTGCATACTATTCATGGCATTGATGGTCAGACGTATCAAAGGACCAAGGGTGGGATGGGAAACAATGAACTGTGTTCAGAAAAATGCAAGCTCGCACTGGGCTACCTGTTGATCCAAACAAGACCACATAGAATTTTCAAAACGGCGATTCCGCATAATAATGAAAAGAGCTGTAAGCGCGGCACAATGCAGAAATCGACGACCGCATGCTATATGCGCCATCTACAGCACATTCACCCCACACCCCACTCGCCCTTCCTGTGCTCAGAGGCGTACCTCGGCATCGCGGGCTATCAATAAGGTGATCCCTCCCTGATATAGCACTTCTTGGCCCATACAGCCTCATTCGTGGATTTTGTGGTCTCAGACATCGGGCAGTGGATGATTGTTTAACGAGCCGTCGGATCCAGGACCCTCACTAGGGAATGTTTCGACATCCAAACTATCAGGTTTGTCCTCTATTTGTCGCGTCCGATTTTGCCTTGATGTCCTATCCAAAGGTGTACAATACGGAATAGGTGCATGAATCGTTCTTATGTGCTAGGACGAGCGCTCCATCTACCCGTATTTTAGTATGGTAGAATTCTGTATGCATTCTCCAATCTGAAATGGTATCATAGTTCGTCGTACTTTAAAGATGGAATCACCATTCCCGAGGATAGACACTAGGTATCAAAACCTTCGAAGCTCCGCGCGGTTTCTCGCAGTTCTTGCACCTCTTCTCAAAGGCGACAATTCTTTGATCGCAACATAAATTATCATCCTGCGATAGCTGATAGCAATTCATGCATACACCTACCTTAGCTTCATCCCTTACTTCGGTCTTTCCGCAGGCCTATGTATAGTGGTTCATAGATTCACCGCGGTTCTTGGCCTTTTGTTTCACCCTCGTAAGTTCATTCTCAGCATCTTCTTTAATCACTCAAGTGTACCCCACTTCGCCCATCTGACATCTTGGCGACTGCGAAGAATATTTTTAGTCTAAGCACAAGGGCATTTTATGACCAATCAAATTAAGTGGCGTTACGTTCTGATGTACACAGACGATGATTCATCGTTCCAAGGTTCGTGTACTTATCCATCCTGCGGGGAAAAAAACTTATTGGCCGATTTGAACGCACAAGGATACGACCTCTACATCGCTGAACAATGTCGTTCATACTCTCAAAATGAAGGTATGGAAAGAAGCGACCTCTCCAGCCAAGCCACATGCGACTCAATATGTTAACGCACTCAGTGTCTTGGCAGAACCACCACATAAGCACAGCCTTATCCCTAGCAGATCATCCCACCACCACCGCAATTCGCACGCATGAGGCATATAAGCTCACTTACTACAGGAACCCACATCATATCCCGCCATGCTCAAATTATTACTATTCTTCGCATTCATCGTCCTACCCGTCTCTGCAGATAACACACAGGGCTCTCACAATTCCGAGGTACGCAAAATCCACGCCCAGCTTTCCTTTTCGTTGATACACCATTTCGGAAGGCCACTGTAATCCTGCGCGGAGCAACAGTCAACGGCAACGTCGTCTTCCAACAAGACCAACCTGACGGTCCCGTCCAAATCAAGGGCCGTATCCAAGGCCTCGACCCGTCCGCCCTACGCGGCTTTCACGTCCAGTACGCTTACCTACCCCCCTTCCCACTTCATATCCTCACCACCCCTTAGCGAATTCGGTAACCTCAGCGACGGATGCACCTCCGCAGGAGCGCACTACAACCCCTTCAACACCACTCACGGAGCTCCATATGACAGTGTGAACTCCAGACACGTAGGCGATCTGGGCAACATCCAATCTGACGGGAATGGCGTGGCGGTGTTGGATTTTAGGGATGGGATTATCAGGCTGGATGGGCCGCTGAGTATTGTTGGGTGGGTGATCATTTCGTCTCTCACTTAGTTCGTTGAGTGGGTGGTTGACTAGACCGGGTTGTGTGTGTAGGCGTTCGGTGGTCGTTCATACGGAGACGGATGATCTTGGGAGGGGCGGGACACCTCTTTCGCTCACGACGGGGAATGCGGGGGAGAGAGCTGCGTGTGGGGTTATTGGTACGAACATACTTCTTGTGAAATTCCGCGTCTCATGCTGATTCGTTGTAGAGCTGACGCATAATGGACAGTGAAATGCACGTTCTCGTTTAGTCTGCCTTCATTGTAATTGTGTGGAAGAAAGGACAATTTAAAGTAATTAGTCATAATCGGTGACTGCGTCGAGTAAGGCTACGATGGCCGCATTTCTGGGCGTCTATCTATCAGTGTCAGTGTGCTCAATATAGTGTCAGTCACAGGATCAGGATAATAGGCGCTGCGCCCGTGCTATATAAACTGCACTCCCACGGAGCCTTTCTTCCCTCTCCTTCATCGATAATGGGCTCAAATCAATCTGACTGTAGCGAAGACTCAGAGACTTATTACTACGATGCGAGTATACCGCTCTTTCCTTCATCGACCAATCAACCACTGAGCAATCACAGACATACATCGACGCTACGCATAGGGGTGATACAGTTTCTATCGATAGGAAGAAAGTAATTTACTACGATGTGAGCATTCCGATGTCAGTCTCAAGCATCCATTCATTGATATTGCATTGCAGAATCTGAGAACGGTTCTCCACAAACATTTCCCGAGCCTTTCGAAAGATGCCATGATCATTCAAACTAATGACTTCGATATCTGTAAAAGAGAGTATGTCGATATTCCGGAGGAGTTATGGAGGGTCATAGGGCCCCGTATTCACCGCATTAAGATTGTCGCTCGTGCGTTATAATACCTCACTCGTATGAACTGATCAAACTTTGATAAGGTTCAACCGTGACACGACCTCCTCCTGAGACGTACTTCGAATATCAGTACTTCCATGGCCTCTATGACTTCTATGACGTGGACGAGGACTCAAATCATTCACCGAAACAATGTTATATCGTCGCCACGATGGAGGCGAACAGCGTTTTCGTCCCCAGGGGTGGAGTCACTAATTACAACGTGTGTATCTCAGAAGTGATTGATCCACGTATGCCTTCTAATATGTTTGGTCTTGTGTAGGATCTAGTTGCCAGGCTTGTCAGCCACTTCCCAGCCCTGGTTGGAGATCACGTCGTTGTTCAAACAAGTGGACGAAATGTCGATATTTCGCCCGAATTGTGGCCGGACATTAGCAAGGATATTGAAAACATCAAGGTCATCTCTCGTGTGTGCTTTTCCTTCCTCGACACCATTATTGACTGATATTGGAAAAGGGCGACCTAGAAAGATCACGATTTTCGTCAAACTGCTCACCGGAAAAACGGAATTCGTGACGCTGTCTCGGTCTGCATTGGTCTCAGATCTAGCAGACTCGGTATATAGTCACAAGACGTATTTTGTATACCAGGGAGAGTGGCTAAGGTTCGACCGCAAGCTTTCTCACTACAATATTCATGAAGGGTCCACAGTTCAACAAATTGAGCATTCAGGTAGGTCCGGGGGTTTGGATTGGGGATATGCTGAGGACTAGGGAAGGCTTCTCCTGAGATATATTGTTCGGAAATGTACAACTCGCTCCATTACTTATGCATGTCGTTGTGTTTGTGTTGTTGCGTCTCAGTCTAGGAGGAAAGCCGGACTTGAAAACACGAACCGTCGGATCAGGTTCGACCTCCAGCGGTGTAGATCATTCGTGCAAAGCTTAAAGAAGGGTACGGAGGACAACCGAAGTCGTACTTCAGAGTATACGGAATCTAATCTCTGAGGGGACTTTCAGAAAAAACAAGTGACGAAACCGGTCACGGAGAGGGTGGCGGTATTATGTGCAGGATCCTGATAAACCGGTACGTAGTTGACGTCAGTATTTGGCTAATATACAAGCATATTTACACCAATGATCAGAGGGTGAAATATTTAATACCCTTCCTGTAGAAGACGGATGGATGACGCTTTCGTCCGTAAGAAATTCGTAATACCCGCCGCTCACGAAGACCACCTTTGCGTCCGGAAGGCATCTCTTCACCCCAAGATCTGCCCACTTCTCCCGTCTACCCGTATTTTAGTATGGTCAAATTCTGTATACATACTTCTACAATCCGAAATTGTATCATAGTTCGTCGTACTGTCGAAGACCGATTCACCATTCCCGAGGATAGGCACCAGGTGTTATCTCGCCAAAACCTTCGAAGCTCCGCGTGGTTTCTCGCAGTTCTTGCACCCCTTCTCGGGAAGTGGCACATTCCACATCGTCTTTAATCGCTACATAAATCGGCATCCTGTGATAGCCGATAGCAATATACGCAGACGCCCATCTCTGTCCCTTAATTCGATCTTCACGCAGGCTTACGTCTAGTGATGGATAGATTCACCGCGGTGCTTATCCATACCTACCATCATACGGCTCCCGTTCTTATACACGAAGACAGCATCCATAGGCTCTACTTTGTTCAAGTTGCACCCGCCTATTTGACTTGTGGGGCGTATAGCTCTTTACACTAGTTCAGCTTTCTGCTAACAGTGGGTATGCATGCTGACTGTCGTGGAGCATATCGTGCAATGGTTAACCCAGCGAACTCGAGGTTCGATTCCTCCTATGCACCTGTGACCACAGAATGTCCATGTGATTTTTTTAAGTCTTTCTACTTCTTCGCGTCGTGATTCTATGATGCAAATCTCACTGCGATAATGGAGTACTAGATTAGTGGCTATAACGATACTACGGGGTTCGACTCCCCTTCTCCAATTGCATCGTTAGTTTCTTTGAGATTTTTTAAAAAAAAAGTAAAGATACGCAACTTACGTTGCGTATGATTTTGGAACGAGAAAGCTGGAATTCCTCCCTCATCTCGTAGAGATTTTTGTGCCATTCGCATCCCACATGTGAAGGTGGAAATCAACAAGCTAAGCCACCACTCATACATCAAAGGGACCTCTCTCGTCTCATAAAAATACACATAACACACATCCCAAGCCCACACCTCCTCTACACACCCACTCACTTCCCAACCTCCATCCCACCCCACCCCACTCCACCACCCTAAACAGCTCCTCGGCCTCGGCCTCATCCCCATCCCACCCCCACCCCCCGCAACCCCCTTCCACATACGTACACTCTCAAACGTACCCTCCCACTCCTCCAACTCATCCGTGCAGACCCGCGTGACAATATCCGGCATGGGGCGTGTGAGTACGAAGCTTGCGGGAGGAAGTGGAGTACTGTTTCAGGATTTCAAGAAGTCGGTATAAGCAACCATGCAAGTACAGAAAAGATGTTGGTGCACACGTGATGGATGAAGTCCTCTTCGACGTGCAGACAGAGCGCAGAAAGACTCCGCAGCTTGCGAGGACTGAAGCACAATAGAGCTCTCTTCGTTGACTTGAGGATACAGCGGATCCGGGGAGACGATGACAGCAAAGGAGGTGATAATACACCTCGCTTCGGTCTGCCCCCAGAATAAGTAAGTAAGTACTACACAAGCTCAGTCTTTGTAAGGCTTACTCGGCTTCCCAGAATAAATAAAACACCCGAGTACCAGTGGTCGTCGTCAGACTATGATCCTCATGCGTATATACGTCCCACACAATAGACTGTCCCAACTCCGTATCCTTGATCGGGACACTCGGGTACACAGCGTTGAACGCATCCTCACGGTGCAGGTAAAAGCAAGGTTTCCGCATCTGCCTTCCCCACCACAGGCTCGTTCTGTCGAAGCTGAAGATGGATCATCACCTTACCGCTTGGAGTCGTTGACCAGGATGCGTGAGGAGGTGTGCGGAAACGGGAATGGGGGTCCCTCCTGAGTTTTGTATCGCGGATTTGAGGTCGGAGGTAGACGCGGAGAGAGGGAGGGATACCGTCGTCATCTCTCTGCTCGGGCTGTGGACGTGGATGGAGGGGGTGTGGGTGGGCGTTTTGAAGGAGGGTGTCAATAGTAATAGTGATACAGCGGAGGCGGGGGACGCACGAGAGATGACTCTGATGTTCTAGATCTCCGGGCTGATCTCAGCCCACAGATCAGGCGGGATATCGATGTATCGTCCCGCACACACATCCAACTCTCTCGTCTGCGCAACGACACCATCCAAAATCACACTCGGGAACAACGACATCAAATCCTACACACCATCAACCTCAAGAACCCACAATACATCGGACTTTATCCACCTGATACACCCGACCGACGAACAAAAACCGAAGTGTTGTCCGAGTCGTTCCTGGCGACTCGATGGAGTGGATTTGGGCTGAGAGGAGCTTTGGAAGAGGGAAGTCATCGTCGTTAGTAGATGAGAAGATGAGAAGAGGTGAGAGATGACACCCGGCGACGTATTAGATAGGAGTCATATCATGACTCAGCGCGAGGCCCTGATTTGAGTGGGTGTTTCGGGCCCGGCGGTAGACAACTTCATGACAGCATGACGCAATGGCGAGAGAGAGCTTCGAGCAGGTGCAAAGTAATAGAGCACCTCCAAAAGAAAAGGTTTTTCTCGATGATCTTGCTAACCGGTCTTCAGGGTCAGTCAGCAGAACGTTTTCCGATTCAGTTGAAATTCCGAGTCCTATGAATATGTAACTCTAATCGTTTTAGCATCTGGCGGTCGTAGGATTCTTGACCGATACCCCTGCCCAGGATCCATCTCGTTTCACCGAGATTCGAACATCCCGATGGGCATTTTCTGCATCGCACAGTGGTACACGGACGTTCTTTCGAGGACACGAAGAAAACGAACCAAGAAATCCTTCCCTTCTGTCCGACTGAGATCATGATGTAGAACCTCGCTCGTCGGGTAAGTCAGAGAAGAACAGTCTGATTATCGTAGCGTTGAGCACGGGGTTAGTCTGATGAATACAAAGAACAGCCTGGCAATTGTGGATATCGTCGAGGTGACTCGATACTGAGGCTTGTGGGACTTGTTGACGCGTCGATACTATTTCACCCCCGCTCTGGAAAACTGAAAAATGTCTACGTGGCCCTTTTTCCGCAGGAACCAAGTCAGTCAAGATCATAATAGGCGACATAGTGTCGGACGTCGAAAGAAAGCACATTGCACGAGTTCTACGCGAGATTGTTTCAGCCTGCTTGCAGCGAAAGAACATATTTTTCTGTGGACCGCGGGTTAGTCGATACATCTCGATTCGAGCATTCCGATGAACTCGCACAGTGGTACACTAGGGGCTATTTCGAAGACACGAAGAAAACTGACCAAGGAATCCTACCCTTCTGTCGAAATGAGATCATGTAGAACCTCGTTGGGTAAGGCGGAGAAGTAAAGCGTGATGTTGGGTGCCAATGCGATGAATACAAAGGATAGCTTAGCAATCGTGGACATGGTCGCTGCTGCTCTTGGTCGCCCTTTGTGGTCCGGAGTCACGAATATTTTGTTTGCGTGGCCCCGGTTTTCTCTTTTTGTCTCATTCGGGTGCACATATGATTGGAATCTATTGCTTGTGGGTGTAGATGGTGTACTCATACGTGTTCCATCGTCTGATATTTACCCGTGGGAAAGTACACTCTCATGGCTCCCTTACATAAGCGAGTGCTCCACATATATGCAGCTAGATTTAAACCCCGACAAGTGTTACCACCATGCCCGAGCGCCTACCCTCCAACGACTATCCTCTAGGCTCTAATGAACATACCGCATATCAATCTTGTCTGGTCCTCGAAGGTCTTGGTAGCAGCTGGGGTGTGGTCATAAGTAACTTGGAAAAAGAGGCTTCTGAAGCGGTCATGTTCAAATTCAGTCCACAAGTTGCAGCACGAGTCCTGGGCTATGCACTTCGTCACTCGCCTTCCGTCGAAGGCAAAGCTCACCTGGTACAGGAAATTCTCAATTGCAATAATAATGGAGAGTTACTTGCCGGGTTGTCTTATCTATACGTCATGGGCATGATTAGAGTTTGTATGTCTTCACCTTCGTCCCACGGCGCGCAAGAATGACCATTGCAACTAGTCAAAAATCCGAAGGGTTCAGTACTAACGTCTTTGTCAAGTCATAGCTCCCGAGCATCATTTCGAGCAACGGCAGACAACATCGCTGCTGCTTTGGCGCAGCCGACTGTCAGTTCAAGCAAGGCTAAAGATCTGGTAAGCGCTATTTTTAGGCATTTTTTCTCAACTAAAAGTTCCTTAGGCATTGGCGCGAGACAACCATCGATGTATTGTGTCTGGGATTGTGGACCTTGTCAGTTACGAGGAAGATCCGATGCGATTCAATGAAGCACCCGAAGTTACTGCAGGAACTACATCGCTGGGTCACATATTCGGCCAATCGATAATGGACCATACAGCTGGAATGACGAGGGCCGCTCGTGCAAAAGTTCGTCTGCCTCCTTACGAATGTAGCATCATCCGATCTCAATTTGCCTGCCAGATGGAATGGGCCACTACCGCCGCAGCCGTTATCGAACGGTTTGCTGGAATTCCCATCCTCGAAGAGTTCAATCAAAATGATATTCACCGACCGGAGAATACATTCACGATAGCAGACGGCCTGCATCCTGCATTCGATAGGCTCTCCTTTTCTCTCTGTCCAATTGATGTAAGCGAATTGTCATTCATCCTCTTTCTTATGAACGTGAAACCTATATAGGATGATAACAATACATATGAAATTCACACTCATCCTCCAAACCGAAACGCTACATATAGACTTCCGAACCGAGTGACGCTCACGGATGCAACCAACGGAAAAATCCCTCTTCCCGACCGTCGTTACTTCCAACTGCACCACGCTTGTGCGACCATTGCTCATCTCTCAGGGGCAGGGGAGGTCGTGGAGCAGCTGTTCCGAGATATGGAAGACATAAAGGTCTTAGCAGAGGATGGGGGATCCAATCACCTTTTGTCTTTGGCGCTTTCCTCACGTTTGCAGGCACTGAGCGTTTACTGAATGGAATTCAAGCTGCTTTGTTCTGACTCAAATTTGCATTCGAGATCGTCGTCGTCATGTTTGTTCATAGCCATTTAATAAATGATTCCTCGTTCACTTTTTTGACGCCGTCCCACCGGTTCTCTGGGGGTGGTAAAAGAAATGTTGCGAATGCACTCCAGTAGTCCTGCTGCAGTATATACGGAAGCTACAGTACTGGAGTGAAGGAGAAAGTCGCCGTACATTTTGAAGTTTCCTTCAGAGATCCAAGAGTCGTGCTGAGTTTGCGGGGAAACAGAGAGTCCTTCGCTCGGCTGCGTCAATGCACGTTCTCAGTTCCCCCGAGGTAAACACATGAGTATAAATGACAGAAAATCCAGAAGGGCTTTAGCAGGGGATACAATAAAACCAAGCTTGCCCTTGCAAAGCTGCTACGACAGCATCGCAAACCTTGTCATTTAGAAGATAAAGAGAACTATGACAAGAAGATTTTTACTGGCTTCTGGAAATTTAATGTGGGTGAGCAGATTCTCCGTGCATAGGTTTGGAGCTTCCTGGATTGGCCATGAAGCTGAACACTGAAGCTTCGAAGACACATGAAAGTGGAGTCAGGAACGTTCGACGAGTATCCAAGTATTCCTTGTGTCGACAATGACTAGAAGACAGAAAGTATGAAACGGGGGGACCCTGTACCTACGAAAGAATCAGAAAATCTAGATGCGGAAAACTATGACAAGAAGACTTATACCAACTTGTAGAAATTTAACGTGGGTGAGCAGATCTTCCATCCTTAGGACTGGCGCTGCTGGGACTGGCCACGAACTTGAAAGTTGAAGCTTCGAGACCATATGCCCAGGAACTTGTTATTTCGAACGGACGTGCGCGTCTTCGAATCTTCTTTCTTCAATGATCGCCGAACTTTGAATGAAGGGGTCCAAAGCATGATACTTCGATTCGACTTGTGTATGTCGTATCCAAGTATTCCTTGTGTCAACAGCTAGAACTAAGAAGGCAGAGGACATGAAACGGGGGTCCCTACCGGTGACTTCGCGAACTCGGACGTGCGCCACGGTGAAATCCCATGAAACCGCCCGAGACCCGCTTCGGTAACTAAATGGCGACGATGCATCATTTCTTGACACGGCTTTGTCGTCACCGGATGGGGAGGTCGCGCTTTGGCTTCTATCTGCGGGACTTGTTGTTACAGCCACAGTTTGGGAGGGAACGCAGCAGCCTCAAGGCGTACTAGCTCAATCCAAGCTGGAGGTTCACTGAATAGCGGGAACCCCGGACATGGGAGGCAGTCCACACAGTTCTCCGATTCTAGATTCGTAGTCGTGGAGGGAGTAAATGACAGAGCGAACAGAAGAGATGGGTAAATTCTCTATTGTGTCCCCCCAGATCATGACGATTGTGTTTGGCCTGGGAATCAATTTAATACGTGGTGGTGTGGGGGTTAGTACCGCGAGTGGCGTCAGGATGTGTGAATGCCTCCACTCTTGGCCCCGCGATTGCGATCAGAGAAGGGCCTGGTGGCTTGGAAGTGTTGTGGCGGGAGCATTTTGCGTGCTGGTCGAGAGCCGGGAGCATGGACGAGTGTCGAGCATGGACGAGTGTCCCGCTCCTGCTACGAAGCTTATCGGTGTATGGCAGGCGATGTGCGACCCTTCTGTGGGCGCTCAGTCACCAGATTGAGTAGAAACAGCCGAGCATGCGGTAGTGAGCCTCGGCTCTAGCTAGATAGAGTAGCGTAATAGAGTACGGGCACCAACGGCACCTAGAAACCCGTAGGCATTCATGACCAAAACAAAAGATGCGTGGGACAGCGCAGGAGACAGCGACCGCGATTGTAATAGAGTTGTTTGCGTAAATGAACGGGGGCGAATGACCAACCTTTTCGATGTCATCCTGTTGAAAAGGTACGGCCAGAGCAATAAAGGACACCAAGGTTCTCACTGTTAGCACCAAGGGGATGTCACCTGTCTTCAGAATAGGACTACGAGATTGACTCTGAGTCACAAATAAGCCGAGTCTTTTTGCGTGCGTCCGAGTAAGCCGCTCGCTTGTGATTGGATACAGAGAGATGTAGCCAATGAGAATTAAGCAGTGATGATGAACAAATAGCGTGGCGTGCAAGTCAATTTAGGGCTTGTTTCGGCTTCATTTTTTACAATGGTCAGACTTACATACAATAGCATATGAACTGGCTCTTTGCACGCTTTCTGCATAGTCGCTGAGGGTGATAAGAATTCTGAGGTGGTCGTTTGTGATCAACCAGATATCGGACCGAGCAGCTCGGAACTACCCGGAGGACAATTAGGTTACTTACTATACTTCCTTTCAACCAACGCAACGGGATATTGCCTGTCTCGAATCTGTTGCACATTCCGTGTATGTACACGTTGGCCAAATTATGCAAATCTCATATTCTGCGCCTAAAAGTCCTATCGACCACGAAGCGGAGGTGGACTCTTTTCAAGCCACCCTTCATAAGATTCCTTCAGTCTCTCAACACGATTTTCCTCATACTGATTGTTCGTGGGTTACCTTCCGTCTGGCTCCTGATACTTGACAGTTATCGCTCGCTTTGTATCACCCGAGTTGCTAGGGTGTCATCCCGGGCCCTGTGTAAATTGGCCAAGCCAGCATCGTACCCCTCCGATGATGATGGTTCATTATCCCTCTACTTTCTCCTTCGGGACGTTTCATAATGAGCGTTATGCTCACTCTCATCCTGTGGATGCTGTGTGAATTTTCCTTATACCCATTCCGAGCTGGTACGTGTCACGTACTCAATCGACCGCAGCCTTCCCGATCTCTCCTTTCTCACATCATATTGCATTGTTGAGTCTATGTGCCCGCTGTCCTTCGCTCAGCCAGATGGCTACTAACATGGTCGTACGCACTACTACCCGTGCTTCCTGATTCTGACAGTTTCCAGTACTGCCAAAGGCCTTCTGCTGTAAGGAGATTTCGAGCTAGACTCGTCTCAGCCTCAGATTACTGAAGGTTACGACGCAGATGAGGTACCCTAATTTCATAGTATGGATACCCTCAAACACATGACAAAGGTGCCAAGACGATCCTCATCTGGCTCGCCCATACTCCGACCCGTTTCATGTGCTTGATTCCCTAGGACCGTATCACTTCGCCACATTTCTGGTTCTCGGGTTGTGAAATAAAACACCTCACCGGAGAGGTTTTCCCGCTGTGTCTTTCGACTGCAGCTCTCAACAAAAAGTGAATCTGAATCGAGTGCATTGGTTAAATAGAATACGTTGAAGGCCACAGCATAGATGCGCCTCACCATGGTCCATTGTGAATTCTCAATGGTCCTACGTACTTTGTATTGAATACCGGCGTAATTCTATTCGACGGGCGGCGAGCCTCATATCTGGATCTGTAGGTACACAACGATCCAGATAAGGCTTGCGAGTTGTTGATGCGTCAATTTACTGAAAGGGGGGATGGATGCCTACCAGAGTCTGGAAGATGTCAGTGTCAGAGCGATGATTCTCCATCTGCGGCTAACTTGGGATATTTCCCAAGGGGCATGGCAGGGATCCCAAGAGTCTAGCGATTCGCCGCAGAAACGTAGCACAAGAAAGCTCCAAGAAATGCATATAGAGCGCATAAAACGGAATATTGTTTTTGCAGTTATGACGATTTCCACTCCTTCTGTTTCCATTTTCCAGAACGGGAGCGAGTTGAGGACCTCGCAGGCATGAGACATCCGTGTGTCGACTACCGCCAGTGCTGACTCGTAGCTTTTACGGACTACAATGTGAAGGTGCTCTTTCTCTGCCGGAATGGGTCATTTTTTTTTGACCTTCGTCTTGACCTGCGAGCTCTTCGATACGAGTTAAGGAGGACATGCATCTTCAGAACTGGAGATGGTGGTCGTTGTTGCTGTGCAAGTCGTCTTTTAAGTTTGAAACTTTGGAAGGAGGACAATTATCAGCAACGTGCGAGCTTTCAGTACTGAGAGCAAGGAGAAAGGAAGAACGAACGACAGACGAAGAGAGCCATTGCAACGAAAACTTGGTGACATGTTAATGGTTTGATCAGCCCGTTTTTGCATCATGAAAGATGAAAGCCGCGATTTTTCGTAGTCCACAGTCAGATATATACTATCACATTAAAGGAATCAGCCTAAGGCAGGAGACAAGTCTAGATATTGCTCCATACTGGGGTGACCTCGAGAGCGATATTCCGGCCTGGTTCCGACGGGTCTTCAATACTAAACTTTAAGGGAGATGTCCGAAATAAAAGCCATCGCATCATGCGATTCTCGCTTCACAATTATCTTGTGAGGAGAACAAAGGAAAAGGGAGAAAGGCAAGCAGCTCCCCGAGAAGACGGGAGAAAACGGAACGTGGCCGGCCCGATCCAACCACGTACGTCACAATAGGGTGACTGGGCATGTGGGCGTGACATATCGTTCTTTTCTCCAACTATCGAACAACGACCCGCTCATTTACGACTCTCAATTTTTCGGCATGGCTGGAAGCATCTACTCTTACTTCCTCACCCCTCCATAAAACCTCTCGGCTCTCATCGTCACCGTACCAACAACGGCTTTGGACAGATATGCGTCATCGCGTACTGGTGCTAAGCCATCGTGCGCGGAGCTTTGCGATATTGCATGCCTTCAAGTCGGTGTCCAGAATGTTAGGGGCTGACTATATGCGCGTGTCTTCGATACGGTGCCTCTGATGAGAACGGTGCGAGCCTCATGGTGATATTCGGGGCAGACGCCTCATTGGAGAAGCAAGGTCCGTGATCCCAGCATCATCTTCCTCGCTTTTTGACCGACGCCGGGACCAATCACCAGACTCCTCCGCGCGTCTCGTTTGGCGCCAAGCGGTTAGATGTTTCGCGTTGTGGCCCCCTTGCTTAAGCGCGGTGCAGTGCGGAGATCGACGACAGCACGCTATATGCGCCATCTACAGCATTTCCCCCACCCGCCACTCACCCTTCTCGTGCTCAGAGGCTAACCTTGTCATCGCGGGCTATCAAAAGGGCGCCACCTCCCTGGTATAGCACCGTTTGGTCCATACAGTCACATTCGTGGATTTTGCGGTCTCAAGCGTCGTGCCTGTTCTTCTCCATGCATATCACCATTTTCCTGCTCCCATTTTGATGCACGGGGACTGTATCCATAGGTTCTGCTTTGTTCAAGTTGCACGGCCTATCTGACACGCGGGGCCTATAGGAACTGTACACACTCGTTCATTTTCCCGCATCTGCTAACAGTGTGTATGCGAGTTGCTTATCGTGGAACATATCGTGCAGTGGTCAACCCAGCGAGCTCGAGGTTCGATTCCTCCTATGCACCTGCGACCACAGAATGTCCATGTGATTTTTTTAAGTCCTTCTACTTCTTCGAGTGTTGATTCCACGGTGTAAATCTCACTGAGTGAGTGGAGTACTAGATTAGTGGCTATAACGATACTACGGGTTCGACTCCCCTTCTCCAATTGCATCGTTAGTTTCTTTGAGATTTTTAAAAAAAAAAGTAAGGATACGCGACTTACGTTGTGTATGATTTTGGAACGACAAAGCTGGCATTACTCCTTAATTATCTCGTACAGATTTTATGCCATTCGCCTCACACGTGCAATGGTGGAAACCAACAAGCTAAGCCGCTAACCATACATTGCGGGGACCGCTCCCCTTCAATCAAAATACACATAACATACAGCAACATCACAAGCCTCCTCTCTCCTTACAACAGCAGAGGTGTGGTTCAGCTGGAAATTTCCCATAGATGTTTCACAGTGAGAAACGGTGTCGAAATGCCGAGGTTCAATACTATTTCACCATGAACGACCACTACTGGAGATACTGCCGTCAGTGGAATATTGGGCTTCCAGAGTGCTCAAATACGTTGACTTTTATTCGCAGCACTGTGTTACTCTACTACAGTGGTATCGGATTACTAAGCCTCGTTATCTTTCGTACACTGCAATGTTATGAGGAGAAGTATCTCTTCAACAGGTTTTGTACTCCCCCGTGCTGGGGTCGACTTGTTGCGTCACAGTCGGTGAGACTTGGTCAGGATGAGTATATGTCAGCAATCTATTAGAATTCCTTCATTAGACGCTACAATAAAGTGTCATTAAGCATGTAGGCGGTCGCCATAATTAAACTAGGACATTTCTGAAATGCTTAACGCTATAGAATAGATGTCTAATTTTTACCTACAAAAATGCATTAGGGACCTCTGATGGTCCATGATTTGGCTTCCTCCGTTCTGATGGAAGTCTAAAGAGTGTATATTAATCGGGCATAACTATGGGTCAGAATGGTTTTCCTGATGTTCGCAGAGTGACCAGGTGGTAAACGGTTCTATTATTTAAAAATACTCTGCCAGACGTTCCACTCCAGTCCACCTCGCACAGCGCTACGATATACGAAGCGCTGCGATGGCCTACCGCTTCAGCGATATCTTCCCCCCCTTCCTCTATCCGGGACTCTTTTAGGTTCATCATCAGGAATGGGGTCGCCATCCGTCTCCACGGCCCACTCAACATGGTGAAGTATCGCCCCTTCACGAATATTGTAACTGGACAGCTTGCGGTCCGATAATAGCCACTCTCCCTCATAATTAAAATATTGACCAACAACCGGTATTCCCTTACAATCGTGCACCATCTCTGCTATGTCTAAGACTAAGCCAGAGTGAGGCACCGTCACTGGTACCTTTTCTCCGGTAAGGGTTTTTACATAAATAGTCATCTTTTGAGGCGGTCCTAGTGGCGGTTCAGCCTTTACTGGTGACGAAATAGTAAGTGTTGTGAAATAGGGGATCAAGTTCATTCCCAGTATGTATGCATAGTGTTCAAGCCAATAGTATTGCGCTTGGCTGAGCTCTGCAAACGCATGAGGATCTACACTACAGTACCTACTTATATACTAAAGGACTGTTTACTAGAACTTTCTATACCTTTCCTCAATCTTCTTCCTTAATAAGACAGATCGGCATGGTGCCGGATTGCCATATTCCAACAGTAAGCACGCACGAGAGATGACCTTGATGTTATGAATTTTATGACTAATATCCGACCACAAATCCGATGGAATATCGGCATATCGTCCAGCACATATATCTATCTCATTGGTTTGAACAATGATAGACTGTTCATTGATGGTTGGGAAATGATGGAGAAGGGTAGCAATCAAATCCTGTGTGGGACGTAGCCTATTAGTGCATATTAATATATCAACAACTTTCCAGATGCTCACCTGATAACGAGTGACTTCCCGCCTACGAACCAACACTGTGATCGTATCATCTGTGGCGATGATGTAGTCCTTGGATTGAGTAGCGCCCATTGGTGGTGGATGAGGGAGAAGAGATGGCAAGTGTAAGAAGCAAGCCTCATGTGAAGCACGTTACCCACTGCACTTAAATCTCATCTTGTGACGGAACCACCCAGATACTGATAGACGCCCATTGAAGTGATGGTCTCGGACTCACTGAACAACCCCAACATAACCATTCTTCAAGAAATGGTGGATTGAAGCAAGCAATTACGATATAATGGATAGTCAACAATAGGCCTGTACCTGAATCACAGCAGGAAAATATTCAGAAGGATTTATAGGGATCACCACAACGTAGTATACCCCATGATCTTCATGAATGAAGACGAATCTGGTGCAGAAGGGCATAAAACTATGGACAAAAATTACTTCGAGTCTATCTGTGTTTCAGATCGAATTTTATGCGGTTCTGATGAATCATTCCTATATGCTACAACGGGCTCACAATCTATCCGTATTCTAGTATGGCCATTCTGTATACATTCTACAATTCGAAATGGCATCATAGACCGTCGTACTTTCAAAGATGGATTCACCATTCCCGAGGACAGACACCGGGTATCATCTCTGCCCCAACCTCCGAATCTCCCCGAGATTTCTGGCAGTTCTTGCACCTCTTCTCGGTTGCATCGTCTTGAATCACGACGGAAATCAGCATACTGCTATAGCCGATAGCAACATACGCATACTCTAATCTTTGTCCCTTACTTCTGTCTCCACGCAGGCCAATGTCTAGTGATTGATAGATTTACCGCGGTCCTTATCCACGCGTATCAGTATATGGCTCACGTTTCTATGCACGAAGACTATCCATAGATTCTGCTTTGCCCAAGTCGCATTCACCTATTTGCCATGCGGGCGTACGGCAACTCTTCACACCCGTTCAGTTCTCTGCTAACAGTAAGCACGCGAATTGCCTATCGTGGAACACAACGTGCAGTCGTTAACCTAGCGAGCTGGAGGCTCGATTCCTCCTGTGCACGTATCTATCTGTTTGGTCTCATTTTTCAAGTCCTTCTACTTCTTCGCGTCGTGATTCCATGATGTGAATCTCATCGAGAGTGGAGGACTAGATCAGTGGCTATAACGATACTATGGGGTTCGATTCCCCTTCTCCAATTACTAGGTTGTGTCAGTTTTTTGGAGTAATGATACACGAATTAGTTGTGTATGATGTTGGAACGAGAAGGCTGGTATTCCTCCTTCATCTCGTAGAGATTTTTGTGCCATTCGCCTCACACATGCAATGGTGGAAACCAACAAGCTAAGCCGGTAATCATACATCTCGGGGACCGCTCCCCTTCAATAAAAATACACATAACATACAGCAACATCCCAAGCCTCGTCTTTCCACACGCTCACCTCCCAACCTCCATCCCACCCCACTCCACCACCCTAAAAACCTCATCCCCCATCCCACCCCCATGCCCATCAACCCCCACAACCCCCTTCCAAATATCCACACTCTCAAACGTCCTCGTGAGCGCCCCCTCCCACTCCACCAACTCATCCCCGCCGACCCGTGAGAACAACATGAACACGCGCGTGACGATGTCGGGTTTGGGCGATACCTCGAGGGGCGCCGCGTGTGAGTACGAAGCTTGGGGGAGGAAATGGAGCGCGACGTAGTTGTGTTTCAGGATTTCAGGAAGCCAGTATCTGGCCATAGTGAGCAACCATGCAAGTACGGAAAAGGTCTTGGTACATACGTGATGAACGAAGTCCTCGCTTCGACGTGCAGACAAAGCGCAGAGAGCGCTCTGTCGAGGTACTCCGCAGCTTGCGAGGAGCGAAGCACAACAGAGTTCTCGTTGTTGACTTGGGGATACATCGGATCGAATGGGACGACCGTAGCGTTTCGAGGAGACGATGGCGGCGAAGGAGGTGATAATACACCTCGCTTCGGTCTGCCCCCAGAATAAGTAAGTACTACACAAGCTCAGTCTTTGTAAGGCTTACTCGGCTTCCCAGAATAAATAAGACACCCGAGTACCAGCGATCGTCGTCAGACTATGATCCTCATGCGTATCTACGGCCCACACGATAGACTGTCCCAACTCCGTGTCCTTGATCGGGACACTCGGGTACACAGCGTTGAACGTCCAAGAATCCACGAGCGATACCCTCACGGTCACGTGTATCGGGTGGGGCGAGAACAGGTATATCACAGGCTTCCTCATCCGCCTTCCTCCAACTATCGGAACGCTCCCAGGAATCACAGCAGGCTCGTTCTGTTGAAGCTGAAGATAAACCGTCGCCTTATCGGAAATACCGTACTCTGATAGCTTGGAGTCGTCCTTCAGAGACTGACCGTCATACGCGAGGACTTGCACGCGAACGGGGGTCCCTCCTGATTTTTGTATGACTGCTTTGAGGTCATAGGTAGATGCAGAGCTCGGGAGGGAGACGGTTCGTGTCTCTCCGCTCGGGCTTTGGACGTGGATGGATATTGACGGAGGGGGTGTTGGCGGCCGTTTCGGAGGAGGGCCTAGAAGGGGTGTCAATATTAATAGTGATACAGCGGAGGCAGGGGACGCACGAGAGATGACTCTGATATTCTGGATCTCCGGGCTAATCTCCTGCCACAGATTAGGTGGGATATCCACATACCGCCCAGCACACACATCCAACTCGTTCGTCTGCACAACCACACCATCTAAACTCACACTCGGGAACAAACCCACAAGTAACGTCACCAAATCCTACAATCATCAACCTCAAGTTCAAACCAGCAAAAACAAGATCTCAGAATTTACGTACCTGATACCATACTGCATCCGACCTCCTTACAAAAACTGAGGTACTACCATTCGTGGCAACGAGGTAGTCCTTCGACGCGGTAGTTTTCCCTGTTTTTGGCTGAGAAGAACTTGAGGGAAGGCCTTGGAAGAGGGAGGTCATCGTCGTAGATGTGAGAGTGACACCCGCCGATGTCTTAGATAGGAGTCATGTGATGACTCAGCGCTCAGCCCTGATTTGAGTTTGTGTTTCGGACCCGGTGGGGCATGGCATGACAGTCAAATTCACAATGGCAAATAAGAGCTTCGAGGAAATACAAAGTGGTAGAGTACTCTGAAAGCGACGAAGCTTTCCCGATCTTCAGAGTCAGTCAGCGGAAAGTTTTCCGAGTTATTACAAATGTGACTCGAATCGTTTTGACGTCTTGGGGTCATAGGATTCGTGACTGGCATCCCTTGGGTAATATCCATCTCGTTTCACTGAGATTCGAGCATTCCGATGGACAGTTTCCTGTTCGCAGTGGTACCCCAGGGGCTACTTCGAGGACGCGAAGAAAAGGGGCCAAGCAATCGCTCTCGTCTGTCGAGTAGAACTTTGGGTAAGCCAGGGGAGGAGAGCCTGAATATCTTGACGTTGGGTATCAATCCAATACATACAAATAACAGCCTAGCAATTGTGGACATGTCTGAGGTCACGAAAGTCGAATCTAAAGCTTTTGAGACTTGTTGATGTATCGAATTGAGTGGGGAAATGAGGGATGGACGCCCACCAGAGTCTTTAAGATGCCATAGAGATGATTCTCCACCTGCGGCTAACATGGGATATTGTTCAAGGCACGTCACAGGGATAGTGGTACGCGAAGTAATAAATACTCAAATAAATCCCAAGTTCCGAGGGAAGATATCCGTAAGCCGAGTTCCGGCCACCAAGAGAGATCCGTAAGGGTGTTAAGAAGCACTAGGCGTAGTCATGAAGCAATTGAATGGTAAGCGCTAGGCGTAACCTATCAATAAGGCTTGGATCACACAATTTAGGGGACTTCGAAAAGCAATAAAATTAGCTTGAGATCTTCTTAATACAATTTATGTACGAATTTATATATTAAGGGAATGTCTGAGTCACTATTATTCTATAATGTTCCGTAATATCCTAGTATCAGTACGAACTCAAGAAAGTAATGAAACATGAGCGAGTCATTGTTAAGACCGAGAAGCCCGCGCACACGCAACTGTTGACTCATGGATCGAGTTAGCAGGTACCCGATATCCATAACAGCTCAGAAGGTGACATGAATCCCTCTCAGCGGTATAGAGGCATTGCCACAGAAGCATTGCCACAGAAGCAGGAAACCATATACTTACGACAGATAATATTTTCTGCCTCGGTACATCTATTTAGCTTGTCACTGGGCATTTTTTGAAGAAGATGCATGAACGTAAAGCCTTTACGATATAGGGTAACAAGCCTCATAGATTCACTATCTTGTTATGGATATCGGGGGTTTTTTCTGGCTTGAGTATGGGTCAACACATGCTTACTCTCGGACTTCTCGGTGTTGACCTCGGCTTACGCGCATTTTCTCTTACCTTCTCTATTCTTCCTGTAGATGCTAGAATATAGCAGATCATTGTAGAATATTAATGGATTCGAATCCTCTAGTATATAAACACTGGCGCTGGCCATTCAATGGCTTCCTGACTATGCCTAGCGCTTGTCAGAAACCTTGTTATTTACACTTAGCGCTTGCTAACGCCCCGTTAACTATACCTAGCGCTTCTTACCACCCTTACGGATCCCTCTTGATGGTTGGAACTCGGCTTATGGACATCCTCACTCAAGATTTGGGATTTACTCAAGTATTTATTAGTTCGTGTATTACCCAAAATACCCTGATTCTTAACACACTTCCGTGCGCTACGCAAAATATTCAACCAATATATATATTACGCAATACTTACCAGTTGAGAATAGGTGGGAAGAACTTTGAAATCAAGCCCTGGTAGTAGGGCTTCACCGCATCCACGTCTACCGGAGTATCACTTTTGCTGTATAAGTCGTATGGATTGAAAGCTCGAACAGCGACGAGAGACGTCTCATCCTCCTCATTCGTAAGGTGAGAGTAGGCCCCCTCACGATGCCATCTGATGCAAATTATCAGGGTCGATGACTTCAGACCCAAAAACAAATGCAACGTACGGGTAGAAGCTATGATACCTGATCATAGCGAGGCCTTCTTTGGGCAAAGAAGACTGATCTTTGAAAACGTTGTAGAGGTACTAAACGCCAAGATTAGTACTTATCATCGAGGACAAATACAGGAGTGTGACAAACTTCATCATGTCCCCATGAAAGCATCACGTTGTCCAGGCCGCAGTGTGATTTGTACATCCCATATTCTGTCGAATAGATAGGGTGGGAGGCATCTGGGTTTGCCTTAAAGGTCTGGGGGTAGATAATCCTGTCCGAAAAGCCACACCCTACGACAAACGTATCCTAGTACATAAAAAACATCAGCATCAATGCACTAATATTGTCATGCTAGTAACGCACACCAACGACATCCCATTGACCCCTAATGTGATGATGCGTATCAAGATAGGCACGCGCACTAGACAACGAGAAGCTACTCACTCTGAGCCGAAAAGGAAAAGCAGTTTCCCCAAATCATGCACGAGTCCTGTGACTTGCATCCACTCTGGTTTCCCATCACGGCGTATAGACTCGGCGGTTTGGAGCAGGTGGTCGATTTGGGAGAGATCGATCTGTGGAGTGGTCAGAATATGAACGCGGGAAGAGAAGGAGAGAAGTACATCGGGGTCCGACTCGTCTACAAGCGTGTTTAGTAGCTCGAGAGCCTCCCATACTCCTAGACCGCGGTTGATATTAAGAATCGAGAGGGGTATCGTAGAATGTGCGCACCCATTCTTGCGCGTACAGTGTTCTTCAAATTCTGGCGCGCTTCTATGTTGTACTGAACAGTCTGTTTCTCTGCAAGATCGAATGAAGATGGACAGCAGAAAGAATAATTTCACAGACATACCGTGTTGCTCCCGGTAGAATCCTTTAACACGGTCGCATGCATCGTTGTACTGTCGGAAACGTGTCTTGTCAACGCCTTTATCGAACTCGGAGTTACTGTCCCACACGATAGTGGACGCCTTAAGGATGTTTACTGATAACAGAGCTGGTCAGCCATATCTGTTCAGTATAATGAGTAACATCAACCTCTATCCACGGCGTCCGAGATAGCGTCAAAATCATTGAAGGTGGTCGACATGGTAGAAAACTGACCAGCTTCAGGGGGATCATTGCGGAGCCCTTTATATACGTAGAGGTCCTTCCTGATTAATGATGGAAACCAACAGTTTAGGGGACGAGATCCACAACGTGAGTACGCACTGAGAATAGCCGGCAATTAAGGTCCGTCGATCTGAAAAAAACCCGGCCCGCAGGCACTTGTTCCAAGGCTAAAATTGTAGTCAGCTGCATTTCCCGGTCCTTGTTCAGCGAAACCTTGAAGGGGACTTGGAAGACCAATACAATGGGTTCAGTTCTGGACTGTACGGTTTCAGAGTGTGGTGCGCCCTAAGTATAAATGCCTATACGCATGATCGTTCATCTGGAAGTCATACGGCGTTGCCCGTTATCATAGTGCGACAAATTTACGTTACATTTTTGGACTAGCTCCAATGTATGCTTTGAGGTGCGAGATGTGGCGAGAACGGGTGATTTTTTCCCTTCCCGAGTGGACGTGTCAGTGGCCGCTGGACTTGAACTGGGATTTATCCTTGGAGTGTCGTCATTCCAAGCTTTGTATTCAATTTTAGAACTTCGACAGACGGGGTCGTGACCGAGGTCAAGGTCTGCTGACGCACAAAGAAAGAAGCCGTAAAGCTTGTTGGATATTGAGGATGCTGTGGACTCATTAGAAGTTCGAGGTGGTAGTCGATTATCCAAGCGACACATTTTAGGAATGAGACGTGACTGCCATATTGCCGCTGGCCGTATGAGTATGGCTCTTTCATCTCCTATTGAAAATGCTCTGAGGGTGTAAAGGTAGCGCTGTGAAGATCCGGCGTCATCATACCTAAATTCTTTCAAGAGCACTGTCATCTTATCTGATATCAAAACTGCGGATTATAACAGATAAAGGTACCTACCTCATTGTCGTTTTGATGTTTCCTAGTGATGGTATATGAGGGGTCGGATGAGGACATCGTAACAAACTTGAAGAGCAAATCAGAGCAGGACCGTCAAGTAGATTGTGAGGTCAATCCAAGCGGTAGATAGTACGCCGGCCGGATAAACTTCAAGCAACATGTTGCATGCGCCCCACGATGGGATAGGCAAGTTCTGGATGTAGAAGAAACGTATATTAGATCTCGTGCAGTTGAATGGAACCGTTCCCAACGGCTTATAATACCCCGTCTATATTTCGCAATCATCAGTGGCCAATGGTCCATGGTCAAAAGATATCGATAAGGGAAGTCGCTAGTTTTGGAAGACAGTGTGAATCTTGAGACAAAGATATTGAGGATACTGTTCGATAAAGAGATCGCGTGCTCGATAGTTATCCTCACGGTACCAGCGGTATAGAACCAATGTGACTCCCATTCATCGAGCCCATGCCCAATCTCCCCATGGGATTTCTTTAGAGGAGGTCATCAGAAGAAGAGTTTCCTAGGGATTGAATTATGAACCTTATTTTGCTGCTGGAGAAGATACGAAAGTTTAGCTTTACCTCATCGAAGGGTCGTACCGGCGGTAATTCCAAGAAAAGGTCGTTAATCTGTACCGTCTCGTAAGATGAGGAAGAAATACGATAATCAACGGTACTCACAGCCCCGTACATTTGTCACGCGGTCGAAATAAAATCGCTACGAAAGCGCTTTCCCCCAAATATGCGGTACACTTCAGCCGCCGCTCACACGACAGTCATGTCCATGTGAGTGTGTTTGTTGATTCGATGCTTGTGTATATCTCGACAAGGATGTATGAAAAATGACAGCCTGAAGGGAATATAACATCTTGACCACGGCACCAATCACAGAGGCGAACGGCTGATGTGCTTAGTACATGCCGTCCGACTGATTTCCGATGAATACGGATGGATGGGCAATGACTAAGCGATTGTGGCAGAAGAATCTCAGTTCTAAGACTTCAAACGTATTTCTGAGTTGTCGTCGAGAGTGTACAACCAAGAATCGTCTATGCGTCGAGATAGGAAAAACAAGAATCCGCTAGATCCATCTCTTAGTACCACATGATCATCCTCATTCATCAGTAACATGACGCTGGTAAGATAAACAGATAGATAAGCGGCGTAAGATTTAACAGAATACAGCCTTAGCATTCTCGGCAAAGGGCACGAACGACGGCAGGAAAAGACAGTCTTTGGTCCCTTTGAGTATTTATATTATCAGCAGAGTCCAGGGTCAGCACGTAGCATAGAATAGGGACCAGCAATACGGACATGATAGCGCCTTTCATCCTTGCGTTCTCGAAGTAGAACCGTTCACTAGAATACGTCTTGACTGTCACTAGAAGATGAGCGCTTGAGCATGCGAGGATTACACTGGTGAACAGGAGTTCATATGGGGAGGTTTCTGGTCTGTGATGTTGGTATGTGGCAAAGAGCACGCGGTAGGGAAGGATGCCTTAAGGATACAGAAAGACGGATGCCACGTGTCCATGCAGCGGACCGGACCGGATGCCACATGGTCTCTCGTACTACCCAGTTCCTTTAACTTCCTTTCCTCGCCGCAGCGAGCGAGGGTGCGCAGGGTGTCCACCCTCGTATTTTCCCAGGATCCGAATCGTGCATGAGTCTTCATCGAAATCTAAGTGCAATATCTTCGGGCTAAAAAAAAGTAAAGATTTCACTTATTTCGGCCGCTATAATGATGCTCTACAGCTCTCCCCTGTCTAGCAGGTGGGAAACCGATTTGTTGTCTGGTGGCACCTCTACAGCTATCACACCCCATAATAACCGGTTGTTCTCGGTTCATGTTTTTACATAGCTGGTCGTCACCGTTTCAAGCGCTGTATCCACCTGGAGTCGCCACATCTACACGGTTGTCGACATCGCCTCTGCGTCTTCCTTCTGGCAGCATCCCTCCTGGTGTCTTCTTTGAATCCATGAGCAACATCCCTAGATCCTAGATCCTATCTGACGCGCAAGTTCCTGATTATGCGGGCGCACGAAGTCTTGCAAACTCTCGACAACATAAATCGACGATCGTTTCTGATGGAATATCTGCGACACGACTCGCTCCACAATTTGACAATGTCGTGGAAACCTGTGCCTCTGTTGTGCACATACTACTCGGGAACACCTTTGGTTCAACAGCATATTCTGTCGAGTCTATCTGTTTGCAACGCTGCGGCACTCCCACCTGAAAAAATCGCATTATTTCCACCAGAAACGTTTTTTCCAATGAAAAGCGCATGTTCGTACACATAGCCTTATACACAATTGCGTACCCTTTGTTTCTCCGCTATTTAAAGCTTGCTGAAATGTCCAGCAGTCACCATTCCTCTCACCCAGTCGAATTCCTACTGCATCATTCCATATGAACGCCCTTCCCGAAAGATATTCCCTTGAAGACGTCGTCGAATTTGTGGACGATAAGCTTCGTGAAGAATCTGAGCGCGCTAATCACCGTATGACGATATCGTTTCCGTCATTTTCCACTCCCGCCCACATCCCCGTCATCTTACGCCATCCTCGTTACAGCGCCTACAAACGTGTCTTGCTTCCTTCACTAGAATTCGAGGACCTCAACGAACTGGCGGTGCTCCTTCGGGATTCTGATATATCCAGTTTACCCCACGATGGGGATTTCGTGGAATTCGCTTTGCATAATCCCATATTCCGGTCCATTCACATTCCACCGCTCGATGCGCGTCCGCCTGATTTCCGAAAATTGGTTTTGCGCAACATCGCCTTGATAGACCTCCGCCTTTGGTCAGATGTTTTAAGGCCTTTTGTTCGCCTGGCATTTTGCGATATCAACGAAATCACTCTAATGGGCCCTGGGAGAAGCTCAGTCCCCACGTCCTGGGCTGAGAATATCATGGCGCTAACTATTTGGAATGTATCTATACCTCGAGATACATTATCCGAGATCATATTCTCCTGTTTGAAGCTGGATATTCTTATTCTTGGACATCTTCGTCTTACCGCAAACGAAGGCCTCGCCAGGACATCAGCCCAAGCAGCAAGTCATGTACACGAGCTCAAGGAGCTTTCCCTCATCAATTTCCCGCGTGCTCATATGGCTGATTTCCTTAGAATGATGCGATTATTCTCCCGAGTCAAGATCTCCGTCCATAGCCTACGAAAGCTTATTGTTGCTATGGACCCGACACCAAACTCGGTTCTCAGCGTTGATCTAAAACATGAGCTAAAAGCTCTGCTCAGGGATAATCTTCTCCGACGTAGCGGGGACGCTTCGAGCATGCTCAAGGAAGTGCGCGTGGTCTGTGAAGCATTCGATGGATACAGTAAGTGCCCTATGTTGTCTTCGTGAGCTGTATCTTATACGTGGAGGACAGTTTGCGGCAATGTACTGTCACAGATATCACTCACGTCTTTGATCCACCACTCTAGACTATCGAAAATTACTGTGGAGCTCTGGGACAAGCCGACGATACCCGTTCAATTGTTAAGTCGTATAGTCGGTGGATTACCAACACATGCCTCGCTGTGTATCATCTTTGCTACAAGCGGAAATGTGCCGATGGAGCTGAAGAACTTAGACAGAGCAATTCTGGAAAGGTACGAGAAGGGAAGACCCAATGAGAGAGAGCGGCCTCCCACTACAGATCTGGGTATTGAAATTCTTCCATCTGACTCGAACGAAATCGCCAAACACAGAGCTCGGGAGAATTTCAGGGAGCATATTTTGCGACAGAGTATACGTAAAGGCTATCTTGTTATTAGAGACAGTATCTAGGTATAAATTTCGTCCGTAGATTTCTATGTTACTTTTGTCCAAATTAGCCTTCAAATATAGAATCATGAGTCCTTATATCCCCTCCTATAAATTTGACGACGCATTGGGTAGCATAGAATGGATTAATGAAGGGTAAATCTGAATTTGTCCAAATTTACCCTTCATTAATCGACTTGCTACATAATCCCAGCGCGCCATGTTTTGTCCGTGTGGCGAAATATATCATACTGTAAGGTCCGCCAAAAACATTATTTCCCGAAGTGGTCCCCTAATCCCTTCATACGCGTCCTTTGCCTCGTATCAGAAGATGAACTGTTGCCCCATCCCGAACATCATACGAAGAAAGGCGGTCTTCGAACGCGAGCCATCGCCCGCCATAGATTAGATGTTGCTCCTCTGGTGAATGGCCCTCCGACTCATGGACTAGCGCTGCCAGGTCGGATACGAACGCTGACTCAGGGAGCGACAGCGGTATCTGTTTTCCCGCAATTGTTTTTACGCAGATTGCCATCAATGGGGACTTTGCTCGAGCGAGTCCTGATAGCCTGTTAGGACATCGATGAATGTCAAAGCGGATATAGCAACTCACGGCTGATAACACGGATGCTAGAGATAAATGTGCTCATTTCTTCCCATAGATTTGGTGGAATGTCGACGTAGTGACCCGCGCATATGGTTAGCTCGTTGGTTTGAATAACCAATTTCAAGGAGTCAGACCCCGGAAAGAAATATTGCCCGGTAATGGCCACAAAATCCTATAACCTGCACGTTAGGTGGAATATTTCTCGTTGACATCCGTTGCTTACCTCATACCGCGATACTTCCGACCTATTGACAAAGACATGAGTGTTCCCGTCAGTAGCGACGATGTATCTTTTAATGTTTGAGTCACACATCGGGGGAAGGAGGTAGAAGTTTAGGATAGCTTGGTCATTCGTTCTGAGTTTTATGGCAGCCCGCGATTTGGTAAGATGTGCGCACGTCACTTTGAGGCTGTGTTCGACTTCTTTATAATCGACGGCTGTGCGAAGATTGAACGACAGAAGAAGGAAGATCGACGGAAATGGAGGTCTCTCAAATTTGTGAGCCAACTGAACTGGGCGCTGTAGATGGACTCATACATGTCAAAGGAGAATAGCCATAGTATGATAGTTTCGTACATGATCTTACCTAGAACTGTACTTGCAGAAGGAGCCGTGCATCACCAGCGGGACCGGAACAGAAAGCACAGCTTGTGGAAAGAACAGCACTCTTTTGTCTCCATGGACCCACCCTCTGATCTCTAAACTACGCAGAAACGCCAGAACCTCGCTAATTCCTCTTCACCGCAGCCTATCTATCCAAGCTTGGGCCGATCGACGTCATGACCGCGTGTGTCTTCAAGGCACAGATGCTGTACAAATGCGTTCCTCAGCTCCGTTCGGGACGCCATTGGAGGTTGACTCGAGGGCCAAAGTGCCCGAAGTGAATATCTTAGCTCATACTTGGTTCGCTGGAATCTTAAGTGTCTGTCAACGGCCGGGAAATGGCTCTGCACATCAAATAAGGAATCATGGACCCTTAGCATAATTCTACAAACTCACTTGGTAAAGGGAGCGAAGTCATAATGATCGACCAGAAGATGGTGGACGCCATCTGTACCATAAAATTCTTTGCCGAATTTGTGCTGTAGGATTCGTCCATGTCGATGGTTAAAGGACTAGCTTCCTACCCCCGCAAGGACATTTCGGGGATTGTAGTTGTCCACGCTTTGAGTCTTCTCGTAGCTCCACGAACGGGTGAAGCGCCCTACATCCAGAAATAAGCGCTCGCTCGTAACGAATAACACATCTCCAAAGTCAACCGATTCTGAAGCATAGCTGTCAACGGTCAATCTACGGCAGAATCGAGAGCTAGATAGGTAGGCCTACGACGGTCGGGTTCATGAAATCTCCTGAATATCAATCACCGCAACGAGCCCCATCAATCAATGACATATCAGATGGCAGACGGTTGGCGACGGGAGCGAAGAGCTTTTCTTCGGACTATATGAGTTCCAAGTTATGGCAGACGGTCCGGCTAAGATTCCAGTGGTAAACTTGGCTCCGGTGTGTACGAGCTAAGAAGCACAACTGTATCAGCAGCATGCTTCCCATTTGACAATATGGAGGCAATATGCCTCTGCACAGACAGATCATTAGATTATGCCGCAGAGGAGGAAGGAAGGGATGACTCACCTTGATGGCAGAAGGAGTGGCCAAATAGTAGTCGTGGCTGTGGATAGAGCACCTTCTTTCGGCAACTAGGCAGCACAGCCTGCCTCCAGACGAACTTGTTCAATCGGAAATGACAAGTACGTCGTATGTACAGCAAGCAAAGAAGACACTAAGGTTCGCTGTATCTGCAGGGATGGAAAACAGAATGCAGCCTTTCGTCGAACTTGTTTTTTTTCAATCAAAACAGCACCTCTACAGCAGTACATCCACCATCGGGGGATTGAGTAGCGGAAGCTTCAAAGTAAGGAAAACAATGGAAGTCAGCAGAAAACGATTTTCATTCGAGCAGAGCGAAGATTCTGCACTTGGCATCGAAAAAGCATCGAGACGATGTGACGAAGCTGTTGGCTAGCCGATTCTGTGAAATGATCAGTAGATGCTGTCCGGTACACATAAATAGCACGGGAGGCAGCGCATACACCAGCATATTTCAGCACGTACAGCCACAAGCGTCTCCTCATGGATTGTGCATGCTACAACGCCGTGGCGAGTACCGTGATCAGTCGAATGACCATTAATGACTCTGATCACGTGGATCCCGATCCGACCCGGCGGATATTGGCGGACCGAGTCCTTCGGCCGTAATAACCTCAAGCCTAGTCAACGTTTTCCACCATAATTACTTGTTGTCATATCTTCCCGAACTTAACTCAGGAGACTACATTCATACTCTTCGACCGAACTATGACATGGCGAATGACGTCTCCGGTTAGGCACCGGCGTCTGAGTAAGCATTAGCGGTCCTCACAGCGCTTAACAGGCTGACAGCCCTAGCGTCAATCTTTACCGCATTTTTTCTTAACCCTGCCCATCCAGTGTCGACCTGTACTGCCTGCTGTGAGCACAATTAGCGGCTGTGCGGGGTCCCTCTCTGCCGAAAAGTTTTAAACAGCCGATACATCGCATAGATAACTCCATCTCACACCTTTCACAAGCCCCAATTCTACATGAGTCTTCCCACCCAAGAGTCCAAGAGGCCAGTCCAACTGGACGGCACCCAAGAGTCCAAGAGGTCAGTCCAACTGGACGGCATCAAGACGGCATCGCTTGGACTCTTGTTAATCCATTTTCAGGGACCGAATTGAGGACGCCGAGGAGATAACCAGCAATGTTCGCCAGGACAGCGCACCCCAAGCGCCATCTCCTCAGAGTGCTGAGGTGCAGGCTCCGCCAGCTACCTCTGAATCTACGACAGGAAAGAAAGGAAGGAAACTCCGCTTGTAAGTGCATGTTCCAGCGAAACTTTTTGCGTTTGCATTGACGATGATCCCAGGATCCTCATGCCTTTTCTAATCTTTCGAAAGCGTTACTCTACCCTCATGAATATTAAGTCGGTTAAAGATGAGGAGGACGATGATACGTGAGTATCTTCATTTGTTTTCTGAAAACATTCATCAACTTTGGATGAAGGGACCAAAAACCTAGAGGCCGTGTCAGAGGACCTGTGGCCGGCTCTGGTGACCCAGTACCTAAGCCTAAACCGAATCCGAAGCCGAAACCGGCTTCCGGTCGCTGGTGGAACTAGCTCACGTTATTAGGATGGATAATTCATGTACAAGAACATTGGTCATTCTTAGAGGATACTAGGACTCGTATCTGTTAGTCATGGAGAATATTGTTTACAGTGTACTCCCAATACCCATTTTTTGAGTCTCATTAATTAATGTTACTCTAACGTCGAGCAGTAGACCCAGTCAAGCGGCAGGGTTTCAAGTGTCACAGAAAATATCCACTGAAGGCGCACATTTTGGGAGTCATGGGATGTAGGAAAACGAAAACATGATTTCTCGCATGCATTTGTCATTACACAAATCTAAACTTTCGACTTCGTTTCAGGGACCGCTATCCGTCATAGACATAACTTCGGGATCGGCCAAAATGCTCGTCTCATTCTCAGAGAACTTGAACTTCTTGATCTCCTGCAAGAGTCCCTAGCCAATATCCCCTTCGCGATTGCAGCCCCTGTTACTCAACGAATGGATCTTTCTCTCGATCTGGTCTAGAGAAATCCTGCCGTTGCAAGTAGCCTTCACCATGGCCTCCCACTGGTCTCTCGGCATATACTTGTAGTTTCCTTTTCGTGGCTCACGAAAATGTAAATCCTCCCGAATAGAGGCCCCCGGACTGTTTGGATTCTTCTAAAATGAAAAGACGACGGTGACAGCACCGATCCCGCCTCTCTTTCGAATATCGCGAGAGAGACTGACCGTAGGATCATGGTCGGCCTGGTATCCAGGAATGACCTTTCCCAGGTCGCAGACCTTGCAGCTCGCGACGAGGAAGTCAGCAAGGTTGGGTCCGACTGCGGTACCTTCAAAGATAACGACTTCCAGTCCAGTCCCTTTCGCAGGCATGTAATTGGTGTGAAGACGAAGCGCCTCCATGGCTGCCCAGCGAAAGGTGCCTTCATACTTCTGAATAAGGGGTGAATCAGGCGTCGCATACAGGCACATGTCCGCAAGACTCACACGGATCCACACTGAAGGCATCAAGTTCGTTGGAGCTTGGCAACGCAGTTTATGGGATTTCCAGTCGGATCGCTGGCAATCCTTGCTCTAAGACCAGATTTAGCCGATATCGAAGATATAGAGTAAGTGTACTAACGCAATATCGCACATCCCGGCATTTTGAACACATTTTCATTTTATGGCCATCATATCCCTTCGACTTATGTGGACATTCAGCAAACTGACAAATGCGTTCAGGCGTGGGGTACGCCCAGACAATCCCATATTCAGGCATGAACATAGGCATTTTCGAAGAGAGATGATTGCGGTGAACGATGGGATGATAGTAGATACAGACCAAATGTTTACTTTACGTCATCAATGCAATATGGCGAGCTTCCAGAGTAATAACGTGGGGAAGGAAGAGGAGGCATTTTCAAATTTGTGTTGAATTGAATCACGTGACCATGACACGATATGATCATTTCGAAGTCTATCCTGTTTCCTTTGGCTTTACTAACCAGGCCCACTTCGTCGAGGTGTTTCTTTGTATCACTCCAGACGCCAATGTAAAGTTGAATTGTGAACCCTCTAGGCCCTATCAATCAGTCACGGAGCCTCAAATAAAATATGTATGAAGCAAATGGTAGGTTTGGGGACTGTGCAGGCTGCTACAATCATATATCCAGATAAGTAATAACGACAACACTATCTGTTTATATCAGGCCTCAGGTAAGCTCATCTAAGATACAAGTTCTCTTCATTAAGACTTTGCCGAAAATTGAAGGCGAGTTGAACGCCACCTGTGTGTAAGGTATTTCATGGCACATAGATGTGAGTTACAGAGTTTGAATTTACGACCCTTCATTTCTTGCGACGAGTGTGATCTCAGGCCTTATTGGCTCTGAGGACCTATATTGCTGTCAATGAAATACATGCCAGCCTTACGCATGGTAGCTCTTCTTTGGCTCTCATTTACGACTGAGGTGCTAAGCTCCAGTGATTTATAGATGACTCTATGCACACCGTGAGAGATTACATTAGTTAAGGGAAGTTATGGTTACTTCGGAATATGGCATAAGGCAGATGAAATAGGATGGATTTTTGTCTTTCATATGGATCAGTGGTTTTGTCAGGTTATGATTTCCAAACCATGTATAGCTGCTGGCTACACGCATCAGTCTTCCTTCCGATTTTATTCTTTCTTTGTCACTGTTGCACTTTCCATATCCTGGCTCTCCTAACGAGTAATGATAGAAAGAATGATCCGCATATGCGACTGATCTGCGCGTGAAAAATAGCTAGGATTATGAAGCACTGTCGAACTTGTCGCACACACTAGTAACCATATCCTTCATCGAAAACACATCAGACAAGTAAATCATAGGAACGTCTGCACCGATATCCTTCAGGAGGCGACCACGAATTTGTGCGAATGCAATCGAATCTATCCCGCTCGCGGTTAAAGACTCCTCCAGATCTATAGCGGCAACTTTCATCAGCACATTTTAACGGTCTCACTGTCACCTTACGAACCTAAATGTTCCCCTTTTCTTAGTTCGAGGACACCCCTTATAACATTGACAAATATTTCTTCTGCCTGATGTCTTGTCATTGTCGGCGCAGATGTTTGACTGACGTCCCCAACGATAGATGCAAACATCCTGTCCTCCTTGAATGCAGGGATCTCGCGCATCAAGTTTACATCGAACTTCGCGATGACCTGGACTGGATCCTGATGCTTCTTAGCCCGTTCGATCGCCTTCGTAATCATTGGGATGCCTTCTGCATTGCTGAGAGGTTTCACGAGGCCCTTCGAAACGTCCAGGTTCTGGGTGAGGTTAGACTCCCATGCACCTAGCTGTAGTGAGACGGCCGATAGACCTAGGGTCTGCCGATACGTAGCAAGGTAGTCCAAGAATGAGTTCGCTGCAACGTAGGCGACTTGCCCGACATTTCCCAGAGGAACGCTACGCTCGAGTCAGATTCGCTTCATATCCCTGTTAATTGTCGAACAGTTACCTGATACTGCTTAGGAGGACAAAATGATCGATTATAAGCCCCAGCTCGATGGACAGCGTGTGTAGATTCCACGCCCCCTCGATTTTTGGCTTCAGTACTTGCTCAAAGTCGTGTTCAGTGACGTTTGGAATGATAGCATCCCGCACAACTCCAGCGGTGTGGATGATGTTGCGGATGGCGCCAAACCGGTCTTTTATTTCAGTCAAAACCCGATGAAGAGTGTCTTTGCTCGACGCGTCGGCCTGGAAGTAATCTAATGTTGAAGATGCTGAGGTTATCTTCGAAAGTTCTTTGATTACCTGTCAAACGAGATGTCAATAGGTAGAAGGGCGAAGGGCAAGAGAAACGAACGGTTTCTCTTGAGCGTCGACCAATAAATATGATGGTGTGAGTTCCTTTTTTTGCGATGTGAGAAGCCAGAGCCGACCCAATGCTTCCAAGTCCGACGATGATGGTTACACCGTCAAAGCTCGCATCGTCGCCGCCTTCTAAACGATGTAGCCCTGGAACGAATTCAAAGAAATTCTTTTGACCTGCATCATAGCGAACGGATATGATGCTATCTTTGATCACCCTTGACGATCTCTGTTCCAATTCGTGCCCAATGACGTTGGTGATCTCGGCTGATGATAGACCCTGAGGGACAATCAAGCCCCAGACGGTATCGTGTGCGCTTGTCTCTCGACGAAAGACTCGGAGCATTCCCTGGACCACAGCACCGAGAGGATATGAATTTCCGTTGTCTGCCGAAGAGGAGGAGAGAATGATGAGATTGTTGTAACGAATCTTCCCTGTCATCAGCACCTTCATCAGCTGAAGAATCGGTTTCCAGCACATTGAGAATGAGCTGGAAAGGGGACCCTCGGTGAACGTGGTCAAGTCAATAATGATAGCCCTTGTCTTCGTTTCAGTGACGTCTGCATCGAAGAAAACAAGAGCTGAAGGATCAAAGTTCGTGGGGTTAATTGTGGCCCACTGTCTGCAGTTGGTTAACTTCGCGTAAGCTAGCTCCGAGGTAATTTTGGCGAATTCTTTCAGTAAAGGGACACGAGGTGTGGGGCCGATGTAAAGCACCGAATCCAGAACGGAAGACGGGGACGCTGTAGATGCTAACTTTCTTTGCACCCATGCATTGCTGAACCAGGAATTAGGAGTGTTTCCTGCGTTTGACGATGGGGCAACATTTTGGTTGATTGTCCCCACCGGAATCCACGCAACCGAGTACTTCTTGCAGGACGCGAGAAGCTCCCCATCGTTGGAAAGAACGTCGAAGTTAACGGCCATGACATGGTTATGCCTCTCCATACTGATCGGAAGATGATAGCGGCAAACGAAGCTCAGCGGTAAATGGTCAGTGTAGAATGTCAAGCCTTCGAGGGAGGATGGTAGGAAAGATCCTTCTGTTTGTTCTGTGGGAGGAGCATTTCCCAATAACGTGGTAATCACGCCGAACATATGCAAGCATGGGTCCAATTTGCGAATATAGTCGTACTCTGGATAGTGCATCGAAGGATCGACCACGATAGACGCGTCAACTCGATCATTCCAAACGTCAAATCGAGTGACATTGCGGAAGGTACTGCCGAAATGAACGTGTTTGAAGGCACTGTAGACCCTGTCTTGGTCGATCACCTCGTTTGGCGGAATACGCGACGACCACTGTTTGTATGGGTATGGCAATATTGAGGAGGCGAAGTGTCCTGAGCAGACCTTATCGTGCTCTTGGAACATCTTGCCTTGGTACAAGGTGAAAGCTCCGTCATTATCTAATAGCGCCTCTGCGTGGATGTCCTCATCCACAATAAGAGGTCGATGGAACCGTATGTCCTTCAGAGACCGCGCTGATTTCGTCGACAATGAAATGAAGAAACTCGCCAATGCCGCTGCTGGAACAACACGATGGCCTTCAATCGTATGGTCATCCAACACAGCACGAAGACTATCCAGGATCAAAAAGATCTCCTTTTTCTTGTCGTTACCGTTAGAACGTACAGCGGATGGGGAGTCGCCTAAATTGTCGTAGGTAGGTATGAAAGCAGGATAGTGCCGTTGACGTTGGAAGGGATATGTCGGAATGTCAGTTTTTGAGTACGATGTCGACCGCCTCTGTGCATATAATTTGGCAAGATCGAGGCTAGCACCAGCCTGGTATAGGTTTGCCAATCCTTTGAAGAGCGCCATCTCTTGGTTGGTACCTTTCTTCCCTGAAATTGAGATCTTGACCTTGTCGACGAGACCCTGGGATAGGCCCCATAACGTTTGCTGGGGACCAATATCAAGGACAGTATTAATTGATTTGTCGCTTTGTAATTCGTCCAGCGCCTGAGAAAACAGTACGGGATTTCGAGCATGATCAACCTATAAATTATAATCAAGTATTACCATGCATATCAGAACAAAAACACGAACCCAATATGCTGAGGGCAGGGAACTTTGGGCCCGGATCAGCCTGCCCGTAACAGTCGAAAACATTGAGACTTGTAATGGTCGATTGGGCAAGTCATGTTCGCGGATCGTCTCTCTAAGGACAGACAAAGCCGGGAAAACAGATGGGCTATGAAAACCTGAGAAGAAACATTGATAACCAGAACGTGGTGTTACGAATGTCATACCTTGATCAACATTGAGCGTTGTGGCTCTGATCCCATCTCTTTTTACCGCAGAAACTAGCGCCTTGACGCAATCTGCATCGCCGGATGCGACATGAGAGTCTGGGCCATTGAAAACAGCTATCGCCACAGACTCTGAGATGCCTAAGCTGTTCAGATATCGTCGGACCACATCATCGCCAGCAGCAATGGCTGCCATAGCACCCCGATGCTGTCCCCTGGGCATCAAAATGCGAGCTCTCTGTACCACGAAACGTACGACTTCCTCATACTTGAATATCCCGGCAATGACTGATTAACTAGTGAGAAATGAGGAAAATGCCGACAAATCTAGAACTCGCCTGCAGCGGCAATTTCGCCCAAACTGTGACCAATAACAGCTCGATATTGTACTCCCAACGACTTCAGCCAAACGCAGACGCTATATTGATAGATAAATGTGCAAACTTGGCCGACTTCACTGTCATTGATGTCGCGAGTGTTCGAAGAGTTATCACCGACGAGAATATCCATCACCGAAAATCCACAATATTGGAATGCAACATCGCAGTGCTCTCTGAGCAAATCGTAAAATCCTTCGAAGCCCAGGGCCAAATCCCGAGCCATTCCAGCGTACTGCGAACCCTGTCCTGAAAATCCAAAGATAGTCTTTGGATTTGATGGACAGGTTACGGTATGACTAGCCAACCGATCCTCCAGCTTCTCGATTAACTGGTCCAGAGTACGTACAACGCAAGCAAACCTGAATCGGTAGTGCTCTCTTCCCACGCAACTGGTGTAGCAGATCGATGTGAATTGATCCTCCTCCGCCAATGTGCAAAAGTCGATGTACTTTTGGATGTAAGACTTTAGCGCCGTGTCTGACTTGGCGCTCACGACGAAGAGCATGGGTTCCGAGCTAAGTGTTGGGACCGATTGGTAATCTCGGGGCTCGGCACTTTCAATGAGGGCACCAGCAATGGTACCAGCAAATCCGTAAGCTCTGGCGAGTAGCTATCAACAAAAGGTGAACATAGACGTGTGAATGGAACGCACAGGACAAGAGCACGCAGTGGATTATTCGTTTCTGGTAGTTCCACGGGTTGATGGGGTATATGCATGGGAATAAGACTGCAGTCAATATTGGGATTCATGTTTGATGCGGTAAGATGCGTCAAACCGGGTACAGTTCGACGAGAAAGAGACGCCAGGGCCTTTACCATACCAACTAGACCCGAGCTAGTCTCCGTATGTCCCACGCAGCTTTTTGCTGCACCGACGATTAATGGATAATCCGTGGTGTGATTATTCTTGAACACGTCGTTGATTCCTTCCATCTCAATCAGGTCTCCAAGTGAAGTGCCTACATATGCCAATGAAATCATAGACCGGCATCTTCATTTTATACATACCTGTACCATGTGCTTCAATAAAGCTAAGAATCTTTCAGCCTTAAGCGAAATAAACTATGAAGAAACACGCACTCAATGTCTGACGGCTTCAGCGAAGCTTTTCTAAGAAGCGATCTCTGCAGCAATGCCTGCGCTGAGGATGAGGGAGCCACCATCCCCTGGCTACGACCATTATGAAGCGTGTTTGTAGACTTGATGACCCCAAGGATGTTGTCATTGTCTCGCAAGGCAGCTTGGCGCGTTTTGAGGACTATGGCTACAACAGCTTCGGAAGGAACATATCTAGATATAAGTAAGATTTCTGGACAAAGCTGAACGCAATAAAAAACAGACCCATCAGCTTCGTCAGTGAACGTTGCACACCGAGATTTTGTGGACGTCATTTGTTGCGCTGAGAGAAAGCTAGATAATTTGGGGTCAGTTTTTGAAGCCTAAGTTACACAGAGACAATCACCCGAATGTTCCCGGCCTACGCTCTCGGTAAGAGACAAGGCTTGTAATCACGCGAAAGGCATGTGGCGCACCAGGAATGTGTGTTCACACCAGCTATAATAGCGGATTCTCCACCAGAGTGCAGGTAATTAACGGCTATAAAGAATCATTGAGTAATGAAATGAATGAAATTGTAGCGCGTTACCTTGGTCTAACGCCACAAGGCTACCGCTGCAAGCAGTATCAACTGCTATGGAGGGTCCGTGAATGTCCAGAAGACTATCACCATCGAGAATAAGAACATAGTTTTACCCGATGAGTGCATGAATACAACGCACTAGCTGATTCTGCCACAGGCGGTACTGTTCGCAATGCCTGTGCCGTAATAACGAGTGTACGCTGGGAGAACATCAAATCACAGCACATGATGGACCCAAGAAGTAGCTACCTGCGTAGCCTTGGTCGAGGAAAAGTAACTGTTGATATCCTTCGTCCAATCCGGTCGCAACAAACACGCCCATATCAGTACCCTTGACACGCGACAGAGGGATATTGGCGTTTTCTAGAGCCTCAAACGCGGCCTCGAGTGTCAGCCTGATAGACGGCGCGATAAATAATGCCTCCGCAGAGCTGATACCAAAGAAGCCATTATCGAAACTGGCATAATCAACAAAACCAGCCTTATCGAACGTGATATCGCAAGGACGAGTGGGCCTGGAGGTCGTGTAAAAGCCCTTATGGTCCCATCGGTCGGGTGGTATCGGAATAATGAGGTCTTCACGCTTTTCGACGAGGGCGTTCCAGAATGAATCTACGTTATTGATATCTCCGGGAAGGCGCATAGCCTGACCAACGACTACAACGTCATCAACCGACCCCGGTAATGGAAGAATGCCAGAGCCATCGCTTTGATGTTCATTGACGAGTCCGAGCTTGGTGTGAACGGCATGAATGAAAGACTCGAGATCGATGTAAGTGTGACAAGCATTGAGAGGAAGATCAAGATCCAAGCGGCGGTTTACGGAATTTATGATCATCAATGCCATGGCAGAATCCATCCCAAGCTAAACCATAAATCAATACAGTGCTAATAGAACTGAATGCCCGCACATACCTCCGCAAAACCCGCATCAGCATGCGCAAGGAGGAAATTTTCAGATAGGCCTAACGCGATCGACACGGATTGGATCACAATGTCTTTCGCGACGTCGGCAGTCCAAGATCCGGAGGGATGAGAAGAGGTTGCTGCAGGAGAAGGTGCAGACGGTAATCCTTTGACAAGGTCCCCGAATAGACTCTCCAGCTTCTTACGCCAAATGAGGTGCTTCCTGTTCAACGGGATCGACGAACCAGCACCAAGCATAATTATGCGACTCCACAGTATACGTAACGGAGGAGGCAACGATCTGTTAACTGTAGCTGCGGTCTTGGTCACCTCTTCGTACGCTTCCTCTCTGGTTAACATAGTCTCTGAGGTGAGCTCGACAAGCAAACACACAAATTGTGATGCACCACGAAGGAAATTGTTTCCAACGATGCATGATCGGGCAATGACTGGGTTGTCGTCAAACGTCTTCTCGTGAATCCTTGGGTCCATCGTTTCACCGGAGTCTAGCTGATGATAACAAAAGTATGGTTAACACGGTTCTTTAGGTGAGAAAAGTGCTCAAACCTGGATAAAGTCCTCTTTTCTGCCTTTCCAAATCAATCTATTGTTAGGTGTTCGGGCATATATGTCCCCCGTGTGAAAGGTAACACTGCCATCGACGTCTGCGGTGAATGCCGATGAATCATGGTGCAAATAGCCCTTAGCAATGGTCTTGCTAGTGATCCATAACTCGCCTAGAAGGAACCGTTAGCCGCAAGTACCACTAAAACATAACCCTAACCTGTTCCTTTCTCCGTACTATCCTTGTCATCAATATAAAGACTGGCATCCGAAATGAGGCAGTCATCAACGTCCCAACCAATTTCATCCTCGTCTCGAGGTGGCAATCCGTGAAACAGTGGACCTACGAGTCGGATGCAGTGAATCTAACCATACGGAGGAAAGAGAAACACAAAAATACCTCCGAATTCCGTCATTCCGATTGCCAGAACCAAGGGCAATCCAAGCTGCTGCGACCATCCCAATACATCCGCGTTCATTGACGCACCGCCAGCTGCTAAGACCTTAAAGCTTCTGAGGGCATCCGTAATACGCGCCTGGCGAGCGACATGAGCTTCCTTGGCCCAGCCATCCCTGAGAACCTCAAAGAACCAAGGAACTCCAGTAAACACGTCCGCCTTCTCTTCCAATATTGCGTCCAAAAGGAGTTCGGATAGCGTACGAGACGCCATCAGTCCGTGATGGGCCACTTGATATCCCGATGGCATTAATGCGAAGATGTAACAGCCTGCCGTCAGGATCGTGCAGGCTCCAATGTCGTGACTTAGCCCTATAACATGGGACCACGGGGACCAGCCAAGGACGCGGAGATGGTCAAACGTGTGGTGAAGAAAAGACTTCTTCAACCAGGAAATCTGGGCTCGACAACGGGCGAGTAGCGTAGCATGCGTAAGTGGTACACACTTAAGATTAGATGCGTCGGATGCTGAAGATGTGAAGACAAGAAGGCATGTGCCAGATGGGTTACGACTACCGGCAGATATAAATTGGCTCTCGTGTGAATTTTCCTGTGTACAAGGCGCAATGATGGTCTCTCCGGTATCAAAAACATGGAGAGGAATAGACATATCTAAATTGATTTCAGGCACAATCGCCATAAATCAAATTCAATTCGTACCTTTGACCACGGCTTGAGTGGTGATAGTATTCGAAGCGACGACCACAACGCTAGGATTCACGATACGAAGCATGGATTCCAACATATGCTTTGGAGCATGGTGATCGATTGGCGCGACTATCCCCCCGATACGCCACACCGCGAGAAAGCAGGCAAAAAGATAGGGATGGTTCTCTCCGACGAACGCAACGGTTGGATTAAGTCCGTATTCCTCTTCGAAGCGTCGCCCAATGCTAAGGGTTATGGAATCCAATTCGGCGTATGTCCATCTGTCTTCTCTGCACTTCAGCGCGTCGCAGTGGGCGTGTTCAGAGGAGCATATCTGGATGAAGATGTCGATAACTGTATCACCGGGGAGATGGGCCATGGAGAGAGAGAGAGAACTGAGAGGTGACGCTGTGCTTGAATATCGTGAAAGAGTTTCAGATAGACATACCCACGACCACTTTGACGGAGATGAAATAGACCCTGTGAATCGAAGAAGGCTTCCCCTGATTCCTTCAGCCCCCTAACTTGAACCGGGGCCCTTTCCCGCCGTCACAATGCAAGTTTCATCAGATAATAATGGCCTTTGATGTCGCCCAAGATGAGTAACTGAACTTGAGTTCGATATATACGACTGAACAGTATCGCTAGCCGCCAATCATCATAAAGCGAACGCCACATATTCTTTCACCGTGGGGATAATTACTCTGCACATGCAGTAAGGTACAGCCAACTGTCAGTTTGGGAACGGAACGTACCAGGCTCCTCACAAAGGGGAGAAGCCGTGTTGCCCTACAGACGAAATCAGAGAGGAAACAATGCTTTATCCTTTTTTGTTCGAAAAAAATGGACCAAATGCACTGACGTGTCGCTCACCCATACATCCCTAGGAGAGAGGGAGGGAGGGAGGAAATTCAATAGGACTGATATCTATTCGGGAACACATCACTGATTTTCTTGTTTCGTCCAGAACTTATTTTAGACCGAATTCTATGCTTCATCGCACTGTCAAGATTGTCTCCACGGTTAACTCACTATGTAGGGATCTAGGCCGAAAAGGAGCGGGTTGGATCGACCGAAGGTGACCACATGTAGGAATACTGCATGAGATGTGACCAAAGCATCATCGCGAGACACACACGGGTGACGTTTCGAGTTCGGTCTCACTAAGCAGTCTTCTGGTTCAGGTCCTTGATCAACCACCGACCAGAATCGGAGTATCGACGCATCGTTTGAGCCCGTAACGTCCATAAACAGTCTTTAAGCGTAATCCGCGTCTTCCGGAGGATCGTGATACGTAGAATAAATGGGAGCAACGCGACGTTGTTGGTGAGAGCAAGTTCCGGGTTCCGCACTGCACCCACGATGGTATCGGCCATCAAATATTTCAGGTCCCGCTCTGATTGTCCCCGACCAGACTCCAGATTCTACATTTGGCAATCAACGACGTTTTTGCGACCTTGCTTCATACAGATCATCGAGTCAGGTTGTTCGTACTATGCAAAGTGACAAACATTTTTCTCAAAAGTAGATTTACCACCAGGGTTCCAGACATCATAATAATAAAAAATAACAAAAAACACGGATAAGACATAAAAAATAAAGACTTGTCCTCGTAAATAATAACGAAGGAGAATGATTAAAAGATTTACAAGACACTCAATATCTTGTGTTTCCATTCTAGTCGTGATAAAGTGTTCATGCACTGGAGGTAGTAGTATTGGTACTGTTCCCGCCTGAAGGAGCCGCACCATCGACACCAATGGCGGTAGCATTGGAGTTGACGACACCTCCAGCTTCGGTAAGATAACCGCCAGGAGAGGACTCATAGCTAGCCGTAAGGTCCACACCGACTATACCCCAACTGCCCGAAACGTTCAATAACAGTGAACAGGGAGGACAATGATCAACACTCACAAAAGGAGACCGCCCGAAAGGTCGTCGCCGAGATACACGTACTCCAAGATCGGGTCCACACCGGTTCCATTGTCGGGCGTGACACCCGCGATGAATACTCGGTCATCCTCGTTTTCTGTGATAGTGATGGTGTTGTTGCTATAAGGAGAGGTGGCTTCGACGGCGGTGATGAGGTCTTGGTCGAAGAACACTTGGCCTGTGATGAAAAGGTCAGCACCCATATACAGGACGAGGGTATATCGCAGAGCCTACCAATGTGCTGATTACCATCCGATGAGAAAGTCCCATTATCGAAGAGGGTGCCATTCTCATGGACTATCATATGGAAGTGAGTAGCACGCCCCGAGTAGTGTCCTTGGAAAATCATCAGTCTGTGAACAGAAGTACTGGAGAGAAAACGGACATACCCGGGAATATGGTTTCAAACTGAGCGTACCCCTCGTCGTTCATTTGTTGGATACCACGTAGGAACGTCGTGTTCTACGAAGTAAATGTCAACAGAGATGAGAAAGTAAAACGCTTTACCGACGCACCCAATTACTTTCATCGGTGTCATCGCCGTTGCCTTCAGCGACGATTCCAGCATAGACTCCAGTCGCGTTACAATGCCATACATCGATATAGACACCAGTCAGGGGTTCACAAGTCGAAACATCGATCAGCTCGATGTCCACGTATGCTGGCACCCCAGTCTGATTTTCCCTCATGTCAGAGCGAATGTATTCACCCTGAACATAATACGGGCCCTCTTCAAGCTCGGGCGTAAGTACACAAGACGCGTTCGAGGTGAAGGGGTCAGAGTCAGAGGTAAGTCCCGTCACATTCGACAGGTGGGTCGTGTTCACGACCTCTTCCACCGTAAGAGCACGTTTATAGGAAGAGCCTGAACAAGAGATTGAATTAGTCTACCCATTGGGAGAGGCGTTGAGCAGAATACTAACGAGTGGACAGCCCCTGTCTCAGTCGGAGCTCCTCAGCAAGTGAGGCGCGACGAGCAATAGACCTGTCTGTATATCCACGGCTAGCAAGGTGGCTCTGGCAATCCGCAAGAGAACGGCGAGTGGCCGTCTCCAGCTCAGCACGACGAGCGAGGTCACCTTCCTTCGAAGGAGCTTCACCAGGATGCCCGACGACATTGTTGACAACCAGAAGAGCAACAGAGATGATAGAAACAAGGTAGAACATATTCAGAGATCTGTAGAATGGAATTAGAATGGGACTGACGAAGAAAGCTTCATGAGATTTATAGCCTTACCGTCCGCAGCTCATACAGCAGTGGAGCAAAGGTTGTTGCCAACGAGAAACATATTTGCGACATCCCATTGGGCGGTCGCCCTCGCCAAGGCTCGTCGGGTTCTCACATCACAGGAGGATGTCATACGTCGTCGCGATGCACTGTGCAAATCTGATGGAAAAAGAGAGAAATTTTCTTTTTGAATAGGCGCAGGAGCCAATGATGAGAAGGCTATTGCAGTGCTATTCGGTACATGTGCATCTATTCAAACCGACGTATCTGGGACTGAGGACCTATACTGAGTTGCCAGCTATGATGAAGTACCGGGAGAAATGATCTTACATATTGAAGACAAGAATGACAGTATCGCATCTTCTAACTTGACCGCCTTTGAACGCAGAGAAGCGGTGTTCGAGCCTTTCATTTTTCCTCCCCTCTGCTTGGTATTGTACGCGCAGTGTTGCGCAGAAGCGCAGTTCACAGCTGGTTTGTGAGTCATGCATGTGAGAATATGATCTCAATGAACTTCGCCCAACTAAGATCCACGGGGAAATAATCTTATTCTGTATAGCATTATCAGCGTGATATGTATAAGAACGGTACAGAGCACGCACGAGGGGTCCAAGGCAGACACTCGATTTTTCATTTGCGCCCCAAGTTCTCAACGAAATTTGTCTTTGCGTCGAAGACAGTAATTGTGATATCAAGGTATAAACACTTCTCGCCATTATCAGGGAACCAAGACAATTATCGGCCAGATAGAACGGATTGATGATATCCGATCAACACACCATCATTAGGCGGTTTTTAATTGCAATTTGGGAGAGGAGTAGTAGCAGGCCGACATTCGCTCTCTGACGCTGCGAGAAGAGCTCCACACAAACAGGATGACAACATTTCTTTAGCCCCGCAGTACTGGGGGAGCCTCTGGGACCAGAACGACGGGGAAGTGTATTGCTTGGGTCAAAGCAATGATGGTTGTTGGGCGGCCCCTGAGGGTGTGCACGGACCATATCTAAGTAAGGCATATACGAACCTTCAGTTCTCACGTTAAGAGCCCACGCTTCGGGAGTAGACTGAGACGATGGCTGGGCCTGCGTGTGCTCTTCAAGGATAATACGCCAGGGCAAAAGCCTGGTTGGTGCCACTTAGTCCGAAGATGAGAGGCGCACGGACAACTACTCACCAAACAAAACCCGGTTCAAGGACGGTTCCCACTATTCGGTCAGTTCAACAAAGAAAAGCTATGCTACTCTTGGAGCAACCAAGGCAATGCCGAGTTCGGAAAGGTGTATCGTCGTCAGATGACAGCTTTGTATATTTTCGACCGCTGCACTTTCGAAGTCATAGTATTACGCTTTGGGACAGTTGCTAACGGATGTCTGTCTACCTGTGGCGTTGGATATGAACGTTCTGTGGCAATAACAAAACGGTCAGTAAGGGAAACGCAAAACACAGCAGAAACGTACCCACAATCGTTTTTCTGCCACATGTTACCGTCCTTGTCTTCAGCAATTTACATCTTATGGCAAGAGTACCTGGAAAATGGCGTATCGATGCTCCTGTGAGTGATGGTACCGGAAACCTCAGGCGGGACTAGAAGCTGGTGGGAAGGAAGACCAGCATGGACCTTTCAAATTCCTGCTGATGCCCACGTGATCACGACGCGTACGCACTGAATTACAAATTATTTCGGACCGATATCTCCTGTGGTAGTTGCAGTACATTCGTCGTGTTCCTCTGCATATATGTCTTTGTGTACAAGCCGAGTGTAAGCTTATCTCTATGAGCTATCTTCACATACATGGCGAAGGCGATTTTGCCTGGTCGGAACGACCTGACGACGGCCTGCCGCCTGCCCGTGCCACAAGAGCCACAACACTCAGGAGAATAGCACGAGCAATCGGGCTCGCTATCATCAGTCTTGTGTGAGATACCCAAGGTGCACAAGCTTTTCGAGGGATTATTCATTGTGTGGCGTACATTCTTTTGACGGGCACCCCCTATAATCCATACGGTGAGATGGAGCAAGGGCAAAAACAGTACGCGAAGAGCCCACGAGGATTCCTTGATAGAACTGATGTATTATTGTCTATGAAATATAATTACAAACTACTCACAATGTGTCGAGAACAACGCTGGTTGTCGAACATTTCAGAATACGCGTGGCACGCAACTGCAGATGCCGGTCACTATGTAACGGGTGTAATGGAGACGCTTCGCCTCCCACGCTAGAACGCAGAAAGTCTCACAAAATCGCCAGATGCGTTATATGGACAGGGCCACCAGGGAGTGCTTCGATAGTATCAAAACATCTTGTGATTCCCGTCCAACGAGGCTGAGAAAAAAGTAGATAAGACGCGTATCGGAACTGAAAGATGAACTCAGCAGACCTGGGATAAAATTCTCCCCGTAGGCCGAGGTATTGCTTCCTTCGCTCGGAACATGCCTTTCGAGGCCCGCCATATAATAATATCATCCAGGAGTATTTCACCGACGGATAAGAAGCATATAAACAACACGTTGTAAGGATAAATCGATCCCTTCTACCAAGCCGTCCTCCGAAATTTCTCCCAGAACTCTCCGCTGATGTCTGGTGTCTAGCGATGTCAAGGATCTTGAATATCAGCGCAGTACAACTGAATTGCGCGGCGGAAGACCGGAAAGGCAACCACCGTGGACTAAGTAGACTAGTTCCAGCACATCGTTCAAATGTTCAGCTGTTCAGAGTTCCCCGAGTTTCTGCCTAGACCTAATAAATCGCACTCTGGTCGCATGCTACGGATGTATAATCAATGCGCAATTGTAATTTCAGTGTTCTTGGTTACAACGGTGAACATCTGTAAAGAACACTTTTTGTAGGCAGATTTCTACTTTTTTTGGCATTTCTAATTGTTTTAAGCTATGGTTTTGCCTGTCTAACATCAAACCTCGCCGAGATTTTTTACTTCTTTACTATCTCACGACATAAAAATTCAAAGTCGACGAGGCGACGAGGATTTTATGGGATTCACCGGAGGATAAGACTACTCCAGCCTAGGACTCCACAGTTGTGGCGTCTTCATTGATATCATCGGGAATATAGCGCCGCACAGCATTCTATATTTCCAGCGCCCACATCCAGAGATTATATTGGCCGGTTGTCCTTCACTCGGTAATTACTATAGGGATCCCCTGAAGTATCAATGTAGGAAGAGCCATCGGAGACAGAATCCCATCGAAGCTACGAAATCAAACCGAACACATGCATCGAGACATCGTAAATGGTTACATGAACCACGACCGTGCGATATGATGATACTGTAAGTCCGCTTAGGGTTATGTCGAAAGAACTGGGCAGCACATGAACTTCTGACCCTATCAAATTCACGATCCTGTATTCCCAGGCCTTCCACCATGGCGCCCAATGAAGAATATATAAAGGACGACTTCTTCCATACTACACCATCTCCAAAATGAGTGTCTATACTACCCCAGCGCTACTCCCAACCCATGCCCTTTCCAACACATCAAATCCAGGGTCCGGGGGAGACATCGTTCGATCATCGCCTTCACAATGCACCGACAAAGACAGCCACCTTACATCCGACACACGAGCAGCCCCAGAAACTAGAAATATAGTGACGAAAGTTGGAAAGGAAGGCCGCTGTGTCAACTCGTATTCATCACGCTACACACTTACGGATCCGAAAACATTAAGGGAAGATGCACCGGATGGTTCAACACCCATTGACTGGATGCTGGAATATCTCTCTCACACAGTAAATTTTGTGAAGGAGATGCGGGAATTGACTTCAGCACCAGGAGCTGCTGAGAAACCGTTGTTACCCACTTTTGGAAACTCTGGATCCAGAGATGAAGAATGCCAGGACAGCAATAATGCGGCTCCTAGAGAACAATCTAGTTCGCCGACACCAGAGGTGTTGTCTTCAGACTCTAGTCCAACAGGTATCGTGATCAGTAGGCCTGACCAGGAGCCGACAGGAAAACAAGTTGCCTCTCCAACACTCCATACACTTTTCCCAGAAGAGGTTTCATTCTACAGCGTCTCTGACAGTGCGGGTACTAACCTTCCTCCCCCGGTTGACATCATCGCATCCACTGGCACCTCTTCTGTCATTGTCATAACCGAAAGCTCTCCTGACTGTTCCACCCACACCACACAAATCCTGTGTAGCAGAGCGTCATCTCCCACTGACTCTCTCCGATCTTTGTCTGAAACTGCTGTAGATGATGAAGGGCCAGAAGACACAGACCCTAACTTCGACATGCTAGAATCTAGGTTAGCATACTACAAGGGCGTGAAGGAGTCCATATCTAACGATCTTCCACTTACGAGACTCAAAGGAATTAAAGAGGCTTTCGACCTTGAAGAAGTCTTTGAATTTCTGCATGGGATCTGCGCAGATTGCCCCGAGCCTCTGCTGTCGCGAGTAAGCATGGTACCTGCATCCGAAACTCTTTCCAGTGTTTGCGATGCAACTCCTCCTGTATCTACGGTCAAAGTTGACACAGGAAAACCCATGTTGCCCATGTTGAGCCTGGAGAATGGACGATTTTGCACAATTGAGCATCTGTGCAAGTTTTTGGGGGCTTTGCCGCACTGTTTCGTTGTTCTCAATATCCAACTATTGTCAGTGGAGAGTGTAAAGCCTTTGCAGCATAATCTGCAGACGAGTTTCGATCACATCACTCACCTCGATATATTCGAGTCCACATTCGAGTCCATCAATATCATTGCAGATCTCCTATGCTGTCTACCATCTCTCTCGACAGGTTCTCTGCATAATATTCTTATCTTGAAGTTGCAGACTGATATTGGGAGCTATTTTAAGGGCTGTAACAAGCTGAAATTAGCTAACATTATAGTTCGCGGAAAGGAAACACATAGCATGGGTGAAATCACCAAGCTGCTGTTCCAGGGTGATAAAAATGCATTGCTGTTCAATAAATCGGCGGTAGAACATTTGGAACTTATTTGGCCAGCCTTGGATGAAGGCTCTCATCCTTACTACATCAATGAAGAAAATGGCAGGACGTTCCCATGTATCAACGCCGAGAAAATTGACAAGTATGTGCCCACTTTGTTGACCCTGGGACATTGCGAAATCTGTGAGCTTATGAGTACATTTTCATCTTTATACTCACTAAGGATTGGGTTTACTTAGCGTCCTGTACTTCAATCTCAAGTTTAATTTTGTTGCAAGAGCTCCGGGATATAACGATTTTCATTCAGCTACACTTAAGCCATTTCATAGCAGCAGTTGGAACAGTGTGGCATCTAAGGCTCGCAAACTGGAACGAATCATGATCGACATTACATGGGACGAAACCTGGTCCAGTGCATGCCCCTGGGCCAAAGTGTTAGGGCATCTTGATGTCAGCTTATGGCCACACTTTAAATGTGAGTCCGACTGGTGGCCTAAATTGAAAACGTTGATCTTGCAGACCAAGAACTTTCCACCATATATCAATATTGTTGGAGATGCTTTTCAAGAGCTGTTCAAAGTAGACCCGGTGCATTTTAACGAAGTAAAGCTGCAATATACTTTCAACCTTTGTCAAACGTCAAATGTAGCTGGAAACGGGAAATTATAACGATTCGTTAGAAGACCATAATTAAACATCCATACATATTCAAGAAGGCTGTCGCATCCTAGAAGATTTCCATAAGTACTCAAAGATAGTCGCTTTCTCAGAAAGTCCCAAAGGTGTCAGTATCTAACAACTTCTAACTCAGACAGCCCCTCTAAGTAACAGTGAATACGAAGCGAACAGTATTAACAACTAATTCAGCTCCTCTCATCAACGACATTGCCATTGCCGAACACGATGCGTAAATGCAACTCGCACTGCCATCCCAATGTCCGTTATGGGGTGCCAAATGCAAGTTGCACTAGTTACTGAACGAAATGAAGAAGATGCAGGGGTTCAAGAGGTGCCAGTATTCCAGCCCGAAACATAGGGACTTCAATGTGGCTTTAAGCCGCCGGCATTTGTGCCTGATCCCTTACCTCCATCATCTCGTTGTACAAAGCAACGTCAAATTCAACAAGTCTTTCCTACGTTTGGCTGTATTACGAATGCTTGCGGATCTTTCTACTATTGTATCGGCGAATCAAAAGCAGAAGCCCGTGTTTGTCAGCATGGGGGTGTCTTGGACATTACACCCACCGTTGGTTACCTTCTATCTCCTGCAAAGGCAAGGCTAACGATGGCGAGGACCACCATACTCGGCCACCTTACTTCCAATCTGAACCACTCACCGTGTCTCTTCTGCTGCCTGGGTTTGAAGTAGACGCTGCTGGTCATTCCAGCGTGACTTTTATGCATCTCATACAGGACCAGTGGTCAGCATTATTGGCCTCATACTATCATGTTCATCTTTCACAGAGCTATAGTTGCACGCACATAGCACTCTCGGTGGCTATGCAATGGCATGGTAGTGAGTGTCGACGTGATCGGGACGATGTATGTTCCACAGTACTGTCTGCTATCCTTTACTGATGATCCGGCTGCGTAGCTTTGTGTTTTGAACTGCTCGACGCCAATACCCCGCATTCCAGCATACAGTCTTGCAGATGACTTTCGCCGCCGAACATCTTACTGCCCTCAAGCACCAATTATGATAATATTGAATTTATTTTTGTGAGCTGTGGCCGTACAAACCGACTCCGACTTCAGTGATTCTGAGGATTACGTCTATACGAAAGGAAGTGAAGCCCATACATTCAGATTGGTATGGTTCGTCTGACTCTCAGAAAAAAGCATCCTTCCTTATTGCTATGTGTTCTTTAGTTATTTGGTGTAACTTCTATGTATCATAATTGCAACACAACCTTTTACTCTTTTGCCTGGGAATTTCATCTCTGCATCTTGAACCTTTGTTATCCGTTTCATCAATACACAGACAACATTCCTTCATGTCGGAGCACAAAGACCACAACTGCCTTCTGCATAGTCTGCCCTTCGTGATAATCTAGAGGTAGCTCACCGTCAGAGCCATTGCATCGGCTCTGCTGCAGTCGTTCACTGAGCAACCTCAGCACCTCCTTCGTCGGCATATTCTCTCTACACTCCGGTGTACTTGGTGAAGTGGGCGGGCGGTTGATTCAGCCTGTATGTCCATCTTTCTTCGTGCCGCATCTTTCATCAATGCTCTCGACGGCGAAGAGGACTCCCCACTACTTGCTGTCACTGAGTATGTAGCATATTCTGCCCGGTTGGTAGTGCGCTTTCCTCTGAAGAGGCTACCATTGACATATCCATGAATAGAGTGAGTCTTTGTGGGGACAATCTGTCCAAACTGGAATTGTCCCTGTTCCTGCTTCGATGGCGCTGTGTATGCATGAGAAAGATAACCATGACTACAACTGCAAGAAGGGGTAGTTCGCCAATGGCACCGCCGACAATCACACTTGAGGAGCTTTTCTTTGTTGATGATGGGGATGTGCTCGTAATGGAACTTATATTAGAGAGTGTGTTCGAAGTAGGAGTATCACTTGATCCTGATGATGCCTGGTCGTCCGCAAGCTGTATTGCGCTGACCAACAAGCTTATTCCTACAGTTTGTCTTTCACTGGAGAACAAGATGCTTTGTGACCCTGTCCAGGGTATTCCGTACACGTTACTTCCACCCTAAGTTGCCACAGAACGGCACACGAGGCATGAGAAATATCTAGAGTCTTATTTATAACATCATCGACATGTTAAAGGTCAGGACACTAGGAGGTATGACAACAGCAGAAAGTGTTCGAGGGCTGCTTCCTTCACTGCTTTGAAATTATAGCCAAATTCCGCGATGGTAGCCCTTGGAGAGAGAAACACTTTCACAGTCTTTGGCATAGCAACTTGAAAAAGTAACCAATTTAATAACCGTAATAAATTGAGACAAGCTTTACACTACGTATGCTATGTCTGGGGACTAAACGTCAAATATGTCATTCAGAAAGAAACAGCTTTCAGGGAAACAGAAAGAAGTGAGAAATTGATTGCTCAAGGAAAAGTAATATTCTCCTCCCTCTCGACTCTGGATAACGCGAGTGGACCATGGACAGAATTGGCGAACAAGACTTGTAGAGACTCTAAAAAGGTGACCAGTCATTAACATCACACAGGCAATATTCAAAACGGACGCAGGTACCCACCAGCACAGAATCATTTACCTCTTAACTAATGTGGCACCAATGCATTTGTCGGAATTCGGGCAATGAGGGTTCTCACAGTCGATGGTGCGGACCCAGTCTTCAGAGCCATCCTCTCGAGTGTTTTTGATCCACTTGCAGGTATTGACTGGGATATCTCCAAGCGCAAAGGGCGAGGTATCTGTGGAGCAGCTATTGCTAGAGTTGTGGGACAAGCTGGATTGAGTCATGGTGATGCTACACAAGCAATCAGCTACGGATGAAGGAGAATGATGGTGCAACTGACTTTGGAGGTATTGCACAAGTAGACTGGTACTGGTTATCTCTAATGCTGAACCAGTATTTATACTCTATGCTGACTAAAATAGATGCATATATGGGTATTGCCGGTAGGAATCTGGGCTTCAAATTCCAGTATGTGATACAGTGGCCAGCGCCCAGGTTTTGACGTATCTTAGATATGCACTGCCTGTGTATGCCCTAATGGCGAGTAAAAGTTCTAGAAGTCCCACGATACTCGCCAGCGATCGTCACCCGAATTCATAAGACAGCGGGAGACCGTTGCAATCAGTTCCATACCCATGCAGATTTTTGGAAGCCCAGACTGATTGGATGTAAATGTATATGGAATATTTGTCTTAATTATTCCATCCAGGAGATATCATCATACTTTCAGGATAAGAAACAAAAGCATCCTGATATAATAGTTGGGTTATTGAGGATGAACACATGGCAGGCGCCCTCGATGACAGATATTTGGTTTATTATGCTGCTAAGAGTGACCTCTGACTAAGGCTCTATCATGGCCAGCAGCAGGAACCCGAACGCATACAACGGTAGCTACCCAATAACCTGTTCATCATAGAATTTATCCATCCACTCGTGTGTCTTCTCAACTCCATAGAAATCATTCTCAAACGTTGAAGTCGTTTCTTCATTACTGAATGGAAATGTGCCATATTTTCCTTCGAGCATTGATTCACCTGGCTTGCGGCATGAATCGAAGTCAATGATCACCAGTGTACTATCGGTATCGAGCATGATGTTACTGGGATTGATATTGTTCTGTCAAAAACTCAGATCGGACCTCAATCATCCTTGCAAAACTGACTCACATGGACGAGACCAAGACCGTGAAGGTGGTCGATACCTTCCTTAATCTGATCAAGCGACGATTCGATATCCGACCTCGGGATCGCGCCCTTTTTTACCGCATCATCTAATGTTTGCCTATACCGCTTGTAATACAACCCAGTCATCAACCCATCTTTCTCGACATATCCATAATATCGTGTGACGTTCCGATGAGGGTGGTTCATCAGTATCTCGCAGACCTGAGCTTCTTTGATCATAAGTGGCCAAACAGCGGACTTGTCGAGATCCTCAGGATGAAAGTGTAACATCCTGCCAACCTTCACATAGCAGTCATCAGGCAGTGGTTGGGGGGCACGGGTTAACACAAGCGGTGGGGAAATTTGATGGAGAGAGCATGGTACGAGGATGGCTTGGCGGCTAAGTGCAGCCAGCGCCGTGTCGTCTTCGCCACGAGACCGCCTAGTGGTACTTTGAAAGTAAAAGAAGTCTTCCCCATCGGTCTAGAGGATTTCTCATAGACGGAAGGGAGATTCAGCTTCAGGCTCCATTATTTGGATATAATGTACAAGGCGTAGCTCGCGAGTGGTCGGTTTAACGGTGGCCATGAGGTCCGGAGTTCTGGATTGACTGAATAGAAAGGAGTGCTTGTGGCGTACAGAGCGACCGCCCAACTTGCTGAATGAAGGATGTGTGAAATATTACACATGGATTGGTCCTGCCATCCACCCAGTTCTCATCGGAGTCTTAAATATAATATCTCAAATAAAATCCTGGCAGTACTTACATGGACACGAAAATTTGTCCCGGCAACCTATCGTCTGATTCGGGGAATGCTCTGAATCCCGTCACGTCTTCAATTTTGTTTCAATTTCATATAGCCTGCCTCGACTCTGAAATCCTTCTACTTTCCAGCGTTAGATATTCTACTTCCGTGCTAATTTAGGCACACTCTCAAAGAGTGAAATTCATGGCGGAATATGCAGCTGCATACACTGTGGCGTGCATCTCAGGCCCAGGGTCTGTATCAATGCATTTTTGGCATCCTCGTGCAAATTATCACCATCGTACCTCACTTCTCTCAGATAATTGGAACCTTGAGCTTAAGTCCTGATAACACGATGTGATAAGAGTAAGGACCACCCTGGCTCCCGAATCTGTCAAGTCCTCCCAACCCATGAAGACTCATGACATCAGAGATTACTTTCCGGTCCGGAGGTCCTTCGGATCAGACTGAGGTATCTTCTCCTTTTATCCGAGATAAGCCTGGAGCGAGGCATGAGCGCAAGGCTTATCGGAGGATAAGATAAGCCAAGGCATAGCCATTAGACTCACACATAGCCAAATAATACAACTATTTGGGGATTCAACCCAGCAAAACTTGCTCCCCTCCTTCACGTCGTCTCACAAGTTTCCCTGGCCAGTATACGGCCGTCTTCACTGTTCTTTCGTTCTTTCGTTTCGCTTTCGACATTCACTCATTCAAACTTGTTCCTCCGATGACCAACATCACTGCACCCCCAACAACGCCACCTACTCGGGTCCATCGTACCCATAGATTGGATGCCGTCAGCGCGGCCCTTCGCACCCTTCCCTTAGAGGAGAGGCTCGCCAAGAATGCTGATATCGAGACATGGAATGAGGCTCATCATGTCAAACACTTCAACCACATCTGCGATCCAGCCACCCACGCAGACGATGCATCGGACAGTGAATCGATCATCATGATCGACGACGACGAATGTATCTCTTTGCACAGCCCAGCAGTTTTCTCGCTGTACTCGAAGTATCCCAAGTCGATAGTGGCCTGGCTGGCAGCAGAAGACGTGAAAGACAAGAAGAAGAGGGAGGCTCCGAAGTCAACAGAGGAGACATGGGAGGCCAAGCGTCATTGCAAGGACGGCTCAGACCTGAAGCCAAGGGTGCTGGGCACGCAACAGCAGGTATCCTTTGCACAGATTTTGTACAATACTGACGATGCGCGAATCCACATTCCCCTTCCTTTCTTCACTAATAAGAGCCTGCACCACATCAATGTCCACACCTCCATCCTGCCTACCCGTAAGGTCAACACCCTCAAGAGTGACAAAAAGGGCTTCAACATTATCAATATCGAGGTGCCGACTCCCACACTTGGCAAGGAGCTCTCCATGGACTATGGCCTTCATGCTGAGGCCGCAGGTAATCTCTATAGGTTCCAGAAGTTGCACGATCCAAAGGGCTCGCGTGGCTCCCATTGCTCGTGGTACGAGGCTCACATCTCCTTCTTCGACAGGCAGCCAGACAAGATCGAATTCTGGGACTCTGTCAAGGCTCTCGAGCTCAAACTACGCCTTGAACGACTCAGTACCCCAACCAAGTTCAACCTCGAATACTATGTGTGCAGGTATGACGAGGTAAAGAACAACGCATGCCTCAGGGCCACACTGAAGGAGGAGATGGAACACGAGATCCAGGCATCAGTGGAGGCATGCGTGCGCGACTTCAAGGTGAAGGAGCAGCGTCGCTTCCCCAGCAGCTATCCTAACAGGTCCTCGAGGCCCTTTTCAGCAGGCAGCAGGAGGCCAGGCTTGGCACCTAGCTGCATTGTCTGCGAAGGCCCCCACATCGTCACCAGGCATTACAATGGCTCCGTCTCTACCAAGCCACGTTGGGCACAGATCCGAGGCAACGACATCTACACCCCAGATGGTCACCGCATCTGTATTGCCTACAACCTCCGTTCCTCCCACACCTGCACCCACGGCGCCAAACGCATCCACGTCTGCTCACTATGTGGACGATCCGACCACGAGGCACTCTCAGGCACCTGTCGCTCCGCATCTACCTGATTTCCTGTCTGCTGCTCTGCCACCTATGCTTGTCTACAATACCATTGCTCCAAAGATCATTTGACGACCCCCATTGTGCCCCCTGACCATGCCAAATGCTTATCTTTTCCCTCTCATTGTCCATCCCTACAATACTGATGCTTTCGAACGACTTCTTGACAAACATAACTTGACGCCTACATACCCTGATCTCTGCAAACACCTCCGAGAAGGCTTTCCCCTTGGCTGCATGCCCAAACTGCCTCGCACGATAATCATACCTAATCATCCTTCCTGCTTCACTTATCCTTCTGCTGTGGATGACTACCTTCGAGAGGAGACAACTGCTGGGCATATGTCAGGCCCTTTCTCCAAGGATGAGGTGGAGCGCATCCTCCGAGGCCCTTTCCAATCATCACCACTTATTGTTGCTGTCCAAACTCAGGCTCCCAGTACCTCCGATAAGCTACGTATCTGCCGACACCTCTCCAAGGGTACAAAGCTTCACCCTTTGGTAAACTCGTTTATCAACAAAGAGGATTTTCCCACTCATTTCGATACTGCTGCTTGGGTCACCGAAATCGTGAGTACTCTCCCATCTCAGTGGCCATCTGCCAGAGTCACGCACATGCGAGCTCATCCATCAGGGGTTGCCATCGCACCCAGAGGCTCGCACAGGCGACCTCCAGTACTCACACAGGCGTTACTGTCCATCCTCTTGCCATCTACTATGCCATCTACTATCATCATCAGAACAGTCTGACTGATTACTATCCCAGATTGCCTTGGCGCCGCCGGGCACACAGGCATGTACGTTGGACATTGCAAAATTCCATCGAACGTGTCCTGTCAACCCTCATCACAAGCCTTTCCTCGTCATCCAGGGATGAGATGGACAATTCTACATCGACCATGATCACCCCTTTGGGGCATCTTCAGCCAGCAGCAATTCTGGGATGATTGCCAATGCCACCATTGACATCTGGTGTGGTGAGGGTGTCATCCCCGTTCTCAAGTTCGAGGATGACCTCCATCCTTTTTGATTCCCTTCACTCACAGGCACATTCCGTGAAGGTGATTACCTCTACAATTATGACCAGGAAGAAATGCTCAGGCGGATCACCCCTCTCCAAGTGCCTTGGCACAAGGAGAGGGGTGACAAAGCCTTTGTCTTTGTGATGACTTTCATCAGCTTCCTCTGGGATATCCCAAGGAAGCTGGTGTCCCTTCCCGAGATTAAACATTTGAAGTTTCATGAGCAGGTGCGAGTCTTCTTACTCAAATTCTGAGGGCATCGCTGCTCTTTGCTGGAGGTAGATAAGATCCATGGATCTCTCTGCCATGTCACATTTGTCTACGTCAAGGGTCGCTCTTGACTCCCATCCATCTCAAACTTCTCAGCCTCATTCAGTGGCAACGAGTTGACGCTGTGCTATCCTCCATGATCCATGCTTTCCAATCTTGAATGGTGGCTCGCCACCCTCTCTAATCCATCCCTTACCAGGGAACTATGTCCTCGGGGGCCTCTAGTTGACCTGGGTATCTCTGTTGATGCCTCCACATTGTGGGGTATCGGCATCATTATTGGTGGCCAATGGGCAGCATTCCAACTCGCTCCCGATTGGAAGACTGGAGGTAGGGACATTTGCTGGCTCGAGACACTTGCCATAGAGCTACTAATGTACATCCTAGTCACCTTGGACCACCATGATATGCATATCCTGGTGCATTCAGACAACGTCAGAGCTATAGGAGCGCAGACGAAGGGTCGCTGTCCAAACTGGCATATAAATTTGGCAGTGCGACATACCTACTCTACTCTGGCTACCTCTAACATTGTCCCATCCTATGAATACATCGAATTGGCTGTGAACCCGGCAGACCCCATCTCGCGCGGAGAACTTGGGTCACCGGGAGATCACCTACCAGTCTCTATCTCGCTCCTGGAGGAGCTTGTTAATGTGCTTAGGCATGTTTAGCATGCCTTTTGGACCATTTGCAGAAGATAGCCCTTCTGTGGAGCAGGGTACGAGGTCTGGGCCCACAAGCCCTTTCCCACCGCGCTGTACCCTGCATCCAAACTCTAGACCCAGAACCCCGGACCCCTTCTACCACCTAGCATTTCCATGGCCAACTCTCAGACTCTCACCGCCACGTCAACGCCCATCTCTCCCTTCACCACCACCCTCCTTCCTGAACCTGTGCCCTCACTCTCCCCACTCCCCGATTGCCTCCCATGTCCCGCCTCCAGCCATGATTCCAGGCTCTTTCATAGCCAGTCTCTCCTCCAGTCAACCCCTCCTCTCAGATTACGAGCGCACGGTCGTGCCATGTAGGCCACGCCCACAGAACAGGATCGCCAGCAACCCACTGTGTCCACATGTGGCAGCAACAGATCGTCTCTTTTGCTGGACAACCCCATATGCTATCGAGCACAATCAGACCATGTTTGCTTCCCTTCCCCCAGAGCTCGCTGAGCGAGTGCACGCTGCCCTTTGAGGAGCTCACGCCCCCAATACAAAGTCTTCGTATGCTTCAGCCCTCCTACATTTCATGCAATTTTGTGACAGGTGGGACATACCGGAGGTGGACCGCATGCCCGCATCATATGCCCTCCTCTGTGCTTTCATTGGTGAACATAAAGGTACCGTTGCAGGGGGCACTATCAAACTCTGGATGTTGGGCCTCAAGGCTTGGCATGATCTCAGTGATGCACCATGGTATGGCAACCACCGCTGGGTGAAGCTGGCACGGGTTACTGCCTACAAGGAGGGCATGATGCACAAGCATCCCCTCTGGGCCCTAGTGTCCATCGAGCACCTCCTCGTACTCCATGAGGCTCTTGACCTAGCAGACCCCCATCATGCAGCTATATGGGCAGTCACCACAGTATCATTTTTTGGCTGCCATCAATTGGGTGAGACCATGGTGACGTCCATCTCAGCTTTCGATCCCAAATATCATGTACTGTGTGCAGCCATGTAAGGAGTTCACATCCCTACCCATTCTGCCATCTAATTACATTTACAGGGTTTCCTTTTGTACATTGCGCAATGGTACCACATCAGTGAGCTTCTGCATACCATAGACGAAGTCGACCAGGGACCTGGGTGCAAGCGTCATCCTCACAGGCTGATCCGACACTCTATGCCCTTGCACAGCCCTCCAGAACCACCTCAAAGTCAACGGTGCTGTCCCGAAAGACGCATCCCTTTTTGCCTACCTCCTCCCAGATGGTACGTGGCGACACATGCAGAAGTCCTCCTTCATGGAATTCTGCATGGATGTCTGGTCCTGTGCATCCTTGGCGCACGTCCTGGGACACAGCTTCCATATAGGGGGTGCAGTCGAGTTGCTGCTGGCCGGAGTCGCTCCCGAGGTAGTTGCTGCCATGGGTGGTTGGACCTCGCTTGCTTTCCTCCTCTATTGGCGCTGCATGGAAGAAATCCTCCTGATGAGTACCTCGCGTGCCTACAACAAGTTGCATATAAATGCTCTGGTGGAGATCTTTGAACAGTTCCGCATTAACAACAACATTCCTCACTCCCTCGTTGACACCACAGATGGTGACTTTGAGATCTGATGTATGTACCATTGGTCACCTATCTACGATTGTCTGACTCATCCCAGCTTTTAACAGCCTGCCAATGACTCTCGCATATTATAACCATACCATACACTCAAATTTGCTTAAGAGATTACAGATACACTGCATTATATAGACCCACTTACTTATATATCATATATACTCGAACCTGCTGAAGAATACTCATGTTATATCTACGATAAGTGCCCAATGACAATGTTCCGCTCATCTCTGCTAGGGGATCCAGATCTGGCTCTTCACTGAAGCCAAATCTGTTTCGTTGTGAGCTTCGCTCCACTTGGTGTACCAGATTCGGCTTCTGGCTTGTTTCTGGTTCCCAGGCACTCAAGACTTGGGCCTGCAGCCTTGTTTGGGTTCCCATTTCGTCGGACTGCATCCTCAGTTGACTAATCAACCCATATCCAGGTTGATCTGCTCCTTCCCGACACTTACCCAAACTTGTGGCTCCAGAACGCCCTCGTCTTTTGACAAACCACTCAAATACACTAGTATTCAAGTGCCCTACTTAGCCTTACATCACATTTAGATATCATTCACCCTAGCCTAGGCAAACTAGCTTATCTGCCATCAGTCCCGACACATGCGCATGGAGGTTGAATGTCAAAGTCTCTCCAGTATCACAAGAAATCATCAATATCACCATTGTATCATCGAAAAAGGATGACTATCCCTCAATATCTGTTAGATTGTGACTATCACTGCTATACTGCAACTTTTTAGGTGACTGTCTTGTGTATACTCCCACTAGGCGCGCACATGTTCGCTCAACTCCCAACTTACCGCGCATGGCTGGACATCAGTGGCTTGAATAATACTTTATGCAGCAGTACTTTTGAAATTTAAAGTTGTGGTATAAGTGATAGCAGGTAAGTACTACAACCCTTTTTCGTCCCCATTCTTGCGCCAGCGCCCGCCGCCAGTTCACCTATACAGACATTTGTATTTTCCGTGATGACGACGTCACCTCCATTCTGTATGTATGATATTATTCATGTGAAATCTGACATCGACCAATTCATTCTTTTGTATGTAGGTCAATATGACAATATCCCGGCGTATATTACCTTTTGGCGTTAAGTCGCTTCTTTACAGATTACAATTGGCGGCCGCTAGATTGGACACTGCGTTTACTGCGGTGATGTGACTACAGCCGTCGTGACCTCCCGTTATCAGTGATAATAGGTATGCCCTATATTCTCATCGAAATTCGTAGGTCATACGCCAAACATTTTCTATTTATTGGAACTCATTATCGTCTTAGGTGGCAATGTTGCTTCTCTTCCTGGATCATAGAATACTCGTATGAATCAGTATTCCGTTATATAGTTTTGCGCAGCTGGTCAGCTCAGCTAGGAATGGCCCGCTCATCAATCAAAGCTTTTCTGACTCCCGACGTCGGGAGTAATTCACACCATTCCGTTGATTTATAATCTTCCTCCGCAGTGCTGCCAAGTTTTTCTTTCGTCAAACAGTAGTTGTAACTATCGACCTTCGCCGCCTATAGCTTCGCCTACGGTTCGCGCGCAGATTGACGCCGCCGACGACTCCGCTATTGGCTCTATGTAAAAGATTTTTCAATCGGGCTGTACTAGTATGTCGTGTAACTTTTCGCAAAGTTCATCTCAATGCAATGCCACAGGTATTGTAGAAAAGCTTCCTTTACCTGGGAGTATATGAAAAATCCCACGTGCACACTGAAATCTGCTTCCTGAGCTGTGTAGCCCTCTCTCTCTTACGAGCCCTATGTGCCAGATACGTAATAGCAGATGTGTATGCATCCAGGAATGACCTTGTGATTCTCGGCGATATTACTCAGGTCAACTGTGCTTCACTTTGGCACACTTAAATGAGAAAGCTTGGCAGTATCGGCGAAATAATGGACGAACGTACCGTACCAGTATACTGCGGATGTTGCTGCGGGAATTGATTTATTGACTGCATGGGGATCATAGGGAGACATGTTGCCAGTCGACCAAACGTGATGTCTCGCGAAAAAATGCTTCCCCGTACTTACTTTCTAGAAGGCGACATGTAGATCGCCAAGTCCTTGGATGTTTACTGGTGTAATCGCTTTTCTGAACGGATATATAGACCGTCATGGACCTTATATCAAACGTCTATCCGACGCTAGTGTGCTAAATATCACCTATGAGTAAAAGTTTAAACAGAAAAATTTCCTTTTATTTGCATTTGGAAGCCTGTCAACAGGGTCGGTGTTCAAACATCTTTCCACAAGATCGACGGTGGACCACTTCCCTCCGCATCCGGTAAAAAGGGAGAAGCATCTTCAAGTACATGACAAGAGAAGCATTTGTCAGCAACGGGAGATCATTTAATGCAGAATTTTCTTCTTTGTGAAGTAACGTCAGTAACGATACAATTCCGTGCTTCTAAGCAATCATATTCAGAATTCCTTCAGCCTTAATTTATCCTCCTTCCATCGACTCGACATCAGCTTTCAAGTAGTTTTAGTTACGCCAATCTCGACTAAGCCCACATGCCTCGAGGAGACATTGCAATATCGCCGTCACCATTGGCTTCTGCGCATGTTGGAGGATTTTTCTCCGAATACCTTCTATCAGATTTGCACAGCGCATCACGACACTCTACAGCGTCCGCACCCAAGCCAGAGCCCCCAGCCAATGTCGAGGACACTTAGCCAATGGCACGACGAGAAATTGAAAACATGCTTTTCTGACATTGATTTACGCTGCGGACATTGGTGCTATATAGCCTGGATTTTTTCGTCATCGAAGTCCTATCTTCAATATGCTCTATCTCACTTCTCTCGTTTCCGTGGCTCTCTTCATCGCGAACAGTGTCGTCGGGCACCCTGGCGAAGCTCCTCCAACTTCAGTCGAGCTTTCTCGTCGCGCTGAGCTCGAGACTGCCACCCGCCGTTCACTCGCAGATTGTCAGAGCCTCCTTGCTCGACGCGGATACGCAGACAGGTCAATTGCTCGTCGTACAGCACTTGCTGAGGAGCTCCGAAAAAAGCGCGGGTTTGCCACTCGTAAGTAAAGCCCTCCTTCGCGCGCCGTATGTCCTAATTCGATGTCTTCACCAGGTTCCCCTTATAAACGTGCTCTTACTGTGGACGAGGTAGTGAGCACAAGTCACCTGTCGAACGTGACAGGGCTCACCTCCGACTCGGACCCCTTCACATCTAACTCCTCGTGTGTGCTCACTCCCGAACTCGAGCAGGGGCCGTACTATGTCCAGGGCGAATACATCCGTTCCGACATGAGTGAGGACCAAGTAGGAGTCCCCGCATACGTAGACATCGAATTAATCGATGTCTCGACCTGCGAGCCCTTGACCGGTGTCTATCTCGACGTCTGGCATTGTAACGCGACCGGTGTCTACGCCGGAATCGTTGCGGAAGGCAATGGTGATTCCACTGTCGAGAGTAATTGGGTCAGTCAGAAAACCAGTATAGTTTCTCCCCTCTTCTGATCTCTTTCGTAGAACACGACTTTCCTACGTGGAATACAGCAAATGAATGACGAAGGGTACGCTCAGTTCGAGACCATATTCCCAGGTATGCCGGTTCTCTACCCCACTGCTGTACTTCATGGACTGATGGCTGTCAAGGACATTACTCTGGACGAACAACCCACTTCCATATGATAGTCCATGAGGACGGGTCTGTATACGACAACGGTACTTTCAAGTCAGACGGTAACCAACACATCGGTAAGCTTGGCGATTTGCCCTCGCTAGATTCGGCCACTAAACCCACTGCAGGTCAAGTGTTCTTCGACCAGGACCTCATTACCGCTGTGGAAGCCACCACTCCTTATAGCACCAACAGCATTTCCATCACCCAGAACGAAGATGACCGCGTATTCGTGGCGGGTGTTGTGCCCGACAGTGGAACCGGCGTCGACCCCATCTTGGAGTACGTCTACCTAGGTGATGACCTCTCTGGCGGCCTCCTTCTGTGAGCATCTTTCACTATCTTCCATCCTCGCCGTTACTGATGCTTGCCTGCGCAGCTGGGGTACAGTCGGTGTAGACCTCACTGCTAGCTACGAGTCTTCTCCTGGAGGTTATCTTACTGAAGCGGGAGGTATCGTGAACTCCAATGCTACTGCCATTGGTGTCAATGGAGGAGCGCCTACTGATGGCAATGGCACTGACGTTGGTTTTGATGGAGGGAATAGCACCACCACGACCGACAGTGGGAATAGTACGAGCACTGACAGTAGCTCCACCGTCCAGCTGCTCTGCACTTGTTCCTCGGTCTAATCAGGCTTATTCAGCATAAAAGCATTCAAAAAATACTTAGTTAATTACGTTTGTTTTGATAGTCCGAATGGAAATAACCGTTAACCTTCATCTCTGATGACGTTGCTTTTGGTTTCGAGAAAATGTCATGCCTATTCAAAACTTCGTCAAGATCGTCGCAGAAAACTGCTGCTGTCGCCAGCAATATTTACTCGAGACACTTCTCCAAAGATCACGTAGATGCGGCGCTTCATACGAAGTCTGAGAAGCTTAAAGAGCAAAGATGATTAAAGGCGTTCGGTGTCCAAGACTCCAGTGGAACTTCGACCTTGCGTGCAATTCAGATACTACCCCATCCGCAGAACAGAAGCAGCACATCAGCTCGACCACTCAGCGTCAACATTCGAAGCTTGGCTAAGTCTCGAGGTACCGTGATGGAGGCCAGCGTTTGTTAGCAAAGGGTCGACTCGAGGTGTCTCCAAAACAATAGGTAATTCCGTCATGCACCCCGGCGACCACGGGTCGATCATCAATCGTTCGACCATTCTGCTGAATGAGTAAGATATGGACGTGCAGTAGATTGATACGTAACTGAGTGCATGAGTGCTTTACAGTGACAGTAGGCGTTAAATATGAGCGCAAATTTGTGACTTGATTTATTGCGTGAGGCTCGACCACATTTGGCATTTCCTCCACCTCCAAGTCGAGGAATCAGTGGACCAGCACACGTAGGCATCAGAGAACCTTGGTGAACGCCCATAGCGAACGAAATGCCCCATGCCAAATTAAAAATACGTAACGATCTGTAAGGACCCCTGTGCTGTGCGGCCGTTGTAATTCAGTCCAGCAACAGGTTGATCTCTATGAATTTAGCCTTAGCATAGTCGGGGGTTCAAGAAACAAATCAACACATACAGTAATGCCCAGCCCCGGATGGAATAATTATGACGATACCCCCATGAACATACTATCTCTCGCTGGATGTAACGATTGATGCATGATGATATACAACCCCCGAGTCTATGCGGGATGCAAAGCTATCATGTCGCCGTGACATCTTTACACAGCTGTGACAAACTCTTCGAAACACAGAGCCAAGGATTTGATGGAGAAGAAAATGGGTACCGCATGACAGGTCGCCGGTGAGAAGAAATTTTGGCGGAAACATATGCTGGTTTTGACATGTTGACGACAATGTGCGCTCATGGAAGAGGAAGCGCTCCCGCATGATCCCGGGAGCAGACACCTAAATGTATTACGTATACACAAGAGAATGACGCGACCCGCGTCAACCCAACCTGAAAAAGCTAGGGCAACAAGTGCCTGAAGCTCTCGAACATTGGTTGTCAGGCAAGGAAAAAAGCTTGGGGAGAAGATCGGGTGACAAGACGAAAGGAAGAGGAGGCTACCCTTGGGAGAAACTTCGCGACACTACTGGCGAAAGATCACCAGGAGTGAACGTGCTTTGCAATGTTGGCCCTGTCGAGCAAGGGACATTTTGGCATTTGCTGAAGGCGTAGTTTTTGAGATGCGATCAACAGCTACCCGGCAACGCTCGTAGCGATTCACATCTAGTAATCGCCACCTTAATTGATTGGCCATACGGAGTTCGAAAACGACAGTCCATGGAGGGGCCATCTTAGCTCAGAGAGTTAGATTCACTGGCACTCATTTGTCCGCCTCATCGTCCATTTCATCTCTCATCTTTTATCATCCAGTCCACGTTAAATCACTAAAGAATCGCTTGTTCAAGAACTACGACCTAGAGCTGAGAAAATCAACCCACCAGATCCCTATACTTGGGTACTAAGCAAGAAGGCGCGCTTAGGTGACTTAGAGCTCCCGGCGTCATACAGATCCATCGGGCGGTGATTATTCGGTCGAAGCTCTGTAGGAAAAACCCGTAAGCAAAAGTTTCGCGATAGCCTGATGCGATAAGGAAACGTACCACTGTTGTCGTAGCAACAGGTTTTCCACGCCGAGAAATGCGAAGGAAGCAATTCCGCTGATCTCGTGTTTACCCTCAGCATCGAGTCTCGCTGCCGTGTATACGCTGGACGCCCCGCAATAACTTTGGCGAGATTGGGATAGGGACATCTACCGCCTCGCCCCAGCTGACACCAGTGGTAGCGAGCAATTATGAGAAAGAGCTCTGGACCCCGAAGAAACAGGAAATCAGTTTGGAATGGAATCAATGTTGCTGCACAATTACCAATAACGTCACGTGATCCGAAGTCAGAGAGCGTAGACCACGAAACATGTATACGTGCTAGCCCTCCGTCTCGTCGTTCATGGATTTCGTTGGCCTCTAAAGCACGGCTTGATTAACATTTGGAAGAACCGCGGTGAAGAGAAGCATCCACTTTGCTATGAACGAGCAGGTGTAGGGGGGAGAAGATTATCGCAAGTTATCCAGTGTCAACCAGGCCTTGCGAACGATATCTTGGTGGCGGCAGTGGGCAAGGTAGCAATATGTGTCGTTCATACTGGGATTGACGACGACAGCTGGAATACGGGATTGATGATGATGACTTACGAACGATAAGATATGACCGAGATATCAGGCAATGGCACTCACTGGGCTGTACTTGTTCACCAACTTCGTGGACAAGCTCTCGTCTTGCCCTTGAAACGATGTGTCGGCCGATAAGTGTTCATTCACTGAGCGGCCGACAATGGCCGGATTAGTAAATGCGACCAAGGTAATTTCCTTCCTGAATGCACGGTTTCTCTCCTGATAAAAAGTCAATATGTACCCTGATTGCATTTGAATCGACTCACAGCTACAGCTGCCTCGTTCAGCAAGCTAGCGAAATGAACCTGGAAATGAAAGAAACATCAACAAGGTGTATCAAGATTAAATGTAGGAATACTTCACGGTAGAAGTTATTTTCATTGACGTCCTCGCCGGTCTGAGTAATGGATGAACCCAAAGTTCAAACTAAACATATCGAAGTAAGGGAGATGTCGTGCCAGCGCCGACAAGGAAAGGGAAGAAACAAGAGATCTGGTTGCCTCGATGGCGAAGATATGGCTGCCAATGCATACATTGAGATAATCCTTGTCGAAGTCGAGTGGTGACCTTAGGAGATCAACAAAAATGCTGACAGCCTGGGCTTCATCCGTTCTTCTTTCACGTGGCTCCGGCGCACGTGGTTGGATTCGAACCAATTAAGTCCTAGCCTGTCCTCACCAAGTCCTCATTTCCCTTTCCAGCTTCGGCGTAAATTAATCCTGGGACTCCAGTTACAGCATCTATCTTCACTTGTATGAGACATCGTGTCATACGACAGTCTGCTGCACCATCCTCGGTCCGGTGTCTTCCGGTTCACACATGTAAAGGAAGAAAACGTGCAGCCCCACTCGGAGTCATACCTATTGTAAGGTTTCCAACTGCATATTTACAATCTGCTTCTCTGCAGATATAACACTACTCGGGACGCTTACTTTTTTCCATTAGCTACTCGGACCTTTCATAAGGATATCGCCAACATCACTGGGCGCTGACAGAATATCGTGCCACCATCTGTGTTAACGCCTTCGTTTGGAGAATTAGTAAGTAGCGCTCTGTCAGCAGATAGAATCTAATGTGAACCTTAGGACAATCTTGATATCTTCGTGTGGTGTGCATTCGGATACCTATCGAGAAAAAAGGTTATTGAGTCCTCTGTGCGCATCGAGGATTAGGATACGGATGGTGGTGGTGGTGGTAGAACAACGAAGATGCCGCTGGCTCTTCGAATATCCAGGAAGTCACATGCGGTGGATGGGTTTAAGCGATGGCATTCAAATGGCAGTCCGTATTCGCATTCGCAACGTGAGCGCTCAGCGGTTTACTCACTGATTGGCACGAAGCAAATAATTTATTAAATAAAACCAATTTCCGTAGTACATTTCAAAGGTTACTTATATGCTCCAATAGAGAGAAAAGGAAACTGCGGACGTCGATACCATCAATCCCGGACCCTCGGTAAGCCGTGTATGGGGCAGTGTTTGTACTCTGGTCTCTCGTCTCCACGGCCGTCGTTCTCATTCCAAAAAATGACCGTCTGCTGGCTTTCCCGCGTCTATCTCCGTGTGATCCTCACGAACGAATCCCTCCAAGTCGATAATGATATCCTCTTGGGTGCCTGTCAAGGTGCGAACTTCGTCATCTCCAGTATCTTTCTGGTTGTCTGTCAGCGCTATTTGAACATATTCATCGCCTCCTCCCCGCTGTGCTTCGAGGTCATCCAAGTCACTCGGAGAGCTCTGACCCCCAACATGACTCCTGAAACGAAGTGAACCCGAGATCACACTTCCCTGCCACGAGTCTGCTGAGCGAGCATGACCTGCTGCAACACGCCCAACGATGAGTGTCGGGGCAATTCCCTATATAATTATCGTTAATTGCAAAGATAGAAAGAGACACATCAGCGTACTCTTGCAATTCCAGCTAAGGCGTCAAAGTATATGATCGAATCAGTATTGCGAGCGAAGAATGCTGTGCATAAAATCAAAGATATCGAATAAAGAGCTGATGATTCGACCAAGACCTCGAGCACATGGCGGTAAGCCCTGAGTCCACCTCCTGCTCCACCTCCTGCTCGAGCAACAGTGACAATACGGTAGATGATTAATAAGGTACACCACAAAGTTGTTGCAAGGACACAAGATGAATACGGTGTAAAATAGCGGATGTAATCGTCCGAAGCAACATACAGTTCGTATGTAGCAAGCATTTTGAGCACTGAAACTTGTTTTGAGTAAACTGGTTAATTAGAAGCTGCATGATCTTACCTGTTGCAGAAATAAGAAGAAGAACAGGAGGCAGAATAATCAGCCACCGCTGTCCCCAGACTATCCAGCACCGCCAAATCTACAATAGAGATAACAGTAAGCTGCAGCCTCAAAATTAGCAGTGGTCCACGAACTATGGTGAAGTCTGCAAGGATAGTACAAATAGCGGCCATGATACCTTCACCAAGTGTCATCATTGTGCCAGGATCGGAAGTCTCTAAATATTCCGTCCAGAAGCTCTGCCCGCGATTGACATATCGAAAGTGTATTTCTGACCACTCGACCGCGAAGTTGACCATGGTAACACCATGGAGAAGAATTATAATGACAATCATGACCCGTCCAATGTGCTGGGACTTGCTGGTGACTACGATGTCATTGGACTCAGTCTGTGTGAAATAGTAGACAACGCTTCCCTTACAGATATTCCACAGAGTCACAACAACAATTCCAGTGTATATGCCTATGTCAAACTAGGTTTAGATACCTATACGTAGGCAAATGAACAGACACACCTTGCAAAAGAGAGTCGAATATAGATCCATTCAAGTCAGCATCGAGCTCTTGATAAATAAGGACTTTCAGGGCATCAAGAACATTTGGCGGAATGTTGGTCTGAACGGTCATTACGATGTCTGGGTTAATGTGGAATGGCGGCTGAGAGATCATGAATACCACATCCCCTCTTATAGTGTACTGCGCAACAGCCAAATCCCTTTGCAGGATGACGAGATGTTCAAAGATCACGCTTAAATCACTGCCTCAGCAAAGAGAAAGATCGGCCTCTATTCTTAACGTTATTGGTACCTTACAGCGCTCAGTAACTTTATTACGAGAACAGGTGTTAGCCTTCTCGAGTGTAACCCAGCACAGGAACCCCACTGAAGCAGTGTAACAGATAGTCGACATCATGCCGCAAGGGGAGAAATACATCGCCCTGATTCTCTGATGAAGGTACCATCGTGATACGCTCATGACCCCTCCCATCATCAAAGGATCAATATCAAAGTCAACTTACGGTACGCTTAAGCATGTGTCCTAGAATAGCCCAGACAAAATATTTGGTGGTTCCGAAGCACCGGCACCGAAATAAATTGAAATATTAGGGAAAGCTAATTCTTTCAATACATTTTGAAGGTTTCTGACATGCTTCAATAAATAGAAACGGAAAACGCGATCCTCGATACCATCAAACCCTCGACAAACTATATATTGTATAGTGCTCGTACCCTGATCTTCCTAGCTGAACCCCCCGAGCTCATCTTCTCAGCTGTGATTCTCATTACAAAGAATGACGATCTGCCGGCTTCCCCGCGTCTGTCTCCGTGCGATCCTCACAAATGACACCCACTAAGTCAATACAATATGTCTCCGGGTGCCCGTCAATGTGCGAAGGTGGTCGTCCACACTGTCTTTCTGGTTGTCCGTCACGCTAGATGAATGTATTCATCACCTCTCTCCAACTGGGTTTCGAGGTCATTACTAGAATTCTGATCCCCAGCGTGGCTCCTGAAATGGAGTGAGCCCGAGATCGCGCTTCCTTGCCACGAGTCATCTGGGCGGGCGTGACCTGCTGCGACACGCCCTACAAGGAGTGTTGGGGCAATTCCCTATGCCATTCTTGTCAGGTGTAAATGACAGAGAAATAAGAAACACACCCTCGCGATTCCAGCCAAGACATCAAAGTACCCCAATATAATGCTATTGCGAGCAAAGAAGGCCGTGCACAAGATCAAGAATACTGAATAAAGAGCTGACGACTCGACTAAAACCTCGAGGACATGGCGGTAAGCTCTGAGTCCACCACCCGCTTCACCAGCTGCTCTTGCAATAGTCACAATGCGGTAAATGATTAAGAAGGTGCACCACAGTGTTGTAGCGAGGGTGAAAGATGAGTAAAGCGTGAAATATAGGGGGTAATCGCTTTTAGAAACATATAGCTGGTATGTAGCGATCAATTTGAACACTGCGACGAGGCTTGAGTGCTTCAATTGATAAAATCGAAGATCACTATGATCGTACCGACTGTGGAAACAAGAAGAAGAACAGGCAGTAAGATAGACAGCCACCGTCGTCCCCAGACTATCCAACAACGCCAGATCTGCAATTAGGACAAGAGTGAGCCCCATCAAAAATTGGTGATATTCCACTTACTATAGCGGAATCTGCAAGGATGGTAGAAATTGCAGCGGAAACTCCTCCACCGATTATTACCGTTGCGTTACTAGTACTATAACACAAGAATTTTGTCCAGAAATTCTGTCCATTGCGGACATATTGAGAAGAAGCCTCTGTCCATCTGATCATGAAGGTGACCATAGTAGCAATATAGAGGAGCATTATAATAATAATCATCACTTGTCCAATGGGTCGGGATTTGTGTGTATCTACAATGATACTGAATTCAGTTTGTATAACATTTTCGCAGACATACTTTCTTACAGATATTCCACAACGTGACAGCAACAATTCCTGTGTATAATCCTGGACACGAACACCATTAAATGACTGTATCTGTACAAATAAAATGGCGGACCTTGTAATAAAGAATTCAACAATGCCGAGCCCAAATCATGATCAAGTGTTTGGAATATAATGGCTTTATCTGCATCCGTAATACCTGGCGGAATATTGGTCTGAGTAGCCATCGAGAAGTTTGGGTGAACGTTAAGCGAAGAAGGTTGATGTATGCCACTTCCCTTCTTTATAGCGTCTGCGTACTGCAGGTTAACGAGATGATCAAAGGTCACGCTGAATCGATGCCTCGGCTAAGGGAAATATAGGTTTCTATTCTTAGCGTTTGATACCTAACAGCGCTCAGCGGCTTTATTGGGAGAGCAGGTGTTAGAACGTTTCGAGCAAAACCCGTTGTAGAAAATCCGCTGAAGCAGTGACTCATGTACTCCACGTGATGCCGCAAGGGGGGGAAACACATTGCCCTGATTCTCTGATGGATGTACCCATCGTGATACGCCCATGGCGATGCTCTGATGGAGGTACCATCGTGACACACCCATGATCCCGGCCATCACTTGCTTTGACAAAGGATCAAAGTAGAGTTCAACTTGTGGCCAGCTTACGCATAGTCCTGGAATAACCACAGGTCTCGGGGCGATGTCTAATTTAAAACGCGAAAAGGATTGATGGTCGTCTCATCTTTAACCGTGATACTGACGAAAATTCATCAGTGGATGTAACATAGAAGCACGCAGGACTAGTACGTACTGCACTGCCCCCAAGAAATCGAGCAATACATACCTGCTACACCGTAAACATGGATGAAATATAGTTCTTGCTTATCATTTTGATCCTTGGCCGCCTGATGTAAGGGCATTCACATGGGCTTCGACTCTATAGGATTCGGAGTATTCGATGAGAAAGAAAACATGTTGGGAGGCCAGGAATGCACTGCGGACGGACCTTTACGTGAGGGTGCCTTGCTTTGACTTCGCTAGGACGATGATCTGTACGAGTAAGCACTATACGCACTGCATGGCAGAACTGAGATCAGTCCGAAGAGTTTTTCAGTCCAGATATCTGACATTCAGTCGCGACAATCACAATAGCTATCGTCAAGTTGGTAGTACGACTTTGAAGCGGGTCGTTGGATCAGAACTAGAAATGGAGGAGCAGCACGGAAACTTCAATAATATGAAAACAATGAGCCAACCCTGTTGAAGAGGTCAGATCGGCGGTCGTACGGAGAGCGAAAACGATACACACTTCGTTCGATTCTCCGGATCGTCGTCCAGCATAGATTTATTTCGCTGTACAGTGAAGATGGACCAACACGTCAACAACTAGGATGTAGTCGTTCATTCAGTGTCTTCACAGACTGGAGCAAAGAAGTCAACCTCACCGAACCGAAGCTTGATCTTGATCTGAATGGCAGGCGCATCACAGCGAGACGACGCCGATGTTGTATCGTCCTGAGTCAATAGGGAGAAACATCCCTGAAAAAAAGTTAGTCACTCAGAATGTAAAACTATCTCCTTCTCGTGTTATTCGCGTATTGTGCCATGGCGTTCTCGAAGCACGACCGCGAACCACTTTCCCTCACGGAAATAGAATCCGAGCGCGTACGGGCACCAGAACGCGAGGGGAGTACAGACGGCATTCTAGTGAACGATTTGACCTTGGCGTAGGGCGTTCACCGCTTCAGCTCTAGGAGACTGGGTCCGATAGATGCCGGTCAGCGACAATACAAGTTGAGATATGTCAGCATACATAAAGCCAGAGTCTGTGAGAATTTTTCGGCTCCAGCACCGGCCATGGAGGCATTTGGTACCAATGAAGTCGGCAGGAACGAAGTGTCAGATACGGTAAAAGTGCACCCAGAATCCCAGATTCGCACTGCTTTGTTGGTCCAGGATGCCCCGACGTTATGTCGAGATTTTCAGGAGGTACAATCGCAGCAAAGATCACGGCACAATGAGCGGAAAGTATGGGACATATCAATCATGGTTCAGGGAAAAATGAGAGGAAATTCAAATCAAATTCGAAATCAACGTCGCCAGGAAATACACGTGCGCCAAAGCACGGCCCGGCTTCGTTCCGGCCGGTTCTTTGCCAGTCTCTTTTTTGTCAACCCTTTTCGCCCTCGAGTCGATTTTGCCACACTGGCGACTTTCTCTATAGAAGGCATACTTGCGTACTGAAGGCTAAGTTACAGCAGTTATAGGAAAGCAACATCCCCAGAATGATTGGTCTATGCAGAAGAATGAAGTAGATTTCGGCCGTTGATGCCATTACAAGGTGATCTATCATACTACGGTCGAACGTAACTATTGGAATTAAGAGACGTGGTTCAGATGTTCGTCGTGGAATCACTCCAACCAGGTCCTCAACTGTCGCTGCACCTCCTCCACTCTCCGATATAGGTCATCAACGAACTACATCTTACCCTTGATGAACTCGTGCAAAAGGCATAACCCCCCACCCTAGACTTCCACCTTTGCCGTCGGATGCAGACCAGTAGAAATATTCGTGACAACCGTTGGGTCCCGCTTACAGCACGAAGATGGCCGAGTCAGTATATCATGGATCTCAGAAGAGAGGCGGGAATCTTTCAAGCTGGAAGGTGTTCGTGAAGCTGAAGATGGTACAAGCACCGTTGAAGGAATTCGAGCTGGCTTGAGCGTAGAGACCGACCCTCACCGGACAGGCTCCTGGTCGGTTGCCCATTCTCCGGGTTCCACTCTTAGTCCTGCTCTTCGATTGACTTTCGCCATGGATATTGACTATACGTCGTCAGCGTTTGCAGACGTTGTTAGCTACGACGAGTCTGCGGCACAGAACTCAGATGATGCAAGTGAAACTTGGCGGCGACCACAACGCGACATATTGCTAATGTCAACCTGATATACTTGTATACTTGCAGACCCCGCAAGAGCTGTAGGCAGAAATCAGGTACACATGCAAGAAGTCGCCCTCTCTGTCGAGTCGACCCGGAACAAATTCGATTGCACTTAGAAAAATGAGGGTCGTCCGCAAGTATGCTTGCAGGCGCCAGCTCATCCACCCTCATTAAACCCTCGTTTCCCATTCCAACTATCCCAGCCAACCTATATCGTCATAATACAGCGGGTACCCTCATTTTATCCACTTCCGCGATCACACGCTCCACGAACCACGCCTGTCTCACCGTCAGTCCAATCCCTTTTCCCTCCCCATAACCATGTTTTCCCTCACAGCCCTCGCCCTCCTCGCTACCACCGTCATCCCCGTAGCAGAAGCTCAATCAGGAAACGCAACCAGTCACCAAGTCTCGCCCAAAGTAAGCGGCATCCTTGTTGGCTGTACGTTCCACCCGCGGCTTTCCGAGACTTTTAAGTCCTTGACGGTTTCATGCAGGCCTTCTGGGTTTGTTGTTCCTAGGGTGTGTATGTGATGGGATCTGGAGGAAGCGTAAGCTTTGTCGACTGGCTGCGCAGCAGCCTGATCCGGAGCAGCCGGAGCAGGGGAGTGTGCTGAGTGCCCCGGCGTGGACTGTCCTGGAGACGGACGGTGAAGATGGAGATGAAGACGCCAAGGAATTTGAAAGCGGAGTCACTGATGGTAAGGCGAGTGTAGATACCGACGATGGGGGCAGTATAGTGAGTTCTCCTGGTGCGCAGATATGCACCGGTGCTGACGATGTTCCTAGTCTATGGTCCCTGTCTGTCCCCCTCCTCCAGCGTACACTCCAAAGGTAAGCACGCCCATATCCACTTTGTAGTATGTGAAGCTTATTACTCGATGGTTGACAATTAGGCGGACAAAATATACAAGCCGCTTGGCGGTGGTGAATGGTGATACGCCGCAAACGAAATGATAAGTTTGTACTTTATGAAAATTTATGATCAATATAATACCTCTTCGCGTTGGCTATTGTTCGTTCATCCCGGATGTCTGCAGGTTCAAGTTTGCGTGTAATACTTCAAAAGTATGTTTTGAATTTACATCGAGTACTGGATCGCGAAGGGCGACGATCAGCTACGCACGGTATTGTCGATCTCTCAAACTTTGATTACCATCACTCACTTACACCCACATGGCGACTGTGTTTGGGCCGTCTGCATTTTTCTGCAGCGTGATTCCCGGATCCCAAGCATGACTATAGCTTCTTCAATCAGTAGCGTCAATATTCCATCACGGATCCCATCCCATCGTTGCACAGCGTGGTGCTCTCGAGTCTCAGGCACGCTGGACGACAGGACTGCACTGAGAAATCCGGTCCTCACTGTCACTTAATTACCTCGCGAGCCAAGCCGGCGACTGGCCAATCAATCCCACGAACAGACATCCTGGAGTTTGTGGTCCCTGTCTGTCTCCCTCCGCCAGCGTACATTCCAAAAGTAAGTACGCCAATATTTACTCTCTGATAAGTATCCGAAGCTCATCGCTCTCTGGCTAATAATTAGGCTGATAAGGTATACAAACCGCTTGGCGGTGGTGAATGGTGATGCTAAGCTTGTATTTTATGAATTTTTTATGACCGATGTACTACCTCTTTGCGTTGGTTATTATTCCTTTCGACTGCCCGAAGCTTGGAGTTTGCGTCCAGCTTCGCGTAGCATTTCATGATATTATTGAGAGTTGACGCTGGGTACTGCGTTTCACTTGGATCGCAGCGAGGCCCGGAAGCGACGATCAGACATGCACGGACCACGAGGTATTGTGGATCCCTCAAACTTTGATTAACATCACTTACACCCGCGCCACATCGGACAAGTTACAACCACCTGCATTTCTACGGCGTGATTCCCGAATCCCAAGAGCGATTCATACACGACAAGCAGCTTCGTGTCAATACTCAATCATTTATTTCATCTTATTGTTAGACGGCGTAGCACTCTCAGGCACGCCGGGCGACAAAACTGTGCTGCCAAGTCCAATCCTTACTGCCTGCCACTTAATCAACTCACAAGCCAAGCTGACGACTGGGCAACCAATCCCACGACCAAGACAGCCCGGCCCGGATACCCGCGCCTCGACAAACTTACAAGAGAAACCCGAAATCAATACCTTACCACACACTGTAGCTACTCAAACAGAACGCTATGTATCAGAGGCATAAGAATGAAGAAGTTGATTAGACATGTGAAAACATAAGTATTCTACGATTTCTACATAGTATCAACTTGGCAACTTGGCGAGTCCTTGGCATTCTCCATCACTTCTATCCATCCTAAGCGCTCCGAAGGATTAAGCCAATGGGCAGGGGGCATCACTACGTGGTAACAATGAGGATGGATTGTTGGATGCTGGATGCTGGTGGGGATAGTACATATGAGAAATGCTACGCTAAGGGTGGGGCAATGCAAATGCAAAGTGTACGTAGGGTAATGGGGGAGCATGGAGATTTTCGCGGGGAAAGCGAGAGATATTATGCGTATGCGACAGGTCCATGGATGATATGCCATGCCGATGGAGAAGGATATGTAACAGACAGTGAGGGTATCAGCTGTCCTTGTTAACTATTCACGTGCTGCTATCCGTGAAAGCGGTCCATGGGATACGGCGACCGCTGAGGGAAATGGGCGGGGGCAGGAGATGAGATATTGGAGCGTCCGACGAACTGAGAGGTCGCGGGTGATGAAGGACGTCGGGAGGTCCGGCGGTAGCACCATACTAGGGTGAACCCTAGAAGTAGCAGAATGAAGAGGACTGTAGGTGAAGTGAGTGAGATATTGACAGAGAAATATTCGATTGGGACGCACTAGTGCACACTATGATGGCTGTGAGTGTAGGCCGACTCAGGCTATACCCATTGTCGTCGTTAGGATTCGAGATACTCGTGATGAAAATGGCGGGCATGGCTGCACGAAGAAAAGTGAGGAAATCAAATCACGAATGGGGCCAGGAACGTACTGCTTAAAATACCGTCAAGGGAGGGGAGTCGTGAGTCAAGCGCTGTGGGAAAAGAGTTATGCTCTTATATACGGCACGGCTCCGAGATGCAGGCTTGGCAGAGATGACTCGACGAAGGGATCACCGAAACGTCGAAACAGTGGAAACTGCGTGTGCAGCCGACTGGTCCACACCTGGGTGTCCCGGGCGTGAGCACCGACGCCACGGTGTCCCAAGGCGAATCCTGCGGGGGAGGCGCCTATCGAGATGGAGACACATCATCGAATCTGGATCACAGGGCCAAACTGGGGACAAGGATTACCCAATTGGTTAGTTCGCGAGGCTGAGGGAGATCCAGCGTCTAGTAGAGGACTGGGTGTAACGGCAGCCGAGGACAAGAGAATGACTAGGCACGGTGTCGTCGTCGTAGTCACACATTGAAGTAATGATAGAGATCTCGACCCTTGTGTGGGATCTGCTTGGCCAAAATAACGCACAACGCATTGATGCATCAATGTGGCCATCTTCTGTTAAGCATCAGTGAGCGCCTACGGCTAATACGTCCGAGGTGGGTCTGCCATGGCCGCATATTGCGTAGAAACATGAGAGTTGTTGAGCTGCCGCACAGGCGGAAGGACGCGGGGACGACTGCAAGCACTATGCCGTTACCGTAAGTGGTGGTGTGGGTGAAGGTGTCGTGCAACGTGGGACTGGCCGCAGAACCGGCGTACTAGCCTCCGGCCCGGGATGCCGCTTCGGTTATTAAAGATTTACTTCGACGCAAGATCATAACGGGGCTTGACAAAGACCACTGCGCACGTCCACTATTTGTTTAAACGTCGATAATAACGGGAACCTTGTCTAAAGCATCATGCGCAGCATCTCAGGGAACTGGTGGAGCGGTGAGAACCAACGGAAGTGCGTCACTGGCGGCTAATGTGTTGACAATAAAGTTCTGCCTTGCTTACTTGCAGAACCCGGGGTGAGTAAGCTGACCGCACAGTAGCCGTGATCTGCTTGTGCGCCATTGCTGTGCGTGCCAATTTGAACAACCTCGATTGGAGAAGTCTCCGGGGATACGTTTCTGGCTATTCCGCTAATGGAGAGATCGACAATAAGCGAACTCATAGAAGCCTGGGGTAGATCAGTGTCCAGACTTATTCCCGGGGGTATAGTCCGCTGATGTCGCAACCTCGCCGTACGAGGGTACGTCGGCTGGAAAGTGCACAGCAGAACATTATAATTAGAGTTTCGGGAAATTTTCCAGATGTCCAGTCCACCAGCCGCACATACATAGTTGAATACGCAGCCGACTTAGGTGATAATCCATCCTCTCAATAGTGACAAACCTCGAGCGCGAGAGTTGGATGGGCAAATACTCGGGCGGACGTGGAGGACTCTGGAGAACGTGGGTATGTAATACACGGCGGCAGTATGTAATTAGTGAAAGGACTGCGTCCTTAAGCCCTTTGCCAGATCGAAATGGTGATCTTCCTCTCGCAGCGCGTCGAGAACGCGCAGTCTGTCAAGAATCATCAGGTGACAAAAATAGCTCCCCTATCTGATTCGGTTTATGGAGACGTACTCCGGTGATGTGAAGCGCTAAAGGGAGTGCGGTCGTTGCTATCGATGGGTGACTAAGGCGAGAAATTTCAGAAAGGTTGGGTGAGCGAGATAGGAATGGGTAGAAAGTATGGAAGCGCATATAAGAGGGTGATGGACGCGATGCCAGGGAATCGATAAATTTTCGGGAAAGTGATTTTTCAGCGCGTTCCTGAGCCTGGTATTAGTGACGTCGATAAGAAAAGGAAGGTCCCTTAGAGTGGACGTCGAGCGACACAGAACATCCATGTAACGACTAGGAAGTGAATACGGGGTGCTGTAAATCTGACCGAATCTCCATCACTCGTTACAACCGCTCTCGAGTCCGACGCCTAAAATCCTGCTGACGAGACCATGCGATTTGAGAGTGAGCGCTAGCCGCGATGGTGTTGATCAAATCCCGCGAAAGGTAGTGAATAGGACGTCATCTTGATGGTGTTATGAATTTCGGCTATCCGGCCCTATCAATCCGAGTCGGCTGCTTCTTTTTTTGGATTCTCGTTCCTTGCGACAGTCCAAAGTACGGATGGGCTCTGGAAGGAGACGTGCGGCTATGTGAGGCGTTAAAGGCGCTTACGATCACACTATCCCGAGCATTGAACGTTAACGGTCATCGTTCTATGTATAAGTGGTGGTTCATGTTATGTTTGGAATGGCAGGCGAGTTAACGAGAAGGAGGGAAGTTATGCAGAAGGAATCGCATACAGTCCACAGCTTAGTCCACGGAGATTGGGGAGGTCGTCAATTCAGAGGGAATAAACCTGGATTATCATTATGAGGACCAAAGAGGCTGAGAAAACACTCGAATGCAAGCATGAAGTGCGTTGGTCAAGATGTAGCCCCTTCCTTGTCCTTGATTAACGAAATATTAAGCTATGCCTGTGATTACTATCTCGGAACGCCAGGACTTCGAGTCAGTCAAGACCAATCAGCAGTAATAAGCAGTGCGCGTGTCCGAGATTCAAACGCGGGCAGCCTTGATGGAACGGCTTTGCTCATCAGAAACCTTGTTTGAGGGTTCTTCATATAAAGCAAACGTAAGGAATCAGCGAAACGAGTATTGTTCACCATGAACGTGATGGTGGTAAGACTATAATCGATTTCGGCTATCCGGTCCGATATGCCTCGCGGCTCCCACGAGAATGATTTCCAAAGTCCCAAAATATGGATGGGGGCTCGGGAATGTTAATGAGGCCCCACGGCTATACGATGCGTCACTCTATTCCCATGGGGTACTCGCCTTGAGTATTGTAGCACGCTGAGGATCATACTACCCAGGACACTGAACGGTCGCTGTTCTATATACGAGTGGGGGTTCACATTATGCTCCGAGCAGCAGGCAAGTTAACCAGAAGGAACGAAGCAACACACCAAAAATCTACTTGTCTGGAAGTGGATTTTACTACCATGATGAATAAGTGATGAGCTAGGTTCTCGGACTTTGTTATGGATATCGGGTCACTGCCGAGTGCTGACTCGATCCATGAGTCAACACATGCCTGTACTCGGGCTTCTCGGTCTTAGCAATGACTCGCTCGTACTTTCTCTTACCTTCGCCTTTCTTACCAGAATATTATGGAACACTGTAGATGATTACTGACTCAATTCCTCTACTATGTAAACACTCTGTGCTATCAAGATGAAGATATAATTTCATTACTCTTCAATGTCCACTGAACTGTGTGATTCAAGTATCTCTGATCGGTTAGGCCTAGCGCTTGTCAGAAACCCTGTTAGTTACGCCTGGCACTTGCTGATGCCCCCGTTAACTATGCCTAGCGCTTGTTAACACCCTTACGGATCCCTCTTGGTAATTAGAACTCGGCTTACGGACATCCTCGCTCACGATTTGGGTTTTACTCGAGTATCTATTACTTCACTCAAAATACCCTGATTCTTAACAGATAGGACAGTATTCAGGTCCCGACAATCCGTGTAGTCAGCCTCCACCCGAACGTTGGATATAGAAGCATGGACCAAGAAGTGGACGCGAGAGCATTGCATGTCAGGGTAGCCTTGTCAAAATGCCTGATCCGCCATTTAAAGATACTCAGTCCAGTCGGTAAAGTGGTACGACCAAGGTGATAGTCCATCGTCTGGACTCTGACAGATTTCAAGTGTATATTGAATGGGAAAACACTCGGACCAGCCTGCAGGGATATCATTGACATCAGCAGGTGATTATTCCGGAGAACAGGAACACGTAATACCTTCTAGTGGTGGAAACGCGAAGAACTTCGATCGAGTGCGTGGTCAAGTCAATGAAGCGCCGTGTCAGATCACAAGTGATGTTCCTCCAGCAGCACGTCAAGAACGCGTGGTTAAAGTTCGGCGAGGAGAGCGTGGGTGACAAAACCACCTCTGGTATCTGTGGCGTTTTACGGAGAGACAGACTGGTGATGTGTGGCCGACAAGAGGCATCGAAGTTAGCGCTGAACACCGGGCGTTTATTGTTATTGATGGTCTCCGTGAAGCAGGATATCTGACAAAGGCTGGGCCAGTGAGATAGAAATGAATAGATGGCATTGGAGTTGGTGAAATGTGTGTGCATCAGGGGGAAGGCCGGGAGGACGAAATGTGTCGCGAGGAATTACATAGCGCAAGGAGGTCTTTGCGCTAACGATTTGAGCCGATTGTGATACCTCACAAGAGACATTGCCTAGTTCTTGGAATGAAGAATTCACAGGCGTGACTGCAGGGGTTGAGGACACTTCGTGGATGACCTGTTTGTTAAGAATTAGGGTCTTTTGATTAATACACAAGGGCATAAATACTCGAGTAAACCCAAACCTGTGAGTGAAGATGTTCATAGGCCAAATTCCAACCACCAAGATGGATCTGTAATGATGTTAACAAGCACTAGACGTAGCTAAAGAGGGCATCAGCAAGCGCTAAGCGTCAAGGGATCCATACGAAAAGGTATATCATTGACGGAGTCAAACCGTCAATGATGATGCATTAAAGGACGGTTCCTACCGTGGCCACGGAGTGATGTATCATTCCCTCCCGGTATTACGTGACTGCGTTCTATGTATGAGTGGAGGTTCATATTATGTTTGGAATGGCAGGCGAGTCAATGAGAAGGAGAGAAGTTGGACAGAAAGGACTACATACAGTCCACAAATAGTCCACGGAGATTGAGGAGGTCGTAAATGTGAGGAAATAGACCTGGATTGTCCTTGATTAGCGAGATAGCTTATACTTCTACTATCTTGGAACGCCAGGAGGAGTCAGTCAAGACCCACCAGCAGTTCTCATACGATCGCACGTGTCCCAGATTTAAACTGGGCAGCCTTGATGGGACTTTGCTCGTCAGAAATCTTGTTTGAGTGTTCTTCATAAGCAGACTTAAGGAATCAGCGAAACGAGTATTGTTCACTATGAACGTGATGGTGGTATGACTATAATCGATTTCGGCCAGCCGGCCCGATATTCCTCGCGGCTCCCAAGAGAATGATTTCCAAAGTCCCAAAATACGCAGGGGGGGTCGGGAATGAGGCGCCACGACTATACGACGTGTCAATCTAGTCCCATGGAGTACTCGCCTTGAGTATCAGAGCACGCTAAGGATCAGTCTACCCAGGGCATTGAACGGTCACTGTTCTATATATGAATGAGTGGTGATTCACGTTATGCTCTGAACAGCAGGCAAGTTAACCAGAACGAGCGAAGCAACACACCAAAAATCTACTTGTCTGGAAGTGGATTTTACTACAATGATGAATAAGCGATGAGTTAGGTTCTCGGACTTTGTTATGGATATCGGGTACCTACCGACTTGATCCATGAGTCAACACATGCCTGTACTCGGGCTTCTCGGTCTTAGCATTGACTCGTTCATACTTTCTCTTACCTTCTCCTTTCTTACCAGAATATTATGGAACATTGTGGATGATTACTGACTCGAAGTGATGAAGATATAATCCCTTTACTCTTCAATGTCCACTTAACTGTGTGATTCAAACATCTCCGATCGGTTACGCCTAGCGCTTGCTGATGCCCCTGCTAACTACGCCTAGCACTTTTTAACACCCTTACGAATTCCTCTTTGTGATTAGAACTCGGCTTACGGATATCCTCGCTCACAACTTGGGGTTTACTCGGGTATCTATTACTTCGCGTATTACTCAAAATACCCTGATTCTTAGCAGATAGGACGGTATTCAGGTCTCGACAACCCGTGTAGTCAGCCTCCACTCGAACGTTGGATGCGGACGTGTGCACTAAGTAGTGGACGCAAGTACATTACATGTCAGGGTGGCTCTCAACACGCCAGATTCGCCACCATTGAAATATACTCAGTTCGGTCGGTTAAGTGGTACGATCAGCGACTCAGGAAATAGTCCATGGTCTCGACTCTGATAGATTTCAAGTACATATTGAATGGGAAAGCACTCAGACCGTCCTGCAGGGATATCATTGTCATTAGCAGATGATTATTCCGGAATCCGGAGAGAGGGAACACGGGTGAGTGAGATACAAATGGATGGAAAGTGTTGGAGTTGGTGAAATGTGTGTGCATCAGGGTGATGGATCGGAAGGAATGCGCAACGAATTTCAGAGACAAAGATTTTCAGTCCATACCAAACAGTTTCATTTCATTTGGATTAGAAATAATGCGAATCAGGGCACGAACGTCCATTTTGGTGGACATAGTATGTGCCAGACGTTGATTAACAGTTGAGGTTTTCCGGGAGGACGAAATGTATCGCGAGGAATGACATAGCGCAAGGAAGTCTTTGCGCTAACGATTTGAGCCGATTGTGATACCTCACAAGAAATATTGCCTAGTTCTGGAGATGAAGAATTCACAGGCGTGACTGCAGGGGTTGAGGACGCTTCGTGAATGACCTGTTTGTTAATAATCAGGGTCTTTTGATTAATACACAAAGTTCCAACCACCAAGATGGATCTGTAATGTGTTAACAAGCGCTAGACATAGTTAAGGAGGGCATCAGCAAGCGCTAAGCATAACGAACAAAGTTTATGACAAATGCTAGGTGTAGTCAGGAGGCAATTGACTGGCAAGCGCTGGGCGTAACCGATCTGAGAGGCTTGGATCACACAATTAAGTGGACATTGAAGAGTAATGAAATTTAGATTCTTGTCTCAATAGTACAGATAGTGTTTACATACTAGAGGCTTCGAATCATTAATATTTTAGAATGTTCCGCCATATTCTAGTATCTACAAGAAGAAAGGAGAAGATAAGAGAAAGTAACAGAAAATACGAGCGAGTCATTGTTATGACCAAGAAGCAAAATTAGCTTGAGATCTTCTTGATACAATTTATCTATTTACGAGTTTATATGCTAAGAGATCGCTCGAGTCACTATTATTCTTCGATGTTCCATAATAATCTAGTACCAGTACGAAGAATAGAGAAGGGAGAAGAAGATACTGCTAAGCCGAGGTCAAGACCGAGAAGGCCGAGAGTAAGCATGTGTTGACTTGTACTCATATCGGAACAGACCCCGATATCCATAACACTGTCGGGACATCATGGTCCTCGTCGGTAATATCATCCATTAATTCTGGGGCTAGAGAATATGTTGGAGATGTCTTTTCCTGGGAAGACTTGTGAGACGCCCCAGCACCGGGTGCGGGCAATCACTTACCTTGATGATGGTAGGGAAGAACTTGATCACGGCTAATCGGACTGCTCGCCGAGTCCCCTTGCTTTGTTTCCCGATGAGGTATCTCAATCGGAGATAGGTACGACCATAAATGAAACATCAAAAAGGTAGTAAAGCATCCGTGGCTGTGTTTGAAAACACGTCAAGAGGACCCGGAAAGCGCAATAAGTATGAAGTTAGTTTGTTAGCTAACTGGGGACGTCCAGCTGAAATTCAAGACGATTGGATAGCATGACTGTTGCAGGATATCCGTAGGTTTATATTTACTTTACCTTTCGATCATCACTCGTTTAGTTACCTTTTATATCAAACCTCCTTTCCTTCAAGATTGCCTATATAGCTCGCCCGTACATACCCTATACCTCAGTCGTTTCACCTACGCTGTGCCCGACTGAGCTATCACTTATATTCTTCTCTTATTAATGACTAGTGATATGCGAGTTCATGAGTAGACTTTGTTCTGTATTCCTTGTATCAGTTGGTAGATTTTTTAAATTGCCTGCTCACCGACCGGAACAGAACTTGCCTGCAGAACTCAATTAATGCACCCTGACAATATATGATAATAAATGTCCTCAAATTCAATCATAAAACCAAGCGATCATACGAGATGAAAGTATTAGGGACGCAGGCAATGGCTAAACTATGGCCGGATAATCTGTGAGAATCTCGTATCAGATGATTACATCGACCCTACCACCAACCCACCACCATGTACCTACGTATTTTCCACACCCACTTTCGACGAAGACAATCACATCGTCAAGGGATTGGAGCCGTAACCTGGTCGAGTTCGTTGTCATTTACCGTAGGCCGAAAACGAGTGTCCTAGAGTCGTTGGTGCATCATTCGTTAATGCATAGAATATATCCGATGTGACCCAACTCAGCACAAGGGCGGTGAGCATCCTTTTCATCTGTTTCTGATGGCACGAAAAATCGATGTATATCAGTATTTATGTGTTCCCAGAGACCTCGAGGGGTGCTGACCATCACTCCTGACATATCCGAGTTTGTGCACAAAGGAAACGCGTAGCAGCACTGAAAGAATTTCCTTATACGGTTTCATTTTGGCCAGAAGCAGCATTCTCTCCGCCAAATCTGATTTCTAACAGACGGACATGCGTCTAAGGAAACATTTTCAGCTCCGTGAACAACTTCCATCAAGTTTCCTTTGGGCAGAAATCGTTAGAAATCAGGAGCGCATCGTCCTTGGCCTCTACAGAGTAGTGGGGTTGTGTCAGAAACGTGCGGTTTATGTAGTAGGTATGACGACGTATACTGAGCCTGCAGTGCTTTTCACCAGGTAAGTCATAAGGAGAGTTACATGGAACAATCGCTTACGACTTGTGTATGGGATAATGAAGTGAATCACTGATAATAGGCGAGAACGCCGGCATCTCATGTGAAGCTGTCGTTAATTGACTTCAAGGAGGCCTCGATAAACCGTCGCAATTCGTTGCCGATCGGCCAAAGAGAAAAGATCCGGGAATGAAAGAACCACATTACCTGTGGCCAAGTAGAATCTAGGTTATCAGACACACGGTGATAATTCCCCTGGTATGGACGTGCCTGCATAGGTCCCCGAAGTACCAACTTGTCGACTGAGCATCAGTGGTGAACGAGCACCTTATTCGTCTTATTGTGCCTGTGGGAAGAAATGCAGAGCATTATGATATATTCATTAATATATGCACTAATAGATTCTACTCAATCTCGTTCTATCAACGCCGGAGGATATCTTCCGTTTTGAATAACAGCCTACCTCGTCTTTCTGGCTAATTTTACCATTTGGTTGTTTACAGTGCCGTCATGTTTTAGTAGTTTCTTCAACATTCAGGAAGAAATAGGAACTTAGAGCACTTCATTGAACGGCTCCAGGTTTGGAACGAAGGAAAGTGCGTTCGCTTACATACTGAGTCAACAGACCAGTGGGAAACACGAGCAAACAACGTCTTCTCCTTGTCTCCGTACGCGTCACCCGACGGCCACAAGGCGCCGCGAGCGTGCTGTCCTCAGGCATGCAAGTTACAATTGAGTATATTCATCATTAGATCGGTATCATTTCTTCTAAACGGGGGAAATGATTTTCGCACACTTATACTACCGGAAGTGGCTGGTCAGTGATGATGGCCAGCCGCGGCCATCCAGCCACTGCTACAATCGACTCCCGTGCCAGTCTAGACTTGAGACATTCTGTTAGCACTTATACATGGAGCATTTTTGACGCAGAACCGAGATCAGGTTCTCGAGGTCGTGTAAGCATGTTCTTTGATTTTTTTTTCGCCACAATCAGCTCATGTGCTCAGAGACACCTCCACTCGTATGTTAACAACGCTCTTACGGTGCGCGTGAGACTCTACCAGTGGGCAAGCCCAGACAGAGTGCTCTCCAGCTCTTCATCAACATCGATGCAGGTCACGTAGTAATAGCCACACTGATAGGCGACACTGAGGCTTCTCTTGATCGGTGTCTTCAATGTGCATGCGCAATATTGAACATCCAGAATCAAAGCTGGCGATGCCTGAACGCTTTCCCCATATTTCTGTCGACCGAGTTATCTAGAATGCTGGCTTTATGCCTCTATAGCCGGAACAGGCTAACAAGTGAGTAAGCGCTCATCCTCATCCAGGTCCCTATTCTTCTATAGGTCTTGTTCAATCTGATACCTTAGTCGTCGGAGCGATAACCGCGTGTTCCTAAACTTCCCGTCGGTGACCGTAAGCCCGCCTGGGAACCGACACGCACATTTGCCTCAGTATGAAGACCGCCGAGTATGTTCGCGAGCCACTCTGTTCGTCGTGGCTTGTTTACTGTTCTCAGATCATGACTTACGATTCTGGCTTGAAATCGACGCGACTGAGTAGGCACGACGTGGATTCACTGTTAGGGAACTTTCTTCATTTTCCCTAGCCACCCATGAAACTGTTTCGTGCGTAATGTAGAGGTGCGGGAATCATTTCACAGCTCTGTGCCTTTTTACATGACTCGATAGCATGCCTCTAGCACGAACGACTCCTAATTAATTCATCTGCAATACAATTACCCCGGATCAACGCGTCTCGTCGTGACCTACTTGAGGCATTTTTAAGGGAACCATATCGTCTATGAGGTCTAGAGAGGTACGAGGGCATTGTTTTTCTCATGTTTAATAACAAATATCTGAATGTGCCTAGCGCTGGCGTCATGCACATCACGTCTCAATAGATATTGCATGAAGAACTCACCCGAGTCTCGGTAGTTGTACACACCACAACGCAGGTATAAAGTGACTGGAAAGGGCTGTCTTGCTCTTCAGGTCGACATGGCTTTTTCCCTCTTCTCTCTGCTCGTTCTGAGTCTCAGTCTCGCTAGCTGTCGTGGCCAACGACAAGGAACTATTGGTCCTGTCGGTGACCTCGTTGTTTCCGATGGGCTCGTCAGCCCCGATGGGTTTCAACGCCTTGCTGCGTTGGCAAACTCGCGGATAGATGGTACACTCATTACAGGGAAAAAGGTTGGCCTCTCAGTCATCTGCCTACAACGACATTTACGAACATTCTGTATAGGGAGACGTATTCAAGATTAATGTCGTCAACCAGCTCAACAACAACACAATTCTGCAGAGCACGTCTATTGTACGACGGTTCTATTTTACACAAGTTTGCCTCTCACGCTTTACTCTAGCACTGGCACGGTCTCTTCCAAAAGGGAACTAATTGGGCTGATGGACCTCCGGGTGTAAACCAGGCGAGCTGAGCGATTGAACTACTTACCGCTGTTACTTATCTGAACCAGTGCCCTATCGTGAAAAACGATTCGTTTCTCTACACTTTTAATTCTGCCGGCCAAGCTGGGACGTTCTGGTACCACTCTCATTTGTGTACGAACCCTCAATTTCTATTTGACATGCTCGGGGAGATGACGCCGGTTATTCTACATAGCTACTCAATACTGTGACGGGCTTCGTGGGCCTTTAATCATCTACGACCCAAATGATCCACATGCTGGTCTGTATGATGTCGATGATGGTACGTTGACGCGGCTTCTTTCTGGTATTATAGCATAACTCCGCCGCAGACAGTACTAGTATTTTGACGCTATCGGACTGGTATCATACACCGGCCAAGCAATTGGGCTTCCCGTAAGTATATGTCTCTTTCTCACCTAGCATTCATCGAGGCTAATCGTCAACTTATAGCACTCCTGATGCTATTCTTATCAACGGCATGGGACGGTAAAGTTCTATTCATGTTCGGAGTCTCGCAGATAATTTAAACCGATGACTACTTAGGTGGAACCAAAACCCAACGCAAGATTTAGCCGTAGTAAACGTCACAAAGGGGACACGGTACGCGTTCTCTGTCTATATTTCGATATCTCTCTGATGAATACAATGTAGGTATCGAATTCGGATGCTCAATGTCGGATGTGACGCGGCGTACACTTTCTCTATCGACAACCACTTGATGTGATTACCAGTCTTTCCTTTCTCTTGATGTTTCTTCTATTCACATCTGATGGGCAGGACAATTATTGAAGTAGATGGGGTCAACCACGTTCCTTACACCGTGGATGAAATTCAGATCTTTGCCGGTTTGTTCTATCTTCGTCGTGTTATGAACATAGCATTCAACTGATGATTCTTTCTCTCCAGGTCAGCGATACTCGTTTGTGGTCCGTCTCAGCTTATTTCCGGAACAATTCGAGCATTATTGATATTTGTCCTAGTTGAACGCGGACCAGGACATTGGCAACTATTGTAAATCAATCTTTTCTCACTGTCGGATATCATTCCTCGACATAATCTTCCTAAGGGATCCGTGCCGCCCCTAGCGTTGGACCGGCGGGTTTCGCTGGTGGTATCAACTCTGCCATCCTTCGATACAGCGGTGCTCCTGTTGCAGAACCCAGTACTGTGGCAACTACCAGCGTACTGGCAATGAATGAGACCCAGCTGGTGGTACGTCCGTGAATTTTGTGTAAGCAGTCCCACGGAAACTAATAAATCTCGTCCGAAAGCCTCTCGAGAACCCAGGAGCCGTATGTTTAATGCACATTCATTGATTCTCGTCCCCGATCTGACCCATCTGTAGCCCGGATCCCCTGTAGCCGGCGGTGTTGATGTAGCGAAGAATCTGGCGTTCGCTTTCGTATGGCCTCTCTGATTTCAATCTGGTCTTCCTCTTTTACTTATTGCCCTACAGAGCGCCGGGGCATTCACAGTTAACGGTGTCACATTTGTTCCCCCGACAACTCCAGTTCTTTTGCAACTTTTGAGTGGTGCACAGAATGCAAATGACCTCCTTCCCCAGGGCTCTGTCTACCCTCTTCCATTGAATGCTACAATTGAAATTTCAATGCCGGGAGGCGTCATCGGCGGAGGGGTAGGTCTTTTCACACTTTATACTCTTCTCATTTGATCCTCATCTCATAAATATCAGCATCCGCTCCATCTGCACGGCGTATGTTTTCGTCCAGTTCTCGCGCTGTACATGCTCAAGAATTTATTATCATTAGCACACTTTTGACGTCATCCGAAGTGCTGGTAGCTCTGTTTATAACTATAAGAATCCAGTGAGACGGGACGTCGTTAACATCGGTACTACGGGCGACAATGTTACAATCCGGTTCACTACCGATAATCCTGGACCGTGGTTCCTTCACTGGTCGGTTCCCTTTCACCGCTCTGTGCTAATAACGCGCTGATAATCTCTCTGTAGCCACATTGATTGGCACTTGCAGGCGTATGTTTTCCTATCCTTCATGCTTGCTGAATTTGCTAATGGTGAATCTCGTAGCGGATTTGCGATTGTTTTTGCTGAGGCCCCGGATCAATGGAACTCCACCATTAACCCTACAGGCATGTTTGCTTTTTTCCTCGTCAACGGACATCGTTTTGACTTCCAAGCCCCGCAGATCAATGGCGCAATCTCTGCCCCACTTACAACGCTGAGCCCCCTGAAGATCTTTAAGATGCTTCATGCAACTGGTAACACGTATTGTATTCGAATTGTTGTTTTCTCGAACATTTTTCTGTTGTAGTTCCGGTATTATACCATCACTCTCCACTCTGATATGATTAAATATTTCTTATTGGTCGCACTGCGCTGTCCTGCGTGAACTCGGCTGTGAAATGGAGCGGACGCAATGGTTTACTAACTCTGTCATACCACGAAACATCCTCTTCGTATGTCGAGCGACGAATACTCTAAACAAGAAACTTATAATGGCTGCCTCTGGCAGCAGAAGACCTTCATGACCAGGATAGAGTGGCCACCAATTCTAAGTAAATATTATGGCGTCCCGAAGTCTTAGAAAATATTCTACAGTCATCCATATTTCGCAGCAGTCACCGTTATAAAACACTCCCTGCCTATGGATGTTACTGATATGCACTGTGTAGAAAATGCCGTGCAAATAGTACCAATCGACCCATTGTCTACTTAGCCCAGGGCAGGGCCTTGCGCGGGTCAAAGTTATCAGTACACATATTTATCGGTCCATGCAAGACGTGGATGATGCAGGTGGCAGGCACCTGATAAGACAGGCGCGTTAAACGAGCGGAACATGTGCCTGCATATTTGCCCGCCTCGAAGATAGACATCGATTTTACCAAAGGCGAATGTTGATGTTAGTGTACGAAGAATTCACGCTAACTAACAGAAAACATAGGTAGGAAATGGTGTGAAGGAGATAACATACGGTATACAGGGACCTTTTCAGCAAGTATATATGATCTTTACCGTTTGACGAAGGTCATTCAAGCGATGTCTGTACTCCGGAACGAGCTCCACCTCAGATAGATCAATCTGCTCGAGGAAGACCGGTTGGGGCTTGTTAGTATCAGGGTTCTCTTCATGAGTCGCCCCGTGCCCTCCATCAACATCATGTCTTCGACATCGTGATTCAAGAAAGTCAAGGACGACTGAATCAGGGAAGGGCTGACGATGTCCTTGCAGTTGAAGATTTCGAAGGTTTGGTAGAATGACGTCTTTCCCTGACTGGATACTGAGACCTTGGAAAAACTCTTCGCCGCGTCGACCATCGATTCCCAATGTATGGACATATGGCACGGTTTCGAGAAATCCGAGATCTATTTGGATGCCATTGGGGTGTTCCATAGCGTCCCGGAGTACGAGTGTCGTAAGGGAAGCCGGAAGCTGATGGGAGAAAGGAAAAACGGGAGTCTTATCGCGCTGAAAATGAATATCTAAAGTGGACAACGAAGGTAGGACGAGAAGATTACTTTGGATGACCTTAGTAGTCATCTCGGAGCCTGTAACCAGCCGATGTTGGGAAATGCGCAGGGATGTAACCGTAGGAAGCGTGATCTGAGTGAGTTCCGAAGGGTTGAAGGTAAACTGACTTCGGTTTGTGATTTCCAATGACTTCAGAGCTTTCAGCCTCTTGAGGCGGTCCCAATGAATTCTACGAAGGGAATCGCAGACGTAGGTTTCAATGCTGGACCAAGGGAGAGGACAAGAGTCCCATGTTTCATCCCCCCGAATGGCGGCCCAGCGAAGGGAAGGTGTTTTCTGAAAGGTTTTGATCGTCCCGGTCATGATATTCCGGTTTACGGAAGGGACCACGACTAGTAGTTTCTGGAGCCGATTAAAATAAGTGCCAGACAGTGCTTGCAAGCATGGTGGCTGTATAGCAGCAGCGAATTTCCTCCACCGCGGCGCGCTGAGATCCAACAAAGCAAATGCGGGATGATCAGACAAAGGGGTGTCTGGCGAAAGTAACGTCACGGACAAGTCCATGTTCTTGGATCTCTCGAGTAAAATGGAAACTTTAGTCATGATAGCCCTCATATTGAGCGCTCCATAGTTACGGAAGTCGAGTTTGATGCATGTCCACAAGTATGGATATGAAAGAGAGACGTCTCTCCATGCCATGGAGACGTGAGATACTGTCCACGGTGGGAAATGAGGATCAAGGGAATCATAGCGAGTTTGGGTTCCTGAGATTATCTCTTCCCAATCGTGTACACAATAGTGGAAGATTTCTCTGAGAACGTCATGCGGCATTGAGCGTATAGGATGAAGAAGGGTTTTGGCGTCGTCAAAGTCAGACTCGGCGACTTGCCGTTTCTGAATAAGGGAGTCGAGGATCTGACACGCTTCAATAAGCTGCTGGTCCAGATTTGCTAGAGTAGAAGGTGCTTCATCGACTAATGAACGTAATGCCGTTTTTTCGTCTTCGAGAAGCGGGTCATTGCAACGTAAGAGAGCCTTGATTCGGTCGCGTGACAGCAGCAAGGGAGGGGCTTGAAAAGGGAGAGAATCAATACTGCGCGGCGCAGAAAGCTTGTTACACATACGTGCGTGAGTCGAGTCCGAGTGCAATGTCATCTATAACGTAAAGTCAGAAAAGAGCAGACAGTGTTTTAAAATGTTTTAAAATAGAGCAACGAACGTCGTTCGAATAAACCGCGGCTTTCCGACTAGTAAGAAAAACAGTTCACTGCTGAGCGCTGATGGGGGTATTTGAACAAAAGAGATTGGCTCGATAAAAGATATGGAAAAAGGGGGCAAATTTCAATTTCGACCAGGGCAAATAATAGCACGTGCCAGTCATGATTTGTCAACGATGCGACGTGACGTTGACGCGTCAAAGACGCGTCCCGGGCGGAACCGGCTCGGTCCACTGAGGTAGCCTGTACTCTCCACAATATATATTCATTATGATGAAATACGTGCTCCATGCAAAGATATTACAGCAGCGCCTTTATTCTTGCATCGCTCTCCCATACATCAACCACAGATCTAACAATCGCGTCTTCTATTCCCGAGCAAGAATCACGATGGTCCAACCAAGTGTCCGAGTCATATACGCACTCACAGCCAGAGCAGACCATCCTGTCCTCTTGCTTCTGTACCCAAGGTCCCAGACCATCCTCGCGCGATGCAGCAAACATCTTGATAATGGCAAAGGAAGGATCCTTGTTAGTGCGCGACGGCGTCAACAAGAACGTCTCTTTCTGAGATTTCGTGAGACGTTTTGGGTTTGGCTCCAAGAGCGAAAGCGTAGGCGGCCCAAGGACTCCGTTTATCCTAGGAATTTGGTAAATTCACATTTCATTTGAGAGGAACATGGCTTACAAGCATCGTCCGAAAGCTTGTTGGAACGGAAGAATCTCGTGGATAGCGACGATCATCTGGAACGGATAGAAGAAGTGCCACTTGCATCCCCCAGGTCCGTACATTCCGCAGAGGCAGGGACGCGACGTATGTCTGGTTATTGGCTTTTGGCTTGCAGTTTGTGGTGAGTCGTTGTAGGGTATCGGCCGTGTTGAGGTAAGCGGCGGCAGAGGCGCTGGAATCTCCTTGATAATCTGAGTCCTTGCCGGCGAGCACTTTTTCGCTGTGCGTTTCTTCAGTCTGTCCATGGAGAGAGTGCGGAGGGGTAGCGGCGACGAAGAGGAGGAGTCAACTTGTTTAAACAAAGAATCCTGCGGGCCATCAAATTGTGACCCGTGATTACAACATTGATGGTAAACCGAACAATGACGCAATGACGTCCGACTTCGTTGTCACTGGGCAAAGGACGAGTGGCGTCATAACAACGAAACTAGTTATGGACGCAAACTTGAGATTATATTCAACACAGTCAGAGGACATAGCGAAGCATTATGATATCAATACAGCAAAAAACATCCATTCAGTAGATCCTCGAAACTACGACAATCCTAGAAATATTCTGTGCGTGAGAAGCACATCTGAAAACACCGACAAGGTCACATACCGATGACTCCACATGCAGCTCTTTCTCCAGAGTTACCAGTTGTCAACGAGACATTCGTACCACCCCTCCCTAGGTCGTCTGTACCCGTGTGTACGACGATGGAACGTCTTCGCAATCGAATCAGCACTCCTTCAATGACCTCATGTAAGGAAACCTACCCGACAATGCTCAATGGTCCGTTAAGCGAAATGATCGTATCAGTGATATCCAACACTGCTACGCCATAGGCATCGGACTGGATATTCCCAAGATCGCCTACATGCCGAGACGTCTTGGGATCGGTGGGAGCACCGTGCGTGGTATTATATGGGTTATAATGGGCTCCTGCAGACGTACAGCCGTCTGTGAGGTTCCCAGAGGTGCTGCAGATCGGTTAGAAGGGTGTGGGTGGGAAGGCACGCAACGTACTGGACATGGAAGCCTCGTAGTGCTGAAGCATCGAGGCCTTGTATACGCCCGGTGACGCGAACGGGTCCATCACAGCTGGATTGCTGGAATATGACAGTCCCGTTCACTGAACCCGGTCCGGTTAGGACGGCGACGGCCTATATAAATTTGTGGTTAGCATTCAAAGAGAGGAACGGACTGCTCTAAGTACCTGAGAAACGTAGGAATCCCCGGACCACACAGGAAGGGCAATGGCAAGTGCGAGGAGTAGTGGCTTGAACATCATGGCAGCAGAACAGAAGGTGGGGTAAGAGTTATTCGGAAGCTTCATATTTGGAATCTGTACTTAAATGCCTCGTGCGTGAGAATTGCGGCCGTGAAGAGTTGTGATCAAATGAAGCAATCCCGTATCAGATGTACAGCCATCATTGTTGCACAGGATATATGGGGTGTGCGCCCACGGTATCGTCGAGGAGGCGCGTACGAAGACCACTGCTTTCTGCTCGACGCGCATCTTGTTAACCAGTACAAAAATGTGAAACCTGCGGGAGATATTATGAAACTGCTTGGATATTTATAGCGAATAACTATACCATCCTCCGCAGAGTACTAGTGGAAGAACGCCACTTAGTCATCACTCGATTTCATCTTGGGCTTCTCGTTTCAAATAAAATTCCTTCTGAATCACCTTGGGAGCAAACCTGGTGAAGGAATACACAACATGAAGACATTAAGACCTACGATAAGAGGTTCCTTCATGTCGACCAACAACTCCAAGGTCGTGTCATTGGATCATCGGAAAGGATTTGCATCAAGTCAATCACTGGGCCAAACTGATAAACAGATGACCCTTACATCAACCCTGCTCATGTTCAGGGACCGGTCACAGGTCTAAAAGACGGCATTGATGACATTAGCTGGATGTAGCGTCGGCAAAATCAGAACCTTACCAGGCGGTGCTCGAAACGTTCCTTTTCCATTTCACTGCTGCATCACCGAGGAATCCGATATCGTTAATCCAAGCAGAAGATGTGAACAGGCGACTAGCTTTGTCTGCTCATCATATCAAAAATCAGAAGCGGTCGAATCAAACATTAGATTTGGCACTACTGTCCGTTACCCACAGAAGAACAAGACGTTGATTGCCAGGGTTGTTTCGGTCGAACGGAAGATGAATGGCCCAACTGCATCGATACCGTGACGTCCCGTTCATAGCGAGATGTGCTATCGTCGACTTGCACTATTCTGGAAGAAGCCTGGTTGCAGTCTCCAAGATAGTGACAGAAAAACAAAACGACAGAGAATCTAGGAAAGGGGGGGATAACCGTCGCATTAACTAGTTGAAACAGCCCGTGAAACAGCGCATAGCCCAGAATCCGCACGCCTTGTCGCTTCGGGTTCAGTAGCATATTTGTTTCTTGTGTAACTTTGCCTCAGTCCTAGAAGTCAGAGACCTCGTACTCTCTGTAGCTTTGAATATCACGAGAGGTACCAGGCTCCGTCGAGTTACGAGGCAAAAATATTTATCTCCTAGTGCTTTGTCAGCGCACCGTGATCGGTAGTTCGGACCGTCAAACGTGCTGCCAAACAAACAAGCGAAATTTTAGTTCCGCGGCCTTTCATATTTTTTGGTTCTTACCACCATCTCCTTGCACAACGACCAGGTCTTGGTCTTCTCCTACGTGCCTCGGTTTGCTATCTTCGCTCTCGTCGTGCCCATTGCCCTCGAAGATGTTGGCTGATTAGCTGTCGGTGGAGAGGGCGACGCGTCGTGAAAATAGGCCTTGGAGGGGAAGTCCTCGTCCTGGCCTTGTGCCCCTTTGAAGCTCTGCAGTCTATCGGCGCCGTGCGTCATCTCGATGACGATGCTGCGCCAACTCCCAGAGCGTGGAGGACCGTGCCAAAAATCTATGTGTCGCTCCCTCACGAGGGCGACATCGCCAACACTATTTGCTTCGTCGGTCGCCGACACGAGATCTCGCGAGGTTGCCGGCGCCGGCCGGTAGTTCTCGATCATGCGATGTTCTCAGTTGCCTCTGCTACTTTACGTACCTTGGCTTCGTCGGTACTCGAGAGACACCTTCCCCCGCTCGCAAATCAGCTTGCATACCTCGAGTATCTCCTTGTATGCGCCCGGGCGCGGAACGGAGGTTATCTGGTTTGATGGTCTGGCCCACCTTCTCAAGCTTGTGGGATAACGGGGTTGGGACGTTGCTTTTGTGTGCTGGTAGGCGTACGAGGATGCTTGGCTTCATTGTTTTCAATGGTCAATTTTTTATTTCCGACTCTTCATGAGTTTCTGTTGCGCGCCGGAGGGGAGGGTTGTTTTGTGCGTTTCTCACTATCCGATGTTCTTCTGCAACTCATTGTCAAAGTTCTCCTGAAGAATGTGTCAATGACATGATGCTGCCGCCGATTTTGAATCATATATTAGCGTTACTTGGAGGTCCGTTATCTCTGAACTGTCTTTTTGCTCGTATTCTAATTTCCTGATCAGAGGATCGGGTTAAGGCTATGTACCTCCATCGAAATACAAACGATTCATATAGTCCATGGCTAACAATTTGATTTTCTTTACCGACGTACAACTGGTTTGAAATACCACATTACGTTTGAACAATATAGGACAGCAACGCTTTTGTAAACTCCATCCGTCAATTTGAGTGCGCATCAGATACTTCTTCTGCTGGTTGCTGGCTGTCCTCCGAGCAAGCCTGACCGTCGATCCCTCTTTTGACACTCGCATGTAGGTATGTGTCTACGAACTTGATGGGAAGGTTTCTGTTGGCTTCTCAGATTCCTAGTCTCGTCAGAGCACGACCAGAGCCTTCAGCCGAGATAGAACTCGGAACATGCGACTTTTACTGATAGGATTTGACCTTCGGTCGCCGCCAAACCATTGCGCTGCTCCCAATGTGTTCCTGCCACGGATATATGCGCACACGCAGATTTGTATCTCTAGATCGCCTTTTCTTTCGTATTCTAACTCTGATCAGGAGACTGAGTCAACTCTTACGTACCTTCATCAAAGTACACACCACATTTGACCTCGGAGGGTAAAAGCGACGTCTTTCAGCTACTTCCTGGTGTCGTGCAGGTCCCTACTTTCCCTAACCAACAAGTCCGTTGCTGATATTCGCACGCAGACGCTTCGTACCTTATTTTCGGGCGCCAATACACCACGATAAAGTTGAAAGTGTTGTCGCTTCTCCGGCCATTGTCTTAGCCCAAGTGAGTTTAACGATCAGAATTGAAGGTTGTTGACCGTCAAATCGAAGAGTTGGGACATAACTCGGGAAAAGCGTGGGCTGCTGCCGAATAAGCGGCATTGCTCCTCTCCTTAGTACTACGGACATTACCCTTGGGTCGTATCTAACGTGCCTCAGTATGTTATCCTTGCTCTCGCCCCTCTCGTCGGCCGGGAAATTTGCATCTGCCAGGCAATTAACGAAGGGAGTTGCGCATCTTGAGATGGGTCCACAATGAATATGTTCCTCGCCCGTACGCGCGTTATACTCTTTCTGCGTCGTCCGTTTTCTCAAGAGATAAGCAGCTCCTGCTGGGCGACCCCTTGAAGGCTCTGCTTGGGCTGGCACGTTACTTGCGATGGTACGTCCCGAAGTTCAGAGTTCTCTAGCTTCATTCCATTCCCATCAGTTCGAAGTGCCTCCTTTCTCGATGGTGGCGTGTGATCTTCACCGCGGTTTGAGTGGGGCAGCATGGTGGAGGGTGATAGTTCCGTTCCCCCTATAAGATGATTCCCCAACATGAGTGTGATTTTTTGGACCTGAATTGTGATACACAGACATCCTGAGTTTCCAGACCCCTTCCTCGTGTTCTTGTTGGCAATCATGTAGGCAGTGGCCCTCATATCACTAACTCGCTGATGCTGACATGTAGATGCTGAAGGCTCCGCGAGGGTTTTCGCATGCTGCCTTTCTTGGGGTCAGCTTGCTCCGATATCTCTTCGGGTATTTCCGCAGCGTAAATGCTAGACGTCGTATTGACCTCAACTCGGCGGAGACAGTGACTGCCAAGCCACCAAAAAAAGATCATCTGATGAGGGGGGATAGTGCCTGCTCATCGAAAGCATAAGTACCACTTCTATGACCCACGGCCCAACTGACCCCACCATGATTCGTTTCATGAACGAGTGCTTCATCATCCTCATAGCCTACCCTATCTTATTCCTCGACAACCTCTACTTTCATGTCGTGCATCTCACGCCGACTCTGCTTCTCGGAGTCACGGTGGTGTCGACCCTAGTGATATCAGCAGCAGTGAATTTGATTCTTCTGCTGTGGGGTGATACAGAGAAAGAAAAAGAGGCGTCAGGTCATTCAGAGAAGGAGATGTTGAGTTCAGAGGACAAGTCAATGTGAGCATAATTTGTGGGCGTTGATTTTCTTTGTTAATTATCTCACAGACTCGGGCTTGTATGAGAGCTCCACCGAAACCATCGTTGTCTATCTTCTGGTCCGTGGGTGTTACATTACATATCAGTTTTTTTGTGCTGCGGAGGAATAATTATTTGATCTTTTGATCATAAAATTTGTACAACTTGTTTGGTCCGCCCTCGTCTGAGTCCCCTCTCCCTGGTGTTTTGCAGATGTAGCATGCACTAGATAAGTAACTTATTTCTTGTACTGCTCTGTCGCTTGCGTGGCCGTGTGAAATTCAGTATAGGACGCTCGGAGTTTGAAAATGAGACTTGGACCTCTCCTTCCACTCATCACGATTCCTCAAACATTCCCTAAACTTTTCCTCGACAAAGCATCTGCGTATTTGAAGCCGATGTCAGTTGTTCTTCCTCAAGAGATTGCCGATAAAATTGTCGACCTAGTTTACGGCCGGTATCTTCCAGATTTTAGGAAGGAATGGCAGCCCGAGCTTTTCGCATGCTCTTTGGTATGCAAAACATGGACTCCCCGTACCCGATATTACCTTTTCAGAGAGATCGTCGTTGTGCCCATGAGCCAGCCTTCGTTCATGCAGCTTATCTCCGACCCGGCATTGTGCACTTTCGCCCCCTATATTCGTAGTGTGTGCATTGAAGACAGCTTGATGCCCCCGGCCAAAGCAGACTGGGTTATTCGTGAAGTGCTCCCTGCACTTTCCATGTTTCTGAACATCGAATCGATGTATATCAGGAACGGCAATGGTTTCCTCCTTACAAAGTCGGAGGAAGAATGGGATGCCTTGCTCAAATCAATCTCGAGTCCGACAAATGTCTTACATCTCAGACTAGAAGAATGCCAATTCAGAACATACGATCACTTCGCCAAGCTACTGTCTTCCTTCAGAGTTTTGGAGACGGTGATTTTAGATAGATGCGAAATCTTCAAGATTGACCTTGACTTCCGTTCAACTATCATCCCGCCTCCTTCGCTACACAGCATAACATTTATTGCACGTACTGGATAGCGCGTTCGATCCTTGTTCTCCTGGTTACGCAAATACTCCGTTTCTTTGTCGTTACTATCGACGAAGAAGCATACACCACTACGGAATGATTCCCTTGTTTTAGTGCAATTGTTGAGAACGGCTGGAGCATCGCTTAAAACAGTGAGCCTCACATTGCTTCGTTTTCCGATGGAAATTAAGGGTGAGCGGTCGCTCGCCTCCCAGCATAGGATTTATCTCTGACCTATCAAAGACTTGGACGAATTCAGCCGCACCGTCGACTTAAGTGAGAACAGAAATCTTGCAGTTCTCATTATCGATTCTATGGATTCCAAACCGTGTACAAGGAACGACGCGGCGCAGCATGTCTATCAGCTATTATCTAATGTTACTTCGGAGAAGATAGAAAAGATCACAATTGATGTCCCCGTTCGTTCGGTCGATGACCTTGGTACTTGGGACGAGGGTTTGATCTACGGCACCGGAAAGTACACCATATATAAAATATTCGAGTATGCAGAACTAGAAGACATGTTAAAGGAGCGGTGATAGAAAAGATAACAGGTAAACTGAAGCACTTGGAGACGCTCATCAAAATACATGTATATAAAAAGTAGGTGCTAGGGTTACATACAGTTATCAGTTTCTAGCTTTACGACAATTACTGCAGTCCTCCCGGTGCTGCGAAATGAAATTATGAGGATTCGGTATCATTGGAGCTCGTACGGAAAAAGTAGTAAATATATCGTGTCTTCCTACAGAACACCCTGCTACTGCCGTTTGAGTCTTTTGCACCAGAGAAACACGGCATGTCTGCCGACGTCCTGCCATGCTATGTGTATATATACATATCTGGACTTATAATCATAGAAAAGGCACAATGCCCCGCCGCGCGATCAAATCACCATCCCAAGCGCGCTTCCACAAACTGGTGATGATTGAGACTGTAGTCCACAATCTCGACTGATAGATTCGTGTCTGTCAGCGGCTTCAAATTTTGAGTGATCCGCTCCTTCGACTCGGCCGCCAAATCATCCCTGCCGAATACAACCGAGAACTTCCTGAGATTCCTGTAGTTCTCCCGACTCAGAACCTTGGCGATCGACTTCCAATCAAGGTTATCAAAATCCTCCACGTCCGTCAACCAGACAGTCAAGACTATTTCTTTGATGGATGATGAGGTGATTTGTCGAAGTATTTCAGGAATATGTCGGACGAAATTTGCCGCGTTACCGTAGGAGTTGGATATCGGAACAGATTGGAATACGATATATTCAAGACTTGTGCTGTACTCTAGGTTTATGTTGACGGTACGTGCAACTGAATTTAGTCAGAGGAACAGACGAGCATCAGCGCAATTTGATCAAGATCGCCATGATACGTACCATCGCGTGTCATGTTGAAGGGAGTCAAAGACATACTCAAATGCTTTAGCGATGTGCTTGCGACAGAAATAATTTGGAGGATGTCACTGTCCTCATTCTGGACGGTAAATGCCAAAGATGATAGAGAGGCGGGAGGCTGGAGAGATGCGACTGAGCCATCATTCCAGGAGAATCGCTTCCCACGGAGGGTTGCATGAGGATGATATTTTCGAGACGCGCAGACTCCAAGGCCTGACACGATGACAGAACGCGGGTTACGTCGTCCACAGTATAGAAAATGCATTCGATAAGCGCTAAATGTGTGAGGCTCGGGAGATTGGATAGCAGAAGGAGAATCTTTGCGCAATCCTCTTTTGAAACGACGTAGAATGCGCCAGTAATGATAAGCAGTTTCCTGAAATTCGGGAATATGGGAAGTGTGGCAGTCGGAAGAGTCTGGGGAAGCCAAACACACTCAGGATCAACACGCCAGAACGGCGTGTCAGAGTCGCTATCGTTCACGTTACCGTTGTATCCATCTTCGAGGACTAGGGTATCGATGAAGCTGAGGAAGGAGCAATTTGGACTAGCGATGAGCTGCATGAATGCCCTGTGATTGATTAAGGATACAGTCGTGGTTCGGAAGAGATGGTATCAGCTGCGGGGAACCCACGCCCTGCAGACCAACGAACATGACTTTAAAGCCAGACAGCGTTCATCTTTGGGCTTTGTACGGCGGTCATTGCCGTCGTTGGCAGGGTAAGAAAAATAATGAACGCTATCAATGATTACATCCACGATCTCTGCAGGGAAGCTGCCTTGGTTGACGAGCAGTGACATGAAGGATAATCGATGATCGATGTCGATGGTCGAGAAGAAGTGGCCTGGGAGTGAAGCTTGTCTGCTCAGCACGTGATGAAACATGTCTACTATATATAAATACTCACCGAACACCTGGTCTCAGGAATTTTAAACCCTACTCAGTGAGTCGTAGCTTCTTTCTTCAGGGACGTTCTGCCCAAGGGGATCTCCCCGAGGAGTTTATCGTCGAAATTATCTCGTATGGGGATTTGTGATGTCAGTGAATTGATGAACTTCTGAGTTATCCGTTCGAGGGAACTTGATTTCATTCAGATTAGAAAGCATGCGAAGCAGTGCAAGAAAGTTCATCCTGATGGACATCGTATGAGCTCGGGAAGGATGACATCGCAAGGAACGGCATAGTGCGAGGTAGTCCTTGCTCCGCCCAAGCCTGAAATAATTTAATCGACCCACTGTTTTTTTTTTTTTTTGAAAACTGTACCCCCTTGCAACACTGTCGAAGCAAAGGGAGAAGTGAGCGGGGATAATCAAGTGCAACCATGGTCAGATGGTGTGTATCAATCGACATTTATCGACGTCTTCTGTCATGACGGCGTCAAGGTCCAGCCCGGCAGATTTGCTTTTTCACCCCTTGCATCCCCAATGCCAAATAGTTTGGACTAGTGGTAAGCGGCATAATTGGCGGCAGGTCGTGGCTCATGGGAAGTGCCGTGTCGGCGTCAGATTTCTACTCGAGTTTGTCACAATTGAGGTCCTCAATGACTGGTCATTCTGCAGTTGGGGCCTTGGTGTTGGCCCCTTCGGAGTCACACCAACCAAAGCTGATGCTTGTGGACGACATGGCATGGACAAAGCAAACGGAGTACATCATCAGGTGGTCTTCTTGGTACTTTGGATGAACATTCTGTTGCCTCGTTGAAAGTAGCCCCATGACGATGAAGATAAAGCCAATCATTTCTAGAAAGTATACAATTGACAAGGCGGCATCATAACGACGGAGCTCTGTAAATAATTCATGTCCGCATCATGGGATCAACGACCATCACGATCAAACGAGATATAGAGATGGGGGAAAGGTAACAAAGTTGAGACAATAGTTCGGCGTCATACCAGTATCAGAAGATCGTCATTCTTCATAACCATCCAAAGCGCCCTTTTCGAACGGATCTTTCCACCGGAAGAACTCAATTTTGAGCAAAGGGTTCTTGTTGGCCAGCGCTCTCATTTTGTAAGTGATCCATTCCGTCGCCGCCTTGACATCCAGATACATACCAGGAGCGAGCACGGTAAACCTCTTCAGATTCTTGTAGTTTTCGTGGAGAATCTCCGTGAAGGATGTCCAATTAAGGGCGTACAGAGTGTCCACGGTGTTCATCCAGAGCGACACGGTTATTTCGTGGAGGAATGGAGACGAGAGTTTTTCGAAGTATATCAGGAATTTGCCAAACGAGACTCGGTCTGCATGCCGGGACAATATGGAAGGCAATGTATTCAAGGTTTAAGCTGCGCCAAAGGATGTCCTTATCTAGTCGGGAGAAAATGTGAATATAGGCGCTTAATTCGGTCGTGATAGTTATTAGACCTACCTGAACTCACGGTGTTGATGGTGGAAGTTACACTCAAACGTTTGAGTGACGAACCCGCGCAGGGGACGATTTCTAGAATGGAACTGGGTCCACCACCAAGAGTAAATATCAATGACGATAGAGAAGCAAGAAGTTGTGCGAGATATGATTCCGTGGTTACTTCCGGAGGGCCTTCCACAAGATCGACGCGATGCAACCGCGCAGACTCTAGCGCTCCACATGAGGACAAAAACTGGATGACATTGTTAAGCGTAGGGAAAATGCATTGATGAAGGCCCAGGTGAGTGATGCCAGTGAATCCCGACAAGGCAATAAGAGTTTTTGAAAAATCATTCTCCGACATGGAGTCGAATGTAGCATAGCGAATATGTAGGCATCTCTACAAGGGTTCACCGTCGTATGGATCCGAGGAATGAGCAGTTCGGAGAGGTGATGAGGCGCATGAAGGACTCGTAGTTTTCGAAGGATCTTCAAATAGATGTCAGCAACTGCGTGGTAGTCAGGTTCGACAAACCAGCAAACATGATGATAGAACTGAGCGGGTCATATGAGAGTGCCTATTCGTGCACGCCACATAGTCAGGTAGTTGAGAAGGATGCACCTGGTGAGGAAGCAGGCGATGAAAAATTCAACAGGAAGTGAAATTTGAAAACGCCAAAGGGCCGGCCCTAATTCACACGTGATGTAACGCGTGGAAACCTGAACATTGACATTGACAATACCTAAGGCTGTGGTAGCTATCAATCCTGCCAATGCCCTTCGACCTTATCTGACTTTGAAGCATAGCTCAGCGGGCGTATGGATAACAGTGATCTTACCTCATTACTTGATTTCATTACGGGACGACCATGATTGACACTTGCTTGACACGACCGAGAAAGGAAGTGTGTTTACAAGGAATTGTCTTTGCAATCGCAATTCAACCTGGTGTTCCGAATTCTATCGTCCAGTTTGGACAATGTCCTTGTTCTTGTGCCACGCCCACAATACATCCGCCAAAAGTTATCTTTTTTGCTAACTTCAAGCACCACATCAATGGTGCCGTAGTGGTGGCACTCATGGGCATATAAGAAACTGACAGTGTACTGCTCGAATCTCAGCTCCACAAACTACGTGATGTTTTCCCGCTCCTCGCGCAAGAGACGCTTCCGATTTGAGGAATTTCCGGTGGAGCTCATCCTCGAAATTCTCTCGCACCTCGGAGTCACAAGCCTCAAGGAACTCAGCCTCACGTCATCAAAACTTCGCTTCATATGCTTCCCCGTCATCTTTGAAGACATGTCCTTTCACGATCGCAAAACTCCACGTAATTTTCTGACAACCATGTGCCGCTGGCGAGCCATTCCCTGTATCCGAAAGCTATCCCTTAATAATGTCGACGCCAAAGATATATCGCCTGCACTATTGCAATGGTGCGCCCTAGCGCAGAAAATCAAGATAGCCACGTCCAATCCGACGGTATACGTGCCACTTTTGTCTGGACTTGGCGAGCTTAGACTGCTCCAACTGGACAGGGTTACTTTTCAGCACTTCACAGACCTTTTCAAGGTTCTACAGAGCCTGTCAACATCCGTTACAGAACTGAGGTTCGGTGATGTTGGGTTCGCATCCCAATCATATGGCAACCCCATTCCCTACGGTCGCAAGAGGATTAGAGTCGAGGGACTTTGCGTTGGCACCTCTCTAGTCCTAGAGCTGCTACTGCGGGAGGAGTCTCCAGTCGATTTTTCGAATTTAAAAGTGGCAGAAACGAGAAATGTGGGGTCACATAGTATCAATAAGCTTGGACGTCGCAGCCCTCATCTTATCAAGCTGATCATCACCGATCCTCCCTTAGATTCAAATAATGGTGCGTGTCTTCCCCTTTCTTGTATAAGATCTCGTTTTAATCAGTTACTCCAACTTCGTCCAGAATCTCTTGAGCTCACAGCGGTAAAACAGTTGAATCTCTCGTTTTACCGCTTGCAGCCGGGATTTAAACCCCTTCGCGACCTCTTCAAACCGTCAAAGACCAACTTAGAAGAGCTTACCATAAAGCTTCCTGTTGAGTTTGTCACAAGAGAGACTCGCGAGCAGTGGGAATCATTAGCAATAGCACTGTCGCGGCGACCTAGGTTGAGGGCAGTCCACATCGTGCTATGGGCGAAGTGGGATAGAGGACGTGATGCCCAATTAATTCTCCGAGAGCTTCATCATGCGGTCGAACCGCGGCGCTGTAGAATATTGGAAATCCTAGCCAATAATCGCTTCCAAGTCGCAGTGGAGGGTACTCACTGGGTTGGGTACTAGATGCTTTCGGCTCTCGATACTGCCAATAAAATACGTCTTTGATGATAACAACGGAATGTTCTGAAGTTCAAATGCTGTACAGCTAAGAGCTCTCCGCTTGTGCCCTTGAAAATGAGGTGAGCTACAGAGACAAAACAGACGATTATTCATTTGAGATCAATACAAAGGGCGATCTGGCGGTAGTAAGTATAATGAGTGCATAAAATGATCGTCTTTTCTATTTAGAAAGACGGGAAGAAGGGAAAAGATTGAGACGGTTCGTTATAGACAGAACGATTAATGTCAGTAAAATAGAAAAATATCCTAAAAATACGAAGAAGGGCATGATATCTTCGAGTGTGTCGTGCGTTAGCAAGGACTCTGTATCATCAGTACATAGACCATGTTCACAAAGAGAACCTACTTAGGCGGCAATATCAGGGATGAAGCAGAATGGACTGCCTCTCCGTTAATGTGGTGTACCGTTACTGCGACCTCGGGTACCTGAACAAAAGTACGTGAGTATACGCATCACTAGTGAAAAGCACACTAGAACCTTGCGATGTATTGGCGGCGAACACCCCCAATACGGATGAAGAAGCATAAGTGACGATGAAGGGCCACCATACGAGTTTGGACATCTTTGATTTAAGTGGGAGAAGGAGGAGTTGGAAGGACAAGAGTGAAGAGCTGCAAGCTGACCCAACTATTAGTAGCAGGTGAAAGCCGTGCTTTTAAAGACTTAAGATTTCGTAAAGTGGATGAACCAAAGGGAAAGTGTGACGCGTGCGAGGCAGCAGTTCCCATGACTGCCAGCTTCCCCTAGGATGCCCGTGCCATCGGCAATGCGAAGTTATCTGCCCCTGTGGGGCGAATTCAGAGGTTGGGAGGAAAAGATAAGCTGAGGGCGAGCGCGGCGCACGGTTGCAGCGAGGCTCGGGCGAATGATCGTATCTTCATATGGGCATGAACATTCGTCTGACGCTCAGGCGCCTTTTAGTGTCTCTTTCTCTCCATTTCACGGAGTGGTTCGTATCACAAAAAGAGAAGGAGCTTCATGAAAGAGTCACGACAAAATAGTTCTTCCGAGTAGACCGTGCTTGTTTCCATTTCATGCTCTTTGGAGTGAACCTGATGTTGAAGGAGAGCGGAGTTCCTGGTACTAGTTGCTATTGCTCGCAGCGAACAGTTACCATTATCGTAGATGAATACACGCGTCTTTGACTCCAAGACATATCATGGATCACAGAAGATGACAAAGTACAAAGACGGCATGTCAATCGAGGGCGCATGCGGGATGTGTAGTGACGACACGATAGTAGCGCGTGCATTCTTGAAGGCCGGATGACGTCAGCTCGGAAAAACACACGTCCAAGAGCTAGAGCGAGAGCACATGCTCCAATTACCGGTAGCATCTACTCATGGTATAGCCAACAGGATGAGCGCAATGGCCCGGGCACAAGCTTAGTGACCTCACATTGACAAGGTGGAGTAACAAGTCCGTACAATGTTTGTCAGCATACTAAATCTTCACGAGAATCAAGTGTCGATTATCCGATAGTGAGGGCCCATCCTGTCATGTATCTCACCGGGAGAAACCGTTGCCTGACGAGAGGGTCCAAAGTTGTGTCTCCAGCAGACTTTTCGGATTCGAATGGGGAGCTATCAAACAAATGTCCGTGTGAAGTAGCTCCACGGAAAGAACGAGGGAAAGAGTTTTATCGTTATCAAGATGGCAATAACAGAGGGAGCAATAAATACTGAATACGAAAAAGACAGGTGTCGATTAGATGGTTTGGAAAAGGAATACGAAGAAGGACAATACAAGTGCAGCATGCATCCCTGTTTCAACACGAGAACGACATGAAGAGTTGACGGAGGGAGTGGTAGAAACCGGTGTCGCAACTGATGATGATGTCGATCCGGAAGCTAATACTGCTTTCGTTATCGAAGAACCTGTCGTTGAGCTTGAGACCGTAAACGACACGGCAGGAGCAATATTATGTCTATGTACCGTTAAATTAAGATCCTCCACTGGCTACTGATGGAAACTCACTGGGCTTTAGCGTTATTTGGCTCGAATGAGCACGAACCTCCCAGTAGCGTTTCCGGATTGTAAAGGGGAAGGCTGTCCAAAAAGGTCCATTGGTTCGACATGCAGTCGGTCGTGAATCCTGTGGGAAGTGTATCATTGTTGAGCAGTGAATACACCTTAACCACGCTCATTTGCGCTAGATCCTGCAACGGCAATGAGCTAATCGGGGGCGAATGGCCTAGGTTAGATGCCTACCTCGGCGAGATTAGTCTTCGCGTAATTGTCAGGGACACAGGTATCCTTGGATACCGCTTCGGCCCACGATCCGTTCCCGCTGGCAGCATTTATTCCTAACGCTCCCGAGGCAGCATGCGTAGACTGCACATTACGAATGAGTGTAGTTCTGTAACAGATATTTCAAGCGCACCTCGTGTATCCAAGTTCGCTGGCTGCACACTCCAAAGAAATGTATCTCCCCATTGTTCGTGTATGTATAGGCATGCGCGCTGCCACCCGGCATTACCATCACTGTTCCAACATGTCTTCGCAAACCCACAGGAACACGAGCAAGAGCATCGGTGGCATCGTCCAGTGTGATATTGGCGCTGCTGCAACGGCATATGGTATACGGTGAACCACAGTCAGCAAAGGTGACGTTAACAGCGGCCATGGAGGCGGCGCATTCCTTGCCGGTGCCGGTGTACTTTGTGCACGAAGAAGGGATCGAAGGGAGAGAGACAGTGGTACTTGGAGGTCGGATGAGATTAGGGATATCGAACTTGAGACCAGATGCTTGAGCTGTGAGGTTCAAGTCGCGTTGGTACACCGCGCTGTTCGCAAAACTGCATACGGGCCATATCATGGAGGAAAGTAGGAGTACACCGATGGGTAGCATTGGGAGAAATCAACGAGTCAAGGAGAGTGAAGGGGTGGCGAGCAGACATCGTCGTTTATTATCGACAGGATGAAACAAAGTGATCGATGGTCGCCAGTGAGAACGATTAGCATGTGGTCGTGGTTGCTCCCTGTCGTGTGATATTTAAATTGAAATTGATCCCGCGTTTGAGGCGTGAACGTAAACTTTGAAGACCTGTGTTAGGTATAGGTTTTGTTTTATCGCGTGTTTGAGCAACGACTTACTACCGAAAGCCAGAGTTCAGCCGCCGGCGCCCTATTTCAACAGGCTCTCATGGGAAGCCACATCGAAACTATCGTTGAACGGCTGAGAGAAGACTGACTATGACTTTTTGATGTCACCTTGTTGCATTTCCTTCGAATAGATATAGATGATAGAATGATCACTGACAAAGATCTATATCTGCGTTCCCTTCAGCCATCACGAGCCATATATCTGGAAGCTATCCAATAAACTATTCTGCATAACGGAGCCTTATTCAATTCTCATGGTGAAACGCGTCCTTGAGGTCCCTCTTCCCTCCAAGCAGGATGTCCCAGAAGGACAACTAATCAGCGCGTCAATAAAGGGATTATGAAGCTGCTACATCGGCAAAGTTTGACGGAACTCTGACCTTGAAACATCACGTTGTTTATTCACAGGACGCGGTGCTGGATGCCAGTCCGGTTACTGAGTATACTGTTCACACTTCGAGGCTGTTTTCGTGAGGACACAAGCAGTGTCAAGTACCACCGAGTTCCAGATCTGCAAAAATTCCTTCTCCAGTCTCGGTAATGTCACCAATTCACCGATTATTCTCAGGCAATGCTCAGGTTGAAATAGACGGCCCGAGTTCCCGACCGTAAACAGAATCCACCTCTGAACAAAATGTTGTAGGATCGACGAATGCCAGTGGCACGCCGACGGCAGAGAGCCTGACCTAAGTGACAAAAGCAGTGTGAAGGCATTGCCCCGCTATGTTGGAGGACCCCCCGGTAATATGGCGGGTCATGTCACCAAAAAGAGCTGTGCCGTACTTTGATTCTATCAAAACCTGGAACTACTTCCAAGTTCCGAGTCGTCGAAAAGCAGGGTCAAGCTGCACGGCCGCCGGGAAGAATGTTAAGCGTACTCATATATATATATATCTAAGTCTTGGCATTCGAAACTGAATGATCGGACCACGACCATATCATATCCAGGATATCCTCAACCTGTATGCTGACGTCCAGACAAACACAGCAGCATTCTTTGGAACAGGGAGGGAGAGAATTGTCTCGTGTTATTCGTGCGGCAAAGGGATATGATAAAAGCTTAAGGTGGACAAAGCCTGCCTAGACTACGCATGACTCATGAATGGGTAGGAGCGGACCTCAATTCGGTGTGTAAACTGCGTCTTATTCTTTACCTTCATCTCCTTCGACCTACATTCCCATTTCTTTTTTTTGGTGGAACGGTGCCCCCCCGCAGGCGAGGGGCTCGCAGGGAGAGGAGCCGACATAGTCGTCCCTCTACATCCCCATTTCCCTTTCCTGAACGTGCGCCTCATCTGGTATTGTGCTCTATCAGAATGACCGCTACTGTGGCGCCGCATTTACCTAGCCAATGATATGCCTGCAGTAAACTCTCCTTTGAATCCCCATATGTGGCAGGTAGTGCAGATTCATGGCTTTAGCGCACCATAACGGCAATGGCAGCTTGCCATGAAGACGATGTCAAAACAGGTGCTGAAGTAGAAAATGCATTATGCGAGCTTTATCTCGCACTTGACGACATTCTCCGGGCCTGCTAGCGTCTTGTCGGGTCAAGGATTCAAGGTTCGTTACCAGTGAAAGCATGGGTCGTGTGATCATAACGGGAATCGAGAATGTGACCCGAGTACTCCGTTCTTGAATCTTGATACAGAAGATTACGGTGGCCGACCAGTACGCGACAAACATAATTATAAAGACGGGCACCAAGATACACCTGCTGGCCTAAGACAGAACTTTCGGTCATACTTTTTTGAGAGCAGGAAGCACAACTTTTACAACGGACATAGATTATATCTTCCTCCAGATCCCTTCGAGTATCAGACTTCCTTCATAAACAAGACCGTGATCATAGAGTCCATCAGAAAAGACATTTTACATTTCATAGAACAGTATTACAGTTATCTATCAAGTCGATCTGCTTCCTCCTCGTCCAAATCATCCGAAGGCACATAGTTTACTGCCATCCTCGTCTCTATTACATTCTCCCAGATCGACTGACCAACAACAGTTTGCCATCGAGGATCCGTCATTGGTGCCAGCTCGACTGTATCGTCGCTTCCAACCGAATTAACCCCAAGCTCATCCATCATTTGAAGAACGACAGAGGATGGATAGTCCTCTCTAATATCACCGTCAAGAACACACACTTTGAGAGATATTCGAAAATGCTCCCTGAGGTACCAATCGTCGGGCCCCTCATTGGGGTGGACCTTAAGATGGGACGGGAGTAGCTTTTGAGCCGGGCCGATATCGCGAAAGGTTAAGATACGGTGATCATTCTGCGACATAGTTAGTAGTCTGAAGCCAAGTACAACTTGAAAATGTTCTTACGTCGACGTCGATGCTGAAAGCATTGTCATGGAAAAAAGGGACAAGGTCCTTGTGAAGAAATGCAGCATTAGAGGCTGTTTCGAAGAATTCGGGTACATCATCGTAACCGTCTCTTAGGGGAGGAAAACGGCACTGGAAATGCCACACCATGTGAGCACAAATGTCGCATACAAATGTTTCCCGTACCAAATGAGCGAAACAGGGCGGAAGCATCCACACTAAATCAGTATCATTGTGAGATGCAATCCCGGTGATAAAGCATCGGTGCTGGTCTCTTTGCCGAACCACCTCTGCCACCAAAGGCAACACATCAAGCTATGGCTAGGGGTTGAGCTCGTAAGATGAGGAATGTGGAGAAATATACCATGATCTCTTGGTTAGGAAACCAAGTCCAGCTTTTTTTCATGACTGCAAAAGAAGGGGGATTGGGCATAGTCGTGATCTGGGGTAAAAACCTTGCTGTGCTGCCTGTATAGTGTCAGCACGACGCCTGGTTCAACGGTAGCGGGGGCCTACCTGCTCCATACCAACCGTAATTTCCAGGCGGAAGCAGTTCTGAGGAATTCTCGGGGATGGGAGGGCCGTTGGGTATTATACCATAGGCCATGATTCCAAATTGGTGTATCGTTACTGGACGAAGATGGAAAGGCTCGGTATGTGGAGCTAGGAGGTATGCCCAACGTTGCACAAGGGCGCTGCTGATAGGTATTCGATGTTGGTTTACTCCTGGACATTAAAATCGTAATTCGTCAGTCCTGGGAACGAATTTATAAAGGTTTCATCCGATACTCACCGAAAAGCAGTTTAGCTGGTAAAGAAGTTGAGAAAATGAATGTATCCCGTTGGAACAGTTTAGATTTCGTAGACAGAAGAGGATGTGAAACGGCGGTCATGATGGCGTCATGGACTGCTTGGAGAGGCGGGACGTTTTAAACTCAAAAACACTCCTAAAAAAGTAAAATTTCTGTACAGTATTGGTTAGTGAGAAACGGCAACGAGATTTTCTGGGTTTCCTGATCTGGTTTCTGGCAGAAGGATGCCAAGGGTTTCCGGAGATAAGAAACTGCGTCCAATAGTAGAGTTTCCGAATGTGTTCCCAAGGTCCACAATTTGCCCTGAAATTTACTATTTCTGGCATCCCAAATTATCGAGAGGATCTTCCAAATTTGTAGTGCCAGCTGATCTGCTGCTATTGGAAATTTTGAATTTTTTGGTACATTTCTGGATCTTAGAAATTGTACCGGAAATTTCTACTTCAGGATAGTCAGAATTTCACAAGGAAATGTTTCATTTCTCCGCAAATTTCTTATATACTGATTTTGTAAGTATTCTGTATCCGGAAATCAGTTACAAATTTGAAAGATTCTCTCGATAATTTGGGATGCCAGAAATAGTAAATTTCAGGGCAAATTGTGAACCTTGGGAACACATTCGGAAACTCTACTATTGGACACAGTTTCTTATCTCCGGAAACCCTTGGCATCCTTCTGCCAGAAACCAGATCAGGAAACCCAGAAAATCTCGTTGCCGTTTCTCACCAACCAATACTGTACAGAAATTTTACTTTTTTCGGAGTGAAAATTAGACTCACGAACCAGTTTCCTTCCTCGGCTCATGTCACGAGATCAAGGGACTTACGCCTACAAGCGCCTACAGAAGGACTGGTCCGGTTGGTTATGAATTTGGCAGGACGTACCAAAGGTGACCTCTGGCAGGTCGATTTGAAATGGACGGAGGTCTGTAAGACCCAATTAGATAGCCATCAAACGGGCCTAAAGGCCCCCCCTTTACCAGGACGTTCCTGCCCATCAGTCCGAATCCGGAATTTTATCCATTACCATATCTGGATCGACCTTCCGTCCACCCTCCTTGCGCCTCCACGATACGCGTCTGGTGCCGCATATGCGTCCATGCACTTGTGAACATTGGAGCATGGTATTTTAGCTGTACAATTAGTCATATTAATATATTGTTAATTTCTCCATGTGCCTTCTTTTGAGTAAGCTGTGTTTTCGGTCAATTTTGACCTTCCTGGACCTTCTTCTAATGCTCTCGTGTGTCGCTTCCTGGTCATAAAATTTTAGGATTGGACTAGAATGTCACTGTAATAAATGGAAAGTCATCTGAAGATGTTACATGCTGCAGTCTATCCATACTTGTTTTTCAGAACATCTTTCAGAACATCTGTGGACTTCCATCACTACACTCCTGTTGCTCATACTATTAATCCTCGCACTTCCTTCCCACCTTTCCATTCTTTTAGACATGGCATTTGTACTAAAAATGTATGTTCTACATGCTCATGTGAATTATATCCAATATTTTGGTCAGGAACTCAAAGACTGACAATGATTCTTTCCTTGGCATGGAACATTTCTATGCCCAAGAAAGAAAATGTCATATATCTTTTTTGGCTTTTGGTTTTCTACCACAATTGAGTAATATTCTTCACATCTTTCCCATGATAAATGTATCCAGTATGAATTTGAATCACCTTCTCTAACATTTCCTGTACCATCTTGAAGTGGAGTAAAAAGAACAAAACACAAAACATTTCAGTTGTCATCATAAAATAGTTATGTTACCCTTAACAACACTGTGGGGTCATATGCTATAGGTATACTTCACTGAATGATATCATACCCTTGGCTCATAATAATATGTTCATAAGATGAGGATATACAATGTTTTGTACAATGACTCTCCATTTATTACAGTGACATTCTAGTCTAATCCTAAAATTTTATGACCAGGAAGTGACACACGAGAGCATTAGAAGAAGGTCCAGGAAGGTCAAAATTGACTGAAAACATGGCTTACTCAAAGGAAGGCACATGGAGAAATCAACAATATATTGATGTGGTTAATTGTACAGCTAAAATACCATGCTCCAATGCTCACAAGTGCGCGGACGCGTGTGCGGCGCCAGACGCGTATCGTGGAGGCGCAAGGAGGGTGGACGGAAGGTCGATCCAGATATGGTAATGGATAAAATTCCGGATTCGGACTGATGGGCAGGAACGTCCTGGTAAAGGGGGGGCCTTTAGGCCCGTTTGATGGCTATCTAATTGGGTCTTACAGGCCTCCGTCCTTCTCAAATCGACCTGTTGGAATACAAGCTGAAAGTCAGTACGAAGCTGACTTGATCGATTGATGGATTGGCATCCCGATATGGTAACTAGGTTCAAGCTGTGTTGTACTCACTCGTACTCTTGAGTACAGCTTCGTTTGTACTCATAGCAATTATTCCTTAGATACTTATGTTCCTATGATACTTACCTATGCATTAGACTACGCAGTTTTATTTAAATAGGACTGTATTTTGGTACATAGAATAACATCTTCATTCACTATACTTGTGCTCAAGTGCCTGCTATACTAAGGATTTCAATAGGTTATGGGCCCCGACCGTACCTAAAAATCCATCGAAGCACACCTAGTATCATCTCGTCTCACTGATAAACGCTGGTCGTTTATTACATCCTATCTAAACACAAAACCTCGAGCTACCATCCCCAATCATGTCTGCTGCTAATAGCAAACTCGGCGAGTATTTCGTCCGTCTACCACACTGCAAGGCCGATGGAACGAACTGGATCTTCTACCGAGATCGCCTGGTATTTGCTGCTGAAGCTGCTGGCCTTGGAGACCATTTGGACAAGGATCACAAGGCACCGGATCCACCAGTCCCTGCAGATCCACAGAATCCTACAACGGAGGAGACTGCATCTATAGTTCGTCACCCAGGGGTGGTGAGGCTGTGGAAATCGGAAGAAGCAATAGTAAAGCAGGGAATCGCATCGACGATTCCAGATTCCCTTTTCTTGAAGGTCAAGGGAGAGGCAACAGCAGGGAAGATGTGGGGGAAGGTGAAGGATGAATTCGAGAAGAAATCAAAGATGATGACGGTGGATTTACGCCGCAAGCTCCAAGACGAGCGTTGCGCAGAGAATGGAGACGTCAAGGCTCACCTAACAACGCTCCAATCCTTGCGCGAGGATCTCATTGCAATGGGAGCAGATCCAGGAGATGAAAACTTCGTTGCAATACTCCTAGGATCGTTGCCACCCTCGTACGACCCATATCTAGCAGCGTTAACAGCAACGTCTGCTCTCCTCAATAAAACTCTCGACCCAGACACTTACCTTCGTGGTATTGGCGATGAGGCTGACCGACGTGCCCTAAAAACCCGGACCAAAGAGGCGAAAGAAGTCGCATTTAATGTGAATGCAAGCTCGTCTAAAGGTGGCCGGAAAGGAAAGGGAAAGAAGTCCAATGTGGAGTGTTATAACTGCCACAAGAAGGGACATATCAGCGCAGATTGCTGGGCGAAAGGAGGAGGAAAGGAAGGGCAGGGTCCGAGGCAGAAAGGCAAAGGGAAGGCTTCTGCAAATACTGCTGCAGATAGCGACGATGACGGCGTTTGGGCAGCCGCATACAACTCTGAATCGGAGGAAGATGATTCCAGATGGTTGGAAATGGTAGAACAAAATGTGGCTGAGTACTTGGCTGCTGAGTCTTTGAGAGGGGAGGAGAACAGTCATTTGGAAAGGCCAGAAGTCGAATATGTGGACGAGGAAATTGCCTGGCTAACAGACGATGGAAATATCAGTCTGGATGAGATGGAAAGCAGCAAACTCGACACAGAAATGGACGACTCACTTCCTAATTATTCCCCCCATGAAATCGACACTGAAAGCGACTATGGATCGATGCCAGACCTTGAGGATGTCACAGACTCCTCAGACAATGAAGACTTCGATGTCAGCGACTGTAATTCGATGCCAGACTTGGAGAGTGTATCCAGTTCGGAAAGCGACTTGGAATACGATGAATACACATCCTGGACATCAGATATCGATGAAATATTCAGTGAAGTCGATGAAGAAGATATTCCTGACCTAGAAAGTGTCGCAGACTCGTCGGAAGCTTTGGAAGACGATGTGGACTCACTGGATTCGTTCCAAATGGATGGATACTTCAGTGACATCGAAGATTCGTTTGAAGTCATCTCAGATGTACGGATCGACTCAGAAGTGGATTCAAGTGGTCCTGCTGGTCAAGAGACAGTATCTGATGAAGGAGATGAAGCATATACATACACCTTCGATAGTGCATTCCTTGCTGGCACAGGAAACTCGTCACTGGTTGAAACAGAGCTCTATGACTCTGGAGCCTCGCGTCATATGTCCCCATATCGCCACAGATTCATTAATTTCGTCTCCATCAACCCCAAGGACATAACAGCTGCGGATAACGGAAAATTCAGTGCGCTAGGACGAGGGGACATGAAAATTACGATCCCAGGGAAGGGGAAAGACAAGACAACCATTCTTTTGAAAGATGTGTTGTATGCCCCGAGCCTAGGCATTACCCTCGTGTCTGTGAGCAAAATTGCTGCATCAGGACATGCTGTATTATTCCGAGGGACCAAATGCCGAATATACGACCCCAAGAACAAGTTACTGGCTGAAATTCCGGTCAAGCATGGTCTATATCGAGTGGAGAATGACTCACCAAAGGCAATGGCTGTAGATGGAAAAGATGGTCCTCCAATAACCGTAACAATCGATAAATTACATCGGTTGATGGGCCATATTTCTCCTGAGGCTGCAAAACGATTGGTGAAGGAAAACCTCGTCGAAGGAATCGTTCTGGATGAAACAGAGTCACAGAAGTCTTGTGATTCATGTGAATATGGGAAGAAGACTCGGAAACCTATCAAGAAGGTTAGAGAGCGAGAGAGGGCGAAGAATTTTGGAGATGAAGTCCATTCTGACCTTTGGGGACCCTCACCAGTCGAGACACAGCAACACAAGGAGTATTACATCTCCTACACTGATGACCACACCCATTTCTCGACTATATTCCTTGTCAGAGCGAAAAGTGAAACCTTCGAGACCTACAAGCAGTATGAGGCTTGGGTTAGGACACATTCCGATGCCAAAATCAAGGTCTTACACACGGATCGAGGTGGAGAATATCTGAGCAAAGAATTCTCTGCTTACTTGGCTGAAAAGGGCACCAGACGAAATTTGACTGTGCATGACACCCCCGAGCACAATGGAATTGCGGAGAGACTGAACCGTACTTTAGTCGAGAAGGTTCGTGCCATGCTACACGCTTCAGGACTGCCGAAGTTTTTGTGGGGAGAGGCTTTAAAGCATGCAGTTTGGCTTAAAAACCGAACTTCAACTCGAGCTTTGAAGGGAAAGACCCCATATGAGATGATATATGGTACCAAACCGAATCTCAGGGACCTACACGAGTTCGGAACCAAAGTCTGGGTGCATGATGACAGGAATTCAAAGCTGGAAGGCCGATCTCGAGTTGGAAGGTGGTTAGGATTTGACACTGTGAGCAGTGGTCACAGGATTTACTGGCCAGAAAATCGTTCCATCAGCATTGAAAGGAGTGTAAAATTCGACGAATTGGCAGAGGTATTCATGCAGAAACCTGGAGATGTGCAGAATGAGGGGGAGAATAGAAAGGAAAGCATTCCGCCCACCTCTCAGCCTCAGAATTCGAATTTCGCAACTGGAAACGAGCCTGTAACGACGCAAACACTGCCTACATCATCCCAAGATCATCCTGTAACAACGACACCAGATACAAGCTCGAATCAATCTGCACAGCCAAACTACCTTGGAAATCTGTTGCAGCGCCAAGGTCTAGATCCCTCAAGTATTGTGGAAGGGAAACGAGCACGAAAGGAGTCTCAGAAGCTACAAGACATTCGTTCAGGTGTTGGGATGTCAAGCTCAAAGCCAGGAGATCCGAAATTCACAAGAGGATTGCAACCGGCAGCAGGAATGGCAGACACTGCTGGATACGTCAATTTTCCGAACCAGTGGACAGAAATTGCGATGTTTGCAGCCATGGCAGAGTCTGAGGCTATTGAGCCATCATATGAAGAAGCCAAGCGACGTGCAGACTGGCCCAAGTGGGAAGAAGCAATAAAACTCGAGCTCAAGACCCTAATCGAAGCAGGTACATGGGAGATTGTACCCAGACCGGAAAATCGCAATGTTATTGGCAGCAAATGGGTACTCCGCATCAAGAAGAAGTCTGGTGGAGTAATTGACAAGTACAAGGCTCGATTTGTTGGCAAGGGATTCACACAGGCAGAAGGAGTTGATTATTTCGAAACCTTTGCTCCTGTTGCAAAGCTAGCTTCACTCCGAACAATCCTTGCTATTGCAGCCCGAAACGATTGGGAAATCGAAGTATTTGACTTCCATGGAGCATTTCTGAATGGGGAATTCGACGATGATGAAGAGATATATATGGAACAGCCTCCGGATCATGAATTTGCGGATCGACACAAGTTTGTACTTCGACTTCGCAAGACTATCTATGGCCTCAAGCAAAGCAGTCGAAAATGGTATGAGAAGCTTACTGGAGCTCTCGGATCTCTCGGATTTTCACCACTGGAAAAGGACCATGGTGTATTTCGACTTGCAATGCAGGAAGAATTAATCATTCTGGCTATACACGTGGATGACTGCACCATCACTGGCAGTTCTACATCATTGATCAAGGAAATTCAGGCTCGCATCTCCAAATTGTTCAAGGTTACCTTGCTAGGCTCCATCAATTGGTTACTAGGCATGGAGATAACTCGAAACCGTGCTGAAAGGACCATTTCACTCAGTCAAGAATCGTATATTGACTCAGTGTTGCAGAGATTCAATATGGCAGATTGTAAACCTGCTGCAACACCCATGGATCCAAATATTCAGCTCTCTCGAGACCAATGTCCCACAGATACATTTGAAATCGCAGAAATGCGTCGTGTACCTTACAGGGAACTTGTCGGATCAGCAATCTGGATTGCAACAGGCACGCGGCCTGATATAGCCTACCCTGCAACAATCCTATCTCGTTTCAGTGATAATCCTGGAAGACCACATTGGGAAGCTACCAAGCGAGTTCTGCGCTATCTCAAGGCTACAAAATCATGGAGACTTACCTTTGGAGCCATTGGAAGGAACCGAGGCTTGGAAGGATTTGTAGATGCAGATGGTATGTCTTTGGAGAACAGAAAAGCCATTTCAGGCTACGTCTTTCTCATTGATGGAGGAGCAATTTCTTGGAGCTCAAAGCAGCAAGAAATCGTCGCACTTTCGACCACCGAGGCAGAATATATTGCACTCACATATGCTGCCAAGGAAGCACTATGGCTCCAACAATTCATTTCGGAGTTATTTCAACCTATCAAGGAACCCATCACCATGCACGATGATAATCAATCAGCACTGGCACTTGCTCATGCCGAACTAGGACAGTTCCATGCACGCACGAAGCATATTGATATCCGTTACCATTTCATCCGATACACGATCCAAGATGGACAAATTAAATTGATCTATTGTCCTACAGAAGACATGATTGCAGATATCCTCACCAAGGCTTTACCATCCTCAAAGGCAAAGCACTTTGCTACTAGCCTTGGACTTCTTCCAGCTTGAGGGGGAGTGTTGGAATACAAGCTGAAAGTCAGTACGAAGCTGACTTGATCGATTGATGGATTGGCATCCCGATATGGTAACTAGGTTCAAGCTGTGTTGTACTCACTCGTACTCTTTAGTACAGCTTCGTTTGTACTCATAGCAATTATTCCTTAGATACTTATGTTCCTATGATACTTACCTATGCATTAGACTACGCAGTTTTATTTAAATAGGACTGTATTTTGGTACATAGAATAACATCTTCATTCACTATACTTGTGCTCAAGTGCCTGCTATACTAAGGATTTCAATACGACCTGCCAGAGGTGAAGTACCTATGCTGGAAAGCAAAGGCGACATCCGGAACAGGCAATGAACGCTTCGGATCGGGAATTTCGGACTTTCGGCAATCACCGGAGTTGGGCAAACCAAAGTACGCCTTATTCTTTACCTCCATCTCCTCCGATCTACATCCTCATTTTCTTTTCCTGAACCTGCGCCTCATCTGTCGTTGTGTTCTTTCAGAATGACCGCTACCGTGGCGCCGCATTTACAATGTGCCAATGAATTGCGCGCAGCAAGCTCTCCTTTGAATCCACCATATGCATGTCGTGACGGTTTGTAGATTTCTGTCAAAAGGGTACTTTGCTGTCAAGGATGACGAACCTGCGCCACCCTCCTAACCTCCCCACTTGGGACAGACGCCGATGACGTCGATCGCGTCATCACACTCCAGGATCGACGTATATAAGGGCGCGCATCGTGTTTAAGATTCTCAACCATGTCTTTACCCCCCGCCCCCAAGGATATCAGCGCCCACCCACAGAAGGGCAGCGTTGTCGACCCAGTCGACAAGGCTGCCAAGGATGCCGACGTCGACAGAAAGGTATGTTGCCTCTAGGCGGGACACTGTATACGCTGACATCATCCATAGATCAGGCTATATGCTACTATTCAAGCTCTGCGACAATCACGATTGCCAACGAACAAGCAAGTCGACTCATGGATCGACTACGCGCTTGACAACCCCCCCGTGGACACTTCGACGCTCTCGAAGGATGGTCAGAAGCTTGTCGCCGATATCCAAGAGATCCTCCGAACGCTGCGCAGTATGATACATGAGAAGAACAGTGACGAACTTATTCAAGACTGGATATGGCAGACGAGGGAAGTGGACGTGTCGGATGTGAGTCCTGGGAAAGTTAAAGGTGTCGACAAGGAGAAAGCAAAAACGGATGCCGATACTGGTATGTATTGAATCTGCACGGTGTTTTTCTTAGCTGATCTCGACACGTATCTCCAGCGACGCGTCACGTCCGCACGCTCGTCAACCTCGTTCTGACCAACGCCGAGTTCCGTAAACTTATCAAAGATTTTAGTGTCGTTGGGCGAGATCTTGCTGCCAAAGCCATCGCTCCCAGCGCAGATCAGCTCAAGGGTGTCGACGAGGGTGCCCCTGAAGGTCATTTTGTTCCCGACGAGGAGAGGCTCGAAACTCGACTTCCCGGGGTGAATGGTCAGCAAGACGTCATTGATCCTGGAGAGGTCAAAAGATCGGTAGATGCAGAGGCTAGCACGAACGATGAAGAAGGGAAGAAAGTGTCAGGAATCATGGGCAAAGTCAAGGTTCGTGGTATTCTGGTCGGTTCAGCCTGTCGACATATACTTATAACGTGTTCAGAACGGTTTATCTAATGCGATACCTCAGCAGCATAAGGATCGTGTGAACAATAAACTGTCGAGTGGCAAGCAGTTTTTGACTGAAGAGTATTTCCCCAAGGAGAGGAGAGAGCAATGGATTTGGAGGGCGAAGAAGGTAATTCTTCCTTGTTCATCATTTCACCCGCGATCTGACATTCTCCGCCCAGGTTGTAGTCGAGTGCCAAAAGCATAGCGATTATCAAGAGTCCTTGGGCTGGTTACTGGATTACGTTGAAGAGTATGCTACCCATGGGCGAGACGCCGTAAACGGTGCCAAGAGTGAAGTTGACGGGGCCGTGAAGAACGTAATTATTTGTTTTTTCTCTCTTATTCTGTCTCATTCCTTATGCCTTCTCAGAGTCAGCTTCAGTCGTCACTTACCCAACTGCGCACAATCATGGAACGTTTTGCGAATGGACAGTCTATGGATCTCATCCTCGACCCTTTTTACGCCCTCGCCGACGATGCCCAACGCGATCCTGAATTGCGTGCGTGGTTCAGAGAAGGTACTGAGTGGTTGCGGAGCGTACTTTTGAAGCCTGGATATATTCTCGAACCTCAGGCTGGATCTGATGGGCGAAAATGGACGGATCGTGGCAAAGTTTACTACGGATCAGATGGCAAGTACACGGAGCACTTCGATAGGCTTTTCAATGGCACTGGCACTTGGCTGAATGGCATCGGAGACGACCCTATTAACCGGAAATTTGCTGGTGGCTGGACTCGACTCATGAAAGACCTTCTTTTTGCCGAAGACGGTGCATTGACGTTCAAGAGTGAACTTTGGGGCGATATTCGTAGGGTAGTGATACCGATGTTGGTTGAGAAGGTACGGTTCTCCTGTTGTTATCGATCTATCTTCTGACTGCTCTATTTCAGGTCGGTTATGTCCCTATCCCGAGGATAGAGTATACGGACGATACTGTTGATATTGTAATTGAGAATCTTACTCTCAGCGGTCGCAATCTATTCCCCAATATCGTGTCTGTCGAGGCGCACAATTACATGTCCTTTTCACCATACGCCGCTATCCAAGAGGGTACCGAGGAAAGTCGGTCAGTCTTTTATCATAATACTTCTACGATTCGGCTAAATCATTCTATAGGCACGAGATCAAGTTGACTCTTGGTCAAATACAGGCAGATCTACGGGATGTAGCTTTCTACTTCAATAAAAAGTCAGGGATACCCAAGGCAAAAGATTCTGGGCTTGCCGACATTGTGCTAGGTGGTCAGGGCTTGACTGTAGGTCCCTTTGACGGGTTTAGCACCCACAGTATACTAATTACTGCCAGGCTACCGTCCATCTCGCGTCCTCACATAAATCGGATCCAACGTCAGTCTTCACCATCAAAAAGGTTCTAGTGAAGGTGGATTCCCTCAAGTTCTCTGTGCGCGATTCCAAGCACGACTTCTTGTACAAGACGCTCAAGCCGCTTGTCATGGGGATAGTCAAGAAGCAGATCGAGAAAGTTGTCGGGGATGCCATTCGAACGGGTTTCGAGTACGTTGATGGAGTACTGGTCAGCGTCAGGCAAGAACAGCAAGAGGATGGGAGAGGGAAGATTGACGCGATTCAGGAGGTATGACAGGTATTTCGCCGATGAGCATGGTATTGATCGGTTACGTTAGGTCTTTAAGAAGAGGAAGGATGAAGCCAAGTCAGCTTCGAGCGCGTCTTCGTCGCAGTTCAAGGTGGTTGCGAATAAGCGTGACTCTATGTTGGCGTCGCAGGGCAATCCTTCTGGTTGGATACACAAGACAGCTGAACGCGAGCAGATGATTTCTCAGGGTGAAGGATGGCGGAGCGATGCGTATAATATTGTTCCTGTGAATTGATTGATTCCGTCTTTGTGAATAAACTATCACAGGTGGACGTAATGTAGTTTTATGTTTTTTTCATATTGTTACCCCTCATTTTGACTCGTGTATGTAGGACCTTATATTCACGCTGATGAATTTGCGATCTTAGCGCTAATGCGAGTCGATGTACAAGCGAGTACAGGTGCATGGAAGGTCTGGAGCAATGTGATTGAATTCCCGAACGAATTGGCGCTCTTCCCAATCCTTGCTGGAAATTCAACGCCTTTATCAGAAGTCGTGGTGAATCTAATACGCCTAGGAGTCAGTTTTCTCAAATTTCAATGGTCGCAGCGGAGGGATATCATATCCTGGATATATATCGTGGATGGTCGGTCGGCCCCTCGAACAGCTTCGTGTGCGGCGTTAATCTATAAATCAATTTTCTGAATTCGAAAGACGAAAAGAACAGCCCCGCCACCATGAAGGCTATTCCGCGCGGTACTGACAGAGAAATGACGCTCAGGGATGGTTTAAAAAGGTTGACCGAATGCTCATTCCGCTCTGCGTCCACGCATCGTATGGGTCAATTGTTGTACGGCATCTGTAGATTTTCCGACAATGACGAGCGAGTATATCTGGGTGAGTCGCGCTCTTTGTTCTGTCAAACTAATTGTTGCAATTGTCCTGCAGGTGTATGCATTCTCTCGAGAAGCTTTATCGTAATAAGGTCAAATAATAGGGCGGCGAGCCGTCATCAACGGATATCCCGTTTTGTTTTGAGACCTCGGACAGCTTCCTTTTCAGGAACGAGCATAAGAGGCGCGACTTTGGTTTTTAATTTGTCCTTTCGGTGATCATACAGAGTGATGAAGCTGCAGACCCTAGCAAGAGATGAAGGGTTAGTACTAATTGAACCAGCTTGAGAATCTTTAAAAGTATTCCATGAAAACACCGTACGCGTTGTGCCTTGTCACCGTGGTATGGTCGTCAGTTTGATCCCTCTCTTCTAGGCTTGCACCACCGATCGCAATAAAATTTCTTTCTCGTGTGCCTACCGCCACTACCGCGTAAACGCCCACTACATAGTGCATATTATCCAATAACGGGCAGTCTATCACGCTGACCATATGTTGCAGACGCAGCAGTTCTTGATGAAGATGTCGTTATGCGTGCGGTTGACTGACTGCTGCCGGCACCTTGTCCATGTGCTTTTCGGAGCCGAAGCGTTCGTAGCCACGTTTGTTCGCACTAATGGTACCCGGACTATGAGAAGATACCTTCTTGTTATCACCATCCAAGTGATTGCATGCGCTAGGGTTGTTATGGTCTTCTAGGATACCCCGAAACTATTTGCAGATACACGTATTCATACAACTTGCCTACGAATATGTCGTGGGACTCCCTTTCTCCGCCAAAAGCGGTTTCTCCCAAACGAGAACGGAATGTAGGAACCAAAGAGAGTAAAGACGGAGCTCGGCCCTTGCTCGGAAAGTGCATTCTTTCGTAACCCTGTTGATTTTTTTTCTCGGCGCTTTTCTCTGACTTTGATACGAATCAGACTGTGAAATGGAGAGCCAGAGAGGCGAAGAAAGGTGTCTTATCCTCAAGTGAATGAATGTTCATGCCTATCAAAAGATGCAACCATTACTTTTTCGCCGCCGTCAGTCAGTGAGCCTTGTTTATGTACTACGCTCATGGTAAGCTTCAATGTCGCCTTCGTCAGACCCTTTGACTTCAACGACAGGGTCAGACGATTTTGCATTGCCGGTGACACGGACATGTTAAGGGGACCTGGCAGTCATGGAAACTGCCTCTTCAAATGGTCCACATTTTCCCTTGGTTCCTCCACCTTACGGAATCCACAGTCTTTAAAAACGCAACCTTTACTCACTAGTAATCATCAACACCTCCCCCCTGTTATCTCTCATCTTTATAACTCCTCACACCCTCTCTCTCTTAAAACAAAAATGCCAAAACTTGTCTACTGGCCCTTCGTCGTCGCTTATGCCTCTTCAGTCGTGTTGGGTAACCTCGCCGTCGATACCCCGTATGTGATCATGCCTGTCTTCAGCGACGGCTATATTCATCCAGCCTTGTCTAGATCATGGCCCTTATAGTAGCGGTATGCGACCCTAACCGAGAGGCAGTCCGTTCTTCTCCAGTCCTTGATACTGCTTGAGGGTAAGTCGCTTCTTGTTGTGAATACTCTCGGAACTGATGAATTATGTTAGTCTGCCAAAAATCTACTATACTGTTCTTCGTATTGTTTCAGTTATCTTCTATTTAATAGCCACTAATATTTCTATTCATGACCCACGAACTACTTTTTATCGTTCTTCGTCGTTTCTTCACCATATATATTAGCTGGCTCTTTGCATCGTAATGTACCAGGATCTGCTACCTCGACGTTAACGTCAGCATTGGATGGATAATACAGCTCCTTTACATCATGATGTCTTGCATTTGCGTACGCCTTGCACTTAATTACAAAAGTGAAGGCACTAGAAGTTTCTCAGAATAAACATATCGGTGGTGGAAAACGATCTACTGATGCCCTCAAACCCAATGGGCAACATCCACCGTGACCTCGTAACGACTGTTCGCCAGAATCCCCGATATTCTACGGCGTTGCGGCTCGAGCTTGCGACGAAAGTCATTGAGCACAATCTCTGCATAGTGACGTTTCTTATACGGCCAAGTCGTCCATGCCACAACTTGCACTCTCTTCAGGTTCGATCGCCGTGACAGCACAAATGCCAGCCATCCCCACTCGCCTTCCCCTTCCATGACAAAATTCAGTGGGAGTCTTATTGTTAGCTCTTCTAATTCAGCCTCCGAGGGATCCAGAAGGTCGCTGAGGGGCGTGGAGCCTGGCCTCAAGGTGTGGAACGAGAGGGTCAAAGTTTTCAGAGCCGCAACTTTGAGAGGTTCTGTTGTAAGGTACTGAATCGAGGCTGTACGGAAAGCAGGTAAAGGTGCGCACCATTGTTGGATTCCAAGAGAGGATCCTCAATGCTCAAGTTGACAAGACGAGGGCTGAGACGGACAAATTTGTTGATGGTATGAGACTCTGCATGTCTCGTTTCTGCTACCTTTAAATGCGAAAGCTCGACCGGAGAATCGTCCCTTAGCAGGAGCCCCAGTACCAGAGAGGCACCGATGCTAAGGCTCTCTATTTCGATCCTCTTGCCAGTCCAGAGAACCGGGTCATTTTCTGACATGGACATGAACTTCACGTCCTCCCCAATCGTTAGGTCTTTGACCTTGGTGGACAGACTTTGCAGGAGTTCGAAAAGGTCCTTCGAACGCTGGAAGGTAATCCGAGCAAGTTTGACGACTCTGAGCTCCGAAAGTCCAGATAAAAGTGGCGCGTATATCGTCGGATTGGACATGGAACACATCTCGAACTCCCGTGCTGGAGTGCACCACTCCAACAGCGCATGTGGTTTGAGATATGTGTCAATGCTGGTGAAGGAAAGCTTTTGTACACATTTATGTGGCCAGTGAAGGTGCATGTCAGTCAGGAAATTTCGAGGAGTTTTGGAGGCAGAGAAGGAAATTTTTTGGAAGATAGCGGGGAAGCAGATAGGGCGGAAGGTCCACGAGACGAGGCTGAATTGCTTGATATCGGGGACCCTGAGATAGCAGAGAATTTCCAGGACGAGCTCTACAGGTAACTTTTCGAGGGGTGCTGGTGAGCGGCTGTATGAAAAGGTACTGGGAGACATCCCGTATTCAATAAATGACAGAAACAAATGTAGGTAGTTCTTTATACAACAAGTCGTTATGGTGGCATTATCACCTAGACCAGGACTCCAGGGCATAAATAGCAAGACAATGGTGGGTGAGTTGTCATTATACCTAAATCCAGTTCAAAATTGGATCTCTGTCCTATAAAGAGAGACGTAAAGCGATAGACAGTCGTGCCACTACGTGTCATTCCGGGGTGTAACGATATTACAAGACGCACCGGAGCGCAGTGTGTAGGAAATTTCTGGTGACTCTTGAGACTGACTCTGGAAAATCTGAGTAAGTACTCACCGTAACCGGTCCTGACCGGAATTGGGTCCCAGGACCCAGAGGCCAATATTTGATCACGTGTTATTTAGGGCAGGCTATTACCGTTGCTGTCTTACAACGACAGACAGCCCACGCCGACTAGATCTATCTTCATCTTCGTTATCTGTTGTCTTCTGCTAATCCTATCGAAAGCAACTTTCCCATTGAACTCATCGAGGAGATCATTGACTACTTTGATTGCCTTCCTGATAAAGGCATTCAGAAAATCCTTGATAGCCCTTCAGAGGGGTACAAATGCGCGCGCGTCGCTGTGTTGACGTCCTGCTCATTGGTATCCGGAGCCTGGACTCCACGTAGCCGATACCATCTGTTCGGATACATCCGTCTGTCACCCCAAAACCACGCGCAACTCTTACCGCTTGTTACCAGCCCTTTTTGCTCCTTCCTCAATGCCGTCCGTGAATTGGTTCTCACGGAAGAAGACAGAAACGAAACTTCATACTGCGGTTTCAGAGATCCGGAGGGGGGATGGGTATTGGATACGCAGAGTTCTACCCAACTTTGCTCTCTCCATATTCCCTCACATCCGACTGTTAACGATCACTGCTGCAAGATTTGACTATATGTCGGAGGAGAATTTTTCGAAAGTGCTCAGGCATCTGTCCAGCCCCACCACTATTACACATTTAGCTCTTAGACATTGCGTGTTCTTGTCTCAAAATCACTTGATCCAAGCATTGTCGTCGATTAAATCGTTAGGCGCCGTGAACCTGTGGTGCCCTATCCTCAGGATAATTCTGAAGTGCCACGACAAGCCTCAGTCTGCAATCTCTACTCTCCATGCATCGGTTTCTTCGTTGACGATCTATATTGATAGTGCCGAGGATATCATCTGGATGGCAAGAATTATATCCGTGACTGGCGCATCGCTCAAGCGTTTGAACATAAGATTGCGGTCCAGGATGATTACGAGGAACAAAAGTAGTATGTATTAAGTTAGTTCGAAATAACTCTAACCTAATCTTCTATCTAGTGGACGAATTCTATAGCGCCCTCAATTTTGACTGCCGTCCGAGTCTCGAGATCATCGCCTTCGATTCTCTTTCCTTGGGTACTAGTAAGGATGGGTTGGATGGGCGGATGAAAACCGTCACATCCCTGTAATCCTCCACAAAATCACTACCTCATCTATCAGAGAAGTTGTTTTAAGCCTAGCCCCCATCCCCGGAAATTCGATGATAAAGGATCCCGATGACCTGGATTCCCTCGATTTAGAATCGATGGGCGAGATTTTTAGGAACAAGAACTATTCCAAGCTGAAGCTCATTTCTCTGCTCAGAATAGATTGCCATTTACGTCCGCAAGTGTCGAAGATACTATCGGAGGGGATGCGGGGACTCGGTCGACCGGTATATCTCTATATGTCCCCCGAAAGGGGGATGCTCATGCGAGAGCTCTTTGGATGGTAGTCAATTATAAATACGTGTTTTTATGTAGTGACCCATGTCAATGGTGTGATCTTGGTACAGAGCTAACGGGAATTGTCTACCACCTAAGCGCTCGAGAACGAGTCGGCTCTTTTGCCTGGGTGCTGGCTAGTGGAGTGAGCAACAGCCTTCCATAGTGACGCCACAGAGGACCAGACAGGCAGAGGATGGTTGGATGACCGAGAAGAGAAGGGCCGCTTTTGCTTACTTTAAATATGATATGATTCCTTAAAGTAACCAATCTCCCACCCACAGATTAGTCCGAGCCGCAGTTTCCAACCCTCTGAAAGAAAGCATTCTTGCCGGATGAGCGCATTTCGAGCCGGAATACAAACGATGTCAACTCAAAATCAAACGAAACACAAGGTCAACGCCCATCATACCTTTGACCTCATAAAGAGGAATCTACCACCGGAATTGATTGACCTCTTCTCGGCTTTCGGAAATACGCATAGCCAGTAAATCCGGGCCAGAGTGTTGCGATCCCTAAAGCAGTCTATAGACCCACATCTTGCGGACGGAACTACAGAAAGTTGGACCCGGTGAAAGAATGCTGATAGAAACGCGTCATGGTAAGCTCTCTATGTCCGAGAAGCATGACCAAGGTTATGCGCTAAGAGCCTCCGGAAGGGAACTCGAGCGACCAGCTCTTGGGGAAGAATAACGGACGTTCACGTTATGGGAGACTCGGAGTATATCTTTCAGAGTTTCTGAGTGTCTGAAGTAAGGAATCCCAAGAATAATAGAAATGGCATCGAGCGAAGGCTGAATGAACGCGTTTGTAACAATCAAATCTTTGTGAAAATTCGAGCTTGACATCTCCCAAGTACGGTTCAGTCTTTCCGTAGAATTGCCTTAGGAGTGCGAGGATTTTCCATATATCAACCTGCAGATGTTTTGATAAGTCCCAACATCATCTTTGCGAATTGTATGCAACCCACCTCTTGGCACTGCAGCTCTTGCCGTCAGCAAATACGCCGCGTAACGAACTCAATGTCCGGAGAAATATCGGACTAAAGGACCGCCATATTTTCGGAATCAATTATCCCACAACACGAAAGACCGATGTAATGTAGAACCCAACACCCAAAGAAAGATCACTCGACTCCAACAATACAGAGCCCTCATACAAGGTCGTCAGGTCTGCAAAATGTTCAGCAAAGAAAGGGCTCGTACACAATTGCGACACTCACATCGGCTTGTCCTCCGAGCTTGGCGCCTCCCCCTTCTCTGGACAAAATAACTCTTCTCCTCCCCCCTCTGTCTCTCCCCACAACCAAAGAATCAAATTCAAGAACGCCGAGATGACCACGGTCGAAGCGACCGTGAGCCCAAGGAGAAGAATGGGTGTTAGATGTACTAAGCGAGGGTGCGTCTCAATGAGAAAGAAAAGGATCGGATAGGCAATGAAGATGATCACGAGACATTCGCTCAAGAACTGAAGCATGGCGGGATCAACGAACGGGCGGCTCAAAGCAAAGGCCTCGCAAGACCCTTACTTATATAGCAGAGAAACAGGCACGACCCACATCATGAGATCAATTTTTGGTGGCTTGGCAGCCTGGTTCCTGCCGAGTCGACCCTTTGAAAGTCACTGGGATGGTTTTCCTTTACTTAGTGCTGCGTTAAGTATGCTTCATCAGCAGAGATAGCCGACCATGGAAAAGGCCGTTGGATGGTGGACTTGCCGCGGAATCGTGGACGTACTGATACTTGAACCACGGATTGATATCACAAACGGGCCAAAAGGTCAGCAAAAAGTATACACCCGCAAGAATATCACCAAGCCTTGCAACAGAGATGGCCGCCACCATCAGTACAACGTGCGAAAATTTCTGATGCGAATGTGAGGCGTCTACCCACAGGAAAAGTTTCCCAGCAAAATAAGAGAAAAGTGCACCGCCATCATGACAACCTCCGAATCGAAGGGCACAAATCAGAATAATTCTCTGCGGATCAGAATTTTGTATCACGAAAGTACTCCGACCGTAAAGCTGAAAACAAAACTCGTGACAGGAAAGGGTATACTGTCATGGGAAAGTTTCCACTCAAACTGCGAAACAAGTTCGTAAGCTTATCGGCAAGAAAAGAAAATCGAAGTCATACATTGCATTATAGCTAACTGTACAGCTTAATCGATCCTAGGCAAAGAATGAGAATACAAAAGGTATTCGGATCAAAGTTACGAACCTCAGCAAACATTGATACGCACGTTACATCCATGTTGAGGGTCGACGATGCAATACGGCAAGCTGAAAATTGTCATAGCATCTTGACTACAGAAAGGATTGTCAACAATACGCTAAAGAAGGATTCTAGATGTTGGAAACACACTATAAACATTGATGCGCCCACACAAGGATAGCTCACGAAGGGCCGGAGAGTGCAAGATCCACTACTTTGGGTAACATCGAAGTCTGTCATCGGCGTAGGCGGACGACACACCAGTTCCAAGCACAAACACCGTGATCCGCAACTACAAGCTCGCTGATGCCGAAGACCATGGTCCCAAAAATCAACTGCCGGCTTGTACGCTCAGAGCAGTTCATCAGGAACAACTGTGGGCTCAAAAATAACTTGAGGCCCGACCGAAGTCAACATGCGAGACATAACGAAAGTAACATGCACACCTCGGCATGATCAAGTGATCCTGTGCGTAGTAGAGGCAGACTCGCGAGGCTCCTTGCCTGACACAGACGAAGTAGACGGGGAATAGCTGCGCCGTCTACACAGGGCAACAACAGACTCAGGAATCCACCGAATTGCAGCAACGCGCGGCTGCATGTTTTTTTTTCAAGACAACCGACGACGCACAATGCCAAAATAATACAGGTTATCAAAGCAGAGATGAGGAAACCCCTTTACGATACGAGGTCATCTCCGTCAACTGTCTTACAGTCAACATGCTGAATCCTCTTAAGGAAGATGGTAGTGGTAGTGGTAGTGTTACCGGCGCCAGGTCCCAATAAGGAACGGCCGGGCCCACAGCCCTGACATGGCTGTGCCATGCGCTGTGGCCACAAAGGCTCATGCCGTTGTAATCACACTGTTGAGTGTGTCTCGCGGGTTAGAGCTTCTTTGTGGGGTTCCACGCATCTTTGTAAGGTTCAAAGCAGACATGTATATAATACAGGGACCGGTATCACAAGCGAAGTACAGGAACCTCCCCAAATACCTTGAAGATATCATAAACATATTTAACAAAATGACAGACGACGGCGACATGCTGAAAGGGCTAATCGCAAACGGCGTAGGAAATCGACAGGTGCAAGGGAGAAAATGTCACGGAAAAAAACGGTATGCAGGTCGCGCACAGCTTGAGATGCACCACAAAGCCATACAGCATGGACCTCATCCTCAATGCCAACGTGACAAAAACGGCACAAACGTTTGTTTGGAAGCACCGTGGGCTGACAGCACTCGGACCATCGAAGAACCTCAATGGCCAGAGCATGGGAAGAGGACAACAGGCGGACGTCAGCTTTCCTATGTGCGGGGATGGGCACGCCTAGGTAAGCACGGAAACCGCATACAGCCAGTTTCTCCAGGGGGCGAGCATACACTTAGCGGCGTTCTCCTCACTATATGCGGGTGCATTGTAGTGATAGGAGCTATCCTCGACACCACACCGAAACACAAGTAACAAGAAATGACTCCGTCGCAACACCGAAGCGACGGTAGGAGCAATCCTTATCACCACGACTGAAATACAAGAAACAAGAAACGAGTCCCGACCGAAACGAAACGTGAGCAACAAGGACGGCTCCATCGCAACACCAGAGTGGCAGCAGGGGCCATCCTCATCACCACCACCGGAACACATGGTGGTTTAAGAGAAAGAAGGACTCTGGTCAGAAGAAGGACAGACCCGCCAAAATTCTTTTTGTTGTTTGGCTGCGAAGGCCTGTGATTACAGTCATACACCAGTCACTTAGACCCCAAAACACTAATTGATGGCTGGAATATTTTTTTCATGAAATGGCTAGAACTTTTTTTACTCAATGAATACTAGTACAATATATTGATTCTGAAAAAAATTGCCAAAGCTATACATAGAGAAATGATTGCTACAGAGGATGAGTTTGGTGAGTGTCCAAAAAAGGCAATCCCGCTCATCTTAGACCCCGGTCCAAACAACCTTTGGTGTCCATTTTTTACAAAATTTCCTATAACTATAGGGGACCGAGTTATACAGAATTCCCTATAACTATAGGGAAATCAAATTCTACATATCCTTCAGAAAAGCCTATAGGATAGGTATCATATTATGATCCCTCTTGCCAGCCCCAGGCCTACCAGCATGACCAGGGCAGGGTGTCATCACACCCTTCCCTTTGATGGCTGTTGCACTGCCACCCTCTCATCTGCTCACTGTCAGGGTTCCCCGCCCTCCCTCCTACTGTTGCGCACTTTTTTCCTTTTTGGGAAATTTGCTTCCTATGCCTCCAGAATACTTGTGGGCCTTATTCCCGCCCTCCCGCTCACTGTTTAGGTCCGAAATTAGAGATATAGGGTCTTCTAAAAATATATAATGGGTTAGTACGCTGGCCCCGCCCCTCCCACGCCTCTAGATGCTGGATTCGGAATGGGGAGACTGGATGTAGTGTGGCAGTGCAGCCAATTGATGGGATCAGCCATCAATACCAGTCCATTTTTGGAAATACTTCGGATTGGAATGGTTTCTGGGCACTGGATGGGCCACAGGATGGTACTAGGATATGCATAAATATAAATAACCTTGGATTTAGTCCTCTGGTGATGTATGGGAGCCCAAGAGAAGGGGTAAAACAGGTAAAATAGTGAATAATAGCGAAAAATAATGGAAATTTTGCATTTGGGGGGTGCTGCATGCAGTGGGTTGCTTTGAAACCTTTACAAATGTGTTCTGTAGTCCAATATATCTCTAAACAAAGTTTTCTTTTACTTGTGGGGCTCTAGGATTGATATAAAATAGTGAAAAATAGCGAAAATTGGGGGGGAATTGCGTGTGGGGCGTGCTGCGTGCATCTGATCGCTTTGAAACGTTTACCAATGGATTCCGCGACCTTGAAAACCCCCAAATGGCCCCTGGTTATATTTGTGGGCACTCAGTATCGATCATCAAATGGATATTACAGTTTATGGGGTGCACATATCAAAACTCCCATTTCCAGGCATCGGAAAACTTCGGAGTTACTTCCAGTAGATTTCTAGACCTTTAAAACCTCAGATAAATCCCAGGATGGCAATCCAGTGATGCGAAATTCCTGATAAAAAGGGTGAAACTGAAATTTTGCGAAATTTCATATAGCTCGCATTTCTGAGTGTCAGGGAAGGTAATACTGGTACTAGATATACTATATATACTGTAGAATATTGTGTACAAAATCACAGGGGGATACGAATGGTACTGACAGAGATATAAGCAGATCTTTCCAAAAATGAGGAGAAACACATTCCAGATCTCGATGTTCCGGTCATCCTATGGGCTGGGGACTATCAAATTCGGATTCCTTGACCAAAAATGCAGTAGGGCCACCTATCATCCATGGGGTTCATGTGTCTAGAATCCGAGGTAAAGAGTGTGCTTTACTTATGCACCAAGATATACTGCTGTATATGGATTGCCTACTAGTAAAAATAAGCTCCTGGGATGATAGGTCTCTCTAATGTTTTTTGGGTCAAGGAATCCGAATTTGATAGTCCCCAGCCCATAGGATGACCGGAACATCGAGATCTGGAATGTGTTTCTCCTCATTTTTGGAAAGATCTGCTTATATCTCTGTCAGTACCATTCGTATCCCCCTGTGATTTTGTACACAATATTCTACAGTATATATAGTATATCTAGTACCAGTATTACCTTCCCTGACACTCAGAAATGCGAGCTATATGAAATTTCGCAAAATTTCAGTTTCACCCTTTTTATCAGGAATTTCGCATCACTGGATTGCCATCCTGGGATTTATCTGAGGTTTTAAAGGTCTAGCAATCTACTGGAAGTAACTCCGAAGTTTTCCGATGCCTGGAAATGGGAGTTTTGATATGTGCACCCCATAAACTGTAATATCCATTTGATGATCGATACTGAGTGCCCACAAATATAACCAGGGGCCATTTGGGGGTTTTCAAGGTCGCGGAATCCATTGGTAAACGTTTCAAAGCGATCAGATGCACGCAGCACGCCCCACACGCAATTCCCCCCCAATTTTCGCTATTTTTCACTATTTTATATCAATCCTAGAGCCCCACAAGTAAAAGAAAACTTTGTTTAGAGATATATTGGACTACAGAACACATTTGTAAAGGTTTCAAAGCAACCCACTGCATGCAGCACCCCCCAAATGCAAAATTTCCATTATTTTTCGCTATTATTCACTATTTTACCTGTTTTACCCCTTCTCTTGGGCTCCCATACATCACCAGAGGACTAAATCCAAGGTTATTTATATTTATGCATATCCTAGTACCATCCTGTGGCCCATCCAGTGCCCAGAAACCATTCCAATCCGAAGTATTTCCAAAAATGGACTGGTATTGATGGCTGATCCCATCAATTGGCTGCACTGCCACACTACATCCAGTCTCCCCATTCCGAATCCAGCATCTAGAGGCGTGGGAGGGGCGGGGCCAGCGTACTAACCCATTATATATTTTTAGAAGACCCTATATCTCTAATTTCGGACCTAAACAGTGAGCGGGAGGGCGGGAATAAGGCCCACAAGTATTCTGGAGGCATAGGAAGCAAATTTCCCAAAAAGGAAAAAAGTGCGCAACAGTAGGAGGGAGGGCGGGGAACCCTGACAGTGAGCAGATGAGAGGGTGGCAGTGCAACAGCCATCAAAGGGAAGGGTGTGATGACACCCTGCCCTGGTCATGCTGGTAGGCCTGGGGCTGGCAAGAGGGATCATAATATGATACCTATCCTATAGGCTTTTCTGAAGGATATGTAGAATTTGATTTCCCTATAGTTATAGGGAATTCTGTATAACTCGGTCCCCTATAGTTATAGGAAATTTTGTAAAAAATGGACACCAAAGGTTGTTTGGACCGGGGTCTAAGATGAGCGGGATTGCCTTTTTTGGACACTCACCAAACTCATCCTCTGTAGCAATCATTTCTCTATGTATAGCTTTGGCAATTTTTTTCAGAATCAATATATTGTACTAGTATTCATTGAGTAAAAAAAGTTCTAGCCATTTCATGAAAAAAATATTCCAGCCATCAATTAGTGTTTTGGGGTCTAAGTGACCGGTGTATGACTGTACTAATAATTTCTATATTTAGGTCGAGTATCCGGACAAAAATGTTTCCATTCTTGGACAAAAGTTCATGCCGGAGTAGCATGCCGGCGGCTATCGGCACCTTTATCCCCTCACACGTCACTAGGTGGTTCGCAGCAGAACGATCGCGTCGAGTAGTCCAACAAAGAGGTGTTCATTGCCTACCGTCCCAGACGGACGTGCACTGCATAGCTATCCGTACAATTATGTGGTTCAAGCTGCATTGTGACACTCAAGACCGCTTTTTATAGTTATCTTTAGCTTTTCTAGCTATGGATAGCTGGTATTACATCCATTACCGTTGGCAATTGCCACATGCCGTCGGGATACTGACTCCGTCCACCGCACTCCCATGTAACCGACGGCACAAAAAAAGTCGATGGTGGCGCCGAATTCTCCATGTGAAGGGATCTCGAAGTTGGAGGTGCCAAACCTATGTCCTTTCAAACATCTTGACTGAACTGTCTTTCCCGCTTCTGGTTTCCGATCTCCACACGCTTGGTCAGGCGAAATTTTCGTCGAAATACTAAAGCATCAAGAAAGGACGCTGAAGTCCCCATCTTTTGCATGTCTGTCATGTCCAACTTGTCTGCCGGGGCAGGCTCTCACAGCACGATACTCTCTGTGAAGCCCCCGACACTGTCTTCTGATGTCGCAATTGCCGCTGATACCAAGCAATTAGACGCGTCTTTGGAACGCCGAACGATGTTGTTGCTTTCTCTAGAGCTTCCAACCTCCATGCTCATCTTCTTGCAGGCGTCGAGTCGACTGGCAACTCTTGCCTTTACTTGGGGGCCTATACGCGTTATCTCTCATTGATAGGACGAACGTTGGTGCGGCAGGTCTTACCAGTCTGAATGCGGACCTCGTACGTGTACGTGCCCGCCGTTGCGCTTGCTACTCACGATTTCTGCTGGCAGGGATTGGATGTTGGCGCGCGCTACAATATCGTGTCGTGCATCTATTTCGTCCCATACATCCTTCTGTTCGTCTTTGCCTCTTCAAATCCCTTTGACGTGTTATACCCATTATTTTCGTAGTGAACTCCCCAGTAACATGTGCTTGCGTGCGATCGGAGCCCGTAATCTTCTCGCTGGCACTGTTATAGCTTGGGGCGCTGTACAGCTCGCAATGGGCTTCGTTCCCACTTGGGGATACTTGGTACTCTGCAGGACCCTTCTAGGCGTTTTCGAGGTATATAAATCACTCTCAAATCGTGTTTCGCTCATCTCGGTAACTTAGGCGGGCTTCTTCCCGGCATTGGTCTTCATTGCAACTACCTGGTAAGCCAGTCGAGTATGTCTATCAGCCTCATATTCATCGGTGCTACTAGGTACAAACGTGCCGAAGTTCAAAAAAAGTATGGATGATTGATGTCATCGGCTCCGTTATATTCTTGGCTGATCGTTTTGATGCTAGATTGGCTGCACTGTATATGACATCGATTCTTGCTGGTGGATTCAGTGCCATCTTGGCATATGCTCTGAACCTTCTCGATGGTAAAGGCGGCCTCAGCGGGTGGTCCTGGATCTTCGTGAGCACTTAAATCTAAGAATCATATATGTTTATTCATTCTAAAGGCATGTTTCGTAGATCATCGAAGGAGCGGCGACGATGATATTCGGGATTGCATCTTGGATATTCATCCCTGACTTTCCGGACAGGAATACCTTCCTTACCGCTGAACAGACTGCCCTGGTGCTGCGACGAATCCAAGAAGACCGAAGCGATGCATTGCCTGATTCATTGAGGGGAAAGGTGTTACTTCATCTCAGTGATTGGAAGGTCTGGATATTTGGTCAGCAGCTTGAGTCTCATCGCAGATACGTTGTTGTTCATAAGTACCAATGTAGCATTGATGTATCTATGTGTAACAGTCCCGGCGTACGCAATTGGGTTCGTCTTCCAAGTTTCACGTATAATTCATTGACTGACAACGCTTGGAGTAGATTCTTTGCGAACTTGATTTTGAGCGGGATGGGCTGGAATGTGGAGTTGTCTTTGTTGCTTGTAAGTTTGGATTGGATAAGCTCGTTGCTTTGCTAACGGCCGGACGGTCAATAGACTGCTCCTCCATACGTCTTCGCGGTCAGTAATCGGACCTCCATTTCAAACAGATTAGACTCTTATAGTCTCGTCCTGTAGGCTGTTTGTGTGATATCATTTGCGTGGTTATCCGACAGATACCGCATGCGAGCCTTGTTCCTCGCCATCCAAGCACTGATGACCATTATCGGCCTGACGTTGACGGCATTCTCTAACCCCCCGGGCTGGCGTTATACCGGTAAGTCTGATAATGAGGTTATTGACAAGCCCGTGAATACATGATTCACTCATTTGTAAAAACAGGAATATTTTTGGCTAACGCAGGCTGTTCGGCAAGTATTCCAGGGATTCTGGCATACGTATGCGTTTAGTCTTCCTCACTCTTTAATACTCATTTCCATCGTCAGGCGTCCAACAACATCACCTCGCACTCTAAACGGGCTGTCACGACGGCGATCACTGTCAGTTTCGGCGGAATAGGTGGGATCGTTGCAACCACCATATATCGACAACAAGACTTCCCTCGATACATCCCAGGGTTCGTTGCAACGATCTCCCTCCAGGTACTGTTATTAATTCTTCTTGGTATCATGACAGTATACTTCTGGTATGAGAACAAGAAGGTGAAGTCAAAGGGAGATGTGACTGATCAGGTCGGGGTATTTTTATATATTTTATGATTATGTTTTGGTAGGAATGGATCTATTATCTAATCAGATTCATTGTTTTGTTTTTCCAGGTCGGTAGCCAGTCTTGGATGCATAAACTCCAACCTTTATAAAATGGTGGTCGATACGCAAGTTCGATGTATTAAAGAGATTCTTGCTGTGCCTTCAGCTGGTCAATCCGAAGTTGTTCTCCATTTGGAATAACCTGCATTGTTCCGGTTAAGGTCTGCAGAGCTAGGTGAATACGAGAACTACCTGCACGTAACAGTGGTAGCAAATTGACCGAACAGAGCTCGTAGTCGTTTCACCGCGGGGAGTGTGCAGCATACGCGTGCTGCCGGTGTTTATATGCTTACTTTAGGCTGACTTCTGATACATCTGAGGCACGCCGACGAAAACGTTCAAGTGAATGGCCACTGGTATCAAGCTCAACACTGCTTTCCGATTCCTGTAATTATAGCATGTACACAAATCCTCCAATGTCTCCCTTCGACTTCACCTTCTTGTTTTCATACCAGAAATGTACCGTCATGACCCCAAGCATAACTAACAAGAGTATTTGAAGAGCGATCGTTGTGATGATCCCCGGGATGTATCGAGGAAAGTCCTGCTGACGATATATAGTAGTCGCAACAATCCCACCTATTCCGCCGAAACTGACAATGACCGCCGTCGTGACAGCCCGTTTAGAGTGCGAGGTGATGTTGTTAGAAGCCTGACCATTGAGGTGAGCTGTGATAGGCGAGGAATACTAAACGCATACGTATGCTAGAATCCCTGGAGTACTTGCCGCACAGCCTGCGCCAGACACAAATATTCCTGTCACGACAGATGAGTCATGGCTCATTGATAAACTCATGGTCGTACTCACCAGTATAACGCCAGCCAGGGGATTTCGCGAATGCCGTCATCGCCAGAGGCTGTACTGTCCATCGTATACAAAATATGGCAGTATTTCTGGGGAACGTCAAGTACAAATTATCCAGTAACTTCTGAAGCTGTCAAAATACATACATTATAGGGACCTGAAATATATGTTTCATATTTGATGTGTGTCCAAAAAAATTGTATTTCGTTTGTATTTCGTTTGTATTTTGATGTGCTTCCAGCCATTGTATCTCCCCTTGTAGGCAGGCCTACCAGCATGACCAGGGCAGGACATTGTCACACCCTTCCCTTTGATGGCTATTGCACTGCCACCCCTCTCCTCTGCTCACTATCAGGGTCCCCCGCCCTCCCTCCCACTGTTGCGCACTTTTTGTCCATTTTAGGAAATTTGCTGTCTATGCTTCTAGAATACTTGCGGGCCTTATTCCCGCCCTCCCGCTCACTGTGTAGGTCGGAAATTAGAGATATAAGGTCTTCTAAAAATAAAGAATAGGTTAGTAAGCTGGCCCCGCCCCTCCCACGCCCCTGGACGATGGATTCGGAATGGGGAGACTGGATGTAGTGTGGCAGTGCAGCCAATTGATGGGATCAGCCATCAATATCGGTCCATTTTTGGGAATATTTCGGATTGGAATGCTTTCTGGGTAGTGGATGGGCCACAGGATAGTACTATGATATGCATAAATATAAATAGCATTGTTCTGTGTCCTTTGGTGAAGTATTGGAGCCCTAGAGAAGGGGTAAAATAGGTAAAATAGTGGAAAATTGCGAAAAAAAAAAAAAAGGGGAAAATTGCATTTGGGGGGTGCTGCATGGATTGGATTGCTTTGGAAATTGCATTGATATATTCTGCAGCATAAAAAATCCTCAAACAACACCTGTTTTTATGTGTGGGGCATCAGGATTGATATAAAATATTGAAAAATAGCAAAAATTGGAGGAAAATCGCATTTGGGGGGTGCTGTATGCATCACATCGCTTTGAAACCTTCAGAAATGAATTCTGCGACCTTTAAAACACCTAAATGGACCATGGTTATATTTCTGGGCTCTCAGTATCAATCATCAGATTGATATTACAGTTTATGGGGAGCACATATCAAAACACACATTTTCAGGCTTCGGAAAACTTCGGAATTTATTCCAGTAGATTTCTATACCTTGAAAACACCAAGAACAGTCCAGGATCACAATACATAGCTCCAGAATTCATGGGAAAAAGAGAAAAACTGAATTTGTGAAAAGTCTTACATAGCTCGCATTTCTGACTGCTGGGGAGGATATTTATGGTACTAGATACTCAATATATACCGTATGGGAATGTGTACAAACTTTCAGGATGATACAGCATGTATTGACAGAGATATAGGTAGATCATTCAAAAAATGAGGAGAAGCACATTCCAAATCTTGATGTTCCGGTCATCCTATGGGCCGGGGACTATCAGATTCGGATTCTCTGACCCAAAAAATGGTAGAGGGGACTATCATCCCCATGTCTCATTTTTACTACTGTGCAATCCACATACAGCAGTATATCTTTGTGTATAAGGAATGCATACTCTTTACCTCGGAGCTCAGACACATGAATCCCATGGATGATGAGTGCTCCTACCATTTTTTGGGTCAGAGAATCCGAATCTGATAGTCCCCGGCCCATAGGATGACTGGAACATCAAGATTTGGAATGTGCTTCTCCTCATTTTTTGAATGATCTACCTATATCTCTGTCAATACATGCTGTATCATCCTGAAAGTTTGTACACATTCCCATACGGTATATATTGAGTATCTAGTACCATAAATATCCTCCCCAGCAGTCAGAAATGCGAGCTATGTAAGACTTTTCACAAATTCAGTTTTTCTCTTTTTCCCATGAATTCTGGAGCTATGTATTGTGATCCTGGACTGTTCTTGGTGTTTTCAAGGTATAGAAATCTACTGGAATAAATTCCGAAGTTTTCCGAAGCCTGAAAATGTGTGTTTTGATATGTGCTCCCCATAAACTGTAATATCAATCTGATGATTGATACTGAGAGCCCAGAAATATAACCATGGTCCATTTAGGTGTTTTAAAGGTCGCAGAATTCATTTCTGAAGGTTTCAAAGCGATGTGATGCATACAGCACCCCCCAAATGCGATTTTCCTCCAATTTTTGCTATTTTTCAATATTTTATATCAATCCTGATGCCCCACACATAAAAACAGGTGTTGTTTGAGGATTTTTTATGCTGCAGAATATATCAATGCAAGTTCCAAAGCAATCCAATCCATGCAGCACCCCCCAAATGCAATTTTCCCCTTTTTTTTTTTTTTCGCAATTTTCCACTATTTTACCTATTTTACCCCTTCTCTAGGGCTCCAATACTTCACCAAAGGACACAGAACAATGCTATTTATATTTATGCATATCATAGTACTATCCTGTGGCCCATCCACTACCCAGAAAGCATTCCAATCCGAAATATTCCCAAAAATGGACCGATATTGATGGCTGATCCCATCAATTGGCTGCACTGCCACACTACATCCAGTCTCCCCATTCCGAATCCATCGTCCAGGGGCGTGGGAGGGGCGGGGCCAGCTTACTAACCTATTCTTTATTTTTAGAAGACCTTATATCTCTAATTTCCGACCTACACAGTGAGCGGGAGGGCGGGAATAAGGCCCGCAAGTATTCTAGAAGCATAGACAGCAAATTTCCTAAAATGGACAAAAAGTGCGCAACAGTGGGAGGGAGGGCGGGGGACCCTGATAGTGAGCAGAAGACATCCTGCTCTGGTAATACAAATTCACTAGAATTATAGCCGGGCCCTAGCAAGGTATTGCCTATTGAACAGGGCATGTGAAACAAAAATTTCAAATATAATTTTGTATTTTGTACACTATTGGGTCCCAACTGTTGCTGGAGAAAGTGTATTTGCGAATTTACAGCCATCATTGGAAAAAATGTATTTGCTGGACAGGATAGGTTGATCGCCAGTCCGATAATGGTCATCAGAGCTTGGATGGCGATGAACAAAGCTCTCATGTGGAATCTGTCCGACAGCCACGCGAATAATATGACACAAACAGCCGCGAAAATGTACGGAGGAGCGGTCTGTTAAATGTTTCACGATGAGCGAAAGCGGGCTGATCCAGGTCGAACTTACAAGCAATAGAGACATCGGCAAATCCCATCCCATCCCACCCAAAATCAAGTTCACGAAGAATCTGTGCAAACGCTGCATCAGCTATGGGACTATCCCAAAAAACGGAGGACGAACCCTAATGCGTATGCTGGGACTGTCGCACACAGATACATCACAGCTACACTTCTATGAATGATAAGCACTGGAAATGAGAATCGAGATACTGACCAAATATCCAGACCTTCCAATCGCTGAGATGGAGAAATACCTTTCCTCTCATTGAATCGGGCAATGCGTCACCACGGTCTTCCTCAACGCGGCGCAGCACTAGGGCAGTCTGTTCAGTGGTAAGGAAGGTATTTCTGTCGGGAAAATCGGGGATAAACGTCCAAGAAATGATCCCGAAAATCATGGTGGCCGCTCCTTCGATAATCTATACCCGTACGCAGAAGTCAATAATCGCGGATGGGCAGCAGTATGAAGTCCTCACAAATATCCAGCACCATCCGCCAAGGCCGCCTTTGCCGTCAAGCAGGCTCAAAGCGTACGCCAGTATATTGCTGAATCCACCTGCAACGATCGATATCATATACAGCGCAGCCAACCTGCGTCATCAAGTCAACCGAAGATCAACAGCATCGATGACATAGGTCACCCATACTTCTTCTGAACTTCGTGGCGTTTGTACCTAGAATGCTGGTGAATACAGATTGAAGCGGGCCAAACGTGGTTGCTGCGCTCACCAGGTCGTCACGATGAATACCAACGCCGGAAAAAACCCCGCCTAGGATGAAAATACGTTAACTAGATAAATAATATATGTCATTCAGGGGTAATGGACTTGCCTCAAAAACGCCTAGAAGGGTCCTGCAGAGTACCAAATATCCCCATGTCGGAACGAAGCCCATTCCAAGCTGTACAGCTCCCCAAGCGAGAACAGTACCTGTAAGAAGATTACGGACTCCAACTACACGCAGGCACATGTTGCTGGGAAGTTCACTATGAAAATCAGCATGGAAATGATTATATACAAATCAAAGGAATACGAGAACGAACAGAAGGATGTATGGGATGAAATAGACGCATGATGCGATGCTGTAGCGTGCGCCGACATCCAAATCCTGTAAATCACAAGTAACCATCAACAATTTATTCCAAAGCATGTACATATACATACAAGATCATCGCCCATACCCGTTACACGCGCCAGGCCCATGTTAGACTTATCAATGAAAGCTAACGCGTGTAGTGTTCCAAGTAAGGGTAAGAGCCGCCAATCGATGCGACGCCTGTAAGAAATTCAACATAAGGTATGAGATGGAGGCTAAGAAAGCGACAGACATAGTTTTGTGTTCAAACGACGCATCGATGTGCTCACCTTTGTCCATTACGTCTAAATCGGACGATAGCGGCGAGGTCTTCACAAAGAGACTGGGAGAGGTTCCACCACTGGAGCCTGCTCTAGAAGGCAGGATAGACATGGCGGCACTGAAAGAAGATGCGGAGTTTCAGCATTGCTTTAATATCTCAAAGGGACTGACCTGTCATTACAATAGAATTTGATTGAAGATACAAGACTTCCATCGCAGAAAAGATGTATCCATGGAGGTGAAGGGCGACGTGTACCCACAGCAGATGCGACTTCATACTCTTCGCGCCGTGTCAGGCGGAAAGAGATACACGGCTGTTGTCGTCCGCACAACAAGCACGAGTTAATTTTGCGCAGTCTTTTTACACTCCGGTTTGTATTATTGTATAGCTACCTAGGGCCCTGCCGTATCTGTACGCTCACAGTTTAGAGCTTGGCGAGCCGTAGATAGCTATGATTTCCGTACTGCCATGCTGTGTGAACGCTCCATTTGTTCCGTCGATGTTTCGATGTCTGACATGGACATCGGCCCGGTGCGATACCGATACTGCTAGCCACGGTTCAACGGTAGTACGGCTGCTTATCCTGGTGCTATGACACTTTGAAAAGTCCTCAATAAATTTGCTTCGGCGATATCACTTCAGTGAGCCGTTAACTACCTGTCTTTTCTTTCCCTCGTTCTAAAGCTCGTTCTCGTGTCGCGCGAGCGCAACTCTTTGAAGCCTTGGGGTAGTGCCCACTGCGGAGGAGCTTGTCAGTAGGACTATCGTTGCCCACGGTGTGACGAGAAACATCTATGGTAATTTGTTCGATGATCACCAGACGCTGCATGAGCGAGATATGGTGAACAACTTTGTTCTTAGTAGATGGCAGCATAAACTGAGATTTACCAGATTTGTAGCTCACACCAGTGACGCTACGGCAACATTCACCATGATCTAGGTCTTCAATGACGGGTCAAGGATAGTACATATTACGATGGAATACCACACACCATAAATGTCCAGGAGAACCCAAGGAAGACGACGGGCACTCTTGCACACGTATGAAAGCAGTGCAATTGTCTCTCGCCCAACCTCGATGATCTCGCATCCATCCAAAGTTACAGTCTCAAGTACTCCGAAGAAAGTAAGCCTGCCTAATGATCATATGATGCCAACTAACATTGGAACAGCCTCATGTTCACAAGGCAAATCAGAGCCCATTCGTCGCTTGGACGGGGACTCACTGCTGACGAATTATATCGATTGTGATATCGATAAGGCAGCTAAGCTCTTGGCAAATCGCATGTCAAAGGGAGTTTTGGCCGAAACGCCGAGCGTGTGCATGAGTCTCAGCCGCCTCTGTAAAGACAAACATTTCACCAGGTAGATGAGGAAGGCGGGTTGAAATGATACCCTTCTTAAACCCCGTAGGAAAGGAGAGACTGTGAAACTCATCGGAGAGGTCTATGCTCGATGCTCGATGTAAGCATATTCATCCCGGGTGGAGCTGCGGGGCATTTTGGGCACCCTCAAATAACGATGCTGCAGTCCAAGGCACCAATGTATCATGCTGGCGTCGATAGAGAAAGAGTTTGATTTGATAACATCGACGATCGTTGCAGCAATATGGCTAAATGAGTCGTCTGCTATAAATCAAGAAACTGAAGAGAGGTGCAGTGTATACACGAACCTAGTAATAACGCGGACACGCGTAAATATCTTCGAAAAGATATGTTGGGTTTATCGACTCGTTACGAGGACCTATCGATGATAAGCTGCAGAAAGTTGTTTGGAAAAAAAAATCCCCAGCTACCGGCGCAACAAGGACTGGCGAAGAACCAGGTTGCAAAAAGATGGCCGCCAGGGAAAAAAAAAAAAAAAAAAAAACAAAGGCGATCACCGTCTTCGTGCACCTAAGCAGCACCGCCAAACAGCATTCCGTAGGCCATTCCACAAGCGCTGAATTCATATTGTGCCTGGGCATACACATAGGAGATACCCATCGCAAACGGAGCTTAGCTGAGGTGGCGAACACTGACGAAACCAACGAGCTGCCACTTAGGCCAGAATCCATAGAGGAGAGCAGTATACCAGCATGTGCTGATGAGGCCAGTGGTGCTGGCAGCTTCGGCCTCACGGTAATGCCTTAAACTCGGGGAAGCATTATTTGTAGCATGCTAGCAACTTCTGCAGCTGCATTAACCCCAATCTGGTCTCAGCACTCTTCATCGGCAGCCATTCAGTCAACATCTTAGAGGACAATAAGGAGACAAGAGAACGGATTGTATGCCAAGGCACATAAGAAAGGAGGTAACCGTCGTTGCGAAAGAAGGATGATTGATGGTAGAAAGAAAGCCTGAACTAGCCTGGAATAGGGGATTAATCTTTGTTTGTTTGGTGGAAGCCTTGTCAGGTGTGCCGTTCCGTTCCGAGTCTGCATGGCCGAAAGCTGGCGGAGGGACTTCTACTTTTGGCATGACAGTCGCTGTGACGGAATTTGCATGCGAACAACTCAAGGGAGATGGTTAGGAGATGGTCAGGCCGGGGTATTTTTATATATTTTATGAATACGTTTTGAGAGGAATGGACCGCGCCAAAATCTAGTCATAATTCATTTTTTGTTTTTCCTCGCCGGTAGCCACTGTCTTGGACGCATACACTCCATCTTTGTATACAACAGTGGTCGGTACATAAGTTCGATCTACCAGATAGGATCTTGTTGTGCCTTCAGCTAGTCAATCCGATGTAGTTCTGCATTCAAAATGATCCCCCTTGTTCCGGTCAGGGTTCGCGGAGCTAGCTGTAGACTACGCAGACTACCTACTTGCCAGTGCTCCCTACAACGGTAGCAGATTGACCGAACAACAGAGTTCGCAGTCGTTTTACGTCGGGGAGCGTGAAGCATACGCGTGCTGCCGGTATTTGATATATTTGGGCTGTATATGTTTTTAATATGCTTACTTCAGGCCTGTGATACATCTGGAGCGCACAGTGAAGTGTGTAAGTGAATTACTAGTGGTATTAAGTTCAATATAGCTCCAATCCATAAAATTATAACATGTACGTAAATCCTCCAGCATCTCCCTTAGACTTCACCTTCTTATTCTCGTACCAGAAAGATACCGTCGTAATTCCAAGCAGAATCAATAACAGTACTTGGAGGGCAATTGTTGTGATGATCCCCGGAATGTATCGAGGGAAATCCTGCTGACGATATATGGTGGTCGCAACGATCCCGCCTATTCCACCGAAGCTGACTGTGATCGCAGTCGTGACAGCCCGTTTAGAGTGCGATATGATATTGTTTGAAGACTGGACATGTAAATGAGCATTGGTATAAAGGAAGGATACAGACATACATATGCCAAAATCCCTGGAATACTTGCCGAACAGCCTGCGTTGGCCAAAAATATTCCTGTGGCGAGATAAGTAAAAGGCCGCATGCAGTGCCTCATAGTAGACTCATCGCCGGACTCACCAGTATAACGCCAGCCAGGAGGAATAGCGTATCCCGTCAACGCCAGTCCGACGATTGTCATTAGTGCTTGGATGGCAATGAACAATGCTCTCAAGCGGAATCTGTCGGACAACCACGCAAACAATACGACACAAACAGCGGCGAAAATGTACGGAGGGGCAGTCTGTTAAATGTTTGATCAATAGCAACGCAGCTGGTCGATTCAGTAGAAACATACTAGCAACAAAGACATCTGCAAATTCCATCCCATCCCACTCAAAATCAAGTTCACGAAGAATCTGTGCAAACGCTTCATCAGCTATGAGACTATCCCAAAAAATGGAGGACGAACCCAACTGCGTATGCTGGGACTGTTACACACATATACATCATGGCTACACTTCTATGAAGAATGAGGCACCGAAAATAAGAGTAAAGATGCTGACCAAATATCCAGACCTTCCAATCGCTGAGATGGAGAAATACCTTTCCCCTCATTGAATCGGGCAACGCATCACCCCGATCTTCTTCAATACGGCGCAGCACCAGGGCCGTCTGTTCAGCGGTGAGGAAGGTGTTCTTGTCTGGAAAGTCGGGGATGAAAATCCAAGATGCTATCCCGAAAATCATGGTGGCCGCTCCTTCGATGATCTATACCCACACGCAAGGATCAATAAACAAGAACGTTCTACGGTACGAAGTTCTCACAAATATCCAGGACCAACCACCGAGGCCACCCTTGCCATCAAGAAGACTCAGAGCGTATGCCAATATAGAGCTGAATCCACCCGCAACGATCGATGTCATATACAGCAGAGCTAATCTACACCATGAAGTCAGCGGAAGAGGTAATAGCATTCAAATCGTAGGTTGCCCATACTTCTTCTGAACTTCATGGCGTTTGTACCTGGTAATGCCTGTAAATACCCTTCAGGCTCGCTAAACGTGATCCATGTGCTCACCAAGTCGTCACGATGAATATCAATGCTGGGAAAAACCCCGCCTATAATAGTAATACGTTAAGCGGATAAAGTGCATCTTTCAATGATAACTGGCTTGCCTCGAAAACACCTAGAAGAGTCCTGCAGAGTACCAAGTATCCCCAAGTGGGAACGAAGCCCATTCCAAGCTGTACAGCTCCCCAAGCAAGAACAGCACCAGTAAGGAGATTACGGACTCCAACTGCACGCAGGCATATGTTGCTGGGAAGTTCACTATGGAAATTCGTATTTAAATGGTTATCGATAGATCAGAAGTATAAGTGAGCACGAACAGAAGGATGTATGGAATGAAATAGATGCATGACACGATGCTGTAACGCGTGCCGACATCCAAGTTCTGTATATCATGAGCACCAACCAATATATTTATCCAAAGCATGCATGTATACGTACAAGAGCATCCCCCATACCCGTTACACGCGCCACGCCCATGTTGGTCCTATCAATGAGAGCTAACGCGTAGAGAGCTCCAAGTAAGGGCAAGAGTCGCAAATCTACGCGACGCCTGTACGAAATTAAACATAGGGAATAAGATAGAGGCCAAAAGCGACGTACATAGTTTTGTGTTCTAACGACGTATCGATGGGCTCGCCTTTGGCCGCTACTTCTATATCAGATGATAATTGCGGGATCTTCCCAAAGGGAATGGGAGAAGATCGAATATCGGAGCCTGTTCTGAAAGACGAGATGGACTCCATGATGGTACTGAAAGAAAATGTGGGATCTCAGCGTTGCTTTAATATCTCAATATTACTGACCAAGCATGAGGTTGTCAGTACAACGGAGTCTGATTGAGGATACAAGGCTTCGCATCGCAGAAATGGGCGACACGGGTCTACACAAGGTGGGACTGAGTCAGACGGAGAGAGATACTACGCAGCCCGCACAAGTCTGTTTACCCTCCCGTGTGCCCTATGGCATGGCTACCTAGGGCCCGGATGTATCTGTACGCTCCTTTTTGATAGCATTGCTAGCCATACATAGCTATGATTTCCGTACTCCCATGCTGTGTGGATGACGCAGCTAGCTTCCATTTGTTCCATCCATGTTTCATGGACGTCGGTCCGGTGCGAAACCATCGCCGCTTGCCACGGTTCATCGGCAGTGCGGCTGCTTAGCCTTCTGCTATGACACTTTGAGCCTTGGCTTCAGCGTTTATCGCTTCAACGAATCCTTCATATCGAAGAACCGGTGGAGAATACCATAGTTTACAGCCATGAAGCTTGAAGAGCATGAGGTACTCCAAAAAGAACCAGTAACAAGTGTGACGTATAACAACTGAAGCCCCGCTTGCACCGCCACCGAGAAGCCCGTGGATATCGTAGACCGAATCCTGTATACACAGGACTCGGAGCCGAAAATAACGACAAAGGAACAAAGAGATATCAATACCACATGTACAGCACAGAAGGCAGCACAATTATTGAGCCCAGCTCTTGCCCAAACTCGCTGATCTCGCATTCATCGAAGGATACAATCTCCAGTCTAAAGAAGAAAGTGATGACCATATGGACTGATTTACAGCGCCAGATTCCCAAGGCAGGTCAGTCAATTCGTCCTTTGAACAGGGACTTACTGTTGACAAACTATGTCGATTGCGAAGACGGCGAGGCTCGTAAGAAGAGGTTAAAGTTCGATATACCCCCTTTTTCCCGGGTGTATTCTTTGAAACGCCTTGCACCCCCTCAAATTGTGATGCCGCACTCCAAGGTGCCAAGGTATTATACTGGCGTCGATAGAGAAAGAGGTCTAATTTAATGACATCAATGAGACTATTTTGTAGCAGTACCGTTAAACGGGTCCCCTGTTCTTGGATTAAGAACACGGGAAGAGGTACAGCATGGACACAAACCTGTAAATTGTGGGCATATTCGGAAACATCTTCGGGAAAAAATGTTGAGATCGACACGGGGTAGGTGAATCAAGAGGAGCTGTACATAATGAGACTCAGAGCAGCTGCTTTAAAAAGAGAGACGTACGACTCACCGTCCAACGTCGCAGCGAGGACTCGGACTGGCGAAGAGCCGGGTTGCAACAAATTGGTCATCACACGTAAGATAATGAAGCTGGCCATCCTGGTATGCCTACCCAGAACCACCAAGAAAGATTCAACTCGACCATCCCAGAAGCGTTGGATCTATTGTGCCCGGATAGTGACTAGGAGATACTCAGGGCAATCGGAGCTTAGCTGGGTGGCGAACACTGACGAAACCAACAAGCCAGCGACTATAGATGGCAGACTCGAGAGCGTGCACCGATGAAGCCGGTAGTGCTGGCAATACCGGCCGCACAATAATTCTTGATACTCGAGAGAGCATCCATGGCAGCCGCATTACAGCTCTTTTCATTATTGTGCGGAATCGCCGTTTTGAAAATTCTATGTGGTCTTGTTTGGATCAACAGGTAGCCCAGTGCGAGCTTGCATTTTTCTGAACACAGTTCATTGTTTCCCATCCCACCCTTGGTCCTTTGATACGTCTGACCATCAATGCCATGAATAGTACGCAAGAGCATATTTTGATACATATCTACTCAGTACAGATTCGCTGCCATGTAGCCATGAACCTTTGCAGTGAGCTACATCTACACCTACTTCGACGTCAACAGACATGCACATTTTGAGTCGAGGCAGTTTTCTGGCAGTGGAAAAGAAGGAGGAGAAAGAATGAGAATCCCTTGATGCTCAAAGTGTTCTTCTAGGACCACGACTGGCAACAGTGCTATGCAAAAGCTGAAGCAAGCATTCAGATTTGACATGTTTGTCATGCATCCAAGGTCCCGTTCATACGATATGTTGGGTAGATGGTGTAGGTACAGCCAGTAAGTATCTTCAGATGCAAAAAATTGGCATTGTAGCATAGGCGGGGATGTTCAGGGGATAATATTGAGGGACTGTGGTGGGAAGACAGAGAGCCGGGACCGTCCGATCCAAACATGAGCACATAATATTTTCAAAACGGCGATTCCGCATAATAAGTAAAACAGCTGTAACCTCCTACTGTACGTTTGCGTCTCCGTAGATACACGTACGACGTCGATACACCGAGAATTCCAAAATATTACAAGGCAGAGCCGACGATTTCACTAGCAGTCTGGCCTTCGAGATGTGGAAAGGGCATGCGAGAAAGGACGTAACTGACATTGCGAAAGAAGGATGGTGGTGGAAAAGAAATGTGAAATCGTCGGGTACAGGGGGGTTAATCCTTCTTAGTAGAAGCCTTGCCGTTCCGTTCCGAGTCCCCTGCCCCACAGATGCCGAAAGACGGCAGAGCGGACTTCTAGTTTTAGTAAAACTTTTAGCGTGAAATTTCCATATCGTGATTCTTATTAAAGTAAAGTGTGTGCACCTCATTCACTGTCCGACCTTTGCTCTACTCAACGAATCGCCGATGAACATTTAACTGAGCATAGGAGCACGTTTATGAAGATACCGAGAAAGAAGCGGAATACAGGTGAGAGTTATTATGTAACAAAAAGCTTTTCCCTGATGATCCCACGGCAATCCCATGGCATTGCTAGGGCTGTCAGTACCAATCCCAGACTAGGGCACATTTCCTGCCACCAAATCTAATCGCTCCTGCCAACCCCCGAAGTGGGTGCCGAACAAATAGTCGGTAATATATACCACGTTCACGCTTTCATTTTCTTAGACTGTTTATGCACCACACTAGAAGCCTCTTGTCAGCTTCCGACATGCCACAGGACCCCGGACACAAACTCATCGACGTCTTTTCGCGATGCTCCCTGTGATCTGTTCCTACAGTGACTTACAAAGGCGGTTAAACTCTCAACATCGAACCGGTGAACCTAACACTTTCCGGGTAAATTCAGCCGTCAATGACGTTCGTGTCTCTTCTTTTGCTGTATCAGTGAAGCCGCACAAAACTCGGTATGTTTGCGATTTCATGATTATTTTTTGCTGATGGTGCGACTAGTGGGGCTTACACCAAGTGGTGTCCGCTACACACCTCCAATGTATAAGACATGGACCAGTATTGCAAAGATGACTGGAACCGTGCGGAGTGGTACGTTTCAGTCATGGTGTGTAGACGTGCCCATGCGAGTTTTCGTATCAGATGACTGCAATGGATTAATAGCTGAAACAACGTTCGCGAGCAAGATTACCATCCATCCAGTTCTATATCTGTGCGGCCAAAGTTTAAAAATACATCCACCTATAAATAGACGACCAGTCTCTCGAGTTTCAAAACGTGAAAGCAATTTTTTACAGCGGATACCGCCATTATTGGCATCGACGCAAAGTGGTGGGCGGGGGGTGCCTACCCGACGAAGCCGAAAACTCTTTCCGGTCCTGTGTTTAAGTAGATGGCTATACGTTGTCGAAACATCCCGCCGAGACTGAAACGTTAGATGTGATCGGTGTCGATCACGACTCATATGTGTGTCATTTCTCACGCATGAGGCATATAAGTATAGACCAAAGTTCCATTGTCCACATTCTATACCTCTACCACTACCCTTCCATGATGTTCACGTCAATACTATTTGCACTCGCAGCAGCTCTCTCCGTCTTGTCCTCGGATTCTCTTTTCGTTTCCCAGGTACCCAGTCCAATTGACTACTCCTCTTTCGAGGCTGATCACACATGGACAGGCTGTCTCCGTCATGACCGGGCCAGGCCAAGTCAAGGGAACTGTAATCTTCCAGCAATCCAGCGTTGATGGGCCCGTTCACATAACGGGTTCCATCCAAGGCCTCGATCCCTCGTCGCTACGGGGTTTCCATGTCCAGTACGCACAACGTCTCTACCTTTGTTTTATTCTAACCGTTTCGTAGCACTTCTGGGAACCTCACTGGCGGATGTGACTCTACGGGAGAACACTGGAACCCCTTCAACACCACGCATGGCGGGCTCCAGGATCCCAAGGATAAGAGACATGTAGGCGATCTCGAAAATGTTAAAACCGATGCAAACGGTGTTGCGACTTTGGATATAACTGACGATATCATGTCGCTCAATGGGCCGCTGAGTATTGTTGGGTACGTTTTTTTCCGCCAAATCAGAAGAAGTAGTATGTTGACGAAATTCTGCAGACGTGCTATTGTTGTTCACGCTGGCACCGACGACCTGGGCAAAGGTGGAACTCCTCTGTCGCTTATCAATGGCAACTCTGGAGACAGAATTTCGTGTGGCGTCATTGGTATGTTTACGTTGAGGTTTTTGAAATCTTTCTGACGAGTAAATTCTCCAGGACTGTCATAGTATCGACTATCTAAACGGACTTTATATGTTTTATGAATATATCACTGTTACCCCCCATGTCCTTTGGACACTTCCTTTTTAAGTCATACGAATTTTGCTTTGGAGCGTTTTAACGCCATGAAAGGCACTTCCTTTGTTCGGATTGTTGTTCTTCAGAAACAATGCTTGATGACAGGTCGCAACGTGTTGGGAGATGAAATGCTTCTTTCTTTAAAGCTGGGGTTCGTTTCTGTGTGCATCTCACTCTTCTTCAGCCATCATGGATAAAACGAGGAATCCTGCAAGGAGACTTCGAGGAAAGCCGCCAGTTGTACACGAGGCTCCATCACCCATTCCTCGTCTGACTTCGTCACAAAATCTCTACACGGATACATCAGAAACTGCAAACGAAATTACCAGACACCGCTCGCGTCCTTGTCTCTGCGGAATTTATGGTTCGGGGGGATGCAAGTGGCAATTCTTCTATCCGTACCAGATGATTATTGCGATACATGAAGTCCTGCAGGCGCAGGATATTGTTGAACGGTTGCAGTAAGTGATGTTATTCTTCATTCGTTGCTGATGTTCACGAACTCGCGACGAGCAGAGGTCCCCCTACTCCACCTCCTAAACCGAGATCCGATACCCTCACGGGCTTGCAAAAGAGGACATTCTTTGTAACCCCTTCACGCACAAACGAGGATCCGACGTTTGCTATCATCAAATCGTCTTCTTATTCGTCTCCAACCCTTGAGGGTGGCGCAGGTCCTTGGGTGGAGAGCCAAGGTGATGGGAAGCTTGTTTGTTTTGGATGTGGTTGTGGATATGACTCTTCTACTTGGCCGGAGCATCGTGATTCTTGTTTGGGAATAGACGACGCGATTTTGAGATCTGTAGTCGATACATGGGAGATTGAGGCGAGGGTGAGAATGCAGTCTTGAGCACTCCGGACATGGTATATAGATTGTAAAATAGACAAGCACTCAGTGGGACGGAGTCTGGACAGTTCGGTGAAGTTTGTTGAAAGGTTCAATCACTGTTGTCCATCGCGTCTTCCTCGCGTCGCGTGAGTGGCGTGCACGTGACTTTATTTGTATTCTGATTTGAAATTAGAACGACATTCATCTTCATTCGGGACCATTACCACCACCACCACCCTCAGCAACCCTTTCGGCCGGACTCTGTGGTCTGAAGTAGTCCAAATCTCTCAAAGCTGAGCTAAATTCAATACCTCACTTGCACATTGGTGTTTCGACTCGGACATATAACCACAGATGCCACTAAAATCTCGTGCGTGTAATCGTGGCGTTGTACAGTACAAGTATTATACCAATCCAGGATCCATTCGAAGTATCTTCCTCGCGTATCAAGGACCTTCTACACTCTGATGATCCCCTATTGGAGGTCGAGAAGGATGATTTACGTGAATTGGTTGATGAATCGCGCTCTGCTGTAGCAGCCTTGGACGAGCAGATCATTGAAGCACGCCAGACTCTCGAATACCTCATTCAAAAACGACAAACTGCATAATCTGACATCCAAGAAGCCAACATAATTCTTCATCCCATGCGTTCAATACCCGACGACGTCCTCACCGAGGTCTTCCAGCATTGCGTAGCCTCTAGATCGCACGATTCACTTGATCTTCGCAATCCTCCGTGGACATTATCATATGTCTCCAGAAGGTGGCGAGACCTTTCGACCTTTCCCTTTCACTTCTGCGACTTTGGACAACTCTCAGTCGACTTCCGCAAATATGAAGCACTCAGCACGAGGACAATCCTTACGCGAGTTGCACTCATTCCCGAAAGATCTATGAACATGGATCTATCTGTAATGTTGTTGTCGCAGAGAACCATATCTGACCATCCAGCTTTCGTGCTGCTAGACCTCAGTGCACGGCGGTGGAGAAGGTTCTCCGTTTCTGTACTGCGTTTATGTCTTCAAGCCCTGCCTGGTGCTTCCTTCACCAGGATCTGCGAATTATCAGTCTCGAGACCTAATGGAGATGCTGTTGTCGCTCCGGTCACCACGTTCCGGACAGCAAGTTTTGTTCGGTCAGTCGTCATACTCAGCGATGAAACGTCCAACTCTTTACCCCTTCCCTCGTCCACCATCGAAACGTATGTCTGCACTTCTTTTACGAGAGGTGATTGGGACTACCTGAAGAACCTCACAGCTTTGAAGTCGTTAAAGCTCCAGGGCCGGAGTAAAAGGGCCGCGTTTAATCTGTCAGAACTCCCTCAAATCACTCTCCCTACTGTCACATCCCTGCGCGTTATTGAGGAAAGTGATTCAGACGCGGGGATAGCTGCCAAGCTATTTCAAACCAATTCCCTCGTCCTACCTTCGTTGTCCACGTTGGGTATCCATTTTCATTTTCTGTACGATAGCACTCCCTCCTTTCCACCATCTCAACTTCTGAAATCTCTGACTACACTCATAAGCCAGAATGCTATGCATCGCGCTGCCAACACTGGCCCAGCGCTCCGGTTTCTTGATATCATGGCACATGTAAAGAAGTTGGTAATCGATGGGCGATGTGGTAACGAGTTATTCCAGGGCCTCACCGTGCGGCCCGGGAAGGATGTCATCTTACCGAATCTGCTTGTTCTTCAATTACTAGGGCATCGTCGATGTTTCCCTGATCCGGTCTTCCTGGACTTCCTTGAGTCACAATGTCGACAGGATTGTGACGTTGGCGGGCTTGGAGCAGTCAACGAAGAGCACCACAACGCTAGCCAGTCCAGACCGGTATTTCTTGAGGAGATTGATCTATCTGAGGTGCAGCTTGTTCCGTAGTACATAAGTCGCCTGGATGACCTTCGCCAAAGGATGAGGATCGTATATACTTGGTAATAGAAAAGCAGGTTTCGTTGGTACTTCTGTCTGTTATCTGTTTCTCCTCGTGTTCCTGCCCATCTTCCTAATCATATTGTGCTTGGAATGATCCCAGAAACGAATTGCTGCAGTGAGAACAAAAACAAAGCACCGGAAGAAGCAAGAGAAATGTAATCATATTGAAGCTATAGTTACAAAATAAAGACCAGAGCTACGAAATAAAAGTCTATAACATCAATTGTTCGAATCAAGGACTTTGCCGCAACAGTCAGAAAGTCTTAGAGATCTTCCGCTGGCGTATCATCGTATATCGTGCAGAGTTGATCCCATTGATCTAGATCTGGAAATTAAGACGACAACCAGCCGCAGGAAGAAATCGACATACCAGTGGGGTTGATAGTGGAGTTCCAGTCCTCTACAGCTTCCGCAAAAACAACGGCGAGTCCGCTACCAAAGGAGTCATTAACAATTTGACCAAACAGTTCATTGGAATTACGCACGCTTCCAAATGCCAATCAATGTGGCTACATTAAAACAGGCCAGTTAGAATGTCCCGATCAAAATCAGTGAAAGCCAACTGACCAGTGAAGGAACCATGGTCCAGGATTATCAGTTGTGAACCGAATCGTAACATTGTCTCCCGCGCTACCGATGTTGACGACGTCTCGTCTCGCGGGATTCTCGTAGTTGTAGACGGTACTACCAGCACTTCGGATGACATCGAAGGTGTGCTAATCCCAATTGATTTTTGAGAACAAACAGAGAATAAGATTTGAACGGGAGCTTACACCGTGCAGATGGAATGGGTGCTAGAGTTAATGAAGTTAGATAAGATAGCATATTGGAGGGCGGCGAAATTTACCCCTCCACCAACGACACCACCGGGCATAGAGATTTCGATTGTAGAGTTCACCGGAAGCGGGTACACAGAACCCTCGGGAAGGAGGTCATTAGCATCCCGTGCACCGCTCAAAATCTGCAAAAGAACCGGTGTTGTCGGAGGAGTGAATGTTGCGCCATTGACGGTGAATACTCCGGCGGTTGTCTGTATATTCTCCTAGGTTAACGAGGGCAAGAGATGACGTAAGAAGTGGATACGCACGAAAGCGAAGGCTAGGTTAAGTGCGACATCAACACCTCCAACTTTAGGGGATCCGGGCTATCGCACATTTAGAGCAAGGGTAACGATGAATGTGCCTTAACTTACGGCTCCTGGATTCTCGAGAGGCTTTCATGGGATGTTTATCAGTCTCGATGGGAATTGAAGGCAAAGTCAGAGGTACGCACCACTAAGTCGGTCTCGTTCATTGACAGCACGCTTGTGAAAGCTGCAGTGTCGGGCTCCACACTATCGGCACCAGCGTATCGGAGGATGGCAGAATTGATACCGCCTTCGAATCCCAGCGTACCAACACTTGGGTTGGCGCGGATCCCTTGAAGTGGTGACGTTAGAGTGCTTTATCGTGACGATACGGAGTGACATACAGTAGTTGTCAACGTTCTGGTTCGCGTTCAACTGGATCATACGTCAGTGCACATACTGTACTCCTGAAATGAGGTTGAAACAGACAACAAATGAATACCGTTGGCCTGAAAGGGGGGAGAACAAACATGTGTAAGCTGGCGGCTATGTGAACAAAATGACATAGAGAACGAACCAGCAAATATCTGGATTTCATCTACGGTGTACGGGACATGGTTTACACCGTCGACTTCGATAATTGTCCTGTGAATCACAAGTCAATAGAGAATAAGGGAAGGAAAAACTGTATCTTTACATCAAGTGGCTCTCGATAGAGAATGTGAATGCCGCGTCGCAGCCAACATTGAGCATTCGAATGCGGTATCTGCATTCCACCATTAAGAGGAAAACTTCAGGCAGTTACAGAACGCCTACCGTGTTCCCTTCACGACGTTTACAATTGCCAAATCGTGGCTGGGGTCCTCGCTCCATCTAGTCCGCCAGATTAATACTCTCTTCCTAGTCCAAGACATGAAATCAACGTACCGACCCACGCCGTTAAAGAGAATCGCGTCCGGGGTACTATGATATCCGTCAGTTGTCACGTCTGCCTGATGCTAGGCGAGAAAGAGACTTACGGGAAGCCCAATTGCTTAGCGGGTGTATGATACCAGTCCGACAGAGTCAATATGCTAGTACTGTCTGCGACAAGGTCATGCTTCAATATAAACAAAAATATATGTCAACGTACCATCATCAACATCATACAGATCGGCGTGTGGATCATCAGGGTCGTAGATAATAAATGGTCCGCGAAGTCCATCACAGTATTGAGTAGCTAGAAATGATGGTTATCTTCTCAAGAACATGTAACGAACTTGCTAGGAAATTCGTACACAGATGGGAGTGATACCAAAATGTCCCTGCTTGGTCGGTGGAATCAAAGGTGTACAGGAATGAATCTCCTTTCACGATAGGGCACTAATTAAGATCAGCACCAAAAATGAAAGATATTGACGACTCCGGATTACCTGGTTCACAAAAGCAGGTCCGTCAGCCCAGTTAGTTCCTTTCTGGAAGAGACCGTGCCAGTGCTGGAGAAAGGCATGAGACGCGGAATTTCTCAGGCAGACCTGGAACGTACGATCGACGTGCTCTGCAGAATCGTGTTGTTGTCGAGCTGGTTGACGACGTTGATTTGGAAAATATCCCCCTGGACAGAATATTGATAAATTACGATATAGACGGGCGGCTGAGAGACTAACCTTGTTTCCTGTGATGAGCGCGCCATCTATCTGCGAATTTGCCAATGCACCGAGGCGTTCAAAGCCATCGGGATTGACATTTCCATTGGAGACAACGAGATCTCCTACGGGACCGATAGTTCCTTGCCGTTGGCCTTGAGAGCTAGCGAGAAGGAGAGCAATAGTGAGGAGAGAAGCGAAGGGAAAAGCCATTTCGACTTGAAAAACACAGAGGCGTATGTCCTCACTTTATACCTGTACTGAAATGTGTACGGGAGCCGACATTCGGATGAGGCCTTCCCACAGACTGTATTTATTGTGATGTCCGTGATGCTAGCCCCAGGCACATCCAGAACTTAGTTAGTAAACATAAGAAAAATGGAGCTGTAGTTCTCTAGGCCTCGATATCGGTGGACAAAATGGTTCGGGTAAAAAGCCTCACTGCCCAGTGAATTGCAATGCAGCCCCGGCAATCCCCCGGCAATCCAAAATGGCTGTACGCCACATGGATTGCCGGTCATAGGGTAAATTCGAATGTCTCAGGTTATGGAAGGGGTATCCATGACTTTGCTGTTTGTTCGGAAGCTAGACCGCCGCTTACTGTAACTAAAATCGTGAATATAAGGTCAGAGTGAAAGACCTTACGCGAAACGTCCATTGATGAGAAATAGCTCATCGACATGGTCCGCGTCAAATGACCACATGAAAACTAGTACGAGCCAATTCTGCCGGAGAACGCGTCATGATGTGACATACATGAGGCTAGCGCTAGTGATCCGTCGGTAAACATGACAAAACGGGGCCTGCTTCTCCAGACCTCCGTTTTGGTGCACGATACGACTCGCCTAACATGCCTCCGTCGAAGGGCGAGCAATCATCGATACGAAATAACTATATGGCACATAGGCACATAGGAACAGTTAACATCCGATCCCTCAGTATTACATGGTGACCTTAGAACGTACACCGCTATTAAACATCATGTCCAAGACTTGAGCTTGATATTTCACCAAGACCTAGATTGCACTTGGACTTGCTTGTTTCGCGGTCGGAGTAAAGGACAACAAAGAGATGTTCATTCAATGTTCACATCCCGAATGGTGATCAGTGTTAAATAAGTCTCATAGATGGAGATGGCAGACATACTGATTATTCCGAAATATCATTCTGGAGAACTGTATTGATGCCCACTAAAGAAAGGGGTTAAGCAATTTCTCAGTCTACGAAGAAGATCTGATTCTAGGGTCAAATGCCCCCGTGCACCAAAGGCTGGAACGGCTTGTAAGTAGGTACAGCGCTCATACGTCCCGTCTGATATGAAAGGAGCACCATTAGTTCCTGCCAGAAAATCCATACGGGAAGTCGCCTGTTTCAAACGCGTCGAGTCAGTAACAGCATTGCGTCCAAGAGTGTAAAGGCTACCCGACCTGCTTGGCATTTTCGCTGACAAAAGACGGCCAAGTCTGTTATCAGGGCGTCAGTTCACATGTAGGCTTCTGTTCACCGACTGAAGTGCTTAGAACTTCGCGCGCCCATCGCTTCATCGGATAGAAGGTTTCAAAGGCACGTTGAAATGCTACAAGGCCAAAAAAGGGGAACCAGATGACCTGAAATTTAAGCAACGGAATGCTTTTTTCAAAGTTGTAGTTCGCTTAACGAAGTGTTTACAACTCCTTGAAACGGAGAAAGATGCATCTCAAGGGAAAAGAGCCGTTGGGGGCTCTATCTTGACCTGCACTGAAGCTGAACTCGGCATCAAAGGCGTCCGAAAGTTCCGCATTTGGTCAAGTTCAAAAGCGTTCAACCTAGACTTACCCAAAACAGCGGAACGCCAAGCCGGAGGATCCATCTCGTAAAGCATAAAGGAGCAATGCTCTGAAGTGTGGGAAATAGCCACACTGCTCTATGGAACACTACGGAGGGAGAACGCACTTGGAAGAACGGCAGGCTGCAGGGGATGACTGTTGAAAAATGCCGCTGACAAGTCTGGTATCGGGACGTGAAGGAGGACGGAACGCAACAATTTTTTGTAAACTAGATTGTGAGTAGGATGGCGGTTGGTAATTGAGCGGAGCGCGTTGTTTGTCTCTGTTGCTTGATCAATTTAGGGGCGTTACTTACGTAAGTCGAAGAGCAGGCTTGCAAGGCTCTTGCCAGGCTCCGATAAATCAGTCGTTCAATAGTCCTTTTGCCCCAAGCTTGTTACTGATGATCTGTATCATGTATATATTTCTGCTTCTATGTAAAAGCCTCGCTAAAAACGGCGGAAAAACAGAACCCATCATGCACCGCTCGGGACGGAACACCAGGGAGGGGAATTCTGTTCTGATGAACAGTCAAAACGGGGAACTTGAACTTGAAGTGCAGTAGCGTGGAGATTTTGGTTCTTCCTATGTCACCGCTTCTTTCAAAGCACATATGCTGGCGCCGAGGGCGACGATTAGACGGAGGAAAATCCCGTATACATAATTAATTACCAACTCTCAAGCTGTTATCCGATGACTCATTTGAGTCAGTATCCCAAGGATGGGACAATTTCTATGCCGTAGCTCATAGTTGGATACACGAACGCCATTCATAAATCCGGAAACTCTTGCATCCACAGAGCTCCTCTTTGTAATGCTGATGCCTTAGAACAGCGGTGTATTTTTTTGGGCAGCAAGTGCGTGCGAGATACAGGAATTCATCACGGTAACAGGTCTGGTATCAAGTCGCTAATGTCCCACACAAATGATCTTGACAGGCCCTGGCGGTTGAAACTTTCAAACATGTGTCACTGCTGATTGCCTAGGACGGCTCATATCTGATCCTCAACCTCCCCGCGATGGTTTAACAGCATTCCTCGATTTGATCGACTGAGAGAGTGGGGTTCACGGCGCGCCGAAATCGACAGGCCTCGGCCTCTGTCCTAGATCGCATGGGCGAATTTCCCGCTTCAACATTGGATCGAAAATGGTACACCATGTACTTCAGTTGTTTTCTTGGATGAAGTTCAAATAAGGGATAGCATCCATCGTCAATCTGAACTTTCTCAGGTGCTGTGCTAATCACTTGATGCCGATTCGATTTCGACTCGTAATCACCATACAAGCATCCGCTGTACTTCATCTCGGCAAGTTCAATACGACGCCTATTAACCAATGCCGATGACCCTTTCGTTCATCCGAATATCCGGATTGGAATCATAGCATGTGCCAACCTCCTTCTACACTGTCTACGGGGGACGCTTGCTTTAGCGCTACATTTCCTTGCGACGCTCTCGCGGATGAAATCGATTATCCCAGCTGCATTTAGCGCAATCGTTTTTTTGTATATCGTAGAATGATTCCGGTCCTTGTAAGGGCCGATCTGCCGTTCTACAATGGATTGGAATTGAGAACAGTGCTAAATAGTCATCTACATTTTCACATTTGCGGGAAAAAAAGAGATTCGAGTATTACACCTCTCGTTCCTGGCACTTTTAGTCTACCTCCCTTATAACAACATGCTGTTGCTAAGAACAAGAATCGAACATAGATACATTACCCTTATACAAACTGAACGAGCCAGTTTGTCAAGGTTGCCGATTTGACAGGGCCGGACGACGTAAGTTTTTCACCGCCTCTCTTCTGATCCAGCTTCCACGTCCGACTCGTCTATGGTACCTTCACGCTGGTCTTCGGAATCACGTCTGAAACGAAGGGACGACGTCGATGAGATACTCCCATTCCAAGACTCCTCGGGCCGTGCATGCCCAGCGGCGACCCGTCCGACAATAAGTGTCGGTGCAATTCCCTATCGTCATATGTGAGATCTGGGACAGTGAATAGTAGAAAGAGAAGACACACTCGTGCGGAAGAAGCTATTACATCAGCATACGGCCCTCCTAGGCTCTCCCGAGCGACAAGAATGACATACACAAGCAGGGAAACGGAGTAGATCAGAGCGGATTCCACGATGATCTCAATGACATCTCTGTATAAGCGAATGCCCATCCCTCCTGGGCCATGGCTGACGGAGACAATACGGTATATGATCAAGAGAGTGCAGAAGATAGTCGTGGCCATGAGGAAGGATATGTACAAAATGAACCATATAGCAGCGCTTCCATAAAATAATAGATCCTGTGTGGTATCCGGTGTATCGTGAATGAGATGATACGTTTCCACGATCTTGATCGCTGTATTTCCCATCAGTTCGGGATGGAGCAAACCCAGAATAAACTATACCTGTTCCTGTCAGAGTACATGCGATGGGTATGAGTACGACTAACCATCTTCGTCCCCACACAGTCCAGCATCTCCAGATCTGAGAAACCGTCAAATCTGGACAAGTTCGAGTCAGGTATTGACGAACCAGGGAAATATCTGCGAGGAGAGTGCTGATCCCACCGGCAACACTCACTACCCACTGTGCCCTCGTGAATGGAGGTGAGGAGTTTACAAGTGCAACAAATACGGTCCGCAAGTTCTGTCCGTTTTCTACGAAGACATAGTGGCCCAAAGACCATACAAATGAGACGGTCAACATATCTAGACCGTAAAGGCATAGAATGACAAAGACCATCGCATAACTGGCTAGCCCGCGGTCTAAGTCTTTGGCGAAAACTTCATCTTGTAAGCGACTGGTAATAAACATTTTGGTGGAGGCTCACGTACAGACCGACCATAATGCCATAGCGAGGATTCCGGTATATATTCCTGTAAGTTCCAGGTTTGAGTTAGTGTGGACTATACTCGGGATTGGAGATATAATACCGCCACAAAAAGCCCACAAAATGATTTGGTTAAGATAAATATTGGTGACTTGGAATATCATTTGTATATCTGTTGAAGGGAGGTCTGAGACTTCTGTTGTCGCCATCATCTTGTTAAGAGTAGGCGTTAGTAATTTAGGAGGGGCCATCGACCTCAGAGCATACACCTTTAATACCTTAATGGTGCTGCATGCTGATTGGCTTACGCACATCATGAGAGGGCCATGCATTGTCCTTTCCTGGAAAAGCAGCTGAGACAGTAATCGAGGTAAAAAGACTGAAATAATACCGTGTATTTGAATCTAGGCACTGATCTGACTATATCCTTGTGCGAATCGGTGCCATACCTAACATGGAACGGCGGCAGCATCTCTTAAGCTGTGAGGACGACACTTGACTACCATTCGAAACTGCGATCTTGTTACAACATCAAGGGAGCCTGAGATAGGCGCTTTGGTAAGAAGATGTCGTGAAAAAGATCCAATCGAAACTTCGCCATACATTGATTCTCCGCATTGACTGGGATCGCCGTAAACGTATTTTCGAGTTGAATCCGTAAATCTTCGTATGGGATTGCGAGCTGAGATCTGAACGGAGATAAGTACTAGGAACATAGAGGCCTATAATGAAATGTGCGGATCGTAGTGTGTCAAGTACACCAAGTGAAAGGAAGATAGTAAACAGATCCGGATTTGCGCTTCAGGATATGGTTCAAAAAAAACTCCAGATATCACTATCACCGCAGTGGGTGCGACAGTTCTTTTGAGATGATGATCAGGAGCGCTCTGAGAAGGCAAGGTTGACGAGATGGCGGCTAGGTGATGATAAAGGGAAGCAGAAAGGACAGCCTTATTTCAATGGGACGTAGAGGTCGAGCTTTCCATGGGTGTACATGGTCTATCTGAGGGATTTCTTTACCTACCCCACCTTGCTGGTAGAAATTCTAACGATCACAGTCATGCGGAATAGTCGACTCCAGGGGCATTGAAAACCACAGACCCTGATGCTTTAGGGCGAAGGCCATGCACTTTGGCCTCGCCACTGTTTTCAGCCAGAGAGGGATATACGAAGAATCCGGTCGCAAAATGTCGATACGATCGTATAAACATTATTACGTATAGAACGCAGGAGATGAAGGGGAAGGCAAAGAAACAAAGGGGGCGTAGCGTTCGGGTCCTATGAAAATGAACGCGGATACAAGACAGTGACAAGAGAGAGGGGCGCACGAAGAAGAGGAAGAACCAGGGCTCCCACTCCATACTGGTAGAGAAGGAGACCTGACTAGTGGTGATCCTCGCCCATTTGAATGACACCCGAGAGTCACGAACGAGGCGGCGTGAAGAAGCAGGATGCACGAAGGCGGAGAAAAACTCGCTGTTGGGTGGCGCGGCGATCAAGCCTTTGGCTCCCGAATGATAGACTGGTGAGGTACGATACAGCATCGAGGAGCCTAGTGGGCATCGGAAGGTCACAACATGAGCCTTAAAATCTACGAGCGGAGCAAAAAAAAAAAGTACATTTTATCCATCACCGCCACCTTGATCGACATTGAAGCATTTTTTGGCTCGGTTTGAAGAACAGATCGTTAGGCGAAGAAATTTATCATTCAAGAGGACGCCTTTCCTAGGCCGCAGACGAACGGAACGTCGTTGGAGAAGATTGTAAGGTGATCCAGCAATGAGGAAGCAACGGGACGCGCTCAAAAAAGCGGGGGGCCACATCGGACCGAACCGGACATTGCCGAAATCGTCAAATCACTTGCGTAAATTTGCCTCTCTCACAATACAGATCATTAGCGTCCTGTAGGGCTCATACCACCCGACTCTCCTGATATACATGGTAACCTTACGGGTGTAAGCGCTTCTCGATATTCTTGTCTTCTTCAGTTTCCTTCAACCTGGGAAATCGCTGCATGTTGTTGTACCTAATATGGCGGTAATAGCGTCCAAAAATTCAGATGGTCGCAAGCTGCTTGATTAGTGATCACAAGTGACTAATTTGAGCCACAAGACTGTTGTCACAAGAAGCACAACAATGTGATCGTGTCCCCAACTTTGATATGGGGGCTTTCACGACACAAGTTTAGGTGCATCTCTGCTTAGCAAGTTTGATTCCTTTCTCTGTGTTCACAAGTTCTGTCCCCAGTGCAATGGGATTTTGCATTACATGACTCTTAATTGGTTTTTAAAGAAAAGTGTGATACTAACAGTCTCTCCCCCTCCATATAATCACCGCCCGATGAGCTCTCCATTCACGTCTCATCAGCATTCAGGGTCCCCGGGTCCATGAAATTCAAGCTTCCCATTTCAAGTTTGCATCTCGGATGATGTCGAAGATACAATAAAGGAAACCAGGCAGACTAACTCAACGAGTGAGAGAGAATTTGTATCATGGGAATCGGGATGGATAGCGACATCAATGATAACTTCCCCTTCACCCCCCAGAATACACAGGTGAAGCATATGGAGCTAAAGTAGCCCTGAACAATCACCGGATAAGGCCACAATAGTTAATAAAGAGCTCTAATGACAGCCTTAATTTTTTTAATAACTCTCTGTAGCCCATAGACCAGGTCTTTAATAATATGCTATATGCCTCAGCTTACTCAGACAATGCATGACTGTCAGGATGCCGCCGCCCGCCTCTCCCGTACTCTTACGCTTGATGTGGACAAAATCTGACCACAAATCTCCCTTCCCCTGGCTATTTTTGGAGTCACTAACTTCGGCGACCCTTGTGCATCCATCAATGGTTCCTGCCGCTTTGGAGTACATCAGCTATGAAAACGCTCGTTTGTCATTAAGACTACTATGCCACAATGTTATTCCCAAATATTCTAAATATAAATATCCTATACTTTGTTATTCATTATAAACTCTCAACCTGATATCCTGCAGATATTAGCAACAGAGAAACCGCATTGCAAACCCTAGATGCTCAGTTTAACTCCTCGAAAACTTACCCCTGGTGAACGGCCAGTGAAAAAGAGAAAAGAAACCTAACATTAGATGCCTTGTTGATGATATGTATGAGTTTCAAACACCGCCAGAAACATCCGTTCACTTGACGTCAGAGTAACCACGAGTGCAGGTGTCATCGACTCACAATGTGCGCAAAACTGGACCGATTAACCCGCACAGCTGTCCCCAGCGGTATCTCAAAGTGATTGTTATCAAAGCTTACTATATCATTATGTAAGCCTTTTCTCCTTCTCTTCGCACCTCATCAATACTCCAGTATGCTTATACCAAACTTCCGCCCTGCCCACACCGCTGTTACTCGCTCACATCAGCTTGACTGCACCTACACAAGATTCCTTTATGGCCAGTATGTGAACAGATCTGCCACGGTGAAGACGGATCAATCATGGTTGCCTGCATCTCATAGATTATCGAGCTGCTAGACTGGCGAGCCCTTGCGCAACAACAGGGATATAGGCGTTTGGATCGTATAGGGAAACGGAAAGATGCCAGAAGGACGAGCGAACATTGGATAAATTGGAGTGAATGGGTGTGATTGTATGCTTTTGTGGCGGTATGTTATAAACAGATACTGTGCCCTGATAGTGCTGACATGGTTAATTTTGTGTAGACTTAGTGCAGATGTATTTTACGTTGTATGGGCTAGGTCGAATATCTTTACAGCGTATATGTGTTGAGCACGCCATTGATAACAATTAATGTGTCTTCCTTTTGAACCCTATGCAGATATCCGTTACTAATATTCTGAGTGGTCAGCTTTGGGTAAGCATTCGTTGTTCAACTTGTTGATCTTTCGAAATTATGAAGCCCCTGCGATGTGTTTGGATTTGAAAGGCAGAGCGGCAGTCAAAAAAAAAAATTCTTCTTTCCAAATCTTCAAATATCAAGTTGCAATTATCGGGTAGATCCCTACACTTATAAGTGTTACCGGTACACTACCGTTACAGGCTGCCCACTCGCCACTGTGTGATTTTCAACAGATAACTGTATTGCACTCGAGGTGACCCCGAAGCGGAGATAGATGATGCAGAAGACATGCCCCGACCACGACACCAGTAAAAGTGACAAGCTAATTCACAGATTGAAAAAGCCTAAGGGGTGCGTCAATACGTACACTCTTGGTCACCCCCGCAAGTGATACGCTTACAGCAGAAGATGTCTGATTGGAAAGACTTTTTGCTTCTACTCAAGAGAAATTTGCTCATGGACACTTCACATGCTGATACAGTATTACAATACAAAGGAATGACATTTCATATATAATGACTGTATTTACTACATTTTTATTATTAATTATCCACTTACCTTGGCCTTCTTTAGACTACAATCACTGCTTACACCTTTGCTCTTGCGCTTCCGAACACTCTCTTCTTCAACTTCAACTTCATCCTTCGTATCAACAACTACATGGTATATCAGCAATGACTAACCAATGATGAACTAAATAGAGCACCTGGATCTGCGCCACAGGAAGAAACAGTATCTTCAGAGAAACGCTCACCCGACACCATGGTCCTGACTGTGGAAGCCTTGTCTGTCCCTGAGGAACTCCCACCGGTGACCCTTGCATCCATATAAGACTCATAGGCTTCATCAGCATCCTCACGATGGAGTCGCAATACCATGATACGAGCCCGAGATATGTTCGCACCGAAAGAATCAGTCCTGGAAGTCGTGATGTAGTAATGCTGGATAGTAAATGCTACTTCAGCGAGAGATCCTTCCATAGACTTTTCTTGTGCAACTCCTGTAATGATATACACGTCAACAAAGCCAAGGTATCAGTGACTTGATGACCACGCACCAGGAGGGACAACACATGTTTCACCTTGAACCCTTAGTCGAGCCATCAGGAAACACACCATTGTAAAATTATGATAAGTTCCTCAGCCTAGGCAATGCCATGGGTTAGAATATTAAGGAAAGGGTTCATACACTCACAAACATCAAGCATGATAATGAAACGAAAATATTTCGCACTCCAGGAAACTTTGATTTCATTATAAAACATCCTGGTGAGACATCTACATCATCATCCCATAATAGTAACCGTAGCCAACAATATCTCACCTTAACCTGAACATAGTACATCCAATAAAACCACATTTAATATATGATTAAATATAACCATGCCAGAAACCGCAAAGCAAGGTATTGTAGTTGTCAACCAATGACTGCTAGGATTATTTTGGACACTGGACCGGTTAACCCACATGGATGTCCCTGGCGGTATCTCAAAGTGATTGTTATCAAAGCTTAGTTTGTCATTATGTAAGCCTTTTCTCCTTTTATCTTCACGTCCATCTACAGTAAGTTTTTTGTTCTTCACGCGTAGTTTATAGTAGAACATATCTAGAGAAATAAAGGCACTTTGAAAAATCCTGTGTGATTGTATTGACACAAACTTGTGGTAACAAAAACATCAAGCAAAGTGTAGCATACATGCACATTAACATATGGTCATATATTTCTCCTTTCAACAGTGGTAAATACTTACTTATGACAACTGTAGAGCACATTTTTGGACCTTGAAGCAGGCGTATCTCGCGATGACAAAGTCGACTCTCCGTACGAAGCTAGCGACGAGGACTTCATCGCTGAGGAGGACAGTTCAGACAGCATGACCGAGTCAATGGCATTCGATAAAGCAACCACTTCGACGGTAGATGATGAAAGTCAGGCCTGGACGAGCTTCCTGGAGAGGGCAAGGAGTTGTGCAAATGACTTACAGAGCTTACTGGAGACTGATGTATGATCTGATATCGGTCTTTTCAACATGCCTGCCAGTGAACTTTTGGTTCTGCAATGCTTCGTAAGTGATGTCTTTATACTCCTAGTAGTTTCTCTCCTGATCGTATTTCAAAGTGTGGTTGGGAGGAAAGTGTTGTGTTGCACATTGGGCGGTGCATGCGGCCAGACTTAGGAATCAAGGCCGCTTTCATCACCCTGCTCGTGAAGGCAACAGTATGGATAGAGGCCGATATCTCACCAAACTTGAAGAAATGGCTGTTTGATATACCTGGAGTCGTTCACAGAAACCAGCAAGTTCTGCTTCACACCATCTCTCCCAAAGACAGCCGGCGTGCATTGGCAAGCAGTATAACAAATCCTTATATGCCAGGTTGCTGGGTAATGGTTCGTCATGGCCATTCACGAGGCAACATAGGGATAGTGAGCAAGATGTATCCTTGGGGATGCAACGTGCTCATCATGCCTAGGTTGTATTTGCCTCATGATACGGACAGGTGGCGAATAGCTGTTGGTTCTCAGCCAGAGCCAAGCCTGTTCGATCCTGCAGCTCTTGAGCAAACTGGGCACCATGCCGTGAAGGAGGGGGGGTTAAGCCACCATTTCCAGGGGTCAATGTACGACCATGATCTTCTTGTTCGCCGCATCTATTTCTCTCAGCTCAATATTGCCAACGAGATCCCCCAGAAGTTAGCCGACCTTTTTGCGCAGTCAGGCCACCCTCTAGTCCATAGAAACATAGGCAATCTACCTAGAGTTTCTGAGTGGTGCTTTGAGGTCGGCGAAGCTATCACTGATATCAGCAGGTGTGTTTCCGGAACTATTAATGGCGTCGGCGAGCATGGATTGGAGGTGAAGTTTGCCAATGGATTGTTCCCTGTATGATGGGCAGACTGCAAGAAGGAGTTCGAGATCGGAACATACATTGAGATCACAGGAGAAGAGCATGCTACAAGATGGTCTGGATGGATACATGGTATTGACGATGGATTATTGCACTTGATTTCTTGTTCCGGTCCTGAAAATGAGCAAATAGAGGTATGCCTCGTTTTCTACCCCTCGTTCACAGGCTTACAACATTCTGTAGATACACGGAGTGCACCCCAACTGTGTCAGCACGATTGCTCCACCACATATTGCCTCCATCCAGCAGGACAACCACTCTCAGCATCAAGGTAATACAATGTCCATCGTGCCATGGAAAGGGGTGATGGTTCAGGTCGTCAAGCCTGGTCATTGTTGGCATGGAAAGACAGGTTACGTGGTCGATGTCAACATCGCGATGGATCAATGGAGAAAGAAGGAAATTTTACAGATCCTTGTCCAGCTCTCGCACTATGATCCCAACACCCCATTTGTTTCTCTCTGGTTCGGCTACCACGACATCATTGACGAAGAATCGTGGTTGCCTCTCAATGAGGCATGTCCTCTGGTCAAGGACACTGACTTTTTTCGTCACATGATACCGGTTACCAATGTTCTAGGGAAAAGAGGGAGGAGACTACCTCCAGAGCCTGTAGCACCACCTCGGAGTGTTACTCCTCAGCCAGATCCCATGGAACAATGTCTCTCTCCTGCATGGAATCCATTGGCTCCAGATCCTCCCCCAATCCAACACTGGTGCCTCGATCATTGACTGCTTAATTCCAGGTTCTGCGTACAGTACAACAATATTAAAATGACCGCACTAGTGAACTATGACACTACACTCCACACAATTGTCTGCATCAGAGATGATACCCCACTATGAACGATATTGGACCCCACAAGAGTGTTGGCCATCCATCCAAAAATCAGGCACTACGACATGTTTTTGGTCATTTCAGGTGAGCATTGTGGGAAGTGGGTTAGGAGCATCCAGTTTCACAAACGTTCCCCCACTGATAGCTCGGATCTGGACTGGACCATTGTCGTCATCATTCCCAGAGCCCCATTCATGCAGGATGATGTCACCGATGAAACACTGGTCTTGCACAGTTCAACAATGACCATTGCAGATGAGATGAAAATCTCCCAGCAGCTGAACTTAGAATTGAGGAAAAGATTACGAGAAGCTACTCGGTAAATAATGTTTTGGGACATCTGTTTGTCTCTTTTGTTAATATTTTATCATATTTCTGTCATATTTCTGTTGTATTTCTGCTGTTTGAACCGATTAGATAATAATAATATGTGCTGTTTATGCCTTGATTTGGGGATGGATTATAATTGTGACAAGTACTACTCCCCTGTTTATTTAATGAAGCAATTGGAATGAGTAGGACGTATCGTAGTGATGAAGAGTAAGTAGATTAGATGAATATAAGCATAGGCTGAGTGCACGTGATACGGTTCCATGTGTGGCTTACCGCTGGACTGGCAGCATAATCGATTGCGTTCGAATTAGACTGAGGCTGCGGAAAGAAATGACTTCAAGTACACGTGATGCTCTTCCACGTGTGACTTACTGCCAGACCGGTGGCATGACCGATCGCATGCCAATTAGGGTGAGGCCGCAGAAAGAAACGACTAAGTCTCTTACTTCGACTTACTGCTGGTGAGTGTTTCTTTGTATATGGGATTCTTTCACTGATATCGTTCTATCTTTTGACATGCTGCTCGCATTCTACTATCACTGCGATGGCCTTCAAACTTGAGACCCGTTTTTCGGCGATCAAAACCAAATCAATATGCGTTCAGCATCTCTGGGTGATGAATATCCTGCAAAAATCCTGTTGGAGGCAGAGAGGAGGTATGGGAGTACGTTTGTGCAGTTGGGGATTGAGAAGCTATCGATGTTGTGAGTCTTTTAGCATTCTTCCATTGGATATACTTATTATTTCATAGCTCTGGTTGGCATCAATTGAAACACAGGAAAACTTATCACTATACATTGCATGGCTACAACGGAGCAGGATGGATGACCATTACTCTAGAGATGGAAGCCAGTAATAATGATGGGGTATTTCCTTATGGCCAGCAACATTGGAATTATTGGTTGGTGCAAGCAGGTGTACAGGGAAATCTCAAAGCCAAGTATTTCTTCGACGCTAGGGATCATGTTGAGGTGTGTCTTTTTTATTGATCGTTTCTTTCTTTTTTTTTGCATAACTGACAGTTGTATCAGGTGAATTAGTGGGGAATTTCGATGTATAATCTCATGTACAATATATTTAGGCAGGAGGTTCATGCAGTCCAATATCTTTCATTGTTTTAGATGCAGGCAGGCGTTCCATATCGTAAGCCTTTGTTTTGGATGGTCTCTTCTCTTAATTGAGGAGATATATGCTACAGATCCTCGACCTCAGAACTGATGCGACATGTGCTATCTCCTCAGATCCTGACGAGTCCCCACTTGGAGACAATGTTGTGGATTATCCATGGGCTTATCTTAGTGAGTCCGTATGGCTTACACCCTGTCCTGATATGCTGACTTTTTGGAACCAGCGTCTGTAGTTGCTGGTAAGTTGTTTCTGGAATGGGAATGATATTGAGGATGCTGATAGCCGTGCCATGTTATCTGCACCATTGGTTCGTTACCAACAGGATGGCGACGGTGGCGGGAGATGCGCCATATGGGGAGGGTCTGAAAATGAAGGAGGGACATGATAGAGGGGAAGCATAAAAATACTGTTAAGAATTATGGATGGTATGTGCAAATGGACTATATAAATGGATTCTTTAGATACAAAAATATATATCTTATATTCACGGTTTCTCATTGTGGTTTCTGCGATCTGGATTGAACCCTTGAAATTCTGGATACCGGTGGTTCATCCATGGATCCATCTGTGCTAAGCTTTAAATTGAATCGGTGGCATTATATAATATATATTACATTAGTAGGGTTCGGCTATACCCAGCGGAAATTGAAAGATGCCATATCAAGATATTGCATGGAATTATGTAAGCCTTTCCCTCTATTGTTCATTCCATCACTATCAAATCAATATCAATCATCTGCGAGTGCCCCTGCTATGACACGCCAAGGAGAACCACAAAGCATGCCAAAGAAAGATGAGGAATAAGAAATGTGGTGGGAGGGAGAAGACCAACCGCAGACACAAAGGAGCAGAAGGATTGGGGCAAGAGACCCCAGCCTGAGGACCAGTACTTCCACTGTGTATTAGTAGATAGTGTCCTTGTTGCGGCTAATGAAATGGAGAAATCCAACAACTCCAACCAAAAACAAAATATAAAGTCAGCTTGCAGGGGCATTGGAGCAAATTTGAATGCAAGGGAAGATCTAGTGAATTGTGAATGCCCGACATGTCTGCTGTGTATCCACTAGTTCCATTCACTGCCTAAAATTGCGGTCACGTGCAACTCTGACTCTTCCCCTGGTAAGTCTGCATCATCTATATCCCGCTCGCTTTCGTGTATCTGACCAATTTTTAACCATTCTTCTACAGAACTCCATGTTTTCTCACAATACACTTTCATTTGCTGATGTAGGAAGGCTTGACGGAAAGCGTATGCTCGTGCACCATGCACGGCACCCTTGAGGGATCTGTTAGCCCTGTCGCTCCATAGTTTGATGTTGTACTCGTGTGACCGTACAACTCTCTGCATTTCTTCATGGAGCAAGCGACACTCTTCATCCCAGTGCTGCATGTGGGCTTGTAATTTGCACCATTCAATTCTCAATGCTAACAAATTGCCTATCAGAATTACACTGATTTTTTGGGGAATCCCGATTCAGAAAACTCACCGTCTTGTAGCCCTTCAGGTGTGCTATTGTCGATCGCCCCTGGAATCAACCAAATCCATGACAGTTGGGGCGCTGTGGACTCTCCCGAGGTTCTTTGCTGCTGGTGTCTCTCTTCTTCCTCTGCTTAAGGCCAGCAATTGGTACAGCATCCTCGATCCGCAGAACACGAAATGTCTTATGCCAATCCGTCATCCCCAAAGGTTCAGCAAGATGCCTAAGTGCCTCACGTGCCTGGTTATACATCGCTATGCTCCATGTCTTCTCCACGTGACAAACATCCAGTAAATTATTCGATGCCATCCCGATCTTCTGGCCGTGCCCATAGACACCCTTGTGGTTGACTACATACATCTCCAAGATAACCTTGCACCTCACAATACCCAATGCCTCCATAGCCTGAGCACAGCGAAGTTCCCATTTGTAGTGGAGAAGTCGCTGGTCACACATGATATTGTGGTTCATGAGCAGGGTCAAGGGTAGGAGCAGGTCAATGTTCCACGCCACTACACACTCTCCACCTGCAGTACGGTCCTGTTCACCATGGATGGAGCGAACCTCCGGCATGTAAACCAGTTGAACATCCATCCATGAATCGATCTCCCATCGTAGGCGAGAAGTCTTGTCCAAGAGCTTGACATGCTGAATATCTGTAGAATGGGGCCCCAATACTTTTGTTTCTTTTTGCAGGTCCAGCCTATTATATTGCCATACATTGAGAGGTCAGAAAGGACAAACCAAACTGCGGCTCACTGAGCTTGCTCGGCGAGTAGACCGTCAGCAATCATCTTGTTCGCAGATATGAGTGTACCCGTGGATGCGCCCCACTGAGCATCAGATCCCTCTTCTGATAATCGCAAACGCACTGAGGCCATGGTCAGAGCTAAATCATGGTCAAAGTCATTACACAAATCAAAATATCACCATTAATACTTACGTTTGACTGTTGGAATGTATGGATTTGTGACTTTTTCTCCACTTGAACGGTGCCGCTCCCATGATTCCACCCACTCTGTCCATTCCTGTAGCCGAACTTTGCCATCCTCTGCAGAGGAAACAACTGTTTCGCACAGTTCTTCAAATGTCACTCAATTTTCTTCACGATGCAGAACGGCATCTTTGATTCTCCAGAGAAGAAGCTTGGCTTCACATTAATTTAGCCTCCCTGTCCAAATATACGGCCGAGCACTTACGTAAGCCAACATTCTTCCGCCAGTTGTCATCACTCCAGTGGTCATCCAATGTGTCTTGGCGACTTCCCGGCCCCATCTCTCTTGTACTACTAGCAACTGGATTCGAAATTGCCCATGTCCGTTCAGTCACTTCCCCATCGGTCTCTCCAACGAATAGTTCAAAAGCAAATGAGAACTCCTCCTGACATTCAACAATGTGCACAGGCAAATGAAATTTGGGTACCAGGATTACAATGTCCTTCTGTTCCTGTGGCGGTGTCAGATCGGGTCCGTAGACATTGATCCGCTTCCACAGGTTTTTACCCCACTGACAGCCGATGTCGTACGCAATCACCACTTCCTTCGGTGCCTCCATTTTTAGAGTTAGCAGTGTGGGTAGATCCATTCGTACTTGTCTATTTGAGACAGGTCAGTTATTTTGCTATCGATAATGACAAGGAATGCATTACTGTTGGCCTTTCCTTAAGTTGATTACCGATGACCCCCGCCGGCATTCATGGCGACTGCAGACCACAGCCCCTACCCCACTCACAGACATCCCTTTACCCCCACGCATGGTAGCGAGCTTAACTGCATCATGATCATTACATGTGCTCTTTTCTTCAGCAATCTTGTCTTCAAAATTTTCCATATGGGCATTGACTATCTCGCTGTCAATAAAATAGGAATATCCTTTATTCAAATGGGGGTCACGACGATCACTTGAGACGTTGAATCGTTTGAGCCTGAAGTTTGCATCTACTGAGACAAAAAGACGGTCGAGCCAAATGCTAAGGAGATATGTCAGACAGGGCAATAATGCGGCAATGGAAACGACTTGCTCTTCTTTCTTGCGATTCCCTGAAAGATTGACGCCAGACCTGGGACATGCAAGACAGTGAACTACACAGTCTCCTGCTTTTGTCCCCTCTGATCCACTCAAATCATTACCTCAACCATGCCGCTTGAGCATACAGATGTGTCGCCATTCTTGAATCACGCGCAAAAACACCTGATACAGGTCCTACAAGCTCAATCAAGATCCAAACAAGGTTTTCTCAGAATATGGGGAGACATACTGGCAGCATCAATGAACCACTATTATCATACAGACGTGCCAAGGACTGATAATACTCGTAATCCGAGACCTTCGACATAAAAGACATCATCTGGAAATGACAAAGCACTGCAAATGTCACAGCAGTACGTGGGAATTCCACTGTTGCCAGAAACCATTGTGCGTGAAGCATCTGGATATAGAGTGGAGTCGTCTGGTGGCATCCACAAAAATATACTTCCAATTTATGTATCCCTTCCACATCGATGACAACGACCTGTCTACCAGAGGCCCGAGGGTAGGGACATGCTTCGCCAGATGGGTGGCCTAGTTGAACCTTGAGACCCATGTCCTGCAGTGTAATTCGTGAATAGAATGTGCCATTCCACTCCTGGGAGTGGTTTCATCAGATATGAATGAGTATAAAAAAGGTTTTATACCTCAATTTGATGAAACGGAGCATATTGGTGTTGATTGACCATGCATTCCCAGCAGAGATTTTGCCTGTTGAAGCATGAGCAACAGCAGAAACCTGCTGGCTGGTTTTGCTCACAGCTCCCGCATATCTCAGACCTGGTCTGTGTTTCCAGGTGCAGGAGCTCTGCAAGATAGCTGTCAATTTCTCAGATCCATCGATGAAGGGGCTCATCCTGAGTGACATATAAGCGATGAGTTGCCTCTGCAAGAAATAAACACCTACGTTAATGGTCCTTTTTTTGCGCCTGGGCCTAAACTGCTGTAGCAACTCGTCTGTAATATTGGCTGCCTCTGCAAAATCAAAATCGGGGGGAAACACAGGGTTGGGCTGGTGGCCGAGCATTCCCTCTGGTCGTTGATCACCATTCAGAGCGGTCTTCTTGGTTTGAGATCCGTAACATGTCTCCACATCAACATTGTGTCGTTTATGCTGATGCACAATTGAATCATCCGTCGATGCAGAAATCTCGATATGTTGTAGCCTACGAGTAGTTGTACCAGTCAAGGTTGTCTGCTCGGTAGGTGTTTGGGTCAGCTGTTTGGCACTGACATGCTCAACCTTCCCATTGGGCAGACATCGATACCGCTCTATAATGCAGCGTTGTCTTCAGGACATAGCAGTCTGTCGCGTACGTGTAGTTGATGTCAACCCTTTTACGAAGTTGGCTCTAGGAATGACTTGGATTTGAACTGTAAGTGTGTCACGCCTCTGGCAAAAATGAGATTGCTACCCACATAAGATCGCGGACGCTGGGTCTAAAGATAAGAAACCAATTCATTCATCTGTAGGTAGAGGGATAAAATTCATCTTCGCTAACCTGAAGAATAGGAAATAATGCCTCTTCATCTCGATGAAGAATTATTTCATCCCGCCGAACCTGAGGATGAAGAATAAATTCATCCTAAGGCAAATAATTCTGAATAATGGGAAATAATGCATCTCCATCATGACGAGGAAGTATTTCATTCTGCTGAACCTGAGATGAAGAATAAATTCATCCTAAGGCAAAAGATTGTAGAAGGTACATTAATTGCAGCCATCTCCTTGAATATCCCCTTTCTCGCCATTGACAGAAGATGGTGGCAGTGAGTACATCGATCCTCCAGCGTCTCTGCAATAACTTCTTACCTATTTCCTAGAAACGGACGGCCTCCAGGTATGACCAGGACCAGCAAAGTTTCCTTCTCGATGTCTGCTATCCTCGCTATCTTTGCATGAAGTGGGAGGGCTACTTGGACTTGGAGTGCCTGAGCCAAGTCAGATCGGCCTTCTTTCAGTGATTTCCTCTGGTGCAGAACGCCGATGAGTCTATCGAGCGCACTAAGTTTGGTTTGGTGAGTGACACAGTAGATTCAATGTTTCTATGAGACTGACAAGCCTGTGTACCTCTCGCAGGCGATGAGAAAACTGTGGTCTACCAACGTCACAATCAGAAAAAGAGAGGCAACTCTGCTGGTACCACCCCGAGGATCACCACTGCAGACCAACAAGCCTCTTCCTCAACCGCATCGGCTGGTGAGGTGGTCCCCACATCAGATGATGACGAGAAGCTTGTCTCCCGCTCTCAGCCACCTCTCCAAGTCACAGTGGAGGAACCTGATGAAGAGGATCTTCCTAGCTCACAGCAGCCCCTCGACGGCGTGGCATATGCAAGGTATAGTACCCTCGTCGATTTCCCCACAATGTGAAAACTCACCTTTGAACATGCAGATAGAGACACGTTCCCAGGACATCGAATCATTGACTGAGACTGATGATGCTTACCACCCTGTCACTTCCGTGATGTTCGGCACATTGTGTCACACATGTCCTGGTTTCCCTAGAGTCTTTGACTTCGATACAATTTTGATAGAGTGAATAAAAATTAACGTTCTCTTGGTCGGTTTATATTGCACTGATGAAAGGATATGTATACATCATTGAGATGAAAGATTTTGTGTAGGTAGTATTGACAGCGCCAGTCATGGACCTGTGGTAAGAACTAGATATGTCAAGATAATTTATTTTGAGTCGGTAAATGTCAAACTATACCAAATAGCATGGTTTTTACAAGAGATATTTTGTAAAGCAGAGTATACATGTACATGACATCACTATGCTGTATCACGGCTTTTTTAACATGAGAGTCTGTAGATGGATGGACATCGATCTATGCAAAATTCTGCCTATGCCAATTTCTTCCATGCTAGGTAACCATGCAGGTTGCTTGTGTTCAAATATTACGATCATTTGAGACATTGAACTGCTTGAGCCTGAAGTTCCCATCCACCGATAGACTGCTAAGGAGGTATATCAGACAGTGCAATGCTGCGATAAAAACACCTAACTATTCTTTCCTGTCATTTTCTTCTATATCAGATAACCACACAGGCCGTCCTTTTGGTACAACTGAATCAAGTTGGCCGTGAGATCCAAGCCTAACCAGCTCTTAGTTGATGCATCCCAGTAGAGCCAAATGGATACGTACTTTTTTTCAGGCTTCAGGTTGATATAGCCAGGCACTATGAGGACCATATTGTGATCAGATAGCTCAGTGAGAGCAAGATCATCTCAGAATGAATCAAGATGAGGTGGCCTGGATTTGAGACGTTACAACCAATGTGAATCATTTCTGAACACAGATGCACCATTCGGGGGGGGGGTGGGAGGACGATTGGCTAGGGTCTCAGCAACAATCGCATCTATAACATAACTGTTGCAAACCAAGCCAGAGAGAGAACTGACTATCGAAGCAATTGATATGGTAATGGGAGGAACATGAGAAAGGGAACTGGGAGAATATGTCAGTCAGCCGCTATGGGTACCCAGGAGAACAAGTGGGTCAACGTCCCACTCAGTAGCGTATTCTACTGAAATTGGCGCCAGCCGAGACCTCGGTCCCCTCATTCCTTGATGAAGATCGCACAGTTTTATGCCGAGAGATTCCAGGTCCCCCAATGTACCGTGAGGTGACTCATACGATGATGCGTCCTTCCCCGAAATCCCATGAGTATATGGTTGCAACGCTCTGATACATCCCTTCGAGTCTTGAGGTATAGTCCATCCATGAGTACGATGCAAGCGAACACTACGATACACGGCCAAGCATGTTGCTACAGGACAGGTCCAGACTTTTGCCACTGGTTTTGCATGGGATGGTGAGCCTGGTGGCCTGGGAAGGAAGGAACGCATGGTACGATGCTCAAGGAGCTGATACGCACAGTCAGTGTGGAGAATGTGTCTGCATTCCAGGACCCATACTTGACCAAACGTGATGCTTTCCCCCCAAGGAATGCGTCGAATCACTGGATAAGAAATCAATGTTGCAAGAGCAGAGAGAGCATTTGGCTGTAGCACAAGGAAACATAGATGCCGCCGACATTAGGATGATACTGGGCCACAGAGAGGTATATATTTGTTCCCTTGCCTACCAATGACCTCTCGTAACTGAAAATTCATGAGCAGTTACCTTTGTGAGAAGGACATCGATCAATTAATTCACACGCCAGAGTAAATTTATTCGTTTCACCGCAGGGGGCATGAATTTTCTCATTCACCACAGACCAGCAGGAATTAATTCATATCATGTACATATAACAATTTATTCATCTACCACAGATTGTCAAGACAAAAATCCTACATTTTACTGCAGACTAGTACAAATTAATTGGCGTAATGCCTGAGAGTAAAATACAATAATTCGAAATTTTTTAATTGACTGCAGACCCAGGCGAAAAACAATTCATACTAGAATTTTGAAGGAAGACCAAGCATGACTGGAATTTATAGCTTTTAGAGGATGACATTCAATTTTACAATGACCACTAAATCTAAGACTATGGCGAGTAGGTAGGCTGCTAGCTAAGGGACCAAGTCCTGAGTACCTTCACATCTGACGTGCCATGGATGGGCGCATCATGTCAATTTTCTTTCTTTTGACCACTGGGTATGCAAGCATTGCTTGGGACCCATGCAATGGTCGCTTGAGATTCATGACACTAGGTGTAGGGAGATCCTCGGTAACATCCAAGGTCTTGGAACGCTTGCCTCGTGCATAGGTGCGCAAGGCAAACTTGGGGGGAGAAAAGATAGTAGAGGTTGGTGAATATTCGGATGCCACTGGTTTCGACTTCTTCGGAGTGACAGGCAATGGTGGGGAGAAAATACAATCTTCCACTGGGGTGGAGTTGGTTTTTAGGGCCAGGAGACAAGCGCTGTGGTGGGGGGGCATTCTGATGTGTGAGGTGGGCTCAGGAACAGCGGCCACCAAGGAGATGCTAGTTGGAGTGCACAACATGGCTTCCTGCTCTTCCAGGAAGTTGATTGCGCTTCGCAGCATCTCCAAACCACATCCATCTGTGAGGGATCCCATGCAATGAAGATAAGCCTCGATGCACTAGAATAACATCAGTGCTTGGTGAGTATTCGCCGGCAAGCCATACATACCCGAAGTTTTCTACGATGACAGTCTTCCTCATCCTCCTTTGTAGATGACCGTCCCATTAAGGCAATGAAATCAATAGGAAATTTGGCGAGCCAAGCTTCCCACAGTTGTGAATGCATGTTTTCTAGGGTCTGACCTCCCAAACAGCGGCTATTCCAGTATTCAGCGACATACGGTAGCATGGCTTCCTCCTCGTCAGAGGCCAGGAAAAACACTGCGCAGTCTTCAACATTCAAGCCGTCGGGACACATACAAAGACTTACCATGGTTATAAGGGCTTTCAGTCATCTTTATAGATGGTAGGGTAACGCTGAGGAGCAATTAAATGAGGTGGCCGTTGCCTGGAGCAATAGACAAGAGCTGGGGTATGGGGGGGGAGCCACATACCTTGTCGACAGTTGGTCATTATAACTGCAGTACTGAGGGCTCTGAGGTAGATGAAAAAATTCGTTAGAAGCACATCACATGGGACAAATGAAGCTGAAGGGATGAATTTATTAATCTGTCACTCGGGAGTATTGCCATCTCTGTATATTAGTAAGCAAAATTTAAGATGGCCATAGAACATTAAACTCACAGGTCATAGGTCAGACCACAAAGGTCTTGAAGGTCAAGTCAGGCATGCATGGTTTTTCAGCGAAATCTTGATATAAAACGTGAGCTTTATACACCACCGCTTTTTCAGCTTGTAAACCTGTAAATGCGGCACGAATGACAGGACAAAATGGATCAAAACGGTGCCATGAAGCCAGGTATTGATGTCGTCAACCGATGAGCACTAGTAGTTGGTATGTCTGGCCCAGTGACGGCCAATGTTTACCTGGGTCAGACCAATTGCTGCGGGAATTTGTCAATCTGGGCCGATATTACTAATATTGGATTAACTCCAGAATAACTCGGTCAGACCATAGATCTAACCATATGGCTGAGTCCTTGACCTGAGATACATCGATGATGCATACATTCTCAACTGTTCTGTATTCTCAATATGCATTCTTGATAAACCCAGGAGTTGGCATGGAGATTGGTAAGTCCAGCCTGATATGACCGAGGTATGACTGAGATATGATTAACAGGGTCAGACCATAGGTTTGCACTAACTGTATGGCTGATTTCCTGACCCAAGAAGTGTGTCGACAATGTATGCTTTCTTAAGATTTCTGTATTCTCAGTTGGTATCCATTATAGACCCAGGCTACCAGGGCATTTCGGCTGCATATTCTGATATCTCGGGTCGGACTCAACCTACACCACTGAGTCGTTCGTTACCAGATCCATCTTCAGTAGGTGCATCACTATTGCCATTTCTCTCCCGATGAGTCTTCAGTGACGTTGCAGTTGTATCCTTGAACGTGATTCGAACTACAGGGATGATTGGAGTTTCTAATTGGCTTTTCAATACAGGTACAATGTCGTCGAGACCGAACCAGCCATGCATAATGGATGAGGTCAGATGAAAGTCAGATGGAACAGGGATCGCCCAAGAAGACGGTTCCTTGCTATTCTGGGAAGCTTCACTGCTAATGACCACCATCGCATTCATGGACTCTCCGAACCAGTCGAAGGTCTTAGCAAACAGGCGTAAAAGCCAAAAGAGTTATCTGAAGTATTCTTACTTCATCATGGTTTCTATGTTGGTCCTCACACGCACTTTAATAGACATCGTGAAAATATCCTAGCACGTCGTCGTGAAAAGTATAAGAAACAGTGTGGTTCTCAGTGTGTCTAGCTATGTTGACCTCGTCTTCGAATCCCTCACGATGCTCTAGTAAAATCATCACCACAGAGCCCATTCTTGAGCCAACACAATGCTCCGAAAGTGATCCTATCGCTGAACAAAATGAACACTCTGAATGTCGCTCTGCCCCTCCCACCATAAACGATGAGGAACTCATGGTGGAGCTGGTAATCACCTCAGAGCAGACCTCCTCAAGTGCATGTGGATGCCGTAGTCCATCCCCCATACTGCACATCATGATCACGCCTCTACCAGTCCAATTATCTTTTAGTGGCAAGCCCTTTAGACCCAGTGCCAAATGGTATCTGCTGCATGTGAGAGATGTCGAAACAAAGTTTCATGCACATACAAGGAGCCGGACTTCCTGTGAGTACATGGAATGGCTGTACCAGCGCTTTCTTCGATTGTACCTCAAAGGTGTAAACAGAGCGACGTTTGAGATTGATGACGAGGAGGAAGCCCTACAGATGTTGTTGGATGAATTACACCAATGCACTGAAGGGATTCTGAACGTGGCGGGTGTTGGTAAAACTTATCATCTTGTGGAGAACATCATTCAGGACGTGGCACTTGTTCACTCGTGGCTGTTTGAAATTCAAACAGATATTTTTGTCGAGGGCTGCGAGTATGTTGTCTATCAGCATAGAAAGGGGGCTTTATTGTATCAGCAGGATAATTGACTTGTTGTTTGACCAATGGCGACATAACAATGGCCTCAGCATCTTCTAAAAAGTCAAGGGGCAACAAAAAGAAGCACAATTGAAATATATTAAGTCATGGAATCACGATTAGTGTTCCATCTCCATGATTGAAGTCATGACTGTGTTTGATGAATTGTTTCATCCAGGGACAGTTGCTCAATAAATAAATTCGTCAATCCCGGTTGATTTTCATTGGCTGCCGGTACTGCCATAGTTTCCTGATGAATTATTACATCCAGGTACCATTCCTTGATGAATTATTTCATCAATACCATAAATTTCATTGGCTGTCGGTAATGCAATTGTTCCCCAATGAATTATTTCATCCAGGGACAGTTTCTCATTGAATAAATTCACCAATACCGATTAATTTCATTGGCTGTCAGCACCACAATAATTCTCTGATGAATTAGTTCATCCAGGGACTGTTCCTCGATGAATTATTTCCTCAGTACTGAGGATTTTCATTGGCTGTCGGTACCGCAAGAATTTAGTGATCATATTCCTCAGATTTACCTTCCGAGAACTTCTACAAGTTTTCATTCATTAACTTGTATTATTTTGTAGCTTACAATGTCACGCTTCTTTGTTTAGATACAACAGACATTCAACTTGTATTTACATAACAGCTATGTGAAGATGAACATGTGTAGTCTACATCTTGATATTTTTCAGAACAATGACGACCTGTCTCTTTGAGAGCGCGTCATTGAACAGCTTGATGGCCTCGGTCTTAGTGGTTCCCTTGGAGGAAAGACCACCAGGGATGCCAGTGGTGAGCGAAAGCTGGTCAGAGCTATGAGAGTAATTAGAAGGACGGTAGATGAAGTTGGCGAAAGTACATACCTGCCCTGGACCACACCAACGGCCCAGCCATGGGTTACCGCATACCACTTGAAAGGGTTGTGGATGCCGGGGTTGTTCAAATGGCCACAACTACCACACGTGAAAGTCGGGGGATTGGCCTCTTCGCCATCTTCAGGAAGGGGCAGCACCTCCATCGGAACACTGAGAGCAGCACCAGGTGGGATGATACCTGAGATCAGAAGGGGTGTTAGTTAGAAGGCAGGAACATTGGTTGGAAATGACAAACCGGGAGCAATATCATCTGAAAACAAATACAGTCAGCATGTGCCAGTATAATTCATCATCCAGATCTTACCGAGCTCCGCAAATAGCATTGCGATCAGGTGGAGGACCCGATCCTTGTGATCGCCTTTGGCAGAGGACGTAGACTGGTTGAGAACGCTGGCAACAGACGACATGGTAGACTGGGGGTTGGAAAGAGCAGATCCGAGCCTTGCCTTATATACTGGTCTCGAGGCAACTGTACAGTTGCTATTCACTCTGCCGGCAGAGACCGCGGTGGCTGGACCACGGGGACTATTTATCCCATTAATTCTTGATCAATCAGTATCAGTCTCTAAAACTCTAAAACTTGGTTTAATTCTGTGATCCATCTAAAAAAATTTTGAAAAGTAAGTGGTGTTAAATATGCTATTTTTGTAAAGCAACACTAACCACATCAACAGTGGCCAAGACGAAGTTTCCAGATGAACAAGATGCCTACATCAGCTCTACCCTGTTGCCAATGTTTGTGACTGGCCAGGCAAAAAAAACAGTCAGCCGAACAATGTTGACTTGCGTTGAACAGTTCAATAAAACCTTTCCTCTTGACTGTCCCCCCGAGGAGGTTGCAGAGAAGAGATATGCACACAACAATGTAAGTCATATTGTACATCTTTCTTGAAATGTTTTATTGATGCCGAACCAGAGTCTTAAGACACGCTTGTACAATATGGTTGCCAAACTCAAGCGCCAGGTGCCAGGTTCACTACCACAGCAGACACACCAGAGGAAGACTGTATTGAACCTCAAAGGGACTCGTCGCTTGACCCCCACAGAACTATACTTCCCGAAAATCCATATGGAGCTGTCTTTTGTCCGTGCCTTGCAAGTCAAAAAAGAACGAGTTCAAGCCATGGCGACTAGCGATGACAGTATGGTGACACAGAGTGGCAGCGGAGATAGCAGCCATCCGAAGAACAAAAAGCAACAGGAGAGTGGGCAAGATCTCCAAGCAGGGTGGAAATTGGCAAAGGAATGGCTAGCGTCGGCACCAGAGGAGGTCAGGCTCGAAATTGAAGCGTTAGCTCTGGAAGACACCAATCAGAAGAAAAGGATGCTCGAGGAGGGGACTCCAGAATCCATTCAGAGGTAAGCATCCAGTCATTGCAACTATCTAGATTTCTGACATGCCCTTTTAACAGAGCCCTGCAGAAGATTGAGCTGATGGGGTCGGAAATCATGAAAGTCGTCAAGGAAGCTGGGTGGGTTTGCTATATCCGTGCTGGCGGTTTAGTACCCGGGGAGTTCTATCCTCGAACATTCTGGTCAGTCCTTTTGTGATGGTTTTCCAGATGTTCCTTGCTGATGTTTGACATCATAGCTTAAACGTTGGGAAAAACGCAGATGGACTCACGTGGGGAAAGTATCACCCAAATTATCAAGAGCACGTGACCGACCCTTTCACCCAGTTTTTATGTTCTACATTCTGTATGTCCCTCACCATGTTTTGTAATATGCTGCGCCGCTCACCCTCTCATCTTAGCTGATGAAATATGCCAGAGGTACCAAGACAAAATGGCCTCTATCCACTGCAGCAATGACTCGGATAAGTGAGACGAAACAGACCAAGTTTCTATGGCGATAATAGTGGCTGGTCTGGAAGAAGGATTCAACTCGATGACAGGGGATTCTGGGGCTGGGAGGAATGCAACATCTGTGATAACGAACACCACTGTTACTGAAGCAGCATCAAATGGTATATCTGTGGCACCTCCAACCAGTACATCTGGACCTCCAACTGATATGTCCTTGATGCGTCCAACCAGTACATTCGGGACGCCTCCAACCAGTACATCTGTGACGCCCCCAACCATTGATATGGTCAATGTCTGTCCCATCCCCTTCACCAATGACCAATTGCTGCCGACATCATCATTGGACCACTTCTGGGGCATGGATATGTTCACACCGGTGTACGATGGTGGTTGTGGAGGTAACAATGTGCCGTCTGACATATGGAATCTGCCAAATCTGAATTTCAACAGCCTCGACCCGAGCTATCTGCAGCTCAACCTGTCTCACATTGAATCCTCGGATCTGGGATTGGAACCTCCTCTTGATGTACAGCAAGTAGTGATTGATGCTGCTCTTCAATGGGATGCTGGGCAGTCCATGCTGGACCCAGTGAGCAAGGAAGAGATGCCGTATTTGTGCTCCACATGGTGCCCTGTCATTCCTGAGGTGGTTCCCGAGATCCTGGTACAGATTACTCCCAGCAGTGCCAGCAAAGTGTTACCTGACGGTGATGGCGCTTTGATCATCCGGCAGACTACAGAGCTGGATCAAGAACCGACACAGGTAGAAGCTCAGGACCATCTGCAAAAGCCATGCCAAGGTGAACAAATAAACACTGCGATCATCTCAAGGACAAGCGCCTGTTTCACTGGATGTGGGTAGTGAAGTAGACGAGGCTGAGATTGTGTTGCGATCCATTGATTTGGGCGAAGACTATTTGGCACTTGTGGATGTGTGGAAGGATTTTGAAAAGTGAACAACGATTGCGACGGTGAGTCTGGCATTGTTTTCATCACACTTCATCGGATCTGAATGTCCTGCAGGGTCGATTTCCAGTGATAGGACGACCATCTGCTCTGTCAGACTTACTCAAAAAGAAGCCTCGGACGGCCGCCCTCCCTGTCCTTTCAAAGGGGAGTCAAAAGGCCCTCATTGACGAGACTTTGCATTGGTGGAATACCTTGCAGCCCGCATCGAGACATTCATTGATTCCAGGGGAACTCCCCAGCGGTGACTTTCCCGATGATATGGGGAAGCTCAAGAAGAAGGGCCTGTGTGGAATGGTGCAGATTATGTATCTAGTGCAATGGTGGGGGACTCTCGTCTGAGAGTCAGATCACAATGCTACCCTGTGGAAGGTGTTCACTGCCGATGTCCAAGCATCTTTCTGCACCATGCTAAGTGCAGGAGCAAAGCACAAAATTGGGACAGGTACTGAGGAGCATACCCAACATTGTCGCGCTCAGTAGGGTTTCATTCATCATACAATGTTCTTGTTCTGTGTCTTAACTGTTGATACACGTCTTCCGTCATATGTAATTATTGATACCCTGATACCCCCACATGTATGTTTTGCATTTCTTGTGAATATATATTAAATTGACATGCGGGAGATTTGGGGAGAATCAAATTTACTTTGTCAATTCACTTGGACTCTTAAAGAGAATTTATTGATAAGGCTCAGCTCAGAATAAGAATTTATTGCAGAAGACCATTGGGGAATCAAATTTACTTTGTCAATTCATTTGGACTCCTGAGAAAAATCTATTAATGAGGTAGACTCTTAAGAAGAATTTGCCGATAAGGCTCAGCTTTGAATAAGAATTTATTGATGGGAGTCATGCTCAGACGAATTTGTTGATGGCTCAGCTTGTGGCATGAATTATTCGATAGAAGGTATACACGTCTGACAAAAATTTTCTCAACAAGTATCTGTACAAGAATCTGTCATGTAGTTGAATCAAAGTGTTATTCATATGTCCGAGACAATTAAAACCATCTAGAGTGGTACTCAAGTGATTCAACATTGCAATGATGGCTAATAAGACATGGTTAGCAGTGATTTCAGTCTTGACAAAATTAACGTACGGGTGTAATTATATTCTCAGCAATTAAGTGAAACCTCTTCAAAGGGGGCAGCTCTTCCATGCTTGAGTCAGGACTGGAAGACCGAGATCGCTTGCAGAGTACAGATGATTTTGCCGGCACTTTCTGAGTGCACTGAGGTTCTAACATCGGCTTTTCCATAACTTGGTCTGAGGAGGAAGAGCACGGGACTGTCAGTGCTTCACCAACCTGATACAAGGGAATTAGTACTGATGATTGACTGTATCTATTACAAAAGGCATACTATATTATCAGTGTCCCTAGAGTTTGAGGGTGGATTGGGTGAAGAGGCAGCTGCCCATCCATTCTTTCCCGGAATATTGCTGAGCGTCAGCATTGTGATAGAATTCTGGGTATCCTTGGGTATGATTGGAGGCAGTGACATGCTGATGGGGACAGAGTGATTGGTGTGAACATGGAGCATGAGGTGGGCAAGGGCCTGGTCATAGATTGGTATGGAGAAAGGAATAGATACTCGGAAACTCACTGTAAGTGCATTACGCTTCCATGCACGAATGGAATTCAAATCCTGGGGGTTTTCTGGGACACCCAGCAAGCACCGGAAGCGATCATGATACGCGACAAAAAGACCATGCAAATAAGCATCTAAAGAGTGCTTCCCATGGCAAAGAACACTACAATATGTAGGAAGAAATGGCCGAGCCCATGTTTCCTGAAGTCGAAGGCTCTGGGTGTCCATGATGGTGGGGGTAGATGAGAGATGACTCGGAGCGAGGCGATGATGGGGGTACACTGGCATTATAAATAAATTTTTGATTAATATGAATTAATATAACTACTACTACATGCAGATACCACAAACTTCCTGCACTTCGAAATTCACATTACAGAGCGCTTCTGGACCTTCTCACATTTTCCCCCGCCAAACTGCATGGTGAAGTGATGATTGTGATTGCACCAGGGAAGCATGTTGTGGTTGACGACGAGAACCGGGAATGATGATAGACAGGACAATAGTATAAGATCTGGAAATTTTTTGAGCACAACACACAGAGCTTCCAATGTGCATACTAACCTGATTCAGTGGAGAACATTGTGGCCTTGGGGTACGAAGAGTATTTGCGTTCGTTCTTTGCTGTGTGGGATATCAGTAAAAAGATGCAAATGAGATACGGACCTAATAGTAAAGAATAATTCCTCTGGTGGGACCGAGATGGAGGTTGGTAGGAGGTAGGTAGGAGGAGAGAAAACTAGTGAATTATAGTGAAACTGGATTAATTCAGAGGGAAGAATTAAATAGTGCCAAGGCTGAGAGTGAAGAATAATTCGATCGACGCCCTGAGGATAAAGAAAAAATTGTTGAACACGAAAGCTGGCAACAACGAAAAATTTGATGCGAACAGGATTGAACGACGAGTGAACAGCAGAGCTGAGAGAAATGAGAAATAATTGCCACCAATTTCGGATGAACCTAGAAACGCGGTGGAAGCGGAAATATGTCTTTCGAGAGGTGAAAATAGGCGGCTGCGTGGACAGGAGTGGGAAACAGTGCTGTGCTGTGTAACGTTGGCAAGACAAAGAGTATGAACCATGGAGGAGTCATTCTGGATAAATGCAAGAGCGATGCAAAGTCCAGGTATTATGAACTGGCTGGACAAAGGGAGAAATAAGGAGGGAGGAATATTTGAGCAGACATATACCCAGCAAAGTGCAGTATAGCCACAACCAAAAGGTACCATTCCTAGAAGAGGTACGGGAACCGGCTGGTTGAGAAGGCACAAACCGAGGATTCCAATCAAAATACGGGAATCGGCAGGTCGAGAAGGCATAAATCGAGGAGAACATTGATCCCGATGGAAAATCAAAATACTGATGAATATATTAATAGTTCACAAGGCGGGAGGCGGGCAGAGGCGGGTCATGGACCCAAATGGGAGGCCAGGCCTAAACACGTGATTCCAATGGCAAAGAAATTAGGTGAATTAATTAATCTGCTGGGAGATCGATAGGAAGCAGACCTGGCAATGACAGGCTCTTATTAAAAATATGTAAGACTCTCCTACTCAGCATTTTATTGATAATTTGGGCCTTAGAGGCTGAGATCTTTGCCACAAAATTCAGGACCACAAGGTCCGTTACTCCCTCGACATGGCAGTTATCAGGAGCAAAGCGGGACGGTCATGATACTTATCGTCTTCCTCTTTTTTACCACTCTATCGCGACGTCTGTGTACTCAAGTTAGAGATTCCTACTGGGGAATATGCGGGCATGGATGATTGAGCGGAATTCTGTTCATGATATACCTCTGCGGTCTCCCACTTCTTTGTCTCTTGGAGGTATCACACTGAGAAGGATGGAATCTAATGCTGCGTTTCAACATCCTCGTGATGGATGTCCTTACGGCTGGCTGTCCATGGTCACGGTCACTTGGACGGGTGGAAAACTGGTTTGACATACTGCACAGAAGCTATCTTGACCCTGGCTTCTAGTCCCGAACGCGGCGATATCAATAGACTGTGAGGATGGCCCACTGTAACATTCAAGTTGAGTGCGGAAGGGCACCAATTCATACATGCCAAATTGAACACCATTGTTGTGGGGACTATTCAACCCTTTCGGGATATCTCATGCTCACTCGATTTCCAGGCAGAACAACACTGCACTGTCGCTGTGGCCAGTAGAGTTTGGTGCACATCTTCTCAACGTAAGGCTAGCGCTTAACCAGTGTTCTTCAATATTAAATACACTCCGATATAGAAAGAAGGCAACCGGGAGAGAAACACCGTTTTTCAAATCCTTTATCAAACGAGGCCGTGATTGATGCCGACAATAAATTGGTTAGCACGCCCTACAAACACCGCTCGATCTATAGATTCATGTGTTATGTCTGTGGAGAATTCGAGTTTTCAAGTTGAAGCGACCGTAGGGGCCTGTGTTCGATACCGTAGCTAAGACCTACGTATTCGCTGCTGTTGACGAATGCGCCTTCTTCCTCAAATCATACAGAAGGAGTGCGGTGTCCACAGCGAGAATAGGTGCAAAGTCGCCTGCTTGGTTCCGGAACAAACCTCTGTGCCGTCGTAGATGTTGTTCCCTACAAAATTGAATCCTGGCTAGCCCCAGTTGTTCATAGTCGCCCGGGCCAATGGCTTGTCAGAAGGTCGGTTCTTGATAAATGAAGTTATGATCGAGTTGATGTGATGTCTTGATTAGGCGCTTATCGACGTGTTGAGACAATATTGTGTTTTAAAGCGATACTTAATTGGAGCATAAAATTTGTACAAAAAGCGAATGAGGTTTAGGACTAGGTCCATGACCCCCTGAAAACAAATAGAACACCGTCACAGCTATTCCGTACTCATATGTACCTCTCATGGTATCTATTAAAGGATCTATGATTAGAAATGGAATGTCATGAATGCGTGAAATGTGACACCATTATCGCAACTTAAAATGTATTTCTTCTACTGCCTAGAGTTGGCTTGGGCATACTTGCGCGGTCAGACACTGAGGGCTGTTGTGGGAGCGGGGCAGACTTGACGCAACGCTGTTGGTAGGGGTCGGCAGTAGGCGATGCAATATGGTTAGGCGAGGTGGGGTAGAACACCTATTAAAGTACCTATGATTAGAACTGGAATGCCATAAAGGTATGAAATGTGACTTACGGGCACAGATGGTACAACTCCGGATTGGGGTGATAGCCCGGATAAAGCATGAGGGCGCTTTCGGGCTCCCTTGGTTCGGTTACCCTTATTGTTGCTTCCTCCTTGACTTTGCATATACGTGGGGCTAGACGCTGAGGACGGTTGTTGGAGCGGGACGGACATGGGGGAACGAGGCTGTTGTTGGAGCGGGATGGACGTGGGGGAACGAGGCGGTTGTTGGAGTAGGACGGACGTGGGGGAACGAGGCTGTTGGTAGGTGTTGGGGCTACGCGGTGCAATATGGTTAGGCGAGGTGGGATGGGAGTCTTGTCTACTCGGAGGATATCGATGATCCATCGTAGATGGTGGAGCTGTTGAAGGACAAGCTGCTGAGTCTCAAGTATATGCACGGTACTTATACTGCCAGACCTTTGTACATGATTGCCTCTCTAGACATTGCTTTGTACTACCATTTTTCTTCTATCGACATCGATGACCCTCCCTGTGCCGTTAACAAGCGCTAACATCAGTCACCCGATGATTAGATTCGTTAGTTAGTCGATGTTCAGTGCTCACATGTTTTCAATTTCCACCACATCATGCCAATTGCCTATCTTGGTGTAGTTTGACATGTTTTGAGAGTCGAAGGTGAATTGGTCGTTGAACGAGGATGATACGCTATGTGGTCCGGAGTCAAAGATATTCGGCCGTGCAGCGATTCGTCCCAACAATAAGTGCCAGTGCGATTCTCTGATATCATGTATGAGATCTGGGACGCTGAATGGTGGAAAGCGGCGTCATACCTCGTCTACAGAGGAGTTGCCGTCACCGCCGGGTGTGGCACTAGAGTTTGACCAATCACTCTTCCATGTCACCGCGAATGACTTTCAATAGAGCACCATTTTGTATCTCCGTCTCCGAGTCCGAGGGTGACGGTTTCAGGGGACGTTTTGGTACTCTGTGGTCCTAGGATCCACGTAATAGGTATCCTTGAGTCCGACAAGGGTAGTGGACCTCCAGTGGAGATGATGGTACTTGACAAGTAAGGGTGAATAAGGATAAGAGTACGGACATGAATCGAGAAGGAAAAAAATCTACGAAGCAGTAAGAAGACTTTTCATATCATAACAAGATCTGAGCAAGAGGTGTACCTTATCCATCACCGCGTCATGAACATCAACCTCGACTTAACTATCAAGTAAGTTCCTCTCGCTTCTTAGATTCGGCTTAAAGAACAAGTCGCCGCTATCGAAACCACTACTCTTTCGCTCATTCAAAGATATTCCTCGGGCTCGAGACACGTTATCTGCATGGTATCGTTCGCTGACGACCTGCCAGCGGCCAGAGAGTGGACGATAGTAGACGATATCGACTGTGTCGCAGCCCTAGGACCCAAACACGCTATGCATGCTCATCGATCGATGGCCCGAGTCCAAATGGCTTCTGCATATCATATGCAGCATCTCCTCATCCTCCTCCTGTACGGCTCCTATTCATTCCGCAACGGCTTAAATCGACGTCCCCCAGTAGTCAGAGCTGTAGACCACCGTACCAGTACTGGCACGGCACTTCGCCTTCCTCTGGTATATGCACCTTCGTTCCCATCCGTAAGTTGTTCCGCCATGCGCACTTTTACTGGTTTTATGCGAAGGTAAGCCTAATCTTCCAGACATGAATGCCGAGAATTAGTACTGTAGAAACAGGCTAGAGTCAATGTACGCAGCATGGTCGCTTCGCTTGACATGTGATGCAATATCGCCCATTAAGAGCGTCTCCTTCTCTGAGAAGCCTGAGACGTCAGGAAAGATCTCCAAGGTATCTGGTACTAGGATTGTGTGAGGAAGGAACGTCCTTGACAGACGCGTTCGAAAACGCCACAAGCTACGTCGGACCGAACCGGACATTGCCGAAGCCGCTCTCCTGCTTTCTTCTCGATCTCAACGTCTCCACTATTTCTTCGGGCCAAGTCGCCATCTCTCGAACCGTACAGATTGTCCACGCGACCCTCCCACCTAGTATTATGATAGTCCCAAGTTCTATGTCGCAAGCTTGAAGTAAGCACCTCTCGCTTCTGAATCCGTTTTACGTATCCGTAAGCATGGCTTACAACGATGCCGCCGCCCCCGCTCTGATATAACCCCGCGGGCCCGGATCGGACAGCTCGATAGCCACAGTTGTCGATATATATAGATTAGATATATATAAATATACGTGGTAGGTAGTCTTTTGGCTTCTCTTCCTTCCTTCTCCCCCTCGTCTCTTACCTATGCATATACTCGCTCATGCATACACGCGTCGTTTACCCGCAAATATATACCCCGTCCCTGTTCGTTCGTGTTTCTTCGTGAGTTCTCTCAGTGATGCTGCTTCCAGACAACGGAGCAGCCTTTCAGTATCCCGCAGTTGTCGAGCTAACAGATATCTGGAAGGGCAGCCTATCTCGGCTGTATGTTATTTGAGCCAAGGTTGAACGATGCGAACATACATCGAGGGGGTGTAGGCATTCGACCCGAAGGATTCGGTGCGACTATAACTCTCCAATCGGAACGCTGGTGAGGTGATAATTTTTCCCATTACACTCGGCTCATCGTGGCGGGTCAGTATTCGCCTGGTGCCTTCTTCGGTTTACAGGAGAAACCACATTTACCTCGACGTTCAGCTTGCCTATAGCATTGTCCCTATAACGATCTCAATGATATTCTCACCTTGCTGTGAGGCTCACCTCTTTCTCAATAAAAATCCAAGGCTTAACCCCGATCGAGCTCAATGCACAACCAGACCGAGGCAAGCTTGAGAATGTTCTTTTTCTTCCATCTATCTGACAAGTATTCATAGTATTCCTACTGGTCACCTAGCAGATTGACGATTTTTGGAAGGATTATCAAGTGTCCGCGCCAAAAAATCGTATAATGGTGACGAGGAATGAAATCACTTGCAGCACACTTTCTTAGTCAGGGATACCGCTGCCCCCGACCTTCTTTTCATCGCCCATGGCGTGGAACGTACCCGGTGCTAGTTCCATTTCTACCAGCCCTTCAAAAAGGGGTAACACGACTACTCTTCTCGGGACGTGATAATTCCGCAACGTGGGCAAAGATTTTTCTTTGCCATCTGCGGGCCTCCGTTATCATATGGGTTTCAAGTTCTTGATACTAGACATGGTCATAGAAGCGACGATCAGAGTATCAATTTCGATTCCTTTGTGCTCCCACCAGAGGCTATAAAGTTCTTTGTGCGAGGAAAATCCCGGCGACGTGTTGTTTATATGATACGTTCCCCCCTGGATACCTCATTCGGCTGACGTCCCCCTCTATCTAACGGAGTATCGTCGTCCCGTTTTCCACGACGCGCTCCCAATTTTCATTACAACATCTGAGCCCTCGCTCACTTCGACATATCGTTAGAAGCTCGTGTCAGAGCAGATTGGATCAAGCCCTAAGTTGCAGATCTTTGTGACTAAACCAATATACGAATGGTACCGCGCCGTGACACAGTGTCTAGCTACTCCTCGAACCCACAATCCTCGAGTGGACCTCAGAAATCGTCAGACCCTGAGTTAGCGGACGCCATTGGCATTCAGATCGGACGGCTTTGCTTCTGGGTACAATTACGGCGCATCAGCACCTCGACGACATGTCCGACAGAAGCGGGAACGTACTGTTGCTGTTCGTGTTCCCTGGAGATCAGTTTCGAAGTACACTTCTCGTGTAGGTGTGCACCCCTTTGTAGCGTGGGGATGCCCCACAGTCTCCATCGTTGTTCAGGAACAAAGTGAGCTCAGTACTCGGATTCGGTGCTCAGACGTGGGGGGCAAGAAGCAAGTATCCATCTAAAGATTCCATTTTGCTATTTCATTGATCGCTAAAGGCCTGCAACATCTGGGAAAAGCCGCCTAGAGTCGTCCGAAGTTGAGCGCCGGCAACACTACTTGCGACCTCCTTCCGCTCCTCTACACTGCTTGACTCCCCCGGGCTGTCGTGATGACTTGGATGTTGATGCATATGATGATGAGGTTCCCGTCCACCTGTCGTCACGCCAAGCAGTGCATCCTTGTCTTTGCCAGTAAGCTCCTGCTCCAGTTCAACGTAGTCATACGCGAACTCGCCCATATCGTAGTCATCCATACCGACTGCCTGGGCTTCCTCTGACACGTCCTCCCCGAGACGCAAGCGGCACCCGGGGATGAAGTGCATAACCCAAAGGATGATTGTGGTCATTGTGAATGAGTACGCAACGCCAGCGACACTGTCGGCGAGCTGGTACCCAAGCTGGATGTAGTGGTGATCCATCCAGCCGCCGGGGATGACGGTGATGCCATCGAAGGCAGCAACCGACGCCTGAGCAAATAATGCAGTCAGGATATTCCCGACGATGCCGCCAATACCGTGTGAAGCAAAGATATCGAGAGTGTCGTCATATCCAAAGAGGAATTTGAGCTGGGTAGCAAGATTACAGCAGGTGCCAGCCATAACTCCGAAAAGCACCGCGGCGGCTGTAGTAAAAAAACAGTCATCAGCAAACATGGAATATGTAGGGAAAGGAACTACATACGCGCTCCTACGAAACCACTTGCGGGTGTGATTGCCACTAGTCCCGAAATGGCACCGGAACAGAAACCGACTGCGGACCATTTCTTTTCCAGGCGGTGATCCCACAGCATCCATGTCAGTCCCCCTACGCTAGCGGCAAGATTGGTCACAATGCATGCCTGCGCCGCCCTCAAGTTGGCGCTGAGGGCGCTACCGCCGTTGAAGCCGAACCACCCGAACCAGAGAAGCGCGGTGCCTTCAATAGAAAAGGAGTATTAGCTTTGGCGAAGACCCGACGACCAGAAAACGTCCAACCTAGGATGATATAACTAGTGTTATGAGGCTTGTATGATAGCCGCTCGGTCCCCCAGCCTTTCCGCTTGCCAAGATAGATGCTGATAGCCAGGGCGGCGGTCCCTGAAGAGATGTGAACTGGGGTTCCACCAGCGAAATCGAGACCACCCATGATGAAGGACCACCCGTTTGCGGACCAGGTCCAACACGCTATGGGATCATACACGAGGGTCGACCACGCGAACACGAAGATAGGGAGAGGGCCCAGGCGGCCCCGTTCGGCGAGGGCGCCCACCGCGAGCATGGGGGTGATCGCTGCGAACATGAGCTGGTACACGCAGAATACGAGTGCGGGTATACGTGTGCTGCCCATGGAAGGAGCGTCGAGAACGCCTTTGAGAGCAAAGTATTCTGTCTGGGGGTTGGAGAAATATTCTGACGAAGAGGTTGAGACCCGTACTGAGGTTTCCAATATATTTGCTACCAGTCTCGCTGAATGTGAGGGAGTAGCCCCAGAAGAACCACTACACGAAACATTCAACATATAAATCAAGCGCCGAAATGTATTGCACACGCACTTGGAAAGAGACGACAGCCAACACCATAATGCTCATATACATTTGACCGAGCGCGTTTTTCCTCCTCAACAGACCCGAATAAAGGTACCCCACACCGGGGATCATAATCCAAACGAGCGCAGTGGAAGCAAGGGTCCATGCGATGTCACCATTGTTGTACACGTTCACGACACCGTTAGGGTCGGTTGTGGTAAGAGTTCCAGCTGAGAACAGGTCAGGAAAATCAAAAGAACGAGAGGATACAGGGGCTTGCAAGCATCGTAGGTGACGTTGACCATCGTGGTCGAGAGAGGAAGGGGTATATTGGAGATGGAATTTGCTTGATGACATCCCTGAGGGCTTGATAAATTCCCGTATATGGTGCGAGGCGCTTAGTCACCGCCTACGATGTGCAGTGGCCAAATTCCCGGAGGGAAAAATTTTTGGTAACTTTTATGCTGATCTGCCACAATCTGGCAGTAGATTAAGTAGAAAAATATATTGTGTGCAGTCTAGTATGATACAATCTATAATCAGATGAGATATGTAGCACACCAACTTTGGCTTCGAAAAACAAGAAATGTTCCAGAGAGCAGATGCTCCAAGCAGCTGCTCGAGCTTGAGTCAGCCGTGCTCGAAACAGAGCATCTAATCCTTCTTTTGCAAAATCCTCGACTCATTACATGTGCCATCACCAATAACAATCACTGGCTCTGATTCTGATGATGATATCGTGATCTTGTCACAGAATCCTGCGGCCAGCGAAATACAGCCTGATGTCGAGATTCAGAACATTGACTTGGTGGATTCTGAAGACTCCAATGAGCAGTGCAACTGGAATGGGGAGACAACTCACTGTGTTGGATATTATGACTATTCAGAAGTGGGAGCACTGCATAGTGCAATGGATGGAAGCATATTGTTCTGGATTGGAGGCAAAAGCAGCTCAGATAGAAGTTAAGAAGTTTAGCTCTCATAGATTCACTTCTCATCGTCGTGCACCTGAAACTGTAGCTCGTAGCTTTGATTAATAAGCATGCCGGAAGCTCCGGCCCGGCCGTGGCCAAATTGAATGTGGATGACACTCTCTATCTCACGCTACACGAAGTTTTATGGAAATTCCTCTTGCCAATCGTCTTGTCTTATCGAAAGAATGCATTTGGCAAGAGCAAAAAAAAATTGGCGGACCCCGAGTTTGGTGCCTGACTTTGCACATCGTTGGCGGTGACTAAGTGCCTCGCACCATAGACGCTGGATTGCTGATGTAATGATCGCTTGGCGTGTGCTGTTACTAACCACGAAAATTTGACGAAGATCCTAAAATGATGAAAGGAAGTGGAGGGAATCTGCAAAACATTCGACTCGTCGCCGTGAGCAACTGCTGTCTGTTAATACCCCCAAATTCATTGGATCATCATTAAAACATGGGCCATTGGGACGGCGCTGAGATCAGCTTGAATGATCAATCATAGATTGGACACCGCTGTGGACTTGCGAGACCATCGAAGAATTTCGAGATAGAATTGTTGCAAGGTTGTATCATATCGGATCAGCAGGCCAGTGCGGTGCACATCAATTGTGTGTAGGTCGACGGGATGTGTCCATGCAGCTAGAGTGAGAGCCAAGAGGACGGTGCTCCTCATTGTCGAGGTCGCCCCTGTGGCAAAAGATAAGAGAAATGGTGCTAATTGGTAAATACTGGGCTGAGCACACTGCAAAGCTATTCTAGGCGAAGAACGTGCGTTGTAGAAGATGACACAGGTGTAACTGTTGCAGGTATGAAGCGCAGCGTACAGCGGAAGAGCGGAATACTGGAGAGACGGTCAATTGCTTGAAGAAGAATTGACCGTCGCTCCAGGATGTCCAACGTGCTTAGCTAATGTGGCGCGTCCGTTCTACTAGGTACTACGTCGTCCTTCAACACTCCCCCTCGACGTTGTACCCCTCAAGCCTAATAGATTAAGCATGTGGTCCATTCGATCTCAGCTGAGAGCCTTGGTGAGGACGTCTGCGGGCATGTTCTCGGTACAAAGATGCTCGATTCGTATGCGGCCGTTATCAACTTCGTCGCGAAGCCAATAGAAGCGTAGGTCGAGATGTTTGATGCGTCCGTGGTGGTCCAAGGGCACCTAACGAATTGATATATCAATGACTGGTCCTTATACATGACCGTGATATATCAAAGCACTGCTGCTACAGTCGTGGGTACGATATATCAGCTGCCCATATGCATCACGTGACCTCGTTCGCCACCAGAATCTGTTGCTCGCTGTTCGTCGGTTCTCCGCCGTTTTTCGTCGACGAGCACTCCCGATGGTACGCTCCTCATTCTAAAAATATATCCCGCAAACTGACTATAAATATTACGAGCCCTGAGATCAAAATCAATTGATGGACGTTGTCTCCTAGAGGTCTTTGCTCTCCTCCATGTGTACCTGGATCAGCAATCAACAGTCGTTCCGTGCTAAACCCAGATCACGGCGGAAATTCCAGTCTCAAGACTTTCATGTTTGATATTCTATATGTCACACCTTTTTTTTTTCCCTTGGACATATGTTGTCAGAGCAAATATATATTAATTTGTGTTATTACATGTAGTAAGCTCCAATACAATAAAACACATCATAAAAAATAAAACGGAAATGCCTTAGGATAAACACAAAGCGAAGCGACTAATTATTTACTGTGAGTGAGGGCAGTAAGGTATGGATACAGGCATGGACATCAGCCACTGTCGTGTTCCAAAGTGTACGTTCCTCAGCTAATAAAGACCCTTGACCCCACCACATGAGCCCGATGAGCACAGTGATGAGCCCATTCTGACCACCTTTCGATAGAGCCTTATTGAGTGAATGGCCATAGTTTGCTGCAGGTAAGGGACCGTTTTTGGATCGTCACCAATTTGGCTGCAGAGCATTCCACCAAGCTAGAAACTCTGCCGAAAAGGATGGTGGCAGCTGCAGATATACATTGTAATGGCGATTTTGAAGCCATATGCTCAATGATGAAGGTCTTGCAGTGATGGTGCCTAGTCGACCCTAAAACAGTGTCAATTTCGGTAACAGAAAGTGAATCATGAAGCTTACCTTGGTCAGTGACCCGCTTTGCGAAATCTGTGCCTCCAATACCTGCCAAGCAGCCAGGAGATCTGCCCACTCACAGCCAAGATTACTATCAGTGAGGTACTGGACTGCCGACAGTAGCCAACCTACAGCGACCACCACATGTGAGGCAGGTGGTTTTCATGCACACTTGCTTGTCCTTCTCTCATGATCCTCTCCAGTATCCTCGTCCATGGTCGCTGACTCTTCCTGTCATCCCTCATTTCCATCAACCACCATTGCTGAATCTTCCTGCTGTCCCTCGTTCCCATCAACCACTCTGTTGTGTCGTTTCCATCTCATCTGGACTGGCATGAGGTCCCCATCAAAATCCGTGGAAAAGGAAGTTGCAGGCATGCTAGATGGACTGGGAAGATCACCCTCCATTTTGTGCTCGTCGATATGATTTGGCAACAATGGTAGTGGGGACCCTTTGAGCTCAGGCTGCGGGTATGGGTGTTGTTCACCAGGGATCCCAAGGTCGACCTGGTCATCTCCAACTGCATTGACTTCTCCAAACATTGCGCCGGATGTGAATGGGAAGCTTTCGTCTTCAGGGTCCAAGGCTGCATGACCTAAAAGGTTATCGTAGGCCAGTCGATCATGTTCTGTTGCACCCATTGAGAAATACTTACCACCAAAGCTGGCATCTTGCCAGAACAGCTGGGGGTCCAGCTCGTCTCCACCGACCTCCTCATGGCTCTCGCTAGGCTGTAGCATGAATTCCAGCTGGAATGAAGAAACAGGGGGGAAAACAAGACCAGGATTGGGAGGAGAGTGTGTAGATGTTGACGTCGGGACAGAATGGTTCAATATTGATGCTGGCATTGTTGATGGTAGTTCCAATGAAGGAATGGAAGGGGAGATGAGCCCAACATTCGATGATGGCTGGAAAGAAGGAATGGGAGGGGAGTCGACAAGCCCAAGATCGGGAGGAGACTGTGTCAGTGTTGATGGAGGCTGGAGCGAAGGATTGGGAGGGGGCACAGGGGAACGAGGCATTGAAAGAAGACCAGACAATTCAGGCATCGCTTCACATTTGTTGTCATCAATAGTGTCTGCCAATGCGTTGATATCTGCCTGGTTACATGCTTGCTGGGCTCGGACCTTGCATGCTGCATTACAAGGTCAGTTAGTTTGTCTTGCTCTGAGATGGGGTGAACACTTACAGAATAAAGTCTTGAGGAACTGTCCATAAGGGGCGATTACACCCTCCTCGAAGGTTGTGTGGTGAGCGCTGGAATCTGTTGGGTCGACCGAGTGATGTGTATATTCATCCTCAAAGTTTTGCTTGTGTCCATTGATGCCCACATGGAAACTGGTTATTCATGAGATAGTGACAATAGTATCCCATGCATTAAACTGACCTTCCCATACGTATATTTCCCCTGTCGGCTGGATCTGGACCTCCCGCTATAACCATGAACCACCATCCCGTTTGTACTGCGAGGTCATCAAGGAAACACTTGAGAACGGCTGGTGTGGCATCAATGGCGCTGTAAAAAGTAAAACAGGTATCAGTTATTGTGGGGATGGAGGAGGTGAGATGATGCACTCCAAGTAGTCTTCTGGTTTCCACAGTCCTTTGTGGGAAGCCTCAGCTTGTTCCTCATGAAGCTGTTCCAGAGCGTCAAAAATCTCAGTTTTGACTTCTTCGCTTTTGGCCTGGAACGTCTCATGAGTAAGCTTGTTGATGATTGCGAGTTTTTGGCCATGGGTGAGGGGATTGAGCCTAGACTGTCTGATAGCTTTCTTGACAGAAGCTTGCACACGGTTTTTGTAATATCGTTGAGAATAGATCTGAATGGCATGGAGATGGCAGAGTGGCTGCAAAGAATATATGATTTTCTTTTTGGGAGATGTTGTCAAAGATTTGCCACTGGTGGCATTCGTAGCTGCCAAACAAGCTTTGCTGTGGTTATTATTAAACCTGGCCTCGATTTGCTACACAAATTGGTTGGGTAAGGTACATATATTTGATCAATATAATAAACTCACTCTTTTCCGCCTCTGGTAATGCATGTTCTGTTCGGCTCGTTTTGTGACATCTTCAGGACTATTGCCAACAATTGTTTCTGCGCACTCCGGTAACAGCCACCATGCCATAAATGCCTTCATGGCTGCTGTAAAAAATGTCCCAACAGTATTGTTGAGGCAAGCTTGATGGAAATTGGCTAAGCAGCTTGCAAACCAAGCATTCTGTTCTGGTGTGCACCAGCTGGCCAGAGCCATCTAGGCTTTGACTTTAGTTCTGCAATAATGAAAATGTTCCACAAACATACCTTTTAGTTAAACACCCTAGAAAACTTGGCAGCAGATAGTTTGATTAGAAGTCTGCCGGTCGGCAGCACTCCCTGCAGGATATTCCACCACACAGCTGTACAGTTTTGTACATGTCATCAAGCTTACTGAATTCTTCCTACAGAAATATTTTTATTTAACTATGATGCCAACAAGCCCAGAGTCTTATCTGTCGAGTTTGGATAGTACTCAGATAGCTGAGCTAATTTCGGCTCTCAAGCAGCATGGTCTTATCCCAGGTAAGTTTTCTCTTGGCATGAATTTCCATTTGATTGTAAGTTAATATCTGCTTATTTCAACTCCAGCCGCACTGCCTACCACACCTGGACCCATCCTTTCAGCTGCGTCCAATCATCATTCCCATGCTCCCTCAACCCTTAGTGGCAGTGAGGCCACTGTAAGCATAGCTGACATGGGTACCTCTTTGGCTGTAATCCCCGGTACGCCTTGTCTCAGTTTCCTCTGTGATGGTCATTCACCCTCTATCCCTTCTTAGAGACAAATGGCAAGCCACTCTCGCAACCTTATAAGCCCACAGCACCTGGGAAAGCCAGTAGAGGACAGTCGACAGGATCCACAGGCCAGCACAGATGCCCTACTGTCCAAAGTACGTAGTATACGGTCACCGTTGGGTACCAGGTTGGAATATTCCAAGGGTGGTGCATCCTTATTCATACCTAGCGTAGGATTGAGCACTGCTTTCAGCATGAGCTTGGCGCTGCTCATCTTGAGAATGATATTTGCGGGGACGGCCCACGGACGCAGGCATCAAGGTTACAGATCAACATGCATGTACTGTATTCGATTAAATGTTGAGTCAAAATTATGGTTTGTCTGATGAAAATTCTAGGGCATCATATCAGTGGGGAATTCATGTAAATATGAAACATACTAGGCTCTTGAGTTTGTCTGAAAGGTTTTGCAGACAGATATCTGTGAATTGGCATCAAATAAGCTGTCGACTTTTGTCTTGCCCTAATGATAATGATGACATCAGTGACTGACCGGACCATGTGGGCCAAACCATGTGAGTTGCACTGGTAAGCCTGTACAGTTGCCGGCCTCAGCAGATGGGATCAATTTGTTATTATCGTCATCACAGAGCAGATGATGGAACAAACCTGAAACATTGGGTTTATGGCCACAGTAAGCCTAATCCGTCTTTTGTCCAACCACCACTTTGCTAAGCTTCCTTCCTTCCCCTTATCAGACTGGCTTCGGATACAACGAGGAAATATACCTCACCCAAAATGCTATTCACTACCATATCCTTGAAAGTGGTGAATTCGCGGCATTGAGTGATCTGTGGCTGGAGACGATCTGGCAACAGCATGTTCTCTATTGGCTGCCCAATGATCGTAGCGACGATGGGCTAATAGCACATCACAAGGTGCGTAACAAGGTTTTCATTCATCAAGCTTGTTTTAACTTTCTCTATTCTATAGCATGTACAACATGCTCTTCGATGGTTATATGATGCCCTCGACCCAGACACTTGCAAAGAACAATTAGCTTATGCTGCAGCCCATGAAGCAAAGGTTTACCCCCCTGGTCTACCGGAATCTCGACACACAACAGTCCAAGCGCCCATTACCTGGCATGTATGATGGATTAATGTCATTGAACCGCCTACCCCCAGAGAGATCGCAAAGTCCTTGGCCATCAAGGCTGCCAAATTCGCAGTAACAGTCCATCTGCACCAGTGGAAGGAACTTGAAGAGTGCCATACGAGACGTCTGGCTCATGGGCAGTACATTCAGAGGCTTCGCAAGCCTCGCCAGAACACCTAGATCATGTTGCATAGACACGAATCTCATTTACTTTTGTTCTGGACGACCTGAGACTGTTTTCATCTGAGTTAGATAAGGAGTTACTGTGGCAGGCTGTGCCTAATGACTGGCTCGTGGTATTTTGCATTCGAGTATCCTTGCTAACAGCAGAATGCTATATCAGTATTGCCCATCCGCTTCCCTCAGCAGCTCGTCAACTATTCGTTTCAGACCCCAAATGGCTGTGCTTCACAATCCCAAGCCTAAGGTCAAATGCCATCAGGTTGGATGGAACAGCCATTCTATTGAGCTGTACACCGATACAACTGATATCCCCCCAGCTCACTGGTGCCACCATCACCACTCATGGACATTTGCGAATGCCTCTACAGCTGGTTTGTCAGTAAAGCATGGCTTCGTGTGGCTTCTGATATCTCTCAAGAAATGAAAAATGACAGTCACTGGTGCTTTCGATGATGTGCCCGAACTCTTACCAGGATCCAACTACATCAAGGACGATGTTGGTCTTGCTGGCCATGATGTATATCATCTTGATCTGGAGGTGTATGCATTAGCAATGGCCGGTGATGTCGAGGACATAGCAACAGCTCCTCAATGGCGTATCTACATGGTGAGAACTACTAACAATATTATGTGTTGAATCGCAATATCTCATTTGTCACTAGTATAACCCCCTCACAACATTCAGTTCACATGTAGACAAATACCTAGCAGAAAGCCTGAGAAGGGAAGGCCATGGGGATGCCATCTCACAGATTTGCTGCTCTGCGCTTGGCTGTGGGGATACTGACTTTCATTTCTGCTGCATCACCTGCTGAGATGGAAGACTTTTTTGTCAGATCTGTATTATCTCCTTACATGAGGCATGTCTGACACATGTCATTCAGGTAAGCACACCATTATCTCTGGATAGAACTTGGTTGCTAATCTATTTCACAGCATTGGAACGGCAAATACTTCGATAAAGTATCCCTTCGTGGACTTGGAATGCAGTACCAAGTGGGACATTTGGCTGGAGAGGTATGCCTGCACCCACAGCCAGTGTTTGGTAACCGTTTTACCATCATTGACACAAACAGAATCCATGACATCGCTCTGGACTTCTGTAGCTGCATGCGGAAACGACCGTTTGCCATGCAACTTCAAGCCTCATGGCTTTTCCCTGCTACAGATTCCGAACCATGCACTGCTGTCACCACCGCTGCTTTGGAGCAGTTTCAAATGCTGACTTTTATGGGCAAGATTTCGGCTTATGAGTATTATCATTCTCTGGTTCGTCTAACCAACAATACAGGTATCACAGCGCCCTCTGTAAGATTGGAATCTCCTCTATACATGGATCTGACTAATTGAGTCTTCAGGATAATTTCGATGCTTTTATTTGTGTAGTACGTGAGTGGTCCTTTATCCGTTTACTAAAAAGAGCAGGGATTGGTAATGACTGTGGTGGATGGAAGGCTGCCAAGCCAGGATCTTGTGCCATGGAGTGCCTGGCGTGTCCCCGTCCTGGTATCAATATACCAGAACATGTTGATCCTGATGGGTATGTCTCTTTGCTTGCCCTGGAAACGGTGAACTGAACATCAATTCAGTCCTAATGCATGGCTAGATACCTTGTATGTTGGCATGGATGCCAATTTCCAGCTGGAGAGGTTCAATGTTTCGAGTGAAGACAAGGATCCTGGCTTAAGCAAGGGACTCGCATACTTTGTGGACACCAAGACATTTTGCAAGCATTTAAAAGACTTCAACAAACGAATAATCCAACCTCCAAGCTCGTGCAGCAACCATGAAGCCACAAAGGGTGACAAAAGAAGCAGTGTCCGAACTCGAGATCTAGCAGCCAGTGGAGTAGGCGGTGTCATGTGTACATGTCATGAATTGAAGCTTCCCCTATGTACAGTTGACCTATGTGTTGGCGAAACATGAGCTCCTTCTTATACCATGTTATACTATAACCTCAAATGCAATGTAGTCAAGTTGAAATGGATTTCGGCTACCTGACCGCAGTCAGACGTTTCGCTGGTGTACCCCAGATAGTAACATCTTACGATATCGCTTGTCAGTGGTCCATCAATCTCGAGGAACACATCAATATCTATGGTGACTTTATGCAGCCGAAGATACCGAAGAAGGTTTATCTCATATCAAAGTTTCATCTCCCTGGCCATATCAAGGATTGCCAGGAGAAATATTGTATGAGTTTTCATATAGATGTAGGCAAAAATGATGGGGAAGCACCAGAACATAGCTGGGCTATATCTAATGGTGTTGCTGCATCGACCAGAGAGATGGGTCCTGGCCACCAACACGAGAAATTAGATCAGCATTTCGGGGATTTCAACTGGCAAAAGAACATGTCACAAGGTATGTACACAGCATTGCTGATTTATTTTGGGCAATGACTAATAGTGCTATAGGCGACACTCTACTTTGTAAGATTAAGGATGCCATGCCTAAGGCCTCGGACCATAAAGATCAGTTTGAATGCTTCACAGCATCGCTTCCTCAAAACGATGTCGACAAGTGGACCAAAATGGTAGAGGATTTGGAGGTGGATAGGATGAAGCCCAACCCTTTTGCACAGACAGTTGCCAGTAAGTGCTCACAGATTCTTCAGTTAATTCAGGAACCTGATAGCCTTCAGGCAAGACAGAAGCGGTGATATGTCTTCAATTAGCCCGAGAAGATGCCCAGGATGAAATGGCAGGTCTAGATGGAGATGCATTACATACAACGTTGCCGAAGGCTATGATTTCTCAAGGTATTCAGCTTGAAGCTTCTCAGTATGTGTTAAAATGATAACCAGGGCAGCAGCCCGTCTTTTCCTGCATATTCCCTTCCTCTTTACCTGCCATCTTCAATATTGCCAGCTCATCCCTGTGATAAGACGATTGTACATGCTGAATTGAGATTGCACATTGCCCAGGGGTACGATCTTCTTCACACACTCCGTAGCCAACTGCTGTCTTTGTCCAAAGCCTACAAGGATGGCGATACAAACATTTTAACCCAAAAAGGAAGGCTCAAATGTCACAAGACAACAAGAGACCTCAACACATGCATCACTCAGGCCAAGCAATACTATCGCGACATCAGAAAACGGTTAACCGTGCTGTCAACCAAACTAGGGGAGTGGAGCTGGCAAGCACAATTATGTGTTTTGGAGGATTTGGACATCCACAGAATAGCCGATGATGAAGTAGGTGTTTCCAAAGGTAATCGAAGCATGTCTTGGATCTGGTATTCCTCACATTTGGGAAATGTGCCTGGAGGTGTCGAAGAATGTATGTCAACTTTGTTGATTGCATATATTGTTGTTGCTGATTCATGTTGATAGGTTTGCAAATCAAATGGTGCAAGACTCGTGCCTGAGCACATTGATGGCACGAAGAATGCAAACTACTGAAGGTCAAAATGGATCATGTGAAACGTATGCTTGAGCATGAGGCTAATCTATGGCTGTTGCATGCTAAGAGCACTGCGGAAGAGGCTGCTCTCATCAATGCTGGTGAGGGTGCCGGTGCATATGCAAAATGCCAGGCAGTGATAAGAACATTGATGCAGCTTTCTTTTGAGGAAAAATGGCGGTTTGTAGGCCAATGGTTGGAGCTTGGTGAAACAGGTGACGCTTTGGCAAGGGATGAAGATATTTATGCAAGTGATTAATTTCTGTATGTTTTTAGAATGTTATTCTCATTGTTGTACCATGAATACTAGGAGACAGCTGTAACTGATTTGGACAATTAGACATCACTGTAAGGATCGGCGATCCTTAACGGTCCCTGGTGCGATCCAATACTCACTTTTGGACTGTGTTGGCAATGGTCAGTCCCGCTGAGGCATGGAAGAGGGGAGCATGTCATCACCGACAGTGAGCAATGGCAAATTTGTTTGGGACCCCCATTTTCTTCCATTTTTGGCTGTGACAGCAGATGATATATCAGCCACAGCAGCTGATATATCAATCAGTCAGTGCAGGAACAGGCATTTATTATGTCATGCTTAATGGTATACTGTCGATGTTGATATATCACTCTGCAGGGTACTGGTGGGTGGTCAGGATTGCGAGCGACAAATAATGCAGACTGGTTGTCGATGTAGAGAATAGATGAGGTCATCTGTTTGTAACCGAATTCCTCAAATAGATTTTGTAGCCATAAGATCTCTTGTCCAGCAGTCACGGCGGCAACATATTCAGCTTCAGTAGTAGATAATGTCATGAAGGACTGGAGCCTACTGGTCCAGCTAATGGCACCAGTGCCCATTTTAATGACGAAACCTGAGGTGGAATGGCCATTGTCTGGATTTCTGCCGTGATCTGCATCGGTGTATGATGTGAAAAGTTCTTCGCTAGACTCTGTATTGGGGAGTGGAGAATATGTGATTTTCAGATCAATCGTCCCCTTGAGATAGCACAACAAATGCTTCAGAGCTTCCCAGTGCTGTGGACCAGGATTTTTATTGAATCTTGAGAGAACACTGACTGCAAAGGCAATATTGGGGCGAGTTGCAATAGCAAGATAAGCTACTGCACCCAGGATTTGAAGGTATGGGACATGTCGCATTTTCTCCCATTCTTCTGGTGTTGAAGGAGACATGGAGCTCGATAATTTAGTGTGAGGGTCGAGAGGAGTGGAAACACTGTTGCAATCTGACATTCCAGTGCACTCGAGGATGTTGAGAATGTATTGGTGCTGACTGAGAGTGAGTGTATGTGTGGATCGATCTCATTTAATTTCCACTCCGAGGAGATATGAAGTTGGACCGAGGTCACGAAGCTTGAAGTGCTTCTTGAGATCATCAATAACTTGACGCACGGACTCCATTGATTTTGCAGCGATTGTCATATCATCCACAAAGACAGGGATAATGATTCGTGTATCTCCTCATTTGAATACCCACACACTGTGCTCACAGTGAACTTGCTCAAATCCCAACTCGGTCAGGACACTGTGGAGCTTTTTGTGCCATTGCCGGCCTGCTTGCTTTAATCCATAGATGGATTTAAGCAAATGAAGTGCCCAGTGTTTGTTCTTGGATTCAAATCCCTCTGGCTGCTCCATGTAAACTTCTTTGTTCAGGTCTCCATTGAGAAATGCTGATGATATGTCCATGCTCCAGAGCTCGAGATCTTCAAGTGCAGCCAAGGCTAGTACAGCTTGTATTGCAGCCCATTTTGGAGTTGGTGAAAATGTATCAGTGTAGTCGAATCCTGGACGTTGCAAGTATCCTTTTGCAACATAACATGCCTTGTATCTCTCAATGGAGCCATCAGCATTTCATTTGACTTTAAATACCCAGTGTCCACCAATAGCCTTTCGACCAGGAGGTAATTCAACAAGTTCAAACACTCCTGCTTGTTCCAAGGCTGTCATTTCATCAAGTGCAGCCTGGTACCATTTTTCAGCTTCCTCCTTTGGTCTCGCTAGGGCTTCTGTGAGCAATTTAGGCTCGTTGTCATGGGAGCTTGCTTTCATGCATGTCAGGTCTGCAGATTGGAAAGCAAACTCAAGTGCTTCTGACATTGTGAGGTATTCCACCATTTGTGTAGCAAAGGCTAATCCAGCAACAATATCTGAGTCTGAGAGTGCAGAGTTGGATGGTTCGATAACTGGAGTGGATTCGGAATGGGGCTCAGTTGATTCAATACTTGAGCTCTGTGTCTGGGTATGAGTAGGCTGTCCCCTGTTGTGGAAACCATGTCCAGTATTGGGCTCAGGTATTATCATTCCTTTGCTGTCATAATGTGGCTCAAATTTCACTCTAGGTGGTTGAAATGTTGGAGGAGATGGTAAAGGACTGGGCAGAGGGGTAAGCGGCAAGCCTGGTGGTGTACTAGGGAGCTCAAGTGAGTTCTCGCTTTGAAATGGAGGTGGTGGACCTGGAGGTGTGTCATTGGAATGTGGATTTTCTCCCCCTCGATGAGACACCGTCTCAGGGATGGCTGTATCAGACCCTTTATTGGTGTTCATTTCGAATTGTATGTCACCAAATGGATTGATTGGTTTTGTAGTATTTCCTGGAAATACCCATTCATCAAATACAGCATGGCTCGAGACAAAGAAGCAACATGTGGTTGGATTGTAAAACTGCCAAGCTTTTGTTCCTGAAGAATACCCAACAAAGATGCATTTTTGAGTGTGAGACTGGAGAGCTTGATGCTTCTTGTTCCGTATCAACACATATGCAAGACATCTGTAGACATGAAAATTAGATATGTCTGGTTTTTCTTTATGTGGATTGAATTCTGTGAAAGGGGTAGTTGTGTCTGGTAGTGATGAAGCTGGACATCGGTTGCGAACATAAACAAAAGTCAAAACTGCATGCCCCCAGAATGAAGGTGGTAAGCATGATTCCTCTAGCATTGCTGTAGCTCCCTCAGCTATTGTGTGGTTAGCCTGCTCAGCAACACCATTCTGGTATGGTTCATCTGGTTCTGTATGGCGATGTCATATTCTCTGCTCAGCACAGAAGTCAATAAACTCCTTCCCCATGTATTCCCCTCCCTTGTCGTCTTGGAATTCAATAATCTTGAGACCAGGATGGCAGTTTTCTGCATAAGCCTTGAATTCTCTGAAGGCAGCAAAGGTATCGCTTTTGCGCTTCAAGAGTTTTACTCCCCAGATGTCAGAGACACTGCAGATAAATGTTATCCAATATCTATGTCCTTCAGGGGTTGCTACTGGTAGCAGGCCTTTGACATCACTGTATACAAGTTCAAGTATCTGACACTTGCGGGTGTTAGAGGATGTTCATGGAATGTTATGACGGTGCTGTTTTCTGGCTAGGCAGGGAGGACAGATTGGATCATGAGGTGGACTGTCTGATGTACATTTCATGCCCTTGACAATGTTCTTGGTTCGCATTATTTGAATGGTATCCCAGTTCCTATGACAGCAACATTTGTGCCATAGGGTCTCATCCATGGGGCAGGTGCTGGTTGAGTTTGCTGATGCCAAGGTAGTATGATTTGGAAAGGATATTGTGCATGCATTGACATAGCCAATATTGTTGTCATTTACAGAGGCAGTAAATCGAACTTTGTTGCCTTGACTGAATGTAACCATGGTGCCAGCAATGTTGACCTCGAAACCTTTCTTGCGGGTGAGATGATAAGGGGACAACAAGTTATTTCACAATGCAGGTACATGTAGAACATCACAGAGCTTGACTTCATCAGCAACCTCCCCCTCAATCTCTGGCTTGAACACCACCGACCTTACTCCTTCAGAATGAATGACCGGTTTCCCACCGGAGCGCTCTCCTACTTGATCGGCTGCTTTCTTGCGATCACGGGAAAGAGAGAACTTCTTCGTCATGCATTCCTCTTCAGTATGGTTGTCACGAAGACACCAGGTGCACGTAACTTTGGTGGTAGATGGGCCAGCCAAAGTGTGAGATGAAGTGATGGTAGTGGCTTTGAGGGCGAGGGAAGAGGAGGAATCGTTGCCATGGAGCTTCTCGTTGTTCTCCTGGTCATGGAAAGCGGTCCGAATACCATCAAGAGTGAGTTTTTCGGAGAGGAAGAAGAGCAAGGTGACGAAATTGTTGTATTCAGGGCATGGTAAAGCCCGAATAAGGGCCATGCATTGGAGTTCCTCGTCGAGCTGGGAGAGGGCGAACTGAGCTGGGTGAAGGTTCCGGATTTCGGTCATGGATCCAGTGACACGGGAGTAAAGATCGGTGAGACTTTCGTCATCTTCTTTCCGAATGCTGAAGAACGAGTCATAGGCGGTGAACCTCGTGATCGGTTTTCGCTGTTGATGGGTTGCTTTGAGTTTGTTCCACAAGCCTTCCGGATCCCCACTCGTATGGAAGTCCTCCACGTGGGCCTTTTGCGAAGACTCGAGGCACAGGTAGATGATACCTGCCGCTGCATCAAGGGTCTCGCGCCAATCCTGCCAGTCCTTGATTTCTGCTCGCGTAGGGTTATTTGCGTCAACGTAATCGGGTTCTCTGTACCTTCCGGAGGTAGCGAGCCAAAGGCGACGAGTTTTGAGTAGGGCCTCCATGTTTTTTGACCAGGTGCTGTAATTGTCGGCCCGAAGGTCGTCGAAGCCCTTTTTGGATGCATCGAAGGCAGACATGATGATGAGTGTCGAAATAGAGGGGCGAGGGCCGTAATATGTGCCTTTTGAGGCGTGAGCAAGACGCAGAAACTCGGTTTTAAAGCTGTAGGGCACCGGGGCCCATAACCTGTTGCAGGTATGAAGCGCAGCGTACAGCGGAAGAGCGGAATACTGGAGAGACGGTCAATTGCTTGAAGAAGAATTGACCGTCGCTCCAGGATGTCCAACGTGCTTAGCTAATGTGGCGCGTCCGTTCTACTAGGTACTACGTCGTCCTTCAACAGTAACACATCAACCGTGTTGAGGTACCGTTAGCTGATAAGGACCTCGATCCAATCATTGGATCGCTTGAAACGGTTCGAGCACCCAGAATGTAGGATATGAGCACATAGCCGCAAGGCAAGGACCATCGCTATCCACCTCTTCAAGGTCTAGGTGTCTATCAATGCAGGATAAAACAAAATGGGAAATATTGTTCGCGTAGGATGTGGGTTGGGAAGTACGCAGCCGACGTGTCAAGTAACCCTATGCTATTGTAATACTTCGGACGAAAGCGTATGACCAGCGAGAGGAGGCGCACGATGAAGAGGAATAACTGAGGTTCCTCCCTTCATACCAGTAGAGAAGGAGATTTAACTAGTTGCGATCCCCGCCCACTTGAACGATACCCAACTTCTGTATCGAAGTAGCAGCCGTAGCGTTAGATCCTCGCGTCGAGGGTATCGAGGCTGCTTTGTGAGTCCGGATCGCCTTTTTTCTAGACCCATTCACTCATACGACAACGGCCTCATATGTGGAAGCCGGCCGGCAGAAGTAATGTAAGCAGAAACGGTGACACGTCAGGGTACAGGATCGCACACAGTGGAAGGCCGTACAGAGGGTAGGATTCCGAACATTCCGGTCCCAGCGTGAGAAGACCTGTGCGGGGAGAGAAAGCCACGAATGACAGTGAGCACCTTGACCGAACGTAGGAGCTACTGGGTCATGAGGTAGGCGTTTATTTGAGAAAAGCGGTCTGTAGAAGCGGATTACATGAAGGGAAGCAAAAGCCGTTGGGCGGTGTAGCGGTCAAGCTTTTGACTCCCGAATGAATAGATAGACTGGAAATGTGTGGTACAGCGTCGACGATGACACTGTCCAAGAGATGAGAGCCTGGTGAGTACTGAAACGTCACAACATGAGACTTGGGATCTACGAGCGGAGCAAAAAACACACATCTTATCCATCACCATCACTTGACCGATATCGAAGCATTTCTAACAAATAGATTGTTGAATGCAAGATATGGCGGGTGAGATGGACGGTGCCACCTTGCTGGGGAAACTATTCGAGGGCGGGGGACGTGTTAGATGCATGGCTCAGAGTATCGAGTGACAATCTTGACCGTCCAGGAACCGAATACACCATGTATGAGTCTAGCTGGCCTCCGCATATGATATACAGCAGCTCTTCTCCTCTATACGGCTCCGACACGTTCCACTACGACTTGAAATTTATCGATATTGCCGTCCAGAAAAGGACGAGGAACTAATATCGCGTGAAGGAGGGCGGTGTGGAGGAACAGAGCTCTCGTCTCGGGTCTTTGGAAAGGTAGGCTCAAGCTTACGACTCGATAATGGGCCGCATTGGGAAACTTGAAAGGAAGGAGCGAAATCTCGTCGGGATGCACAAGGGGAGACTGGAGGTGAAGAACACTTCGTAATAGTTGGCATGTATGGGATGGCAGTTGTTGATAGTCTGTGGCTGTCGTCGATTCCCGTCGCGTTCTGGATGTCGCTCGCATCGGACAGGAGGGGTTGCCCATCACCTTCGGTGCGAATGTCAAGCTACCGCTAGAAGAGGAGTTGATAACACAATTGCGAAAGAGTTTGGATGACATACCCTCATGAAGCACAGAAAGAGGGCATTGTATTCGACGGAGACACGACTGTCGAGAATTAGTACTGTAAAACACGGTAGAGTCAATGTACGCACTATGGTCACTTCGCCTTCCAACCGCTACAGGGCCTGCACCTAGCGGATGTGTGATAGAATATCGTTCATTGAGTCTCGAGCAGAGTAAAGAAAAAACTGAGGCGCTGGAGATGTTTTTCAAGGTCACGGTGATCTGGCAATAAGGAAGCAACAGACGCGCTCAAAAAGCACGCCACTGGCACATCGGACCGAGACGGATATTGCCGAACTTGAAATCGCTCCATCCACTTGCTCTCGTCAATTCACATCACTTGATGAAATTGCGTCTTCCATAGCGATACTGGCGGCCAGTACAGATCGTTAACACGCTTAAGGGCGCCCCTGTCATGCGACTCCCCTGATATACACGATGACCTTAGGATGGCTGTAAGCGTCGCTCAATGCCAACTCAATGACCTTAACCTTCTGCAGCTGCCTTCAAGCGAGAAGGATCACTGTATGCTATTTTTTCAGCTATAGTTCATACAGCACGATGCGAATTCGACAGGTTTTCGATGTGAAGGACTTGGTGCAGTTACACCCTTCGAATGGGAAGGCGCCGGTGAGTTGATATTTTTTCCTATTACACGCGGCTCTCATGACGGGTCAGTTTTCGCTTGGTGCCCTCTACAGTTTACAGGATAAATCACATTCATCTCCACGATCAGCCTAGGACCTATAAAAACTTCCCTACAACGATCTCAACGATATTCTCACCTCTCTGTGAGGCTTGACTACGACTGAGCTCAATGCACAATCAGACCAAGGCAAGCTTGAGAATATCCTTCTTCTTCGATCTATCTGACAAGTGTTCATAGCATTATTGATGACTTTGGGAAGAATCGGAATTGTCCGCGCCAAAAGACCGTAGAAAGGTGATGAGGAGTGAATTACTCGGATGGCAACGTTCGAACGCATATGGACGTTAAGCTATTCATCACCGGCGTAGGCAACACCTTTTTTGCTGCTGGAGGGGTTAACCATTTCCGTTTGGTTCCGCCATATTCCTTGACTTCCATTGTCATCGGAGCACTCCCATGTATATTCGTGTGACTTCATACAGGAAGTGTTGGAAGAATCGAATCTGGAAATCAAGTCAAGTTACGAGAAGGCGAGCCTTGATCATCGTCTATGGCACACAGCCCTCTCCGACCCAGCCTCCTAGGCGCTGGGGGACTTCTTCCGAGTCAACGATGAAACCAGGACTCGTAGCCAACACTCCCGGTTCCTACGTCCCACCGGTCTATAATGTTTCGCATCACTATTTTCTTCGCGAAACCCTTCGAAGACAAGATGGTTCTGTGTGCGCGTGCTTTGAAGGCTTGATGGAGACGAACTGGGTATAAAGACCTTCTTGGCGATGTGTAGAGAGGTTTCACGGAATTCTGACCATACTATCAAGGTATATATCTCATTACTATCCCCGAGTTTGTCCACGTCCTGATGGGTGCTGCCTGATAGTAATAAATGGTACCGTGTATGATAAACATATTCATATATTTCATTGCGCCACTTTTAGTCACCACTACGCATATGGCCTTTACACCTTCGTCCGCCTTCAGACCTATATTTCAAACCGTTTCTCCTTCGAAGCTATCGACCATCGCACAGGATTCGTTCCAGAAGGCTGGGCCGGGAAAGCAGAGTTGTCTTTGATATCTGTGGGTCTTTCTTATTATACGACCTTCAATATCTTGATGCTAGGCTTATAGCGACGACCAGAAGTGCCAATTCCAATTCCTTTGTACTCCCACTAGCTGCAAAGTCCTTCGTGCGAGGAGCGTCTCCGCGACGTGTTATGTATCTTGATGATACGCTTTCCCTCCCGAATACTTCATCCGACTGACATCCCTCCATCTGATAGAGTATCGTCATGACGTTTTCCATAACCCGCTCTCATCTTTCATTACAACATCCTGACCCCCCGTTCACATCGCCATATCGTTAGAAGCTCGTGTCTGAGCAGATGGGATCAATAGCTTCAGTTGCAGATCTTTGCGGCTATGCGGCTTTACTTCTTGATTTCATTAGGGCCCATCAGCGCCTCAGCTGCCTGTCCGACAGAAGCGCAATCGCATTGTTACTATTCACGCTCCCTAGAGATCAGTTTCGAAGTTACATCTCTCGTTCTGCGGCACCCACATCCGTAACATGGGGATGCCTCACAGCCATTTCCCATCGTTCGGGAACCCAGTGAATATGACTTTGACGCCCAGACTCCCTTTTGTCCAAGTTCTCTGTCAGCGGTACGACTGCCATGGGAAGCTACGCTAAACGAAGTGCCGATGAATAGGTCGGGCGTCTAGTAGAAGACAGGACGCCTTCGTTTTTTTAAGCCCAACGGAAGCTATAAATGGCTGATAGAATTTTAGTCGCTAAATCAATGAACCGCATTGTGCACTCGATAACAATATCACCGAATGTTCCGGACCCTACACTCAGTAAAGGTATATAATATCACCAAGAGCTGCAGCTTTGCCCAACCCAAGTCTTCCTCGCGATCCGTCATGTTCAACAAATCATCTATCTCTGGCATCACCCTCGAATCTGCGGGGCTTGTCGCTCTAGCCGACCTCCCCACTGTCGCAGTGCGGACAGCTCTGATGGGTACAGCGCCCTGGCTTGACGTTCTTGTCCTGGCCCCAGGGATGCATCAGCAGCAATCCGCCGATGAGGTCAATCGTGGCGAGTTTCCAAAAACAGGCTCGTTGACCAATGGATACGTGTTTTGCGTTGAGAATCCGGCTACGGTCAGCTACCTCCAAGGTATTGGCCGTACCGGACACCTAGTCACCGCGCTAGTACGGCCAAAACCAAAGCCCAAGAATCCACGGAACAATTCTTATATTGATCTATCTCCCCCGCGATATCACACTTTCTATGTTGCAGGAGCTTTCGTGGCTCTGCTATATCTATTATGCCCGATATTGACCATCGTCGTCTTCGCGCTCGTGGGCTCCATCCAGGATTGGTGGGCGTTAGCGGTCCTGGGGATGCTTGTTCTGTCTAGAACAATCAACGTATTCGTTATAAAGCGCAGAGCTTCGGGTTCGAAGGATTGGAAGGGGGCGGAGGAGGAGGGCGAGGGAGATCTCCTCGTAGTTTTAAGTCAGGATCGCTGGGTTCGTTTGCAGGGGAAGTTATCTGATGTCAAGCGCGTGACGGCGGGCCAGTGGCTGCGGGATGAGGATCGGATAGAGAGCCTTGCCGTAGGGGTGGCTACGCTGTTGGTCTACGCGGCTGCAGCTCTGGCTGGTAATGCATCAACTACGGGGAGCTTGTTCATTGCATTGCTGCTTCTTTGTTCTGTCGCTTTATTGGCTCTCTGCAACTCCCTCACGCATCGGCTACAAATGTACGATTGTATCGTACAGGAGGACAAACCGCTGAAGAGGCGTTATAAACGGAGGTTGGAAATGGTCAAAGCACTCGTCGAAGAAGTTGAAGAAACTGGGACGCAAGAAGGCAAGCGGGGCGTATGGGCTATCAATATGCAGCTCATTCAGAGCGTCGATGAACTTGACGATGTTACTCTCTCTGTGAGCACGTCGGCGACTAATCATTCCCAGGAAGCGAAGCACTCCGATAGTGTATCTGCTTCTATGTGTTGATTAGGAGTTTGGCCCTCTAAATTGTATTCCTACTAATTGATCCTTGTTCAAATTACAAACGGTACTCGACACAGACATGACCACTTTCGACACCATAGTCCACTTTAGGCTGGTGTCAACATAACGCTTAAAATGTTGAACATCCGGCGCCGTATGCCTCTTGCTCGTAATGCACAACGATGTAACGATAATGATAGCTCCTTGTTCTTTAGTCTTTATTTTGACTGATAGCGAACGGCACTCCCGAATCTTTAAGGAGGTGAATTTTGCTCGGGGAATCACTCGTTTATACCCTTGTCGTTCTTACCAAAGAACGGCATCTTGAAAGCGTACTCGGAGAATCGTTATTCCTCAGCTGTGCACCTGAAGACAAATTACAATATCACGATCTTTGTCAATGCCGTCTCTGAGCGGCAGATGTACGACATCGATGATATATTTGTTGATAGGTGTGTCAGCTATTTCCGTTTGGTTCAACAATCTCAACCCATTGCTGACAGCGACTTCCACCTGAAACCCGGCACTTCGTGCGCTCCAACGTAGCCAACAGAGCTCTAGCCATTTTCGTATTTGATCTGCCCTCTACTCTTCGTTCACAGGATTGTGGCGGATGTGCATGCTGTGCCTGTTACCACACGTGATGAAGCAAGCGTATCTCGAAATTGACTCTGTCCCTGACGTCGAGTCAAGTTGTAAGAAGGCGCCGACCCTTGATCATCCCGTAATGATAGTACGCAAATCTCTTGGACTTAATGCCTCCGAAGCACAACTCGTTACTCGAAAAAGGTCGATGGAATTGATGGTGCAGGGTATGATTGCTGTGGTCGTTGGGCCGACAGGGGACTGTTGTGTGCGTGCACATAACGAGGCACTGGAAATTGAAGAAGATTGGCTTACAACTTTCCAAAGGATATTTCGTTAAATTCTGCAGGGTCATCCAGAACTCGATGAATTTAAAATTCATGTCTTTATGATATCACGTGCCCGCACATGTGCCAGATTTTGATCGTCCGCTTGTCATCGACAGCCATGTCACTAATCCTCCTCTATCCTCTCTTTTTCGACCTCCGGGCGTGGTTGGACTAGCGATATGCCAACGTCCAAGGATAAAGCGGCGAGGAGCTCTCTTGTGCTAGTAGGGCGAACGTGGGACGTAAGTATCCAAGGAAAATTCTGGGATCTTGCAGCCCAGGCCGCCCCGAAGTACCGGTCTTCGCTCAGTGATCACAAAATGCGTTTTCCTCATGGAAATATCGGAGCGCGGTACATGCTCAGGTGGGCTGTTGAACGCATCACTTCCGCCACTCCTAATCATGTGGTCTAATACTTCGATGAACCGTAGTACGGCGATCCTCAAGTTGCTTTAAGGCCCTTCAGAAAATTTCCCTATTCTTTGATCCAATGCGCCTAAATGCTTCAGCGCCTCATAAAAGACGCATGCATCCAGGAAATACCGAAGAAGTTGCGCATATATGCACCTGAACACCCTTCGCCGGATGGGTAGACTCGGAACACTGCCTCAATATCGACCCTTTCCATCAACTATGCCGGATTAAGATGCGTCTACCTGTCGATCGAGTATCATCCTTCTCCCCTCGAGAGCCGTGGTCGAGACATGTATACAGCCCTGGCACAACCGGAAACGTTTTTCTGCCTTCACTGTTTACCTGACTCCTGACTCTGATTCAGTGCCCAACATGATCGATGAGATAAACATTAATCCCGCATCGCAGCAACATCTATACTTCCCGAAGGTCTGGGTGAGAGCTCCGTCACACACTGTTGTTGGCACTGTTCTCAGCGCTTGCCCGGGATTTTCCTGGGTTTTTACACGCGGTGGACGGGAGGCTACTCCGGTGATACGGAAGAACCCAGTCGCGAAGCTGGATATAACGTCCGCTGGAAAAGTGGTGTATCGCTATGTCGGCTATAGCACTGCTAACCTTGGCCTCTGTTAATGCTAGAAATGCTACTAGAAACAGGGTTTTCTACGTTACCCGGAATCCCGTTGTTCCACCCTGGTCTCGGACGCCGGAGGCGCTCGTTGAAGACAACAGAAAGACATTTTTCGCATCTGCTACAAAAGGCGTTGAACGTCGCCACCGCGATTTTATTCCTTTCGTGCATCAGTGGAATTATTCTGCCAATTAAGAACTTCGCTCTCACCGATTAGACGATTCAGAGTCTAGAGTCAATGATGTACATTTCTTACCCCCTTCTCAGTCGGTTCTAAGCGGCCTAAGCTGTGGCTACAGCCAATTCATCGATTACTCCGAGAAACTGTTCAAAGATTCATAGGTGTGGATGACGGATGACACCAACAGCATCTACTTTTCCCTAGTGCTATTATTTTTGAACTCGGGGTCGGTTAAACTGGATGATCATCTCCCTCTGAGCAACAGCATCCACCGAATCGCGACTGGTTGTGGATACCCACCCTGGTTAGGCTTGAGCAGGCGGTGGACGGGACGCCGCAATACTTTTGGCACTTGTTTGGTACGGTCCAAAGATAAAGATCCTCCAATTCAATCTTTGAAGTGCTATGGAACTTCCGTCTTACCCAAGTTGGATTCATAAATGTTCATTACGAACAGGCGGGATCTATTTTTGGAGCTGTATGCTTGCACTGCAAAGGAACTTTTTGATGATTAGCGCCCGCTGACGAATCGTACCATCACTTACCTTATGCTCTGTCCTTTCCGTGCTTAATGGACAGGCTACCTTTGCTGTACAAGCGGGGTCAGTTTCTCAGGCACTGGGAGTGCTTACTATCAACATTAGAGATCAGAGATTATAGCTGTATTACCTGTCTTCAGCGCTTCATTTTCAACCTTCCCCACCGATTTGGTAGAAGGCCCCGGAATGATCTTCTCAGTATCGGTGCCTCGATTCTAACGTGAAGGGTGTCAACAGCACCGCAAGTCGTAAAAGGCGAACGGAATTTTAAGGATGTCTCGGTGACATACATGCATCAATCAGATTTGCTCACGGATATCAACACTCTGCGATAACACAAATTTCTGTATTATCCCTATTACTTTTCTAATTACACTTGAACGTACGCTTTGAGAAATCAAAAGGAAAGATAGAAGGGTATATCATCAGTACAATAAGTAGTAGGGATGTCAAAGTGTGATGAAAATACCAAGTAAGTCGCTCTGCCCATAGGTATGCATAAGGCCCGCTAGAAGAGTATCGAGTCTCGACATGAGATGACACGATATCAGACAATGGTTCCTTTCCCCCCATATCAGACATTGACTGGGCCCGTAGGATTTTTTGGAACAATGAGTCCCATCCCAATAGCCCAGTCACTTCTCCCACTCTTCTCAATCATCTCGTTCGCCATGTATAATCTCCGCTCATACTTTATCGGCTCTCCCTCCATCCGCACAATGCAATCGAACATTTGCAAACATGACGTAAATGTATTGCAGAGGCCCAAAAGGCCAGACGAGCACAGTAGCAAGCAGGCGATCATTAGGCTCCCCACGGTTGAGGCATTGAATGCGAGGATGACAGCTGCGTAGACCAGCAGCGTGGCAAAGGAGATGGCGAAACCTTCTAGCATGGTTCTATCCCGCAACCACTGCCCGGCCGTGACCGTCTTGAGATCGTCTACTGATCCCTGTAGACGTATCCAACGATCCTGGCTGAGGAGGATAAGAAGGTCGCCATTGACGCCTGGCTCAGGAATGCCCTTCCACCCTTTCAAGCTTCTCCGCTTGATGATACCCACATTTATGAGCCTCGACAGCATAAATAACCCCAAAACTCCGAGCCCCCAGAAATCCCGTATAACACCCATCAGTGCAACGACCACGCAAGTGAGCACCGGCCCGACGGTGTAAAACAACGTCGCGGGAACACCAGCAACAAAAAACGATTGAAGATGTCGGTTCAGGTATGATAGCTCTTCGTTACATGATGGATTTGGAAGTACATGTGCTGTGACGAGGTGCCCTGTGCGCCCGATAGCTTGGAGGTAGCTGACAGTGGCGGGATTCTCGACGCGAAAAACGTAGCCTGTGGTCATGGCGCCTGTAGTAGGGAACTCGCCATGATTGATGTCGTCTACGGCCTGCTGCCGGTGCATTCCAGGTGCGAGGAGAAAAATGTCGAGGAAGGAGGCTGTGCCTGTCACAGCCGTTCTGGCCGCAACCGTAGGAAGGTCAGCCAGCGCGAAGAGCCCCGCCGCCTGTAAGATGATACTGTGCGAGGATATGGACGCCTTGTTGAACATGATGGGGATTTGAGAAGAATAAGGAAAGGCGAAAGAATTCAACATAGTCGGGTGCTAAGTACTGGAAGGTGACCGTAGGAAGCAACGTGTTACCAGGACCGTGGGAACGAAACATTCTGTTGATCAATAAATAGACGCCGATAAGGCTGTGTTCCTTCACACTTCCTCATTGTACTGAAATCTCCGCCTCGTTCGCAGGTTCTTATGACTCAACAGCTTAAGCACGACTTCATCGTGGTCAACATGAAGTTCGTGCCAGTTACCTGGCAAGAACACTACGCCCCACTGGTCCAAGGCTGTGTTGTCTTCTATCAAGGTGCTGTTGACACTGCCTTGTATACGTATATATAGAAGTCAAGATATTCATTTCAGTATCTAGTGCAGTATTAGGTTAATACACAGAGTGCCACGAAGCAGGTGATCATTTATTGCCGGCATGCACTATCACACGAAAAGTGCCGGTGTCTATTACCGGCCTCTCCTGTGCCTATAAGTACCCACCGAAGGTCATGTTGGCCATGAGTTATCCCTGTTCCTTTCACGTCTGAACAAGATCCTCTTCTCTTGGCATCAGACTAAGTATGTAAGCAAACGCAAAGAGATCATAATTTTGGGGACGTTGAAGGGACGTTACGTTTGACAAGCGCTTGACTATGTTAAACTTCCTAGGCGTCAGTTGTAGTGCAAAGTTGTGATGGTAGAGATGTTGTAGTGTAGACACAGGGATCAGAGAGACGCAGGATAAGTAGAGGAACGAGTACATAGGGGCGAGGTATACATGTGGATTTGAAGGACGGAGGACTGAGGCCCGGTGTGATGACAGGCGAGTATTTATATGAGGCAAAAGCAGAATTGGAAAAAAAGCGGAAGCAAATTTTCGTCCTGTAATGGCGTCATTTACATACGTCAGCTATCTATCACGTGTCTCTCGGAGCACGAACCGTGCCAGCCTTCATTGAGACTTCATCGCAACTTCTAACCTGTGCAGTACTAGCAAGTGCACAATCACCCATTCTCTTCCATGGATTACTAAGTGCTAAGTCAACTCACATACATAACACCATCTGGACATGGTGTGGGGAGCGGGTTTGGGGTGGGCCCAGTGGACAAACAGGCCGAAGAAAGAAGTTCCCACCTTTACCACATTTCTTTCTCCAGTCGAGCCAGCTCTACCTGCTGGTTTTGTACTACAAGATGCTACTTTGTAGACCATCTCCTTTTGAGCTCTCAGAGACTGATAATAGTAGAAAAAATGATGAAATGACTAAAAAGAGCGGCCTGTTTTCCATCTGAGTCACTCAGTGCGTTAAAATAGGAGTCACAGCTACCTAACAGCTACCAATCTGTTGCTAATTTCTTTGCCTCCAGTGTATCCTTTTACTGCGTCTCTCTGAACCATCATCACCACTGTCTGTCTCTAATCTTAAGACTTTGAAACCAAAGGTATTCAGACGTATCTTTCGCGGTGATTGTCCAGAACGAGTCGGGACTCTCCTGAGATAATGTATCATCCCAACTACATTGCAGAACCACTTTGAAGTTCACCTTTGTTCCTGTCATACTAGGCATCTGTTTTGCATGCATAGTTGTCACCACCGCCAGGGATGTTCACGCGAGATTGAAGTGAACTATCGTGGTGAAAGTAGCCATGCCTGTATCGGGGATCGTTTAAAGTATGTACAAGAATTAATGAGTAGTGATACAATCATAAGGGATGAAATCCTAATTAAACCGTAGTAGCAGTGACCATGGATCCAATAGAAACAGACCCATCAGAAGGATTCTGTTCCTGGGAATGATCAGTCATTGATGTCCTCCCAGGCAGGGGGATTGAATCCAGTTCGCTTTTCCGAATGAGCTGCATATTAACAGCCCATGCGCCCCACTCGCCTTCCTTCTTCCGGACCAGGTCAACCTCTTTGACAAGCGCTCTGACCATATCCAACCTCCGCGTATAAGGCCTCCTTAACGATTTGTCCTCCCACATGATACAATTGTACATTTGCAGCTGATGTGTGAGAGAGTTGCAAAGCGCCAAAAGAGCGACGGAGCACAGAAGGAGCAACGCTATGAGCAAGCTTCCCGTGGTTGACACATTACCAGCAAGTGCGGCAGCTGCATATACCAAGAGAGTAGCAAACCCTATGGCAAGGCTCTCTACTCGATCCTCGTCTCGCAACCACTGGCCTGCCATCACACGTTTAACGTCAGATAACTTTCCCTGCAATCGAACCCAGCGATCCTGACTCAAAACAATTAGGAGATCTCCTGGGCCCTCTTCCTTGCCCCCCTTCCAGATACTCGAGTCCGAAGCTCTGCACTTTATGATGAATACGTTGATCATTCTAGACAGAATGAGCATCCCCAAGACCGCTAGTGCCCACCAATCCCTGATGGAGCCTACGAGTGCAAACACAACGATAGTCAATATCAGACATAACAGATATAGCAGAGCCACAAAAGGTCCTGTCATGTAGAAAGTATGATGTTGGGGAGGGGATAGATCGAAATAAGGGTTTTTTAGACCCTTGGAGTTCAGTTTTTGCTCTACAACAGCAGTGACGAGGTATCTGGTACAGCCAATGCATTGGAAGTAGCTGACCATGGCAGGGTTCTCGATACGAAAGACATATCCATTGGTCAGTGACCCAGTTTGTGGGAATTCACTACGATTAACCTCATTGGCAGACTGCTGCTGGTGCATCCCTGGGGCAAGGACAAGGATGTCAATCCAGGATGCCGTCCCCATCAGAGCAGTCCTCATGGCGACGGTGGGGAGATCTGCTAGGGCAACGAGTCCCGCAGATTCGAGAGTGATGCCAGAGATAGAGGATTTCTTGAACATATTGAAGGAGGCCTCAATGAGCACTAGGAAGGCAAGTAGGACTCAAAGGAAGAAAAGCTGAAGTTCTTGGTGATGTTATATTGCTGCCAGGTGGTAGCTACAGGGAACGTGGTCCTGCAGATTCTATGACTTTGCTTGCTTCATTCACAAATGCCATGGCTGCTTCATTCATTAGTGTCGACTATTCAGCCGCACATGCATGACTTTGTAGCGCTTGAAAGGATTATGGAGGCTGCATGTTTGTTAGGTGCCTAACCTATTCATCGACACTCCGTAGTCCTTAGCATAGTGGTCCCATGGCTGAGGCTCCATTAACAGAGGGCTTAACATACGTGGGGTCAAGAACGCTATAAATCTCTCCAGCGGTGAATAGATGAAGTGGGGTTGTGAGGCATCTTTAGTGCCTGAGTGAAAGCGAGGCAGCAGCCTTGCATTTATAGTGTGTACGGTCAGAGCGATGTAACATCGAATTCAATTTACAGGAAGGGTGAATATCAATTGTGTGTTCACGCCCCTGTCAACCAAGTCGACTAGGAACGGTCCCGTGTCAATGGCAATAGCACCAGCAAATGCAATGGATTCCAAGGTTTACATGGAGATTACATGTTTGAGGGGCTGCTCGTGGTATCACAGCATGGCAAGTTTGTATACCGGTTCAGGTATGTTGCATGAAGATATATGTCTGATCAGAGTTTGCTGCTTTCAAAAGCTGTTGGCAACATCTGCGTTCTGTGAGTGTCAACAGTAAGTCTATGTGAACAAGGGCCAGGATATTCAAATGAAGGTTGGCAGTGGGTAGCTCATCTGAAGGACGACACTCTGATGGATAACGGTTGTCAGCCGTCATCAGAAGTATTAAATATTGGGAAGTGCAAACATATCTTCAAGATAAACGTGTCACGAAAATGATCTTCATGCAGAACAAATTCTCGGCCAGTGGCAATACAAGGGCATTGGAATTTCACTCCTGCTTGTCGTGACTGTATTTAGCATCGTGAACTTAGTCATCTTATAACCCAAATGATAAGGTAGACCTACATATGTCAAAGATTCACCTCCTGTTTAGAACACTCTTCAGAAACACATGAGAGTTTCTGTTTTTTTCGTGAATGCATATCTGTTGTTGCTACATGAAATGCTTTGAGCCAGCCCATGACAAGCTCTATTGCATGCCAGTCATCCTGCATTAGAAGTTCCTCATCCCAGAAATCATGGATTGAAGAAACAAATTCATCTACAATGTCACAATAATCCAGCGCATGTCCTGAACCAATAGACATGAGCAGTGAAGATTCTGAAGGAGAAATCAAAGAGACTACTTACGCATCATCTGATGAGTTGAAGACCAGCGTGTACAGACATCAAGAATAAGCATCAATGCTCGCTCATTCCCAACAACAACTCCAACTTGTTCAGCCATGGAGCTACTCTCTTCAGTCGCTTTGTGAATAGCTTCCCGGTGCTGAGTTTCGAGAGCCTCCTTCACTGTTTTGAGCCAGGCCTGCTTCTGCTGTGGACTCGATCTCACAGCATGTACTATTTTACGAAGCTAGAAATAAGAGAGGGTAAGGAATTGTGTAGCATTATGTCTTTACATCACTTACCTTCTCAACACCGGAGAATATCCTTATAGATAAATCAGCATCAAAGTCTGATTCATCTTCGTCATCTTCAACTTCATCCTGCATCACAGCTTCATCGTCATAGTCCTGATGTACAGGAGCAGTTGCGGAGTTTTGATAGTTTGAAGTTTTCGACATGGCTTTCTTGGCCTGCTTCTTGTTGATTGCACCAATACCCTCAAGAAGCTGTTGCAGTCAAAGCAGATGAGAGTCAATAAGAGGCTACATTAACAAGAACATACCTTGAGAGCTGCTAAATGAACTGTATGTGGCATACATCGAAGTCTCACAAGCTTTGCATCAAAAGGAATTCCTCCATGTCGACAACATTGGGAGGTCCCATCAACAAGTGTATCATTGTTCGTAGCGTTATCCATCATAAAGGCCATGATCTTTTCACTATTCAGAACTGTTTATTGGAGCGACAACATCTTGTACCTTATCTTGGATCCCATACATATTCAATATCTCCCAGATGGCCTCCGCCATATTCTCACCAGTATGTGCACCTTTGAGTTCTCAAAAATCAATCAAAAGCTCCTCTATACAATTGAATAAGATGAGATTAATCTGAATGAAGAAATAATAGGATGTACCTAATTTTCCATCATTTGTTACGTAGTGTACAACAACGGCAAGAAACCCAATAAGATTGAGGGAAGTCCAGGCATCAAGAGAAATGCTGACTTTCCCTTCGAGTTCCTAGACAATGGTGAGATCACAACAAACTGAAAGAGAGAATACAGACTAACCATAAACATTTTTTTCGTCCCAGTAATGGTATCTTCACCCATCTTCATAATACGCCTCCGAATGGCATCTTTGTGCAGGATATGTAGCATTGATGAAGGATGATGAGTATACATGAGGAGATCTCAAAATTCCTTTTGTTTGACCTCCTCAAATGGTTGGTCGCATGCCACCATCCATTCAGCAAGAAGGTGTTCAAACCTTTCTTGATCCCACTCACCCTGGGAGGTCATTAGAGATGCTTACAGCAAAGGGAATCAGAATACATACAGCCACTTCGGTTGCCTGCTTCTCAAATGCACGAACAATGTTCTCTGCTGCAGTCTCTAGCTTCTTGATATACTCTGAAGCCTTTCCAGGATCTAGGACCTTCCTTCCCACAGCAAGATCCAGCTCCTCATCAATAATCACTGCCCTGGGATCAGTATCGAGACAAGCCTTCAGGACAAGGTAAAGGTGATACATTGGTGGCAAACACGACTTCAAGTTCCCAATACAGGGACCGAATGCATTGGGATAAGCCTTAGGCACAAAAACACTTAGACTAGCCTAGGCTTGTTCAACACTTTAAGCCTTATAAATAAGCAATTGATGCACTACAGTACACTTGTAAGGCTAGCCTAGGCTTGTTTAATACTTTAAGCCTTACGAGCAAGTAATTAATGTACTACAGTACACTTGTAAAATGCTAAGCCTATCTTAGCCATGCTAATCCTAAGTCCAGTGTAGCTGTAACATAAAGGTCAAGCCCAGTCTAGCCAAGCTTGCTCCAAGTCAATCTAGTATTCAAGCCTATCCTATCCAAGTTCACTGTGACCCGCCCTGACCACCCTTACTCCGACCCCAACCATGACCCCACCCATGACCATGGCTCCAGCCCTGACTTCCTCACCTGCTCTTGCCATCTTGGCTACCATAGCTCATGGCCACTCCCTCCAACTCTGGTGATGGTATATGTTTATGCTTGCAACAGTTGCCTAGTGCTTCTGCAATGATCATACTTGAATGTGTCTCTGTTTCTGGTGGATCTGGGACTTCAACATTTGCTGTATCATCATCACCTGTTGTTGTCTCCTGGTGAATGATAATAGCCATCTGTTCTTCCTCTTGTCATATTAGTTTGTCTTCTTCTTGAGCCTTTATGTCTTCCTCAGCCTGCCGATGATGATCCTCCTCACGAATCTGCTCCACTTTCTTGAGTGCCTTTTCCCACTCTTGCATGTAATGTGTTGCCAAATTTCTGTACACATCTGCCACCTTGTATGCATAAGCAGATGCACCAGACTCCATGTCACTCTTCTTTGCAATTTCTGTCCACACCTCAGCTGTTTGACAGTGCAATATTTCAACACGACATCGCTCCTCCTCCAAAAGCTCTACTTCCTCAGTCCATCAATCAAGATCTGCATGATCTCGCATCCACTTCACACACCTGACTATTTTTCTGTTAGTTCAAAGTCAAATGCAATAAAATAATACATACTTTCAGTCACCCACTCTTCTTCCGCTGACTCTGACAAGTTCTCTGGCTTAATGGCACCCCACAGCCAGGAATCAAGCTTTGAAGAATCCCCCAGCTCTCTACTTTGAACAGCATTCTTTGCTGTCAGATGTCCTTCTTTCAGCTCACAAAGATCAGTGTTGGTTGATGACATTCCAAGGCTGATTAAGCACTTTCGGATGTGATTATATCGGTGCATAGCATCAAGTTTGTCCAACTTGAAGCGAGTGATAAAGTCATGAGCACGTGTCTGCATTCGTTGGCCATGGAATTCCATACAAACAATTTGTGTATTGTAGCTTTGGCCAATGATAAGTTCATGAATTTTGGCAAGAATGTCATGTGCCTGGCCAACTCTCAATGAGTACTTGATTGAGATGAGCCCATCAACACCATATCGTACATGTTGATTAGCTGTCAGTTGACTTGGGATAGGGAGTTTGGCAGTCTCTGGATGCTGAGCATCAACAGATCCTGCCACTGCATGAACACCAGGAAAGAAGTGGACGATGACTCTGAGCCACTCCAATGTATTGTGATACAGAGCTCTTTGAGTAGCCTGTAGTTGAGCTTCCTCTGTCTCGCTCTGATACTTTGGATCATGTTCTCACTTTTCAAGCAGAATCAAACATTGCCTAGAAATATTGTGTTAGTAGTGGTACACATATGCAATACTTGACTAACTGTTCATGATCAAGCCACACACCTTCCATGATCACCTCTGTGATACCTTCCCTCATTCCGGTGATTGGCTCGTCACTTAAAAGAGCAGTCCTCTCCTTTTCCAGGAGATCTGTCACCATACTTTGCATAGTAGGACAATCTGGTTGAACAGAATAAGCACCTTGAAAGATAGAGGCAAAACACAGCTCACTGATATTGTTGAAATTGCATTTAAATCGGTCCACAAGTGGCTTTGTTTTTTGAGTTGGCATAGGCTCACAGTATTCAGCCTCCCACTGCTTGATAACCTCAGGTGCATGCATTGCAGTCAGTGCTTGGAAAGCAGTCTCCAGTTTGCCCTTTGTTCCCACTGCTTCTGTATATTTCACCCTGAGGTGCCATGCTGTCATAATAGGGTCAACAGGTAGCCTAAAATGCTCCAAAATGTACAACTCACCAAGCCCAACAACTTTACTCCAGTTCCAGTCACCCAGAAGAAAGTCAAGCATGTCATGATGCAGGCCATGATTCATTTGATTCAAACTCCCACCAGCACACTTTGTTTTAGCCCATGGTGACTCCACATTATCACCACAACTGTGCCCAGTGCCAGGTGTATAATTGAATGAGAATACAGCCTTGCAGATATCAATATGGGATACAATATGCAGCTGGCCAATGTTCCCTTCAAATTTTCAAGTACTGCATCAACCAGGCCAGGCATTCACTCACTTGTTATGCACTCCAAAAGCTTTGGCAGGTACTGGCATACCAGGTCATAGCTGAGGTGTACCCAACATTGCATCTCTTGATCTGCATAGTATAGCCTAAATGAGCTGTTGTTAATTATTGACATCACAAGCAAATCACATAGATTTCCTACCTCTCTCCCGCATACATATCCACTATTGTGTCAGGTTTGAACATGACATGGCACACACATTGGACGCTGACAATTCCAGTGACAACAAGATTGATGAACTTCATCAAATGTTCAAACTTAAGTGCTTGTAGTTTTGCACAATCACATTTCTATGAACTTGTTAGCACCTCAAAAGACAATATTTCTTAGCAGGACATACATCTGGTGGGTCATTTTCAACTTGGGAAAGATACTTCTGGTACTCATGCTCCTCTATGACATAAGCACGTCCCACATTCAAAGCCTCTTCATAAGGATCATCTGGTTTATTGATGCATGGTACATTAAATGTCCCGTTGCAATCAAGGAAAAGTGTATATTTATGCCTATAACAATCATTAAGATAAAGCAAGGATGTCAATGAAATAATCTTACTTTTCACTCTGGAGCGCATTTTTGAGAATGCTAAAATCTACATTCCAGCCAGGCTCGGGACATGCGGGACAATGTATGGCTATACAGCCCTTTGACCGATGTTGAATATAATTATCAATACCATGAGCCTGCCTGCATGAAAGTATGGTACAAATCCTGAAACCACCATGTTAGTATGATAAGCAAAGAAGAGTGAGTATGTCATACCAAGACCTCATATGGACGCCCTGCATTTGTGATCTTCTGGAGGCTGCTACAAAATGTTTCAGCCGACTTGGTCGAAGTGCAATGATGCACATCAAACTGATCCAAAACTTCTGTGGTAAAAACTGTCTCTGGATGCACCACGGTGGCTGGAAACAGAAGGTGTTGCAGTAATTGCTTCGCTTCATCAATTTCCTTGTCACGACAAAAGCAATACATGAAGTCAACATCATGATAACCATTGATGTCTACAACAATTGTCCTCCGAACTGCTGTAGAAAGCTGGTTTGGGCATGGGTGACCATCATGTCCAAGATAGAACACATAGCCAAGGCTACGCAATGTGACTTTCTCAAAGTAGTGGCCATTCCATTTCTCAATGCGATGGAATGGGAGATGTCGATGGGACTTTAGCATGCACAGAGCACAGCAGGGAGGTCACAGGTAGCAGCTGGTGCACCAATATTCAGCAAGGGCCTCATGTTCACACATGCAAGGTGCAGTGGCATGAGGGTCATAGTTTGTTGCAATATATCTGGATTGAATATAAGGCAAAAGTGGAAGGAATGGCTTCATCTTCTTGCTAGCTCCCTACTATTCAATCAGTAACAGCGAAGACACAAGTCACTGAGATTTCTTACCTGAGGTGGGGGCACTTTGGATGAACCAGCTTGGGTAGAGCTCCCCATCATGGCAGTGTTGTTGGTTTCATCCTCAGGAACTATGGCTGCAGTTGTTGAAGATATATCAATTGCAGGATTTGCAGTTGTCGAGGATACATCAATTGCATCATACACTGCAGTGAAACTGACAGTAGATGCTGGCTTTCATTGAGAGAGCTGATCTATGCTGAGCAGCTGCTTGACCATCTTGTTAGGGAGAAGAGAAGAAATCAGTGTTTGTGGCAGGACCAAAAAGCAGAGGAAAACAGACCAGTGGCATAACCCCACTTTCAACTGATTGCCACACTGACTACAATCACATATTGTCCCCTTATCTTGAACAAAAGAAAGTACCCTGACTGTCTTGGTGAGAACTATGGCTTTACAAAAAGCCAAAATTTAATACAGCAAATGAAGCAAAAATATGTATTCCAAATGTAGAGAAGAACTTATTTACAATGATAAAAAATAACTAACATACAATATCACGTACATATTCACTCCATCCCGCAACCTTGAATACTCCATCTTGTTGTAAGGTGATAACCCGATGAGCACTTGTTGGTATAGGCTCTGCCCAAGGGCAAGGAACCCAATGATGTAGCTCAGGTTCATAGTGAGAAAAAGCTCCCACTTTCTCAATGCCTGTCTGACCAAGAATGACATGATCTCATTGCAGGATGGCATGTGCAGGGGGTGTTCCATCCTGCAAGAACAGTCATCAGTATGGGCATGCCAAAACATGTTAAGGCTCTCACCTCAAGCCAACAGATGACCTCAACAAAAGCAGAACTTGAAGCACTGGTATCATGATGAGCATGTTTTTCACTAGGCCATTCAGGCTCATTGAGAGGTGGAAGATAAGGGAATGGTTGAAGTACTTGAGGATCCACAGATGTCCTGCTGGTGGAAGCCAATTCTCTGCTAGGCAAGAATTTGTGGCTGTCAGATGATGGCTGGGGAGTTCGAGAGCTAGTGGGAGTTCTGCCAACTAGAGTCGAACCACTGTCACAAGATATTTTTGAAGGCTGTTTGGAGCAGCTAGGTGTCGGACATGGTGATGACTGTATGGGCATGTACCAGCTGTTGTCATCTGAACTGGGAATGGTAGTCATTGTAGATGTGCTAGAGTTTAACGGTTGATGAGGAGTTCGTTTCCTGGGTTTGAGGGAGGCATGTCATGCCAGCATTGTTTTGACTTGAGGGTTGCGCAGTTCATTGAATGAGAGAGCAGGAGTTATGTAGACAGTTTCTTTGTGAGTCAAACACTAGAATACATGTGGTGGTCAGTAGAAAGTGTATATAAAGGCAGAGCACATACAAATTGTATAGCTCTACCGAGGTTAGCAAATCCTGGGTCATCCAATTTGCAAACAAACTTTGAAGCGCCAATGTAGAGTTTGACAGTACCTCGACAGCTTCCCAGGGCATAGCTTGGGCACCTGTGGCAATCGAAGGCCAGAATAACAGGCTGGAGGGACTTAAAATGATTTTTGAGGGAGCTGTTCACTCGCTGATGAACCTAAACTTCCGTGGCAATGGCACACCAAAAACTCGAAGAGTAATGGTTAATGATGGTGCAGACCAGTTATAAAGGTACTGTGTTGTGCAAGTTGTTCGGGGCACCTCCATGCAACCTAATCACTTCCTCTAGATGCAAGTTTATACTGCAACTTTTCAGTCAAGCAAGTAGCACTCAAGTGATCGAGTACTAAAAGGTTTTGGCTGTAGGCTGGTGATAATCTCGATAACGAGATAGAACAGAAGAGGGTATGATGTCAATACCACAGGTCTGGTGTAAAAGCAGGAGAAACAACTAGATGAGGTCTCTAGATGAAGGTCCTATGAAATTAATGGCGATAATGAAGCTATGTGTGCAGTAAATGGTTTATAACCAGTGTAATGTTGAAATACTGAAGGGGGCGATCCTAATAATGCCAGTTAATGGTGGCAAGAGCATGAAGATGAGTTTATGTCTGGTGGGGCACGGTGATGATGAGTGCTGATCCTATACAAGACAAAATATACTGAAGTCGATGTCGAAGGCTGAGTCTACTTGGAGACAATCCTATCCTATGTCAATGTCAATCCTATGTGTGCAAACCTATCCTATCCAATCCTATCCTATGATGGTCTAAACCAGTGTTGAGTCCAATACAATCCTATGTGACGATGTTGATTCCTATAAGTCTGCCAGAGACTACCCAAGTGGGCTGCAATAAATGATGTTGAAAATAAAGCCGAATAAAACTCCTATGGTATGAAGATGAAGACGATCTGATCCTATAAAAACAAAAGAGGTGATGTACGATGCAAGCATATGGTGTTACACGCTAGATGTGAGTATTAAACCAATAATGATGGGGTGCAATCAAAGGTGCGACAAGTGACCGAAGATAATGCTAACACCAGTCGATCACAGTGTAGAACGTGTTTCTCAAAGAGAACAAAGGAGGTGCAAAGCTAAAGACGGTGTAAAATCAGTCCATTGCTTATAATATAGCAAGTATATGGGGTGCAATCAAATGTTATTGTTCATATACTGCGCTATGCAAGAAATGTGGTCATTTAAACCAGTGCTAATGAGCATAGCAAGAGTATAGAGATGAGAATATAGCCGGTTGTGAGTGGTATAGCGAGTGCTAATAGCAAAGTAGCAGGTAGATAGGTCTCTCCTTTCTTCTACTATTTTCTATGGATTTTATACTACCAAAGATATTTATTAATAGAAAGACTTAGTAAAGCTGTAAGGCTGCAGCTTTGTAATGAGTCAAACTTCCATATGCATCTCTGTAGTCTCTTGTAACAGCTAATCCTTAGTGTTACTGAAGACAGATAAATTCGCTATATCATGGGTTGTCACAGCAGGGTCATTGGGGTGCTGTTTGAACTGTGGACTGTGAGGGTATGGTGGAATTACTAAGGTGAATGAAAGGAATAATGCCTTCTAGTGAGCTGGGCATGGTGATATTATCAACACCGGTCATTTGGATGACAAGAACTCGATGATTATTGTGGTAGGGCAATTGTCGGTGGGTATGACCTCATATAATGAAAGGATCAACACCGGTCCATTTCGCCATGATGCGCTGGTGATGCGGTCCTGATGTGTCAGTGATGCGTAGTTTGCTTATCACCAGTGGTTGCCTGATTGATCAATATTGTGCCTATTCATGATGGCATACGAGTTAGGTCATGAAACAAGTTGGGATGGTTATTCTTTGTTATAGCTGGCCGTTGAAGTGTCAAAGAGGTCCTATAATAGTGCATGCACACTGGTGTTATCGTTATAACCGGTGCTAAGTCGTTGTCACTTAGAAATGACAAAAATCATGAATTCTGAGCATACAGAGCCTAGAGGCTCATCATCGCTGCTGCTGATATTCCACACTGTGAGGGTTCGACTGCACAGGTGTCTTGACTTTAGTCTGTTTTGGCATTGATATCGAGGGGAAAGACAAGTTTGGGGAGAAGACTTACATGTCTTTATAGTGCGGGTGCTTAAGGGACCAGTTGTGCCACCCAGTGTTGTCACAAACAATGTAAACAAAGCATCCCAAGAACTACTCTTCATCAATTATGGTATTACTATTTCAAAAACTAATGCAAGGAAGACTTACAGATGCTATTCCCCAGCTGAACTACGGATTTTAAAGAATGCAGTACAACACGTCTCTGCTTGATGGTGGTAACGGTAAGAGAGCAGAAGGCTTACCTAATATCACCAGACTATGGTTAGGGAGCATGAAACTGGACTCCAAGAACTCCAGAACCCAAGTCATAAATTCGGCATACATACTGTTACAGATGGTATATGAACTGTTGGTGCTGCCGCTGCCCCTGCACCAAAACATGCTGCCAACTAGGAAAATGTTCAGCTCTATGTCTGGCAGAACTTGTGGGGTCTCTCTAAACGATTCACCAACTTGCCACCAATGGACTTGCCACTTTGCGTCGGTACCTTTACCGCTTGTCAAGAACGCAGTTGCCAGCTGGGTACCTTGATGTGAGATACGGGTGCAAATTAAGTGATATGTGGTTTGTTCAAGGAATAAAACTTACCATTGATGAGCCTTGAGGCTCTGTGCGCTCTGAAATCGTGGACACACATAACAATTTATCGATGTTCTCCCATGCATGGCCTTTTAGTAAACCAATCGTTGCAAGGCCAGTGCAGGTCGAATCATAGCAAACCACTCAATGCACACAGCTATGCGAACCTATGATGCACTCTGCAAACCAATAGTTGAATAAACATATCCGGGTCAAATGGATATCAGCCTGATCCTTCCAGGTGGCTGAGCCATAGGTCCATAATGGTATTACAAGTCTAGACCAATCATGTGGTACCAACCATCCCATCATATGGTATGCCTGCGTGAAGGCGGTGTGCGGCTAGGGCCTCATAATGGTTAATGGTTGAAAGCATATGGGCACATTCCAATAAACATTTCGGCTTCACGAAGTCACATTCCTGATGACTGCGCAACCAATAATGCTGAGTAAAGAGCCACTTGCCACTACGACTTGTTAACGGAGGAACTGTTAATACACCACACCACTCAGTAAGACTGTAGATAGCAGGATAATATTGTTACAAAGCGTTTGCAAAGCTCACTAATAAATTACTGCGGTTACCAAAGCTGACAGTAGTAGCTTACGAACTGGTACAAGAAAATTAGTATAAAAACCAGAGTGTATTAGCTAGAACAATAGAATACACTCGGGAATTACTCCCCCACACAATAGTCCTTAAACCTTCGAAGCTAACAAGCTTAGAAGAACCCCTTACAATGTCCACGTCAATACACTAGTGTTTTAAAACAGTCTTCACGGACCATAAAACACTTGTGCACCGTATTGAATTGTTGCTTTGTTAACACTCAGCTTTCATCCTTAAACCAAGAAGGCAATAGTTCACCTTCATTGGCATTCTCACACCTCTTTTCCGTTCACCAGAAGACTTCAAAGGGTAATCTGTAGATAGGATTATTGCACTTTAGTTTCTAACACCAACAGAATATACTTTCGCAAAGCGAAATTATATAATAACTCATAGTTCTTGTGTAGGAACTAGTGACTGGAACTGTGACCAGGATTCTGATACCTCATACCCACTCAGTATACACCCAAGCTTGTGATTCACTTCTCTTCTTGAAGTACTTCGCACATAGACCTTGCTTCGCAAAGCTATAATTCGCAGCATAACACCCAGTAGCCTTGAATAAGCTATGATCTTAGGACCTACAGTCACTGCACGGAGGTGCCCGACTAGACTCGCTAAGAACCTGCTTTCAGATTCTGTGAAGGATTATACTTACCATTCAGGTGTAGTGTTTTCTGCCTGCAGGAGTCTCTAGGTTCATCACCGTATGCTATAGTGCTGATATAAGCTGTGGTGTTCACAGCCTGTTCAAACCACAATGACAAAGCAGACTCATCAGTCCTGTATGGGTCTCTATCCATCATGATGGATTGGACTTGTGCCAAGGGTGGAACAGGACCAGCAATACTCTTCCAGCTGTTTTATCCTCCTGCCACAGTATCTGCTACTTGCCTTTCGAGGACATCAATACCAATCAAGTGCCAATGTTGGAATTGATGTTTTGATGATGAATTAGCGAACAGATTTTTACTCTTTTACATATTAGCGTTGCTTCTTTTCCCTCAAAATACCCATAAATGGTGGGCGTTAATTAATCCTTGTGGTGCAGATATCAAGCTAACTGTGCAGGAAATGCTCACCCAGAGCCATTATGTCTCTATGTATAATGGTTGTTATCTGTTCAGAGGAGTGTTTTGGCCGACTTTTTGGGATGCAATGAAGAATATCCAGGATGACCAATGAAACAAAGATATTCTCAGCAGCTGTTAACCCCTGTGACCTCAAGCCACACAGTGATACACTTGGTATCAGGCTACCCATAGATTTTGCGAATTTTATACAAATTAATGCAAACTACTAGCTGTACTAAGGACTAGAGTGGAGACTTCACACTGCTAAGTCGAGTCATCTAGATCAGTGTTGAAGCACCTAAAACCGTAACAGAAGAGGAAGTAAGAGAAGACATCTAGATGAGTCAACTCTACAAACCTTTCGAGATTACTTGCTATTTCCTGTTTAAAAACAGACTACACATAGTCACCACACAAACGGGACCTCACTGTATCTAGACGAACTCAAAAACCAGAAGTCAGAAAACCTGAACTAGATTAGCTTGTCAAACTCGACAAAGCTGAAAACCACTTCGAATAGTTACTAAGTCACAATGGAACTAAATTCCTCCATGAACTTAGTCTAAAAAGAAATGAATGAGAAACCCTGAACCCTGCATGAAAGAATAGCCTAGTCAGGGATCTGAGGTACCAGTCTATATCACACAAGTGATTGCGACCATACAATCTCGGTACCTTGATCAATCCACGATTGATGGTTACATCCACTGAGATACTAAGGCAATTAAACAAGTACTGAATGAATAGCCACACAGCACCATAGGAAAGTGGAGGCAGGAGTGCCTATGGACCAGCATGGCACTCCTAGGCAATAGAAAAACCCATCGCCTCCCCATATAACTGAATGAATATCCCAGAATCATGCAATTCTTATAGAATAATTACTCATCATTTGTATTACTACGCATAATCACGCTACTAGTAGTCTAGATAAGCGACTCCTATATCTAGACATAGAATACTATAAAATACCATCACCTAGACACACAACAGCAGGAAAGCATTCCCCTGCATTTGTGCTAGTGGCCCATAGCTACCTAATCAAATAACGGATTTAAGTGCCTGTCCTTGACTGAGTAATTTGTTGCTAAGTCACCCAATAAGAAAGAACAAGTAGTTGAAGTGAAATAAGCCCTAGAATGCTTTGAGTTCGAATGATTGAAAGAGTCAGCATACTCTAGAGTCTGTGTGCTCTTTGCAAGTCTGTGTACTTGACGTAGGATCTGTGTATCCTTTGTAGAAGTCTGTGTACTTCTTTGTCTCGAGTCTGTGAACTTGTGTTGAGAGTTAGTGAACTCTAGAGCCTGTGAGCTCTTTGTAGAACCTGTGTGTTCTTTGATTGTTTGAGTTAAGAAGTAATCTAGACCAGCTATTGCTTGCCTAGATGACGTTTGTTCTCTGAACTAGACCAGTTCCTACCTACCTATTAAAACCCCACATCGTTATAACTTGTTATCTCGACTAGTGTATCTTGTGTAAACGTCTTCTAGATCAGAATCAGAAGTAGTTTTCGAATGCCTTACATTGAATTATCAAAGTCTAAGATCGTACATGGGTGCTTCTACTGTACTCAACCTCGAACTTACAAACATTGGTGATAGTGTGAGTGTTTAGAGTGAGAGTTAGTCTCTAGATTTCTCATCTAGAGTTTAGTTTCCCTTTGAGCGCTGCCTGTCACCAAGCACATCAACAGAAAAGTTGCTCTGGATCTTTTTGAGCTTCTACCTCATCACCCTCAATATGATCTTTGTATAAAAGACCGCCTTGGGAAGTTAACAAAACTCAGTCACTCCTACAAAGAATCCCGATGTCTACTAGATTTGCCTCAGCTCTCATCACATGCATTCTCATGCTCTCTGCTCTCTCGCCCAGTGTGGCAGCCACCCTGCTGACATCAGTATTTATGTCCAATGGTATGCCATCAGGCCATTTTGTAGGTGAACGCACTAACTGCCATCTCATACGTAGGTAATCCGGCCATTGATGCCAGCCATGCTATTCCAGAGATCCACAGTGGACCTGAGGAGGGGTCTTCATACCGTGTTCTTGGATATGGCCTCTAGTAACTCATATGGGGAACTTCTTCAATGTGATCTCGGTTTACTGATGATTGTCCTTTCCCAGGCATCGCTAGCCAGCAGCCTCATAGCTTATCACATAGTAATCTCAAGTTCTATTCTATTGTATTAATGTCCACCAAATGGAACAGCTTCATAATTCTGGATATTGAAGCGTGAACCTGATCAAACTTGATTTAATCATGATGGTCCCCTTGATGTTGGGTGGGTCAACAAGAAACTGGAACGTGTCCCTAATTGCTGACCAGGACGTCGTGCTTTGTGGCACTAATGCTGACTGGGGCTATTGTGTCTCCATGAGTGGTGGTATCTATCAGTTCGTGGGAGCGTTTCAGTCAACTTCTGCCAGAGATACAATGTGGAGTATCTAGGATGTTTGATGAAGCAAGGATCCTAGATCTTTGTGGCTGTGAACACCTGCAACCTCAAGCTACAGATGAAAAAGTTGCTCCAGATTGTTTTGAGCTCCCTGTTCACACTGGGTATGATCTGGAGGCCATATCGTTCGCCTAGACTGCAGAGATTTGAGATCGCAATTGAATAGAGAGAGAGAGACTCAGAAGGATTGGCTTACCTGTTGAAGATATGGTTCTGAGCTTCGGCAGCTTGTCTTCAAGCCCACTGGTGATCAGTGGATTCCTCCATAGGATCACCCATCCAGAATCACCATACAACCGAAGTCTGGCACTCTTCAATGAACAAATTTGGTGTTCATTCAGTGAACTAAAAGGAAAAGGTCAGATGGGAATGATACCACAAGACAAAGGACTCACATAGTTGAGCATCTCAACACAGGAAGACTTCCACATCATGTTCTCAACCCAGATGACCTTGCTTTTGTAACCTCCAGCCCAAAGATGCATCGACGTATGCTCATGGAGCATGCCACTCCAAGTATCTGTCTCCGCACCCAAGGTACTGACCCACACCTTCCACATCTGAGGTTGGACTGAACTGAATGATACCAAATCCACAGCATTTTTGAGACCACCATTACAGTGGGCATTGGGTTCTATATGGAAATCGGGATTTGGACCATCAAGGTCAGGGGAATATGGAACTTGATCTGCTCATCAAGAGAGAGAATGAGAAGAGGTGCGACAGCATAAACGGCGTTGATTGGGAGTTCTGTAGGAAAGCAGTGGTGCCTTCGCAGGAGACAGCAACTCACCCATACTGGGAGATTTGGATATCAATGGAGGTGTGTTCATTTTGGAAAATGGGTTGCTGGACTCATTGACTGGTGACATTGATTGCGGAACGATGACGGCAACATTGGATGCTGCTGGGGAACGTAGTGGTGGTAAAAGGTGAGGGGAATATTGTCAAATTTGATCAACAAAATGTAGGAATAAATAACACACATAAGCTAGGGCTGTGGGCACTAACAATATCCATACCTTTGTTGATGTGTCGGTCTTGCAGCTGCCTGCACTAGCTGTTCTTACTTGTACTCACCATACAGAGCTGCAAGCGCCGTCTCCCTTGGTTTTCGCAGCTTGAAGACAAGACACTAATCAAACAGAGGGTAAGTGATAGAGACAAAGCTTCATTACAAGAGATCCCACCTTGAGTTTGCTGTTCTACTCCAAGTCACAGCCATCAGCACTGCTGGGGGCTGATATTCATTTAGGTATTGGTGACACATCATATTGATATTGGGTATAGTTCTGCAAGGCAGAAGGGCATTCCCTAGTGCTTCCCATTGGTGTGTGGTAAGCAGGCAACTGTCGTAGCTTGGGCCTTGGATCTGCACTGAAGCAGACAAGGGCTGGTGACTTATTCTTCAATGGGGCAGGTTTTGACAGCACCACTGTCTTTGTCTTGCAGAGGAGATGTCATTGGTCTTTGACATCATCCAAGGAGCAAGCTTATCCAGTGTTGACTACCTTTGTGTCATTCATCCATCTATGTGTGCATCAAACAGTCCAGCGGCCAATCAGAACATCTCCCAATGTTTTCCAACACAGGCATCGACATCTGGGACTGCAGTGATTATTCCGGCAATCTATGAGGAGTCAGAAAAAAAGTAACATGAAGTAAGGCACATACAGTTCCAAATGCGATATCCTTGAAGGCTTTTCTAGCCATTATGATGGCGGATTTGTCACCCAGTTTTTATACTGGGTACGGAAGAAGAAGAAGAATAAATTGCACAAGCCAGATTGGTGTATTGCTGGTAAGACGCCAGTGCGGATATCTCAGAGTTCAGTTTCGCATGTGGCTATGTTGATTGGGTGAAGATTATGTAAGGCTTTCGCACTCTTTCATTTACCACCACCTCAGGTTAGTATGCTACATGCTACATGTCCCTTAGAGGTGGATTAGTGTTAGGGTACAAATCGACAATACAATACTTATCCTTCTGCTGATCCCTTAGGGAAGGGCCCATGTTTCTTTGCCTCTAGCAAAGAGACCCAATATATCTTCCTTTGTTCCTTTATTTTATCATCATTTTTGTAAATCCATCTCATCGACTGTCTAAAGATTTTCAGTTCCATACATAAGATCTCACTGTTGTCGCCAATTGCACATGCTGTGATTATGTCTCCTGTGAGTATTGCTATTCTACATATTTAGCATAAGTACTCATGTGTTGGAAGGACATGCCACACCCGGATGTCAAGAGTCCAATCACAATCCCAGAGAAAAGTCTTGACCCTCCTACCGCTTGTTCCAGCCCAGTACGATTATCAGCAACACACTTTTGGTCTCAAGAGACTGATGATGAACACATTTGGTAAAATTCTGGCAATGAGACCTCATGTCTACCAGGTCATGCATTCAAGATTGGAGACTGGGTTATGCCTCAGGGTGGCCCATACCATGCTGATACTGGATGCATGATTAGTCACTGTGTGTGGGGCTACAATGTGGCATTCTTACCACATCTTCAACTGCTGACTAGCTCACATTCTCATTGTCAATCTGGTCTGGTTGGCACCAGCATGGACACCAAGCTTCATCCACTCTCCCCAGGTATAGGGGCAAATAAGATCAAAATACAGGAAGGTTTCCTCATCATGAGCCTCAAGCAGGGCCATATGTCCTTCACAGATACTGTGGCATCAGATCATCTTGAGAAATTTTTGTGGCATACTCATCACCCCAACAGTGCTAGTGACACCACCCCCATCCAGGATATCGTGGATCAATCCTTCTGCAGAAGCCCAATTCCTGAAGAATGGCACTTCAAAGAGGGAGAAAGAGTTCAAATTGTTGATCAGATGAGAACCGGTGTTGTTGCAGGCGTTTATCACAATGTTGTGGAAGTTACACTGGAAGACAGGTCTACCAGCCAGCTATTTGCCTGGCCAGTTGTAATGAAAGTTTTCAATTTGGGCGATTATGTAGAGGTGGTGGGGGGAGAATATGCTAGCCATTTAGGTTACATGCAAGACATCACTGATACAGTTGGTATTGAAGTCTTGGAGGGTGCGCGCAGCCAAAACATACAAGTAGGTCAAGTGTTTTGCTCATTTTCACTTCTCCATGGTTACGTTGCTTTAGGAAATAACAGTACATCGTAATTGTGCTAAGGTTTTCACTATCTCTCAGCCTGAGCACACTCCCATTGAAATGAATGAGGATCTTTCTCTGCTAATGTGCACGGATACTGTGCCATGGAAAGGCATCCATATCCTTGTACTCAGAACAGATTCTGAAATGAGAGATTCTTATCTGGATGACATGAACAGGTCAACCAGCGATAGACATGGCCCATATGTATGGGCAGATTCTTACAAAGGGAAAGTCAGCACAGTTGTCAACATGTCCATCAATCAGGCAGGAATAAGTGGGCTCAAAGTATGTGTGTGCCTCAATCAGAATTATAGTGTAACTCATGCATGGCCGGAAATATGGTTGGATTATCATCAGGTTGTTGAAGAAAAGTATGTCAATCTTTGATATATTATAAAACATAAAACTAACTGAGCTGCAGGAGTGGACTGCCCTTACACTTCTATAAACCACTTGGGCACATCCAGTGTGCTTTTCTACCATCATTGGACTACCGTCGTGCCCATATAGAATTCAAGAACATTTTGAGAGGGCAATTGTTGGCAGCAACAATAGCAAGCCAACAACAATTGAAATCACAGTCCCCGCTTAGATTGACAACTCCCCCATTTTCAGGTCCATCTGAAGACTATGGCACTGGGAATGCTTGGGATGTGACTGCTCCTGATGTTCCACCTCACTGGAGTGAGCATCTGGCTCTTGCTCAATGAGAGTTGCGAGTTAACATCCCAAACAAATCACAGCCTCAAAAAATCAAGCTGGGTGTTTCCAGTGGTAAATGCATTATGAGAATCATCTTCCGAACGATGATGAGCCTCTAGGCTCTGTACGCTCAGAATTCACGATTTTTGTCATTTCTAAGTGACAACGACTTAGCACCGGTTATAACGATAACACCAGTGTGCATGCACTATTATAGGACCTCTTTGACACTTCAACGGCCAGCTATAACAAAGAATAACCATCCCAACTTGTTTCATGACCTAACTCGTATGCCATCATGAATAGGCACAATATTGATCAATCAGGCAACCACTGGTGATAAGCAAACTACGCATCACTGACACATCAGGACCGCATCACAGTGTAACGGACCGGTGTTGATCCTTTCATTATATGAGGTCATACCCGCCGACAATTGCCCTACTGCAATAATCATCGAGTTCTTGTCATCCAAACGACCGGCGTTGATAATATCGCCATGCCCAGCTCACTAGAAGGTGTTATTCCTTTCGTTCACCTCAGTAATTCCACCGTACCCTCACAGTCCACAGTTAAAACAGCACCCCAATGACCCCGCTGTGACAACCCATGATATAGCGAATTTATCTGTCTTCAGTAACACTAAGGATTAGCTGTTACAAGAGACTACGGAGATTCATATGGACGTTTGACTCGTTACAAAGCCGCAGCCTTACAGCTTTACTAAGTCTTTCTATTAATAAATATCTCTAGTAGTATAAAATCCATAGAAAATCGTAGAAGTAAAAGGGAGACATAACTACCCGCTACTTTGCTATTAGCACCTGCTATACCGCTCATGACCGGCTATATTCTCATCATTACACTCTTGCTACGCTCATTAGCACTGGTTTAAATGACCATATTTCTCGCATAGCGCAGTACACGAACAATAACATTTGTTTGCATCCCATATGCTCGCTATAAGCAACGGATTGGTTTCGCACCATCTTTAGCTTCGCACCCCCTTTGTTCTCTTTGAGAAACACCCTCTACACCGTGATCGACCGGTGTTAGCATTATCTTCGGTCGCTCGTCGCACCTTTGATTGCAACCCGTCATTATTGGTTTAAATACTCGCATCTAGCGTGTAACACCGTACGCTCATGTCGTACATGGCCTCTTTTGTTTTTATAGGATCAGATCGTCTTCATCTTCATACCATAGGAGTTTTATTCGGCTTTACTTTCAACATCGTTCATCGCAGCCCACTTGGGTAGTCTCTGGCAGACTTATAGGAATCAACATCGTCACATAGGATCATATTGGACTCAACACCGGTTTACACTGTCATAGCATAGGATAGGATTGGATAGGATAGGTTTGCATGCATAGGATTGACATTGACATAAGATAGGACCGTCTCCGAGTAGACTCAGTTTTCAACATCGCCCTCAGTATATTTCGTCTTGTATAGGATCAGCACTCGTCATCGCTGCGTCCCACCGGACATAAATACATTTTCACGCTCTTGCCACCATTAACTGGCATTATTAGGATCGCCCCCTTCAGTATTTCGACACTACACCGGTTATAAACCGTCTACTGCACACATAGCTTCATTATCGCCGTTATTTTCATAGGACCTTCGTCTAGAGACCTTGTCTAGTCGTTTCTCCTTCTTTTACACCGGACCTGTGGTATTCACGTCATACCCTCTTCCGTTCTATCTCGTTATCGAGATTATCACCGGCCTACAGCCAAAACCTTTTAGTACTCGATCGTTTGAGTGCTACTTGCTTGACTGAAAAGTTGCAGTATAAACTCGCGTCTAGAGGAAGTGATTAGGTCACACGGAGGTGCCCCGAACAACTCGCACAACACAGTACCTTTATAACTGGTCTGCACTGTCATTAACCATTACTCTTCGAGTTTTTGGTGTGCCATTGCCACGGAAGTTTAGGTTCATCAACAACTCAGACAGATGTCAGTGATCCACAAGCCATCACGCCTGTAGAGCCAACAGTGTGAGATTACCATTGCTGGGTGGTCATTACAGGAGCTCATGTTGGGAAATGTGTGTGTGGCATTCGCTATGTCCAAGGCTCAAAACCCATACAGTGGATTGTATGGGAGATAATAATGGCAGAGGACAATCATGACTCATTTGTCGGTGAGGCATTTGATGTGTGTAACTCTGAACTTTGTCAAATGGCAGATAGCCAGAAAACGTTGGACCTTAATCACCAATGGGCTCAAACTGTCCATGATGAGCCTGTCAGGATCAAAAAGAGAAAAATATGAGATATATAGTAGAAATGTATGTACAAAATGGGTAATATATAAGTACAAAATGTTGTCTGGTCACACTTTGGTTGTGAGGGTAGGAATAAATGTGCCACTTTTGACAAAGACAAAGACAATAAAGTTATGTGATTGGATTATTGACTTGGGTGTGTCTCTGCCTTTTAATAACTTTGTCACTCTGCTCTAACTGTTGCAACCATCTTTTTCCACAGCAAGAACTTTACTTCCCACGACTACCAACCCAATTTGCATGCCTATCTCTGCCTCAGAATGTCTATGACCGAGTCTTCAAATTCAGCACCCAGTACAGAGACCCCTGTAGCTGGTCCTCTCCCAGAGTGCCCCACACTAACCAGTGATCAAGGGACATGGTTGAAGAAGAATTATCTACCAGACTATATGCAGGCCATTGATGCTGCAAGGGCCAAGAAGCCTAACACATTGCATGTCAGAGGACCTGGCAAGGATTTTGTCAAGAATCATGTTCTCAATGTGTTCATTGACCAGTTCTGGGATCATGCACATGAGCCAAATACAGCATCTGTGATGCAGGTGAGTAGGTAGCAAGTCTTGCTATGCCACATTCTAACTTGTTACTAGAAAGTCAAAAAGTACCTCAAGAATCATTATAAGACCTTTGACAAGAAATCTGGTACTGATCACCAAACCCAACCACCACCACATCGCCACACCAATGCAAAGGAGCAGTTTTGCCTTGTGATGGCAGAACAAATAAGTGAGGAACAGCTTTGACATTCAAAAGAATGCAATGTACCAAACAATCCAGATTTATTTCATGAGGTGTTGGGAGACATGTGGGAAGCCATTGGTGATGCAGAGCATCAAAAGTACCAGGCCAAGGCAGATGAGCTTAATGTGGTCATCACTGAGAGCCCAGCCCTGCAATACATCTATGAGTGAGCAATTTCATTTCCTTGTGAACTGTCAGTGCTGATCAGTATTCAACTAGGATGCAGTCATACATCGCAGAAGCAACCGAAGCAGACTTGTCACAATTAATTGGCTTCCAGCATAATCAATTTGGCAAAGTTGCATGGGTGGCTCACTGCATGTACAAAGATAAGAATGGAGAAGTACAGCATACATGGTGAGTTCGTTAACAGTGTCTCATGTACTAGCATTGATATTTATTTCTGTACAGCATTAAAGTACATTCAAAATCCAAGAGTTGGGGTTCCATTCCAGACAATGATCTCCAGTCTGTAGACTATCGCACTGCTGTTTGTACATGGGCTGCTTGAGGATTTGATGGTGAGGTGATTCTATCTTATGATCGCTATGAAGCTTACTACTAGAGTCAGCCGACAAGCTAGTAAAACCAAGTGACAGCCAACAACCTTCTATTGTAGAAGCTGACAATGCCAATTACTCAGATCCCACTGGCATCAATCACTCAAAGACCAAACCAAGGATGAAGAAGAACAAGAAGAATTCTGAGAAGGAGAGCAATGCAGAGGAGAGTTCTGTGAAGGAGAAGGAGAAGGAGAGGGCCATGAGGGATGCAGAGGAGAGTGCTGTAAAGGAGAGGGAGGAGAAGGAGACAACTGCAAAAGAGACCAAAGGCAAGCACAAACCTGTCCAAGGTCAAAAGCATCCAAATGATACAGTCAATGGTGATGTCAATGCACCCCCAGCAAAAAAACAAGGTCGCTCTGCTAAGAACACAATAGCAGATGACAGTCCCCCTTCACCACCACAACCTCGATGCAGTGCTCATGCTGGCAAAGGTGAAAATCCTTCAAATTACAAGCTTATTGGAGGAAAATATGTTGGTAAATGAATAGGTCATTTATGCTAGACTAGGATTAGATTCCAGATGTCAGATTTATTGTAATTATATACAAAATGTGCATATGGCTTGGCTGTGCTAGACTTATATCACCAGTTTGCTTCTCTGCCTGTGTGAGGTACCCTAAGGCTAGGATTGGATTAGATTGTCACTGATACTGTAGTATGATATAGGCTACTTGGTCTAGCCTAGCCTAAGCTGTCAGCACTGAAAGCAGCAGATGGCTATATCTTGACAATAAAGCCTAGCCTAGCCTAAGGAGTATTTAGCATTGGGCTTAGCCAAAGGCATGCACTGGTTGCCTGATAAGCCCTTTAATCACACGTTAGCCATTGAAAAATGAATCAACAAAGCAACAAACCATTCAGGTTGCTTTTCATCTTCTGGGTGATAGCCAGGATGTGCCGATTGCCATGATAACATTTCCAGAAGACGCTATCATCCTGTTTCTTGCCATCAGCACCATAAGCGACCTTCTCATAGAAGTAATAGATAGGGTTGGTACGCTTGCCACCAGACTATTACAAATAAAGTCAGTAAGCGAGTGTACAAGAGACAGAGGCATACCTTCTTCCTATTCTGAGTGTGAGAGCTCGTTGATACACTTGTTAACAGCACTGGGAAAACTCTAGATATAATATACAACAAGTGTAACTCATATATATACTAAACCCTAAGCAATCCTTGCGCTCACAATCACCAATATTTAAGTTCGGGTGTTTTGAGACCGATAGAAGGCCTCTGCAAACCAGCTAGTATGGGAGGAAGTGTGAATACTCTGTTGTAAAGTGCAGCATGACTGGTCTGGGAGTTGTCGCGACAACATTTACTTGTACTTTCTAAGGGATATTCAAGCTATTCAATTCGACTCTACAAGGGATGAACCGGTGGGAGGGACAATAAGTTATCTTAAGGCGAAGCCTTGGTTTGGGACTCAAAATATACAAGATGCGAAAGCACACTGGCTTGACACGAAGATGTTTCAAAGGCACACTGGCCTCATTAGCACACTGGCTATGATTTAGCGCACACTGGCATCTCACATTAGTGCACTGGCTATGATAACGATGGCACACTGGCCTGACTTATCTCGTATTACTTCAAGTACTCTTTTATCTATTCTATACTTTTGGTGGACTTAAAGAATAGCTACCACGAACACTGGACTATACAAAAGCCTTCGACGCAACCCAGCTCACTGGCTGTAGGCACTTGTCTTAGGGATTGCGAGTCTTTGCAAACTTAGCCAACTACTCTAATACTCTGAGGCGTCACTCAGGCCTTCAACTTGCCCTAGCACTCTGCTAATTGGGTCAAATCTGGGGGAGGGTGTTGCCTCCTGTATATTACAACAATGAGGCCTTTAAATACTGTACATGGTCTGATCCATCTTGGTGTGTTAGTCATAAACTACTAGTAAGTGGTGTCTGGGTATAGGGTTCTACTACTGGGTTGAGGGTTTCTAGGTCTGGGCCGAGGGCATGATGGACTTATAGGCTGACACGACATGTAATACTACCTATTTAGTGCTATATTGCAACATAGTTTGTTCCATATACTCATACTGGGCAATAAGTGATGCATTGCTGGACTTGTTGGCTGGATATCTGGTTGCAAAGCTTCCTATTCCATCATGCATTCTTACAGTAGGTGTCACACCATTGTATGGGCACTGGACACTGAGTTCCGAGCTGGTGCGATCAGCGGTTGCACTGCATTTTAATCATAAACCACTTTGGGGTGATTGGTCTATACATCACTGATCCAGGACATGTTAATCTTCTAACTTATATTCTTTCTGAGTCAGTGTGACTGCAGGATAAGCAATGTGACCATAGGTGCTATAAGTGACAGTCTTGTCATGTCATCTCATTTCTTTACATCAAGGGAATATTCACCCTGCAAGGGAGACTATTCAAATCCAGTACACTTTCAAACTTATTCTTTCTGGAATACTGCATGTCTGCAGTAAATGCGACACACATACAAGGGACATAACACTTCTGTAGACATATCAAGGTCTCGTGCTGTTGCTTTGCTTCCTTTCCATATGGTTGGGGAATTCTTCTGCAAGGTTTCGTGTTCATGGCATCTGCTAGTATGCAGTCACTATTTCAACTTACTTCCAGTATTGTAGACATGTCTTGGGCAGGGAGTGCCTGTGTATTGACATATCAGTGATAGTTCACAGCTTATTCTGTACTTTACTTCTGGTTTCAGTGGCTTGATATGCATGTACATGTGTTCCACTGTGTCGCGACATGGGTTGATGGTGTCGCATTACTTGTTCAGTGGTCCTAGTGCACTATACCAGCATGTAGAGCCAATCCAATATGGTACCATTGCTACACACTAAGTAATCATTGCTTTATATTGTACAGTGCATTGCTATAGCCATTAGCTAGCAACACAAAGTCTCCATTCTAGCTCTCTGTTGACAAGTCCAATTATAACTTAGCAATTGTGATCATTTTAGATACAAAATCACGAAATTTATAGGTGGATACATAACCTGTGTATCATCGTACTGGGTTTGGGTGGAGACTCAGCTTCATCAGAGTCTACACCATCATCAGCCTCTTCGATAATATATCAGTGAGCCTTCTTTGATCACGCTGATACCTGCCCTGGACTGTCCACATCCTCAACTTCTTCGATGTTCACCTTTGGCACGAGTCGCTCAGTGCACTTGTGTTTTGATTTGGCTGTGCCTTCTGGGATAGTCTTGGATGGCAGTATGGACACAAGCTTGAGATACCTAATTTTTCAGTATATGTATATGTAAGAATGGAGAGGCACTCACTTCAGTGTTTGGTACCATCTCAGATGCATCTGTTGAGCTACCCGAGTCGCTGTCACTCTCAAAGCCTTCAAAATCACCATCATCCTCATCCTCAGCCTCACCAGCAAATTTCTTGCCCTTTTTCTTTCTTTGGCACCTCATTGGTTTGGACTTCACACAGTTGGTATCACTAAGCTTCTCAGCTTCAAGTGCTGCATCCATCTGTGAAGAATTATGAGAATGCTGACCACATCCAAGATCTGGAACGAGTTAACAAATGTATTTGAGTTGGTTGCAATACATACTGGCTGTTGATGCCTGGGGTTTGTCTGGGCCATGCAAGGGAACCTCATCGGCTTTATCATAATAGAAATTGATCTTTGAAGGAGATTTCAGGTTCCCATTTTCGTTGAGTGCACACTGATTAAAAAGATTGGCCATAGCGGCTGTGAGAAGGAAGTCAGTCTTTAAATTCAGAAAAGCGCACCTATTTATCTTCCCCAGAGCTCTCCTATATCTCTAGCTGGCTAAAAATTGTTGTTGGTTGGTCAGATTGGGAGATGAAAGGCCTAGCATGGATGTTTGATGTTGACAGCAGGACGAAAAAGTGACAGGAGCATCTCCTCAAAGGTGGACTTAACACAAGTTAGAATGAGAGGTTATGAATTGGGTATAGCATTAGACAACAACAAGAGTTTAGCTAGAAGTATGAGGTGAATGCAAGCCCTCAAAACTATGTATCAATGAAGCTCAAGAGTTGTGATGGACTGAAGCAAAATGTGACATGTGTGATACAAGCATCAATGAATCATGCCATTCTGCACCTTCTAAGACAATTCACATGGCTGTATGATACCCATCAGATGGCTGTGTTACAACAGTTGTCGACAGTGATGGTTCACCCATATCCCGTCCATGCTGAATGGCTCAAATTCAGCTGACGGTACGCATACAGCACCCATATGATGGCAGCCATACAACTGTACTATACAGTGTTGGTGTGAAGCCCTACGTGTGCTCTGGCCTCCAGGACATCCTGCAGAACCTTGTGTTCCTGTTGCATAGACTGGCTGTAGGAATGACCTGGGGAAGAGTTAATATATCGAACAGACAGAAGTTCTGGAACAATATGTGTACATACCAAGATTATCCCTAGTATACACTTGTCCTTTAATTGTCTGCTGTACCATGGCGAACAGCATTCAGGATGCTAGTGTCCAACAGTTCACATTGAATGCATAGCCCACTAACAGGACAACAGCAGGCCTTAAATTGGTTGATAGCAGACTGAGACAGCATTTTCCATTAACAATGTTCGAATGAAGGCACTCTAAAAGCTCAGGTAAAGGTAACACTGTCAAGCATAGGGCATTGAGATCAGAAATTTCCATGTTTATTAGTAAAAATACCTGGAAATGTTCTTCACTAGAATACATTGAAGAATTCCCCCCACATGATGAAGAGGAATAGCGTCACAGTAAATCGAGGAGATACTACAGCTGACTGTGTTCTAGGCACTGACTTATTGCCATGGTCAGTGTAAAAATGTTGGAATTTGGCAATCCGGCATCATGCCAATCTGTCTTATCAAGGAAGAAGATTGAGGAAAGGTATAGAAAGTTCTAGTAAATAGTCCTTTAGTATATAAGTAGGTACTGTAGTGTACATCCTCATGCATTTTCAGAGCTCAGCCAAGCACAATACTATTGACTTGAACACTATGCATACATACTGGGAATGAACTTGATCCCCCATTTCACAACAAAAAACAACCATGTGATGGTGGTCCATCATTAAGAAGCGCTCGGGGTTTTCCGGACAAAATCATTTTGGCCATTTTGGCCTCTGTTACTCAAACTCTGAGTGTCACCTGACAGCCGGCAGCAGCCACAGCCACTTCTGTGATGACTGATGTCAATGTGACTGTATTTGAAAAATGTAATAACCAATATTAATTTTATTACAATCTCGAAATAGACATATTATTGCAGAAATGATATAGACATTTTCTTCATGAGAAATAAGATAAATAATGTTTGCCTTAAGACTATTGGTCTAGTCTTAAGCACATCCACACCATCTTCAGACATGTCCATCATGTGATGGGAATAATTTCTTTTTGAACTCTGATTCAATGCTCATATATAGTCAGTGTCTTAACTCTTCTTTCCTTTGCAGCCACACCAGCAGTTTCTACTGCTGCATAAGCTCACCTGACTCATTCCTGACACTGCTCCAACCATTCTCACAGTTGGGCAGCCATCTCAACTTCTTCCAGATGTCGCTCCAGCCATTCTCACAGTTGGGCAGCTGTCTGCTCGCCTACCCACCTTCAACCAGTGGCGTGAGGCATTGCTCCAGTGGTTTTCACTGCTGGTGGCACCACTGCTTCACCCTCGCCCTGTAGGGCAGCTGTCTTCAACATGTGCCACCTACAATGCTTGCTGCACAGCCTTGTAGGCCCATGCTGCCACTGCCAACCAGGTATGCCCTCACATCAAGCTATTGAGCCTCTGTGCACGCCTAACAGCTTTCTCCCAGTGACATTTGCATAGACCAATGCCGCCGCCACCACCAACCAGGTAAGCCTTTGTATTGGGCCCCTCTACACGTGCCTCACACATTTTGAGGCCCACTGAGCACCTTGTGCACAGAATCACCCCTGGGTCCAATGCAAGGTGCCTGGCAGGCTTCTTAACACATTCAGCATGCCCAGAGCAGTGCAATCTCGCCAGAGCCCTCTTATGATGGTTTTTTCCCAGTGACATTCATGTAGGTCAATGCCATCACTGCTGCCAGCTAGGTATGCCCTCATATCACGCCTCTCTGTGCGTGCCTTGCATGTTTTCAAGCCCACTGGGCCCCTTGTGCATGGAATCACCCCTGGGTCCAATGCAAGGTGCCTGGCAGGCCTCTTAACATGTGCGGCACAGTCTCACCAGGCTGTTCTTCTCACTGCTTTTTTCTCAGAGACATTCACCACTCATTTGTCGCCCAAGACAGCCCCCATTGCTATCATGCTGTGGGCCCAATGCTCCACCCACTCTGGGTGTGTTTTTAACCCCAACCCTGTGCCTCTCAGCACCACTTTTGCTGGCCTAGTATCCCTGGTCTTTGTCAAAATTGATTCCAGTAGCCTTTTTCATGATACCATCGAACTGGGAAACAAGCACTCTGCTGAGGATGATCTGGATGAGCTGGATGACATCCACATTATGCCAGAGTGCCACCCTACTGCTTCGCTGGCCCCTACCTCCAGCCACAGTGTGAAGTGCCCACTGGGAGCCAAGGAGGCCGGTGATGGGGACACCTCAGGTGCTGAGGCTGCTTCTACACCATGGCACCATAAGAAAAGGCACTTGGCTAGGGAACAGAAATACGAGGCGGAGGGCCATCATCTGTCTGATTGCACCCTCAGCCTTATCCAGGAGAAAGCAGTACCCATTCATACCAGCCTTGTCACCGAAGCGCTCCCCTTGGCCAAAGGTGCATATTCCACTAAGAATGTCAAGGAAAGTGCAGCCGAGCATGAATATTCATGCGAGGAATTGTTGGCTCTCAGTTTCACTGAGGTTCCATGGGAGGGCTTGTAAGTCTGCCTTTCTCTACCTTGTTTCATAGTGCTAACCCACAGCTTGCAGTGATCCCCAGCCCATTGTTGACCGCCAGGGGCGCATTGTAGCTGTTAGACCCAAACCTCATGTGATCCAAACAAGAGTAAACTCGGGCTGTCTCATGTTTGGACAGTCACCTGAGAGTCTTGTGGAGTTCGGATGTAAGTGATGATCTCGGACTAAGGTCTTAGGTCAAGTGAGTTAAGAGAGAAGTTTGGTATAGATAAACTTTAGCTCAAAGCTGGGGTATTACAGCAAGAGCTACCTACTTATATATGAAAACTGTAGTACTAATAATAGGTCAAATGTATGATGACAATACGGTAGTCGTGTGGTTTGTGCAAGCTGTAGTTACCAGGCCTAAGCCATCCGGTTCTGGTCTGGGTGGTCATGTGGGGTCAGGGATGACTTCGGGCTCTGGATAATTAAGAAAAAAAATGAATATATATGGAAAATCATAACATTATCCTCTCATTAAGGCAGTTGTCCCAACTGCCATTAGGGTTCTGGCATTTCTTCTAGCTCTTCTTGCATTCTCCTCCAGTAATCTTGGATATAATCTCCTCATTCTTTGCCATCTGGGTTTTGGACTTGAATCCTTTTTCCATTGTTTCATTCAACTAGGTAAAAGTATTCCCAAGTTCCATTTCCACTGTCCTTGTATTTGTGTCCCATGATTTCTTTTATTGCTTTAGGGTTTACGATTGCTTCGGCTGTTACTACTCTTCCATGTTCTGCTTGGCTCTGCTGGTATTCCTCTATTGCTTCTTGTGTGTTTTCCATGTCATTTTCTGTTACCCAATCATTGTGTTCCCTGGTCCATCCCATTAACTTTACTAAGTAGTTGATTACTAGTCGAGAAGGTTGGCCCCTCTTTCCTCTTACCCTTTGGGTTCAAGTGTCAAGGACTTCTTCAACTTTGTACTGTTCTTCATCTTCAATCAATTCTGGTGGTGGTGGTGGAAGCTCTTGGTTTGGGAATGCTGGTGGTGTGTATGGCATTATGAGTTTTTCATTGAAGCATGGGTGGATTCACCAATGGGGTGGAAGCTTGAGTTTGTAGGCGGATGTGCCTGCCTTTTCAAGGATTCGGAAGGGGCCTACTCTCTTGTCATCGAGCTTTTTCTTGGGTTGTGGGAGATGGAGGTTGGTGGTATCGAGCCATACCAAGTCATCCTTTTTGTATGCTATTGCTTTACCCTTTCACTTGTCATATTGGGCCTTCATTTTGGCTGCAGCCTCTTTGAGGGATTGTTGACATAGTTTGTGGGTTTTCTGCATTTGGGATGTGAAGTTGTTGGTGGCAGGGTTCATGAAAGGGCTGCAGGGTTCAGTTTCTGGTACTACTCTGGGATTGAGTCCATATACCATGATGAATGGGCTTTGTCCCATGGCAGAGTGTTTTTGATTATTGTGGGTGAATGCTGCAAGGGCCAGCCATTCATGCCAGTTGTCTTGTTGATATCTAGTAAATATTCTTAGGTATTTTTCGATTTCTTGGTTGACTCTTTTGGTTTGGCCATTGGTTTGGGGGTGAAAAGCTGTAGAAGCATTGGGGGTGATCTGGAGAATTTGATTAGGTCCGTCATGAATTTTGAGACAAACTGAGGACCCCAGTCTGAGATTATGGTTCTGGGCATGCCATGGATGGCAAAGACCTTGTCGCAGAATATCTTGGCAGTTCCTTTGGAAGTCAGGGTCCCATTGCATGCTACAGGAATGATTTCTTTCGAGAATCTGTCAACAATGACAAAGATGGCATCATAGCCTCCTGACTCCTTTAAGCCAGTGATCAGGTTGATGGAGATGTGGGTCCATGGTTCGGATGGAATGGCATTGGGGTGAAGAGGCACTTTTTGTGCCTGAATGTTGGACTTTACTTGTTGGCATGTTTTGCATCCTTTCACGTATCTTGTTATTGTCTACTTGATCTTAGGCCACCAGTACTCTCTCTGAACTAGCTCATCTGTCTTGTTGATTCCGGGGTGTCTGGCAGTAAGGTGGTCATGGAACATGGAAATTATCTCTCCCTGGAGTTTCTTGTCTCGGGGAATGTAGATTTGTCCATGAAGGGTTAGGAGTCCATTTTCCTTGGTTACTCCTCTTTCGTGGTTTAAGGAATTGGGGATTCCCTGGTCCCACTTGTCGGGGTTTTTGGTGGCATGCTTGATTTTTGAATGTATGGCTGAGTTTGTAGGCATTATCATTGTGTGGAAATGCTCTGGTTTTAGGACTATGATTTCATCATTATCCTCTTTCCCTTGGTTGTGATCATCCCATCGGGATAATAGGTCAGCCTTTTTATTTACGGTGCCGGGTTTGTGGTGTAGAGAGAAATGGTACTCTGTGAGTTTGGTTACCCATCGGGCTTGTCAGCGGTTAAGCTTTTGGGGTTTTCAGAAGTATTGGAGGTTTTGATGATCCATCCAGACCTCGAAGTCAATGGCGGTGCCCATCAGGTAATGTCTCCATTCAGCAAGGGCAAGCATTATGGCTAGGAGTTCCTTGTCATAGATCTCGTAGTTCCTTTCCATCGTCATCAACAATTTTGAAAGGAAGGCTACAGGTCTCCACTTGCCATCCTGTTGCTGACTTAGTACTGCACCGATGGCTCCTTCACTAGAGTCCGCTTCTACCCTGAATTTCCCATCTTCTTTGGGTAGGGCTAGGATTACATCTTCCACCATTTGCTTCTTCAGCTGTTGGAACACTTGGTTTTGGGCAGCACCCCAGTTCCAAGGGGCGTTCCCGGTGAGTTGAGTCATTGGTCATACAATTTTGGAATAGTTTTTGATGAATTTTTGATAAAAATTGGTAAAGCCTAAGAAACTCTGCAGCTCCTTTTTCTTGGTAGGCATTGGCCATTCTGTGATTCCTTTGACTTTGATTGGATCCATCCTGATTGATCCTTCACTGATAATGACTCCTAGATACTCTGTTTCTAGGACTTCAAATTCACACTTCTTGGCCTTGAGGAACAGCTTGTGCTCCCTCAGGTGTTGTAGTACTCGTTGAACTATCTGTCAGTGTTCTTGGAGGTTCTTCAAAAAGATAAGGATATTGTCGAGATAGATGGTTACTTTTCCTTCAGTGATCAGGTCGTGGAATATGTCATTCATCATCCACTGGAAAGTTGCAGGGGAGTTGGTGAGTCCGAAGAACATGACTGTGGGTTCAAACAGTCCCCTATTGGTTTGGAAGGCTGCCTTGTATTCGTCGCCTTCTTTGATGTGTACATTGTTATATCCCCAGCATACATCTAGCTTGGTGAAGTATTTGGCTCCTCATAGTTTATCCATGAGCTCCAAAATGAGTGGTAGGGGATATCAATTTTTGATGGTCATTTCGTTAAGCTTCTGGTAGTCCTGAACGGGATGAAGGGCACTGTCTTTCTTTTTTATGAAGAAGAAGGGTGAAGCGAAAGGGGACTTCGAAGGGCGTATTCTCCTGGTGGAGAGGTTCTCATCTAGGAATTTGTCAAGTTCCTCCTGTTTGTTTCGGTTGAGGGGGTACACCTTACAGTCAAGTGTGTTGCTGGTGTTGGGTACTAGTTTGATGGCATGGTCCCAGGGCTTTCTGTCTGGTAATTCGTCGAAATTGTCTTTTGAAAAGAGGTCTTGGAACCCTTGGTAGTTGGGGGAAACCATTTCCTCAAAGCTTTTCTTTGCTTTTCCTTCATTCACCTTGGCTGCCAAATCATTTGCATGGTGTACCACTCTTATCTCTATTTCCTCTGTCATATCTACTGCTAGTATGGTGTCTCCTTCTTCCAGCTCCTCATCCCATCCGTCTTCTGGGTCCATGTCAGGTAGGGTGAACAGTTGTTTCTGACATTGGCACCGTCCGAATATGATCTTCTGAGTTTTCCAGTTAATAACCAGGTTGTGGCGTATTAACCAGTCATGTCCTAGGAATATCCTTCTGGTGCCTAAATTGGTGACTACTAGGTCATCCGGAGTTCTACAAAATGGGTGACCTCTCTGGCTTTATTGTGTGTTCCATCAGCATTGTAGACTGGGATCAGGGTGCTGGTTGCTTGGGTTGGTAGGTTGTGTTCTTCTACATACTTTCAGTTGATGGAGCTCCTGGTGCACCTGCTGTCTACTAGTGCCATGGTTTTGAGGGTCTGTTGGTTGGTAAGGGTTTCGAGTTGGATTTCAGTGGTTAAGTCCTTCACTCCAGCTTGTGCTGCTCATTGGATATATCGGACTGGTTTGCGAAGTTCTTCTAACTGCTCAAGGGCCTGTGTGCATGGTAGGGTGACAATGCACATCATCATCTCTTGGTCTACCTCTGCTTGTCTGAGTTTGTGGGTCCAGTGCACCAGAATAGCACAAGCTTCATAACTGCCTGTCACCTGTCTGATAGTGTGCCACGTCCATTCAGTTTCAAATGGGATCATGTAGCTGGACTCCTCCTTCTCAATTGTTTTCAGCTCTGTCAAGTTGTGGTCCTCCTTCACCTGTGTCCACCATCTTTTGTATGCTCACATGTTGGTTGCATCAGGGTCTCCCTGTCTGCAATAGCAATGCTTCTTGAGATATTCTTGCCACTCCAGGTCATTGTCCTTGTTGTACTCTTCTTTGCCTTTCTAGAGCTGCTAGGGCTCATGGGCGTTTCTGCCAAGGCATTGCCGCCCTTGGTAGCCATACTCTTGGCTCCACGGTGACATGCCCCCAGGGCATTTACACGTGTAATTTTGTGTTATTAGACATTGCATACCTAAAATAGAAGTCTGTGAATGCAATAAGAGAGAATATACAAAGAGCGCAATGATATTAAGCAAGTACAATGAATATTGGAAGTGACTATTGGTAGAGCGCATGCTCTAGCTTAGAGCAATACTAGATAAGGTCAATCTAAGCATGAGAGCTCAGTGCTTGATACTAACTGCACCAAGATAACATTGCGTGGGTATTGGAATATAATAACTAGAGACACGTGTGATACTAGACGAACTATGAGAGACATTGATCTATGACGCACAAGGCATGGATCGATTGGCAACTTGTGCACATAGTGATATAATGGCTACATACGAATAAAACCGAGAATACTCACTTTGGCCAAAGAGCACAAGGCCTAGACGAATACTAAGTAATCACAAATGACAGAGACACTTAGAGAAATATGAATAAGTCGGATTGGGACTTGTTTGATAAGAGATATCTCCAAGGATATAACTGGAGACATGACCTATCACTGGGTGCAGTGTTAACCGATGTCACAACCATGCGCACTACAAAGTCTGGGTCCGAGTTGGGCGTTTGACTAAGTGCCAAGTGATGGTGCGCTCATGCGGCATGCACAGGACGCAAGGGATGGAAGGCTGCAGAAGAAATAATACTATAACCGGTTGTATTAATTTGTAGATTGTAGAAAGTATAGATACAGTAGTATAGAAGTAGTGTACAAGTTTCAGACCCCTGGTGTAATGGTACAAAGCTTTTCTGCCACATGCTCTAGCACTTGGAGTTGTTTGTAGCTTCGAGCAAGAGAATATAGACCTTAGCTGAGACTTATTGTGTGATATTGAGTAGCAGGCTAGACAAAGAAGGTTAACGTGGCACTTTATGCATAGGTTTCGGTCATTGTTTGACTTGTGCTCTTATAGAGAATTCGAGTTGAGTGTCAGTGTGGGCACTTTCTCACTTCTTTGAGGTTCTTGTGTGATGCAAGATGCTACAGGCAGCAGAGGTTCAAACCCTTTGGTCTGATTAGTGCTTGCTTTCTGTATTTCCACAGGTTGGCAAAGGTTCAAACCCTTTGGCTTGTTGGACAGTAGACTTAGAGAAGTCTAGATACGATATGAGCACTATTGCTACATGTGTATCTTAGAGATATTGAGAATACAGTTCCTTGTGTCGCTACTTCTATCACATCAGAATCCCCCAATGAACTTGAGTGTGTTTGTGTGTGTAGTGTTAGGTGTGGGTGTGATCAGTGTCTTCGACTCTGTTGCATTTCTACTAGCTTGTGCATGCAGGCAGCTCTTCAACGGGTTGGGTGTCTTGCCTCCAAGGGAGGACTTTTTCATGTCAGGGATGGCCCACATGCATCTGCATTTTTGGCTGCAGCAGCCAGTTCATACAATGTGTTGTTTTCATCATCTGGTACTTCCTCTATAGAGACTTTGCATGAGTGGGGAGAAAGTGGTGGCGGACTTACTGGTCCTTGGGTGCGTCTACCACCTGTCTCACGTGGCGGACGAGGTACTGGTGCCCCATCAGTTGAGAACTCCCTTCAAGTTACATTTGCCTTGGCTTTGGCCCAGCTGCCCTTCTCAGTCTCAGGGTTGAGGATCCTTGGGTGCATGTCTCCTGGCAGCCATTGCCTTGGCTCTCCACCTCAGTTCGCAGACTCCACTGGTCCTGGGAGAACCCTTTGATCCTTGGATCTCCGGATCCCAGGCAATGATTGGTCATCAATCTCTGGCATCTGTTTCTTCATGGGGGCCGCAGCCCTTGTGGTCTTGCTGCCCTGGGCTTTTGCCACTCCATGCTCCCTCTGCTGCAGCTGGTTGCGGTCAGGGATTCTTCTTTTTGGGGAAGCCACATGCTTCTGCTTGTCAGGCATCACCCAAGGGTGTTTCAAGGGTGACTTTGGCAGGGCCTGGGTCGAGGTTCTAGAATATTTGTTAGCATTGTCCATTAAAATATCATACCAGTTCTGCGATTCTTTGGGTGTCTTGCTGGGAGTGGTGAAAATTGGTATATTTGAATGCATGATGGGAGTATCTACAGAAGTATTGTAAGTCCATCCAGCAGTATGTAAGGCACCTTTAGAGAGTCCAGCCAACCAAGTAGAATCGCTTACTCGTTGGCCTCATCTTTTACCTCCTCGACTCCTGATGACAAGGGCGTCTTCTCCTCATCTGATTCTTCCTCTTGTTCTACTACTTGTTGATCGTGGCAATTATTGTTGTTGTGCATGAACCTTCTGCCTCTGTCCCTTGGCTTCCTTGGCTCTTTTCAGTCAGCGGTAAAGTGACCCTTCTGGTGGCAATTGAAGCAGTGCTGTTCCCGTCAGAGTCTGTCTATGTCCATGGGTTGTCCCTGTCCTCTGTAGACTGGTCCAGTTCCCATGTTGGTGCTGGACAGTCCTGGGTCCCTGGGTTGTTGTGGGGGTCCATTGTAGGTTCTTGGTGGTGGGGCACAACTGTTGTTTCAGGGGCTATTCTGGGGTTAGCCTCAGGGATCTTGGTGGTTTTGAGGGTCTTGGGGTTGGTAGCCCTTGTGGGTCCTGTCAAAGGCCCACTTTACTGCTCATTGGTCATTGATTTGTGGGATGTGGTGTTTCCATTGGGAGTATGTGACTGGGAAATTTTCACCAGAGGCGACAGCCATGGTGTATTTGTCTGGTACTCCTGCTCAGACTGTGGCGACAATATGGCTCTTTTCCCCTTGATCTTCCCATCTGCATGCTGGCTGCACTTGCTGTTCTAGCTCCTGGAAGTAACGGTTAGCGCTCCCATCTTGCATCCTTAACCTATACATTTGCTGTTCATGTACTTCTTCGACTGTGGGGTCTGCAAACTCCTTCCAGACAAGTTGGACGAAGTCTGTCCATGCGGGGAATCAGTACCTTCCTTCTGTGTGGCTGTAGTACTGCTCCGCATGATGTACCCACCACGTTAGGGCCTTTCTGGCAAAGTGGGAGGTGGTGAAGGTAATTTGTTGGGACTCTTCATAGTATCTTTGGTGTACCTCGAAGTAGGTGACACATTGGAGGAAAAACCTCTGTATGTCATCATGCTTCCCATAGAATAGGTTGGGCATTCTCATCATGATGGGTTTGATGCCAAGGAATAGGGCGTCTGCTGTGGCCTCTCCTCGATGATGTCCTGGGTTCAGTGCAGGGGGCATGCAGTTCGGTGGGGGTCTGGGTAATGACCATAGGTCTCCTCGGGCTCCGGGAAAGTCTGGGTCTGGTGCTCCACCTGGCAGTCCTGGATCAGGGATGTTGGGTGGTGCCTTGTCAGGGTTGGGGGGAAGACTGTGCTTTTCCTGGTACTCATCCAGGTCCTTCTGCTTCCATTCTATCTCCATTTTGGAGAGGTCAAGGGTGTTCTGTTTGTCTAGAACCTCCTGGAAATGCTTCCGGCACTCTTCTGCTGCGGCTTCTCATTCTCCTGGGGTTTCTTTGTTGGCCCCAGCAAATAGTTGGGATGTTCTTAGGATTGGAGGTCTGCCTGTCTGTCAGATCAGCCATTTTGGCTTTGGCAGGGAGTCAGGTAGTGGCTTGGGAATTGGCAGATTCCACTCATCATAGTCAGGCATAGGGGTTTTTGTGTCGAGAGGAAAGTCTGTATTAAACATAAAGGTGGCTTGTTTGTGGGTGGCATGTACTTGCAGCCTACCCATCTCATATTCATCCTGCTCTTTCTCTGCCTCCATATAGCATCTCCCCAATGGTGTGGCTAGCCACAAAATCTCTTCAACAATCTGGTCACACCCCCTCTGGTACCGTCACTCATACTTGTCCCTATTTTCTTGCTTGCCTAGGAACATTGTTACCTGGGGCAAGTTGTCCCCTGCCTCTGGCCACTCCACTGAGCTGGCTGAGCCAGGCGAGGTCAGTTTCCATTCCTTCTCCTGAGTCTCTTCTTCCTCTTCCTCTTCCTGTGCTTGCTGTTTCCCTCGGGATGAGGTTGAGGAGGGAGTTTTGTTGGCTAATTCGGAGGGTGGGGGAGTAGATGACTCCAGCTGGTATCCTGATTGTCGCATGCCAGAGGGGATGAAGCTGATGGGTATGGTGCCACTAGTTGCCGTTACTTTCACCTTTTCTTCAGGGCTCAAGTATTTCCATTCACTGGGGGGTATAACTCGGTGGCTGTGGCCAAGGGTCAGTGAGGTGGCTGAAGGGATGGTGGGTGAGGCTGGGGAGGTCAAGGTTTCTGTGGTTTCAGGGTAGGACAGCTGGGCTGAGGGAATGGGGCTCTTCAGAGGAGGGGCAGGTGGGGAATTCCTTGGTACTCTCTGTGCTGATCCTGATGACCTGGGCGACTGAGGTGGTGTATTCTGATGCATCCTCAGTGTAGTCTGGAGCGGGTGTTCAGGCTCGGTAAGGGTGGTGAGGGAGATGTGGGAGGTAGTTTGGGCTAGAGCATCCATGCTCTTCCCAAACTTCTCGGTTACCCTCTGCCAGGTGCTCTTTGGCCTTTGGGCAGGGTATGGGGTGGTTCTGCTTGAGGTCTTCAAGCTCATACATTTGTGGGTGGATATGGTGGCTCTCGTATATCCATGAGATTAGGACTTGTAGGCCAATTCTGATGGTTACCAGGGTGAAGGGCGCAAGGATTGCCACAATGGCAATGTGGAACTGGGAGGTGTTGAGGTCTCTGGTCTGTTGCATGGGTCTTTGCTTGTGTTGTACGCAAGGAAAGAAGGGAAGCTTTGAGCTAATTGTTAGACCCAAACCTCATGTGATCCAAACAAGAGTAAACTCGGGCTGTCTCGTGTTTGGACAGTCACCTGAGAGTCTTGTGGAGTTCGGATGTAAGTGATGATCTTGGACTAAGGGCTTAGGTCAAGTGGGTTAAGAGAGAAGTTTGGTATAGATAAACTTTAGCTCAAAGCTGGGGTATTACAGCAAGAGCTACCTACTTATATATGAAAACTGTAGTACTAATAATAGGTCAAATGTATGATGACAATACAATAGTCGTGCGGTTTGTGCAAGCCATAGTTACCAGGCCTAAGCCATCTGGTTCTGGTCTGGGTGGTCACATGGGGTCAGGGATGACTTCGGGCTCTGGATAATTAAGAAAGAAAATGAATATATATGGAAAATCATAATATTAGCAGTCATGGCGGGCCAGCTGCATGATCCAAGCTACTCTACAGCTTGCATGGAGGCACATGACGCTATCCTGTGTGAGGGTGCAGCAACAAACTTCTGCAAGCTCTCCAACAACCATTGCTGTGGTGGCTTTCCTGCAGTGAACATCAGGATATCATATGGCAAGGGGCAGAAGGTGCCTTCATGCCTTCAGAACAGCGCTTTGGCAGCCATCATCAATCACCTTGTGGGGAGTGAAGCGGTCATGCAAATGGCCACTTATGCAAGTGGTATGTCCATTTTTTCCCTGGTGATTGCACCTCTCATCCAAGGATCATAGCCTCCCTCAACCTCTGGGCCCCTTGATTGCACAGGCACTATGCCAACCACCTCAATGTGCTGTACAAAAAGTTGCCACACCTTCACCCCAACTTTGCTCAATCTGTCTTTCCTTGTGCTGCCTTCAATTTTGGCAGCAACATTTGGACCTTTAAGCATCGCAACATCTTGAACTGCCCCTATGGATGGTGTGCCATCACAGCATTGGGCCACTTTGACCATTGTTGGGGGGTGCACCTCATCCTTTGGGAGCTCAAGCTCTTCATTCAATTCCCACATGGTGCTACTATCTTCATTCCATCCACCACGATCATGCACTCCAATACAGCCCCTGTGCAGGGTGACAGCCACAGCTCTTTCATGTAATTTCTAGCCAGCGGTATTCTGCTGTGGGTAGACAATGGCTTTGAACAGAGAAGGAAATGGCGAGGCAGGATCTTGCAGCATACACAGAGATGCTGAAGCACAAGGGGAAGTGCTGGCAGATGGGCCTCAGCCTCTTATCTACACTGGATGAAATATTGGAGCCAGTTTCTTTGTAGTGTCTGGATAATATCTTGCTGTATCATAGATCCTAAAACTGTGCTTATTTTGTCTTACATCCTATTCTGAGTTCCAAGGTTCCCAGGCAACATCTCGGTCTTAAGACTTCAAGGTAGGTTCTAAGTCTTATTAAGATTGCCTAAGTACAAGATATATGTTTTGTCCTTGGGGCACTGTCTCAAGATCAATGCATTTTGTCTTAAGACTGACTAATCTTGTCAATATATCAGTCATCTCAAGTTCAATGCATTTTGTCTCAAGATCAGTGTATATTGTCTTCAGGCTGTGGCTGTTTATATCTTTTGTAGTCAGGCTAACATTTCATCTTAAAGCTGCAGTTGTCAGTATCTTTTTCACCTTCAAGCCAACATCAATTGATGTATTTCATCTTAAGGCTGTGGTCATCAATATGTTTTTTGTCTTAAAGCTAACCATGCATCTCGTCTTAAGGCATAGGCTACATAGGGTTGTCAATGTGATTTTTGTCTCAAGATCAATACCTTTTGTCTTCAGGCTAACAAAATATGTCAATACATTTTTTATCTCAAGGTCAATACATTTTGTCTACAGACTAACATAAGAATATTTTATGTCTAAAGATCACTGTAATCTGAAGACTGCCCCTCTTTCTTCATGATGAAGGGCACTCATTTACTGCCCTGGTCGCTTCTCCCAGCATCTATCACCTTCAACAGCTCATGGCAACATTGGGTATTGTTTTCAATGCTTCACCAGGTGCTATAATGTCAGTTCCATATCACTTCCACCCATCGGGTTGCTTGCTATTGGTGCACGAAGTCAGAATATATTCTAGTGTAGAAGTAAGGCCCATGGTTATGGGTACAACCTCCAGAAATGCCTCTGTCACTTTAATATCCCTTTTCCCAACTAAAGCTTTCACTTGAGCAAAGCACTCATGTTGATCTATGGCCTACATGAAGGGCCAGCCATTTTCTCCAGTATGACTGGGTGCTGTGTTTGCAAGGGAGTGAGATGTTGCAGCAGGAAGTGCACATATGTTTCTAGCCAAGCCAGGCAGCCTGTAAACCTAGTCAAGGTGGAGCATAAGAGGCTAGTAAACACTTACCTCAGCACCAGGATAACCTCATCATCAGAATCAATGTTGTCAATGTCAATGGCTTGCACCCCCACTGTAAGGGCTTTAACTGGGCTTGGTGGCCTTAAAATTTGGACCTTTCATCAGTCCCACACTTGAAGGCAGCAGACTTGAACACTTACAGACTGGATGGTATTGCAACCCCCCTTGTTGAGTGCAGAGTCTTTGTAGGGCTAGGCTGATCTGAGGCAGAATCCCTAGACATGGATGGTGTGCACAAACATTTTTTTCTTTCCAAACCAGCACACTGCTTGACTCCTAGCAATCACAGAACCAGGCATTTATCATGATGAATGTGGATCTTTTGCTTGTAGTTGATCCAATGCCCATCTTCATATCACTAGAAAAGGCTGAGGTTGTCTTCAAAAATGCTGCAGACACGACTGATCATGGAGAAGTGTGATGGGTAAAAGAATGGCCAGTCTTTGGAATTGACGAATAGTTGGAAGAGCTTGGGGTCTATGCCATCCTGAGGGGTTGTGTTAGTTCAAAAGTGGGATAGCTATGTTGGCTATGGCATGCACCTTGTAAAACAGCATTAGCTGGATCGCTTGCTCCTTCTCACTCAGGACCTGATCCCTTCTCTTTGCTTGCTCAGTCACTCCCATAGACCATCCTCTGCCCCCAGGCCCAGTAACCTTAGTACCGCCTCCTGCCATCTCTTCAACTGCAAACTTGCGATTGCTCACAAGCTGCTCTCCCCACGCTGAATTGATCTGATGTGAGAACTGGGCATGGTTCTCAATGCCAACAGGTGGGGCATGCAGCAAGTCAGGTGCTGCTGAAGATGAGAATTGCTCTAAACTGGCCAGATTCAACAGAGCAGACACCAAAGACTCCCACAGTCAGACAGCAGTGTTGGGATATCTGTGGACCCTGCAAGCAAAAGAGAGGTTATCAATGCAGTGTGCTTTACAGAGCCCACAGGTCGGGTTGCTAATCTCTTTGCACCCAGCTTCTCTGCAGGGCCTGAGGGGCGATCCATGGACTGGACAGATGAAGGAAGGGTCTTGAAGACAATGCATTTTGCAAAGTTGACATGTCTTGTGTGCAATCACATTGCAGGACTTGAGCCTGCAGTGCTGCCTCTTGCTAGGTGTTCAGCTCAATGAATCCATTTCTTCTGCCATCTGAAAAGTCAGAGTAGAGTCTGAGAGCTCTGGAAGAAAGCTCGGCCAACCTGGGTCATCAGAGTCAGAGTCAATTCCATTGTTGGAGAGGTTCTGGCATTGGATAAAATTGTGGACCTCCCACTCAGGATATTGAAAGACTGCTTGCTCTGCTTTTTCCTGGGAGACCCAGCAAAAAAATTTATACATCCTGTGCTGACCTGCCACCCTCTCCTTGCATGTGGTAAAACCAGGACACTGAGCAAAATAATATTGAGTACAAGAGACTGATGATGGTGACAGACATTACCTTGATATAATATCTTCCTTTGTTGGCTTTATGAAAGGTGCCATTGCAGACAATGGGTAGATTCAGCCTGTGGATATGGCAGCAACGGCACAAAGGAATGCCTGACATCCAGAAGCTACAACAGGGAAAACGATGTAATTGTTTGGATGGTACAAACAATAGCTTTTATTCCTGCATGTTCATCTGAAGGTGAACAAAGCAGCATGGCTTGAGATGGTTGAGTGGTGAGTGTAGAAGGGTCTGAAGTTGTGTGTTTTGTCACAAGCAGGCCTCTGATTGGTGGTGCAATCTGTTCCTGCCAACTCTGAATTTCCGGCATTTTGAAGTTTGTCTGAAGTTAATTGACCCAGTTAGCACCAGATGCTGTCTGAAGATGAGAAACTGTAACTCACCATCTGCTGCTGACCAATAATCTACAGATAAATTTGTGCTGTGGTCATGCCATGCCATATGCCTTTTTCAGCTAAATGTCCCTCCCATTGATACGAACTGCATCCCATGCTTCAATGATTTCAGACAAAGATTTTTTGAGGTCGATTCCACCTCCTAAGTTGAGAGTAGACATGTTTCTGTTCAATGTTGCATGTACTCATTTCCCACAAGTTTCTTGTCACTGCTATGCTGCACAAATGCCCTCACAGTGCTCTCAAATTCCCCTGCAAAGCTACAGAGCTGCTGATTGACAAAGTATGGCATCTAGTCATCAACTGGAGAGCTCTTGCTCATCCAGCATGCTATAAAATGGATCAAGCCACCCTTGCTGTGGCTGCCTTCTTACAGAAGTATCCAAGGTATCGCCCATGGGGGGTGAGTGGTGAATCATGTTTATTGAATGTATTGATGCTCATCTTCATCATGTAGCTGCCCATCAGTCCTGAAACCTCTCTCTCCTCACTTGCCACTACCCTGCCACAATTGGAACAAGGACTCTCTCAGACTTCGAACCCCACCTCGACCTCTTCTCAACGTGCTTTTACAACCCTCCAGCCCATGATTGTTACCCCTCCCAAAATGTTGGTGGCTAAAAAAATTGTACACAATCATTGGCTTGGTTCCGACTCCTCAGGCAAGGGCTAGTCCAATCAGGGTGCGCTTCTACTGGCCCAAATGGCCAGCTATGAAAGGACGACTGGATGCCACAGAAAAGGCTGTTAGTCCATGGAACAATGATATGCATGTTGTGTGTCTACCCTTAGATTTTGCGATTTTGTATGAAATATATACATACCAGGATCTAAATCCACTTGAATACGAGAGCTATTGCTGAGACTTCGAGCAGATAGCTAGGATCCTGTGCAATGAATGAAAATATAGAGTCGAAATACAGGACTTAGGAATGGTACCTTGAAGGATTGAACCTACCAGCCTGAAACAATCGATCTCTAATAGGTTTAAACAGGCAGATATATGCCACAACATCCTATTCGTGCACAATCCACTTAAACCAGAAGTAGCTAGTCCCTTAATGAGGTTGACTAGCCCCCAGACGAGGGAAATATTCCTCTAATGCAATTGAATAGCTGTGACTAGTTGTCTATGGTTTGCAGAATTATTCTGAGGCAGTTCAAGCTCTGGAAAGAATAGATAGAAGAGCTTTCCAAGTTCGCATTCAGCAGCAAGTACTTTCCCTAATATGGTGGAATATTTTCTTCTATATTGAAGAGATGAAGTGACTCGATAGTACTATCTATTGATAGTGACTTTAAACCTGTAGATACTCTGCAGATGAGTCGGATTCCAGAATAGTAGGCCTGTAGGCCATGAGGCTCACATCAGTGATCAGAGTATCCATATTAACAGATCAATTGATCAGGAATATTCCACTGACTGTAGCCTTGAGTAGTTGCCTAGAGATAGAGAATGGTGACGCATTCTATGATGCAATAGCCTGGGCAGAGGGTAAATTGACTGGTAACCAAGCTATACAGCTTCACAGTTCCAGAACCCTTCCTAGTCTGGCAAAGAATGATAGAATATTTCGATTCATGCGACCATAGATCACCATGGAAAGTAGGCTAGAAAGTACCTAGACCATTTCGACCAGGAAACCCTCAACCCAGTAGTATGTAGCCTAGATACAGTCAGATATTAGCTTATACAGTATGACTAGTTATCCAAGATATATCAGACTATGTACAGTATATAAAGGCCTCCTAGATGTAATATACAGGAGGCAACACCCTCCCCACAATTTGGCATTATAAGTGCAGTGCTTGAGTTGATTCAAGGGCCTTGGAGTGGAACCTCGGGGTTGTAGAATAGCAGTTAAGTCCAGGGAGCTTGCCATCCCTTAGAGTCGCACCTTAGCCAGTGAGCAGGGCGATTTCAAAGGCTTTTGTGTATATTCCTTAGATGAGATGAGTATTTCTTAAGTCCACTATATATAGAAAGAATATATCAACATTATTTGAATATTTTCGAGTGTGAATCGGCCAGGGAGCCATAGTATCAGCCAGTGAGCTGCAGACGTCGGCCAGTGCGCCATAGTAAAGCCAGTGTGCTATATAAATCGGCCTAAGTGCCATTTAATCTCAGAACCCGAAATATTTGAAGTCTCAGGATGAAAAGTTGTCCTTAATATATTGTATTTGCCCACAAACCAGTGCTATATTCACTAAGTCGAATTGAATAGCTTGAATACTCTTTGAAACGAAAGAACAAGTTGTAATAGTCCTGCTTCCTGCTGGAATAGTTGCACACTTGGCAGAATATTTGATCTTCCAACCAAACTAGTTGGTTTGCAGAGGTCTTCTATTGATCTCAAAACACCCGAACTTATATATTTGGTGATTGTGAAGCGCAAGGATTGCTTTGGGTTGAGTATATACAAGTTTCACTTGTTGTATATTCGCTCTAGTTTAGTCTCTGCACCGTTACCAAGCACATCAACGACTCCACCAGCAGATACTGAAGGCAGTCCAATGCCTCTCCCACCTCACAGCCAGGCTCTGAAGCACCCAATCCCATCAAGCTCACCCAAGCCACATCATCAGTTGAGCCCACCTCCTTGGAAGAACCAACCCCATTGCAACTTGGGCCCATCATGCCCATGCCTATGTTGGCACAGGTGGACATCCCTACAGCAATCACTAAGGAGTCACTTGAAGAGGTAGTTAAGAAGCTGGAGGCATCTCTATTAAACTTAGACTACCATGAGAGCCCCCAGCTTCGAGGATGGCCAGAATTGCTCACAACTCCCACCCTATCTCTGGCAGAATTGCCAAGCCTACCATCCACCCCCAAGCCCCCATTCCTGTTGCCAGACCACAATGTTGCAAGCAAGGTTTTACTGAATGATGCAGGCAAGGATATGCCACCCCAATCAGGAGAAGCTCCAATGAATGAGCCTCCATCTGTGCCTCCCAGCCCTTGCCCACCTGCTACTCAAGTTAAGCCCCCCATAGCACAGGGTGAACCTGCCTTAGCCATTAATGACAAAGCTCCTCCAGACCCAGGGTTGCCTCCATTCATTGACTTGCATCAGCATCTATACACATCACACTATAAAACCATCAATGCCTCTTTCAAAAATAGACCACTGGTTCCAAATCCCACAGCAGCAAGCACCCCTTCCATTAAATCATTGACCACACCTTCAGACATTACCCCTCCTAGTCCAACTCCAGAATGTCAAACAGCCTTGGAGGATCCAGATCACAGCAGCCGCTTGGAAGAGGGGTCCACTGATGACCAAATGTTTGAAGGCAGTGGCAGAGAGGGCTCTGGTGGGATGCCGACTTCACTGAATGACCTAGACGAGAAAGCAGCAGACTCTGAAGGCAAAGGCAACAGTGGTCTTAGTGATGCAAATCTATGCCATTGGTATTCCAGTAATGATCAGTTGCCAGGAAGTGATGAGGAGGGCTCTGTTGACACACAGACTTCACTAAGTGACCCAGACCGCCAAGAAACGAGCCCTGAAGGCAAAGCCAGCAGTGATTCTGATGATGAAATTGTGTGCTATGAGCATACTGCAAACACTGTGTCAAATTCAGTCATTTCAGGTAAAGTGCAGTGCTTACCCTCACATATCCAAGCACCCTCACATACTAGCCCCAGTCGTCATCACTCATAGTACTCAAAAGGGTATCCAAGGCCTGGAGATGCCGATATTCCCTCAGGCAGCCAGAAGTCTCCATGGGTGTACATATATCAGACTTTAAGAGGTGTTGGATGTATTAATGACAGCTGATTGGTCCATACTGGTGCCCACTCCTGGTACAAACCCTTACTGCTACTGCCAGTTCATCCTGACTGCTTTACTATAGATGAAGAGCTCATTGCCATCCATCTGACCACAGCATCTTTTTCCCATTCTCATGACCAATTAGTTGGCTGGGGTCAGCCCAACCTGGATCTTGCAGCCTTTGAGTTGGAAGCACAGCTGGATCCAGATGGCCCACTGCCTGTCTGGGTGCCTGTTCAAGGAATATCTGCCTCTGGCAGCTATCAGGTGAGCCTTTGCTTCAAGATATGCACTCAACAATGGCTCGCACAGTGGTGGATGAGACTATTAGCAGCAGTAGAGTGAAATATAGAAGTAAGTATAGTATTGCGATATAACTATGAGGCTTTTATACCTCAACAAATGTTCTAGTAAGTTCTATTGTAATTACTAAGTCATGACTGAAGGAATGTTGTAGAAACATTGTGCATCGACATGTCTTGTAAATGGGTAAGATCCGACCAACATCGGCTTGCTCTGCTAACACTCCCCCTCAAGCTGAAATCAATCCAAGAGCCTCTACGAAGGGTTTGAACTTGAATGATGCGAGTGCCTTGGTTAGGATGTCGGCAATCATCTTGGAAGTTGGACAATAGATGACTTCGAGTGTCCTTTCTTGAATTTTCTTGCAGATGAAATGATATCGAATGTCAATGTGTTTCATACAGGCATGGAACTGTCCAAGTTCCGCATGCGTGAGTGATATGGCAGACTGATTGTCACTATAGACGATGAATGGGATGGAAATTGGTCCAAATAATTCAGCCAAGAAGTAGTGATACCACATGGCCTCTTTTACTGTGTAAGTTAGAGCAATATACTCCGCTTCAGTGGTTGATAGTGCCGTGATTTCCTGCTGCTTCAACGACCATGAGACTGCGGCACTGTTGAGAATGAATGCATAGCCCGATATGGCTTTGCGATTCTTGAGTGACATTCCATCAGCATCTGTATAGATGTCAAGACCATGTGTCTCATTTGATCCATCATATGTAAGTCCCAGGGTGCATGTACCCTTAAGGTACTGCAGCACACATTTTGCTGCATTCCAATGGGGACTTCCAGGGTTATCGAGGAAGTGTGATAGAACACAGACTGTGAATGCAAGATCTGGTCGAGTGGCAGTAGAAAGCCATACTAGGCCACCAATGAGTTCCCTGTATGGGACATCTTGCATATCAGCGACATCACTCAGAGTGTTGGGACATTGTTCCCATGATAACTGAGTTGTGGGATCAAGTGGTACGGAGACTGGTTTGCAATCAGTCATCCCAAATTTCCACAGCATTGAGTCAATGTAAGTTGTCTGTGAAATTGATAACATGTGTTTCTCACGATCCTGTTTGACTTCCATTCCAAGAAGCCAATTGAGTGGTCCAAGCATTGTGATCTTGAATATTCGTGCGATTTCTTCCTGAATTTCATCGATTAGGGTAGGGGACATGCCGGTGATTGTGCTATCATCAATATGAATAGCCATCAAAATGATATCGTCTCCTCTGATGAGACGATAGACCGCATGATCATTATGAAGCGCATGGAATCCTAATGTGGCAAGTGATGTGGTGAGCTTCTCGTACCACTTTCGACTTGACTGTTTGAGCCCATATATAGTGCATCAGAGGCAGATAACTTCATTTGGATTTCCATTGGTGTAGTGTGGTGGCTGTTCCATGTAGATCTCTTCATTATCTGAAAACTTGCCATTGAGAAAGGCAGCAGAGTAATCAAACAGCTTTATATCCCAGTTGTGGTGTGTAGCAATGGACAGAATGGTTCAAAGAGATGATAATTTGGCAGTGGGTGAGAAAGTCTCAAAGTAGTCAACACCTTGTACTTGAGTGAAGCCACAAGCTACAAGACGTGCCTTGTATTTATCGATTTCTCCATTAGCCTTGCATTTGATGTGAAGTGCCCACTTTGATCCAACAGTATTGCATCCAATTGGCTTGGGAACAGGTCCATCTTCAAATGTGCCTGTCCTCTGCATTGCTTCCATCTCGATGTCCATCGCCTGTTTAAACAATGGCCAGTCCTCCCTTTTCTTTGCTTCTTCAACACTTGGCTCATCTGACAGGTCTCCTAAAGCCAAGTATGCATACTCGCTAGTGTCTGAGTCAGCAGCTGACTCAGACAGGACAAGATTGGCAGCTTAATGTGTTCAAGTGCCTACGATGATGTTCTTTACATCAATTTTGCTCGAAATGTCTTGTGGTGCAGTCAGTTTTACTGGTTTTGATGTTGGACTTAATGGAGGGGTGTCTGGTGGTGTAGTGAGTGGGGAACCTGGTAGAGAAAGTGGTGCTGGTTTGGATAATGCAGATGCATGCTGGATGTTTTCGGTCTTCTTTTCGTTGCTAACTTCTGCATTCTCCCCCTCATTCAGCACTCTGTGAATTCCTCCTTCCCTCCTGCACATTTCTGGGAATTTAACACTTCTTTCGATGCATATGGTGCGATTATGTGGGTAATAAATTCAGTGTCCATTACTTTCTTGGTCAAAACCAAGCCACCGACCCTCACGAGCATGTCCATCAAGCTTCGAACTGTCCTCAACATGTACCCAGACTTTGCAGCCCCATTCTTGGAGATGCCACAAGTCAGGCTTCGATCCATAGAACACCTCATATGGTGTATGGCCACCAATAGCCTCCAATGACATCCGATTCTTCAACCAAATTGTGTGCTTCAGTGCCTTGCCCCACAAGTTCTTCGGCAATTCTGCAGCATGGAGCATTGCTCGGATCTTCTCTAGGAGTGTGCGATTGAGTCTCTCAGTGACTCCGTTATGTTCAGGGGTGTCATGGACTGTGAAGTGACGCTGAATTCCTTTCTCAGCTAGGTAGTCGTTGAAATTGTGGCTCTTGTACTCCCCTCCTCCATCCGAATGCAATATTTTGATCTTGATACCATGTAACTTGTCCCATCTTGCCTCAAGATCCTTGAATGACTGCAACATCTCATCTTTTGAGTGAAGTAACATGGCTACAGAGTAGCGTGACGCATCATCTGTGAAGGTAACGTAGTATTTCTTGTGCTGGGGTGTCTCGATAGTTGCAGGTCCCCATACATCGCTGTGAACTTGATCACCTACTCCCCCTGACACGTCGTTCTCCCTCGACTTGGAGACTGCTTTCCTAGTCATTCTACCATGCAGACATGACAGGCATTGATCCTTCGAGGTAGGGCTTCCTTCATCAAGCTCTAGACCATCAACTAATTGATCCTTGACTAGCTTCTTTGCTGCGTCGACTGGAAGATGACCCATCAGACGATGAAGCTCATCAGGTGTCACAATACAAGGTCCATCATCAATGTGATAGGCTTCTGAATGGGGAACCGGTATGTGGAGTCTGTATAGTCCATTGACATGGGGTATTGATCCAATTTGATGATGCTTCTTATCAAAGATGCAGCACTCCTCCTCCTTGAAATCAAGAGAATAACCTGCCTGTGTGATGTGACCAACAGAAAGGAGTGTAACTCCAAGATTCAGTGCATGGAGTACATCCTTAACAAGGACTTTCATTGTCTGATCCTTCCCATTAGGAATTGTGATACACATGTCACCTTTCCCAAGTGCTTCGAACTTCTTCTTGTCTGCCACCATTATTCCTCGAGGGATGATAGCCATATAATTCATTAATCGATGACGTGACGGAGTCATATGCTGTGTAGCGCCGGAGTCAAAGATATCAACTTTGTACTCATGCTCTGAGTTGGCAACAGCTGCTGCGAGATTTCCAGAAGTAAGCGAGGTTATTTCTCCAATGATTTCTGGTGTGCTGATGCCTAATTCATCAGCTTCGTCTTCATTATCTTCATATTTGCTGTCACTGACTTCCTGAAGTGCTGGCAGATCCGAGAAGTTGTGCTCATCTTCTTCTTCCTCTGCAAACCATGCGGCATCAAACTCTTTGGCTTCCTTTGCCAAGTTTGCTTGTCCATGGCCCTTCCTTGGGCCTTGGCCTTCTTTTCCTCCTCCCTTCACTCAACAATCTCTTGCCATATGTCCTTTCTGATGGCAGTTGAAACACTCCACCGGTTTCCTTGACTTCTTTCCACTATTCCCACCATAGAATGCAGCTTCCTTCTCGCCCTTTCCTGCTGACCTGACCTTTCATCGGTCTGCCTCATTGCTGATGCCCTGTAGCACCATATTGGGATCGAGAGCCTTGCCAAGGAGTGTCGATGCGCCTGTAAGTGCAGAGAGATATGTTTCGAATGAGGTAGGGAGTGATCCGAGGACTATTGCAATGAAGTTATCATCGCCTGGGTCCGCTCCCATCACGATGAGGTCCTCGCGTATGGACTGTAGCTTCATTAGGTGAGTCTTTACATCACCTCCTTCTGCGCATCGCTCATCCTGGAGCTTTCAGCACAGGTCAACCGTGACCATCTTTGACTTCTTCTCATACTCTGACTTTACCTTCTCCCACATTGCTTTCGCTGTCGCCTCACCCTTCACCTTTAGGAATAACGAATCCGAAATCACTGAGGCGATCCCCTGCTTGATTACGGCCTGCTCAGACTTCCAAATCCGGTGCTGTTTTGCATACTTGTTCAATGCCTTGGTCTCATCTGCTGTGGGATTCTTCGGGTCTACCACAGCTGGCACAATCAGTTCGTTTGCAGTTGTAACGTCTTTGAAATGGTCACTGAGACCTGCAGCATCGATAGCAAAAAGGAATCGGTCACGAAAGAAGATCCAATTCATGCCATCAGCCTTGCATGCAGGGAGCTTTGTGAAGTACTTGCCGAGTTTCACAGTGGATGAGAAAGTGTTGGTGGACATGATAGATTGGTAGTGAGTGTATGTGAGGTGAGTGTATTATCATTGAGATTTAGTTATGGCTGGGGCCCATAACCTATTAGCAGCAGTAGAGTGAAATATAGAAGTAAGTATAGTATTGTGATATAACTACGAGGCTTTTATACCTCAACAAATGTTCTAGTAAGTTCTATTGTAATTACTAAGTCATGACTGAAGGAATGTTGTAGAAATGTTGCACATCGACACGTCTTGTAAACAGGTAAGATCTGACCAATGTTGGCTTGCTCTGCTAACAGAGACGTGATAATGTTGAGGTATGGCATCGCATTTGTAGGCATCGCAGTGCTAATGGGCCTCCAGATCACATTCATCAGGCCAGAGGAACATGCCAGCAGCTGGTTCATCCTTCCATCACTGTAGACTGATGCAGGACTGTGAAGAGCTCCATCCCTTAGTGTAACTAAGGGCAATCTGCATGGTTGGTACTACAATGTTTCCCCACATGACACTGCTGAACATGGTCTAGTGAAGATAAGCATACAAGATCTCCAATCAAAGGAAATCACTCACTACAAGCTAAGCCATTCCCCAGACTGGTACATAGACAATGGCATATGCTATTTTGATGGACTTTGGGTCTTGAGATGTGTGTGCACTTTTGTTCATTGCACAGATAGCCAGCAACTGGGCATCTTCCTGCCTGGCATCAATGGCTGAAAGCTCTATCTAGGCCTCACACATGACAGACAGTATCGACTGCCCCAGTATGCTCCAGCGCAGGTCTATGTTCTGGTTCTTGAGGATGATGAAGGCCCCTTCATCACTTGCTTGATCATGAAGGGCCAACCTGGAGCCCTGCTCCAATATGACATCGGGCTGACCCCTGCCGTCTCATCACATCTTGAATACATAGTCAGGGGCTCGCCAAATGGACAATCTCCCCCCATCTAGTTGTCCCCCCCAATCAGAAGCACACTTTTGACTGCCAACTCTTGGACCCGGTTTACTGTACAGACCAAATAACCCAAGATGCCACCAATCCCAATCATATGTGCCTGTTGATGATGCTAATGCCCCTGTAGCCTGGCTTTGTTGGATACAGGGCAATAAAATGGATTCATATTGTATACCGGTGCTACCAGGTTACTGGACAAGCTTCAGAGGACATCTGTACGTCTCGATGCACCACATCATACACTGGATCTCCCATTTCCCAACTCTTGAGATGCCCAAACCCTCAAGTACATGCCTTGCTTTTCACTGGTGCTGCAAGGTGCAATCACAATCACCCTATAGCCAACCATCCGATCATGATGATGGCCTTGAAGACTGATAAGAACCAGCAAAAGTTCGTGTTTGTAGGGATGGGGATGCTTGATGAGGAGCAAAACTTCAGGTTTGAGGCTCCAGAAACATTTGGCAACTGCTCCACTGTATAGATTCCTCTTGACAATACCAATGAACAAGGAGAATATAGGCTATACATGCAATTTGAGCACAAGAAGTTGGTGAAAATCGAGAACCTGACACTGAGGGAGTACTTTGCAGTGCACTTATTTCTCCCCCTGCACCCCTTATCCACCTGACTCCCTCATCCAGTTGGATGGGGTATCCAATCCCAAAAGCTATCAATACTATATGTCGCCTGCAGTAAGGAGCCCACAGATTGACTGGGAGGATGACTCTTTCAAATGGGCCCATATTGATGGTATTCCCTTCTGCACCCCACTGACAACTCACTCACATCCCCACAGTCACCATCCATACCCCAAATGGGTCAACAACCACCATCATTTGACATTGGACTGCCCACTCTGGGGTGGTCTACATCAGTGCCCTCAAGATCTTGAAACATATACAAAAAATCTCAGCTATAGCTAGTCAGTCATTGCCTTCCACTATACATGTATGATTTCTCACCTGCATAGCAATGTGGCCTGTCATCTGAGTAAACTTGCAGATGGTGGGTTCACCACTGTATATTGGGTACTTTTACCCCAAAAGTGGCCACTTTGTTGGCCCCAAATGTGTACATGAAAGGGTGTCCAATGCCAAGCCCTTTGCTGGTATTCCAATCGCTATGAGTGATGTGGGCATAGGCAGCATATGGTGTGAAGCAACTCCTTGCTACAAAGAAGAAATCCAAGGGAAAATGTTAATTGGCATGGATCAGTCACATTTTAAGGTGAGGCTTACATACCTGTTCTGCAGCAGGTGTTGTCTGAACATCGGTTCCAGCTGATAGACACCAACAACCCCAAGATGAGCCACTTGTGGCATATCCCCATGTCCCACCTATCATCAGTTGTGGCCACTCAAGAATGGCAAAGCGGTGCAGCTCATAGAAGTGGCCATGGGGGTTCCTCCATGAAACAGAAGGGTGTCCAACCCCCCAAGTCACCCAAGGGTGGATTGTCATGCACCACTGCAAGCTCAGCAGAGGAAAGGCCAGGCAGGAAGGGGCAGAAGTGACGCCGAGAGTCAGCAGCTGACGAGGACCAACCCAGTAAAAAGGTACAATACTCTTGTACACTGCCCCCACTAAGGATGTTCATAGGCCAAATTGAATGACTCGGAGCAGTCGGGTAAAGTCGCAGAGGCGATATGGGGCCACCAAGATAAACAGGCCTTGCCTCTGCACAAGACGTTGGTGCTGGGCACAGAGATGTGGGATCTTTTCAAGAAGACACACATTGGGCAGTTGCCCACAGCAGACATTATGCCTCAGGGTGCGTTGCACTTGTGTACATGATTTGGGCCCACTCATCCCTTCAATAGAGGACCATGGCATCCAAATTACATTGGACCACTGGATGAGCTTTTTTAATGCTGGTCAGAGCTGGCTGATGGCAATAAAGTACATCGGATGACACATGGAAGGGCATGATGTTGACAATGTGCTGAGGCACCTCAGGGTGGAGCACCATTTTGCAGAGAAGGCTGGAAAAGAAGGCAGGAGGTTGCAGGTGCCTAGCACCAGTGAGGTCAAGAGCCACCTGGACAGCCTCTTTGGAGAGCTGAAGACCCGATGGGTGCTGAAGCCTGATGACAATGATTCTCTGTTATACTATACCGAGCAGACAGAAGATTTAGAGTAGATGTGCAAGCAGTCTCATAAGAAAGAGCCATGCCAAATATAATCCATGGCTTAGACCCCTAGAGGAATTATGTAAGACAGCAAAAACTTCAGCTAGTTCACAGAACGTTACCTTCATGGCAGCACCACAGCCAGCACTAGCAGCATACATCCTCGCCTGCCTGATGGAAATACTTCCAGAGGACTCTGAGCTGGGGCGTCAATTGAGCTGGAACCAACTGTTCCAATTTTTCCACCTCATTCATCGAATTGTGCCTGCAATGTTCAACCGCTCTGAGGAGTATCTCCAGGACAATGAGCTCAATTTCCTTACTGCTGTCCTTGATCTCACGAAACCAATAGTCACCAAATGCTGGTTGAAATTTTGCCCACTTGTGTACCTCATACCACCCCAGAATATGCCTGCAGACGACGATCACTTTTGATGGCATGGAGTAGGCCACAAAGTTGGTAAGACTGTATTCATGGGAATCTATGGCGACAATTAATGCAGTGATTAGGGGCCATGTGCATTCCCAATCAGCCACCAACGTGTTGTGACAACAGACCTCTGAAGGCCAATAGCATCACGGAAGCACAACTCTATACCTTGACACGTGGAGTCTTGCCGATATTTGTGAAGAGCTACTATTGCCACAGTCAGTCACATCAATGCATCTGATGTTGCCAAGAGACTTACATGCTTATCCCTAGAATGTAAGACCTGTTTCAACATGAACTATCAGGTTCAAGATGCCCAGCACCCTGAAGCTAGGAGAATTTATCACAATGAGATGCCTGAAGTATTGGAGGTGGAAGAGACTGTGTTCATGGAGGTCCGACTGATTGAGGCCTTCCATGAACTCATGGCCACACTCCAGTATGCCCTTATTTCTCACAGCACCTACACTCTCCAACTTGAAATCAAAGCACCTTGGTGAGTGGCATAGCACAGTGGTACAATCAAGGCATTGCAACGGTGGCTACAAACATTCCCAACAACCTCAAATATCATGCCATCATGATGGGGGACATGGTCTACAATGAATTCTTCCTACAGGGTCTGCTATTGGACCACTTCAACCAACATTCCAGACTGTCTGTACCCCATGGAGGACAGCAACAAGATCATCTGATGGAAGCGCTGGAAGAGCGCAATATTTGTATGGTTGGCACTGGCCAGGAGCAGTGGGCACATTGCTGTAAGACATGCATGCATCTAATTCATGGTCCAGATGGAAAGTTATGTAGGTCTCCCATGACTCCATGGCCTTGAAATAGCAATTGATCGGCCATCATAGATAGTTTGGATGCTGGGACCATGGATGGCATCACCATGGGCCATACGTTGACATGCTCGCAAAGTGTCTACATGTGTAATTTTGCGATATGTATCAATGCATACATCGTATAATGGCTGGTTACTGAGATAATGAATAATAGACATGGAGTGCAGTGAGAAATGCATAGAGCGCAGTGATAAACACATAGAGCGCAGTACTCACATAGAGCGCAATGTTATAGCTATAGAGTGCAATGTTATAGCTATAGAGTGCAGTGATATGTGCGCAGTGCGTGTTATAGAGTCACGTGCATGATGGTCTTGAGTGACGATTGGTAGAGAGCATGCTCTAACTTAGAATGATACCAGTGAGGTCACACTAAGTATAAGAGCTCAGCACTTGGTACTGAATGCACTAGAAGCAGATCAGATATGCGCTCTATGGAATTGATGAGAGATACACGTGTTACTAAAGAACTACATTGATCTATGACACACAGGGCATGGATTGACCGGCATGCTGTGCTGGGTGTATGGAATAATGCTGAAGTATGAATAACTCCGAGAGAACCCTATTTGGCCATAGAGCACAGTGCCTAGGCTTAGAGTGGGTAACCCCACCAACCGGAGAAACCTAGAAACCCAAGTTTAGAATAGGATACAACTGGTATGAATGATTGTCACTCCAGGTATCCTCTGGGAAAATGATGAGTGATATGCCAACACATAGAGCACAGTGTAAAACACATGGAGCACAGTGTGGGTGGAGTCCAAACCATGAGGAAAACAAGGTCTGGTCTTGAGATAGGCCTTGGGCCAAGCACCGAGTCCCAGCATGCTATAACAACACACACGCATTGCGAGCGATAATGTTCCGAGGTTCTAACAGTACTATACAAGGTTGTACCAGTTTGTAAGGCGTAGAAATGTATAAATACTGTAGTGTAGATGTAGTATACAAGTTTCCGACCCCCGGTGTAATAGTGACAAGCTTTTTGGATATGCGCTCTAGCCTTTGGAGTTGTTTGAACCTTGTGCTCTGTCCATTAGTGATGAGTTAGAGGTGTTGAACCCCAATTGTGATGGTGTGAGGCATTCTAGCTACGCGCTCTAGCACTTGGAGCAGTCTGTGACTTCGAGCGAGAGAATATAGACCATCTTTGATATAAACGAGAGAGATCTGAGTCGCGAGCAAGGCCACAAGGGCTAGCGAGGCACTCCATACTTAAGTTTCATTGATTGTTTGATTGCACTCTGTGTGGAGATTGAGAGCTTAGTGTCAGTGTAGGCACTTTCTCTATTGTTTGAGGGTTTCGTGTGACACGAGGCATTACAGGTGGCAGAGGTTCAAACCCTTTGGCTTGTCGGACGGGGTTTTTCTGTGTTTATTGTGTTCTCTGGATCACATAGGTTTGAACCCTGTGGGTCTACGATCGGTTAGGAAACTCGAGCACGTAGGTGAAAGTCCTGCAGTTCTTGTGGATTGTTTAGTAGGATTTGGTTTCTGCTTAGAGTGCAGTGCTTTAAGTCATGGTTAGTGTGTTATTTGTTGTGTGCTGTGACTATTAGAGTTGCGCACGACTTCTAGAGAGTTGTGGATATGTTTAATGACGTTTGTGTATTGTTATACAACCTTTGCCTTGAGGCCCGGCGATGGAAGTCGCACCTCATGTTTAGAGAAAAGCCTTTGGACTTAGAGAAGTCTAGATATCATACGAGCGCTATCGCTACATGTGTATCTTAGATATATTGAGAATTCAGTTATATTGGTTCGCTACTTCTATTGCATCAGAATCCCCCACAAACTTGAGTGTGTTTGTGTGTGTAGTGTTGGGTGTGGGTGTGATCAGTGTTTTTGACACTGGTGCATTTCTAGCTCTGTGCACACAGACTCCACTTCAACGTGCTGTTCCATAGAGGGCATTTGCAAGGAGTTATTGGTGACACCGAAGGATTGGTTTTGCCCATCACATAGCAACCGAAACAACAAGTGCTTTGTTGCTGGCTGCCAAGAGCCACCCAACAAGGCCAAACATTCTCTGGCCTGCGTGACACCCACTCACCACGAAAGAGAGGTAGAGCTCCATCGGTGTACTCAGAAAGGGATGAAGGAGCTGATTGTGCGATATCTGCAATGTCCACATAGCAAGGCAGAAGGCAATGAGTCCACAGGACCCACAATCAACCCAACAGAGGTGACCATGATGCCTAGCCGAGCTGTGCAGGTGGAAGCTCTGTTCAGAGTCCTCCTGCACACACCCAAGGCCTTGAATACCATTGTGGGCAGGTTGAATTGCAAATGGATGCATAACAAACAGCTGTTTGTGTGCCCATGTGGAGTCATCATATCTCACTGCACTTTCTACAATGCCGAATCCTTAACGGCATGCAATGTACGCCTCGTACCGGTCACCAAGACCAATGCGACTGAATAGCCCAACAGGATTTCCTGAAGGTAACATTCCCAACATCTAAATACTCCAATTGCCTGCCCAGCTACATCTTCTATGATAACAATTGTCAGCTTCTGCACCATGCCTGGAAGCAAAGGGATGCTTACTATAACAAGATGGGAATGGTCCTCGAGACCTGGCATGCCAAATCCCACAAGGAAACTGACGAGTTCTGTCATCAATGGTGTCTTCCTTCATGCTTTTCAGAGCTGATGACAGTTGGGCAAGATGGAAAGCTGAAGTAGAGGTTTAACACTTCATCTGCTGAACAGGCAAATGCTTGGTTTGGAGGATATCACCCCATAGTCAGGGAAATGCCTTGCTGTCAGTACATTGCCTTTTGATAGAGAATTGGGATGCTGCTGATGTTGACAATGGCAGCTATAACTTCTACCTAGATGAGATGATTACAATGCAAAATCACGCAGTGGTAGCAAAGTTGGACACATGAGGACAATCACCGGTGTTAGTGCCAGAATATGTTCTTCAAGAACTGGTCATTTTATTGCCAGATTGGATGCAGCATGGCGCTTCTGGTGTGAGTACCGCAATGAAAGGGCTGGCTACCACTGAGGTAGCATTAGGCTTGCCTGTGGTAGGATTGTCATCATGAAATAACAGATGAATCTTAGCTAGGCCACCATAAGATGATGGACATCCCTGCCATGAAATGAGCAGGTAATGTCGGGCTTCTGTGGTGAAACAACAGCCAAGAATCGAGGTAGCACTCAGCTCTGCCTGTGGTAGGATTGCCATCATAAAATAACAGCTGGATCCTAGGCCACCATAAGATGATAGACATCCTGCCCATAAAATAGGCAGGTAACGTCTGACCACCTGAGCTCGAAACCCTGCCACCATGAAATAGCAGCTGGGGTTTGTGCATGAGATCAACACACAAATGGAAGCAAATTGTGGTTGTTGCACTTGTTTGCATCGAACAGCTTTAGACTTTGAATATTCATTGAGATCAGACTTAGCCACCAGAACGCTCCACACAGCTGCACACTTGAATGAACCAAGGTCTCACTTTGGTACTAGTCAAGGAATCCTCTGTTAAGGTTTTACTTTAACTGGTTTTCTGTCTGTGTTTTGGTTGCATTGAGAAGTGTAGATTCTGTTGGGGTTTCACTCTGACAGGATTTGCATCACTCACTGGGATATACCCTAACCTGTCTCAGAGGTGCACGATTGTTCCAGCCACCTTGAGAAGGTGGTAGGCTGATGACCTTTCCAGCTTCCCCCTACTATGTCTTCCCATGCTGGTGATAGTGCATCTGAGCTGAATGACTCTCCCCAAAGGTGAGTGTGTGGCATGGCATGTTCGTTTAGCCATCAAATTGACATATAGACAGCAAACCCATTCGTAAAGTAGTGAGGACTAAACATGGAGAGTTCCTCCTCTTAGGGGCTGAAGTTCTCCCTCCTATCCCAGTACAAGTGCCAGACCCTGCCCAAGGCTTTCTCTGTGACCCAAAAATTTATCTTATGTGATCCTGGGCAAACAACTCCATTCCCTATCAAGGATACCTCCCTTACGACACCTATGCAGCCTGCCAATGCCACCTGCTACACTGCTTGAATTACAACTGGAGGAGTGTGCCACTAGAACACTTGGGACCAAGATGGTACCTCCACAAGGATGTCTCACAAGAGTGGCAGGAGCTAGAATTGGCACTGTTGCGACTGAGACAGTTTGCATGCTCAGCAGTCTCTGACTTGGATTCTGGAAGGCTACTCTACCCTTGGCTGGAACCCATGCGCTATGGCTATGCAGGTGGCAAATGCAATGACAGGACCTTGGGGAAGAAGATCATGGATTCCAGAGCCATGTTCATGTTGATTATGGCAGAAGTCGCATACAATGCAGCATGCCACCATAACTTTTGGGATGAAGTGGTTCTCCCACACTTTGGTCCACATATGACAGACCTGCTAAAGGAGACGTGGATGGCTCACAACAGAGAGGGCCATGGAGGTTACCAGCCCAAGGATGGTTTTGAGTGTGGTCTGGAGCGTGTTGGCCTGTTCATGGATGCAGATAGGTGCAAGTTTGCTTCTGCAATTGCACCTATGATTCAGGGCCACATACCACTGTGGATTAAGTGGGGGATGAGCTCAGGCATGACCCATAGAGGCCTTGATCAATATAGGCCCTCAGACAAGGAAATCCAGGAGGCAGAACAAGCACAAGTCATGCCAACTGCACCTCAGCCCAGACCAAGAATTGCAGTAGGCCTATGAGACCTGCCAGATGAATCTTGGCTTCATCAGGGCAAAAGCTCTCACCATGAAGCACCACTCATGCCTGGTCCATCACAGATCCAGGAGGGAGGAACATGGGGCGGCAGTGGGGGAGCAGCCTGCATGAGACTTGGCAGGATTTTTTCATGTGTCATGCAGCAAAAAACACGCAGATGGTGGAGAAGGAGTCAGACAAGAGCCATCAAGCTTGCCTCCAGAGAAAGAAGCATGCCTTCAAGCAGATGCCGCCAGGGTCAAAGGGTGCTGCCATCTTTAGGTGGGAACATGATCATGAGAAAGGGTATCTCCTCTGCAAGCATGTTCCCCACAGGCAAGTCGAGGACACCTGGATGGAGTTTCATGATACTCAGCGGTGCTATGATGGCTTTCACAATGAGTGGGACTTGAACAGGTAATTTGACCCAACAGCAAGAGACTTTAGCAATGATGAGGGTGGGTATGAATATGATGACCTGCCGCCCTTTGAGCTGATGATGATGATGATGATCTGTATTGTTTACCCGCAACACACCTCATGATGGGCGAAGATGCGGGGGTATAGTACTCTACTGCTATGTATGTCTATACCTCTACTCGTTGTAACTAACTATTCTAATGTTCAGCTCTGTGGGTTGTGTAACTATGAGGTGGATTTCTATGTGCTGTTTTGTGAGTCATTTTGTTTGCGTTCTGTCATGTTCTGAGAGTATAGAAAGGGAAAAATAAATACATAACTAACAGGGCCCATCACTCCCCCAGGTCCTCTTCTTGTTCATGTGGCTCGGGTTCGTCATCCCATAGCGGCAATTCCACTTCTCTTCTTGGGTTCCCGGTCTTTGTGAAGGCACCTGACTCTGCCAGGAACCTTGTCACTGCTTCGATTCCCTCCATTGTTCCTAAGAGATCACACATGACCAAGTTCTGTGATCCTTCATGTAAGATGTGCCAGTATTCACTGTATCTTGGGCACATTCATATGATGTGTTCCTGTGTTTGCAGTCGCTCCCCACATTCACAGCCAGTCTCCTCTGGAATGTTGAATGTCTCATAGTATTCTCCTATGTGCATGTGTCCGGTCCTACATTGCATCAGTCTACCAAACACCTCTCGTGGTGTTTCCTTGAATCTCTGCGTTGGTCGGAGCCTTGGTTTCAGTCTATTCGCTAGACCAAAGTGGCCGGTTGGGTTTGTCATTGCCCACTCCTGTTGCCATTTCCTCTGTGCTCGCTCCTTCATATGTCTACGAGTGTTTGCGTATGTATGCAGCCCCAGTTGGTTCATCGTGCATGCCTCCTTAGCCAGCACATCTGCTTTTTCGTTGCCTGCTATTCCCTCGTGTCCTGGCGCCCATGCCATCTCCATGGATGTATCTTCATCTTCTCCTAGGAACTTCATGGCCATACTGTAGAATGCTGTTGTGTGTTTCTGACCTGGTCTGCGCTTGGGACGTATAATGGAATCAACTGCAGATGAGTTATCTGCAAAGAAATGGATGTGACATACGCTTGGGTGGGCTACACGTAATCGTTGTACATTTCGTGCAGCCCACACTAAGCCTATAAGCTCTGAATCGTACACCTCCGCATAAGGTCCTGTCCCTATGCTTTGTGACGTGACCACTTTCCCCTTAATCATTGCTACCCAGCTTGCTCCCGTTTGCCATTTCCTGTTCAACTCTAGCATAGAGCCATCAGTGTAGAATAAGAGGTGGGAGTCATTGAATGTAAATCTTCTGATGTGATCATGGTGTTTCTTTGCCGCTTCCTCTTTGTTCTCCCTGCTCACTGGAAGTGATGTCTGGAACCTTTTACCAAAGTCTGTCAGCGATTTCTCCCAAGGTGTGATTGGGAAAAGCAGAATCCTCTCATCCTCTGGCATCACTATCTCTGCCAAATCTCCTAGGAAGGTCCCCCTCATTGGTCTCTTCTTGTCACATCATCTCCTTGTTGGTATGTCGGGTTGGATTGGTGGATGTGCCCTCTGTGTTGCTCCCTCTCTCCATCCATCATTCTCTAGCCGCTGAATTATGGGACTTGTTATGCTGAATTTGCATATCCATACTGCAAACCTGTCCCGTTTGAGGTCCAGGAGGTGTTTGATAGGTGGTATTGATGCTTCAATCTCAAGGGCCATGATCGGTGTCGTTCTGAATACTGCACACATTAGTCGAAGGGCCCGATTCTGTACTCGTGTAAGCATCCTGATATGTGCTGCTTGTCGCTTCCCTTTCCACCATATAGCTGCTCCATATGTCAGCACTGGGAGCACACATGACATGTATATGTGTCACATATGGTTCTGGCTGAGCCCTCGCATGGTATTTGCAAGCATGCCCATCCCATTTACCACTGATTCTGCCCTCGCCACCATCTCTTTGACATGGGATCGGAACGTCAGTTTTGCATCAAAGAAGAATCCCAGCCACCGAGTCGATAGCTTGGGGGCGATTGCAACCTCTGTTCCGGCTATTTTGCCTGGTAGGACGATTGCCAGGAAGATCAAGGCACCTTTCTGTGCAATGAAGTGACACAGTTCTCTCTTGTCACAATCTAGAGAGAGGCCAATTGACTTTAGAAAGTTTGCGGCACTCTGGTACTCAGCTTTTAAGACTTCAACATTGGTTTCAAGGTTCTTGGAGCTGACCCATATGTTGCCATCATCTGCAAACATGACCGTCGTTGGCTTTGTATGCCATTTGGGATTCCTTCCAAACCATGCCACATCTGGCTTCAGTGGTGGTTCAGTTGGGGGTACGTCTGGTGGGGTATATTGTTCCAGTAACTCGGCTGAGTAGAATGCTGATAGTATTGGCGAAACTGGTGATCCCTGCGGTATGCCATTCATCACCGGCTTCATCTGCCCTCTCGCCCCATCAAGGCAGACTACTGCCTGTCTCTGTGTGAGGAAGGAGGCCACCCACTTTACTGTTGGTAGTGGTATCCGTTTGCACCGTAGTTCTCTCAGTAGTCTTGCATGGTTGATAAAGTCGAAGTATCCTGTGATGTTGAACATCAGAGATGATGTGACTAGTCCCCTCGCTCAGGCAGCTTCGATGTCATGAACAAAGGTTGCTGCTGCGTCAATTGTTGACCGTCCTGCCAGACCTCCAAATTGGGTTGGTGGTACTAGGTTCTGCGTCTCTGCCCAGAAAGCAAGTCTGTTCGCCTGGATCCGTTTGAGGATCTTACCCATGCATTCTAGCAGCTGGATGAGTCTCCATGCCCTCGGCATCCCATAGTCTTTCTTTCCTGGTTTCTGGAGTGCAAAGGCGATTGCAGTCTTCCACATTGTTGGGTGATATCCCATCGCAGCGCATAGTCAGATAAGTGCTACAATGAAGTCCTCGCACATGCTCCATGCCCACTGTATCAGTTGGTAGTTGATCTGTGATGCCCTGGGGGTAGATTTCGTTGAACCAGCGAATAACGCAGTATGTACCTCTTCCCTGGAGACATCGTGGTATTCTATGTCTCCAGGGTTCCCAGTTTCCAGCTCTGGTTCCTCGCTATCTGGCAATTCTGGTGGTGGCTGGAACAGCTCATCTTGGATTGCATTACACTTATCCTCATGTGTCACTCCTCCGCCTTGTTTAATTGCTGGTGATGGGTAGTTCCGTTCCATCTTATACCATTTACTGAAGCTCCATATCTTGTCTGTTGTCGCCTCTGCAAGTGTTTCATCCAGCCACTTCTTCTTTGCCCATTGGCACAGGCATTTGAAGAAGTTCTGAGCCTTCTTGATCTCTCTCGCTAGTTCCAGGCTGATCTGGCCATGTTCCGTTTTGTGGTTCCATTGGTCCTCTCGTAGTTCCCTCACCCTCTTGCATGCACTCTTCATCTCAGGTCCCCACCATGCACATGCGTTTTTGCTCAGTTTTCTCCTTGGAATGGTGCTCTTTGTAGACTCTTGGATTAGTACATGAAACTCTGTGACGATCTTGTCCAGCCTTTGCCTGTCCATGGACTGGGGCGTGGCTTCCTCCACCTCTCTCATACTATCCTTGAATCCTCCTATTCTGATCCCAAAGTCCTCTATCCACTCTTCGGCATTTGCGTCTTTGAAGTTATACTGAATCCCCAGGGCATTGTCGACCACTTCAACATCTTGGTCCATCCTCCAGAATATTGTGCTATGATCTGATGTATATGATGCATCTGGGTCCACTCTCCAGTCCACTAGTAGGTTTCCTGTGACTGCTGCCATGTTCGCAAAGGTCAGGTCTAAGACTGACTCAGCACCATTGTTGCTCCTTGAGAAGAATGTGGGTACTCCCTTTGTGTTCATCATCAATAGCCCTCTCTCTACCATCCACTCTATCATCTGCTCCTCCCATGGGCTCTCCCGCTGCCCTTCTACAGCCCAGAGGGGGTGGTGTGTGTTGTAGTCTCCTGTGATTATCACCAGCACGTCTAAGTCAAGGGCTAGTCTCTGGACTCTATCCAGCGCCATTTTCCCCTGACCATCCCTGTCTGTTGGGTTGTTGTACATATGTACCAGCCATAGTTTTGTTCCTCCTTGTTGTATATCGAGGACTTGCACAAATGGGTCCTGCTGCCCTTTGAGCCCTATCACAATAGCGGGCCAATTCCATCCATCAATGATGGCCATGTAGCTGAAGGGGAGGGCGGAGATGCAGCTGCTGGGCAAATTAGAGATGCACCTCAAGGGCAGAGTGCACATGCAGCAGGTGGAGATATGCTACAAGGGCAGAGTGCAGATGTAGCCCAAGGCAGGGAAGAACTAGACTGGGAGGAGATGGGGCACCAACTGACTGCTAGTGGGGGAATCAGTGTGATCCCAGAAGATATCAGACAACTCTCATTGGAAACGGTGCTGCAGTGGTATCATGGAATTCACTTCCCTCAGTCACCAGACTCTTCGCTGACAGCGCTTGAGAAGCAGAAGGTGGCCAAGTGTTTGAGGGTCATATCTTGTCAAAATGTGGAGAGGATACCTGGCAAAAGGGCAAACAACAAGATGCTGGTGGAATGTTTGGAGGTATTTCTGAGTCAAGAGACTTCCCCCTGCCTTCCTGTGGAGTGGACAGACTTCCACCCCTCTAGCCTGGATTTTGTCCCAAAGAAGCTCATTCCTGGCTTCAAGGTGACCAAAATCATCCTGGGTCACTCTGATAAATTTCTGTACAGCATCACACACGACAAGGAGACTGACTATGAGCTGGTCTTGGAGCGAATGACAACCGTCTTTTTGGGTCTATGACAAAAAGGTGCGACCACTCTAGATGAAATGACCATGGCCCTGTGCTGCTGGGGCATAAGACTGTCCACTTGCAAATGAATTGAAGGACATTCCCAGCCAGTGAAGACCTTTCTCAGAGCCGTGGAGTGCATTCCCTATCAAACAAAGGGGTTCAAGCCCAACATGGATGACTTACAGAGCTATGTTCACAGGTGATGCAAACTATTTAAGAGCACTGAAGTTCTGCAGGCCACTCTGAAGCATGGCGGGTTGATTTGGTGGCTGGCCCATGATGTGGAGGGCAGTCATTTGGAGGAATTGGTCATTACTGGTCCCTCAGTCAGAGTGACAGAGATTGGGGATGTTCACCACACAGCAGAGGGCGACAAACTGTGGGATGAGAAACTCACTGATGATCAAATTGATATCATCTGTGGCATCTACAAGGTAGAATGGGATGAGGACAAGGGCCAAATCCAAAAGAAAAGCCATGCCGACTGTCGAGTCCATTTGACAGAAGATGTATCTTGGTTTCCCAAACTGACGGCGTGGGAAGGTTGCCACCTGGATGTCGGTTTTTGGAGTGCAGACACAGAATCCTGGTATCAGCATCGGATCGCCAAATATATTGGTGGGGATTTCAACTGTGAAAACCAGACGCAGTGGAGAAAATCCCTCAAGCTCTGCCATGATGCTCCCAAGGTCACTGATGCACTCAAAGTGGTGTCTTGTGGTTTCCTTGACTGACATGTTCTACATTGCTGTGAGTATGTTTCTCTATATGTTTGCATCCAGAGGAACTGATGAAATGTTAGGATTCTCATCTTCTCCTGCAATCTGTGGTGTTTCCTCAAAGGTTGGACACTTTGGCTTGGAATGTGTAAGGCCTGCTGATGTGTGCCAGAATGAAAAGCTGTTGTCTGTGGCCATGCCATCTCACCCTGTCCTTGATTTAAAACAATTGCACCTAGGTAAACACCATATTTTTGTCACATTGCATATTGCAGCTAATGAGGCATTAGATTTCTTGTAATGTACCATCATAAAAGTATCATTCAATCATAAGTTTTTTGAAATAGAGGAATACAGTCTCGCTGATGTCTGTCTTAGTAAAATGTACCATACACACCCAGTTAATGTAAACTACTCTTGGCTGTAACACTCAGTTGTCTGAAGACAGATCTCTGTCATGAAGGCCTGTCTGAAGATGCTCTTGGCAACCTGAAGATGATAAAGGATGGTCTGAAGAAGATATAACAAGCATGATCTTAAGATGACATGAAGACATGCTAGTTAAGTATCTGTTTAAGTGCTATGTCAAACTGATTATAGTCTGAATAGTCTGAAAATGTCGAAAATAGACTTGCACATCCATGTTGGTCTGAAGATGATAATGGCTGGTCTGAAGATGCTCTCCCATATAAGCAGGGATCATCTCAAGATGGCGCTTCCACTGCGGTCTGAAGACGATAATGGATGGTCTGAAGATAATTTAATGAGCATGATCTTAAGATGGTGCAAAGACATATGCATTAGGTATTTGTTTGATTGCCATGCCCAACTGATTATGGTCTGAAGATATTGAAGATATGCTTGCTTACACTTCCATGTCGGTCTGAAAACAATGATAGTCGGTCTGAAGATGGTTCTCAGCAAGTGAATAATATATAGGGATGATCTCAACATGGCACAAAGACATGCTAGTTAATCTGTTTGAACAAACAGATAATGGCCTGAAGATATGAAGCTGGGGCCTGTGTAGAGGATCTAGAAGCAACCAACACAAGAAGAACAAGCATATCAGATGCAATCTTAACATTGTTGCTGTGAAGGCTTGGTCTGAGGTGGGAGAATATAGCTGCATCAGTGCATATAACCTTTTCTAGAATAGCAACGGTTGCTCAATGATGTTCCAGGTTCAAAACTTTTTACAAACAAGGGGTGTGCCTCAGAACTGGCTATGGCTGTGTTGTGATCACATGAACTGAAAGGCAGCCAAGTATAGGATGATTGTACTTGAGGTGTATTGGTGGTCATCTGCAGGCAAACAAGCAGAGCTTAGTATTGGGTAACACAGGTGTATTCACAGCTAAGTCCACATGTTCCCCACTAATTTATACATCTAACTGTGATCACAAGATGATGGTTTGCAGGCATCAATCTTCAGTTTGAACCCTGCCTTGGCAGCATCTTCAGACTGAGAATGATGCTCACCATCTTAAGACACCAACTACAACGATATCAGATGTGTGTCTGAAGATAAACCCATGCCAAACTCGCATGGAGTGTATCCTTTGAGCAGCTTTCCACTGTCTTCAAAGTGCTTTATGCTGTGTTCATTGACCTGTTCAGCTGCTTCAGAACAATAGCATCCTATGGTATTGAATCCGGTGGGTCCAATATAGTCGATGCGTGTTTGGGAAGCGAGATCTGATGGGGCAAAGTGGTGATAGAGACTATCCCAGTTTCAAAAGAAGCAGAGGATCTTGAGGTGAGTGTCATCTACTTTTAGATCACATGTTCTCATTGCCAGACCTACAGACTTTGGTCGATATGGCATCTCAAACCATCTGCGGTGATACCATTGAGCCCTCAAGGATGTCTGTTAGTATTGAAGCCATGCCTGAGTCATATCCAATTTTTAGGATCTATGGTCAAGAGAGTTCTGGTATCTGTTCCTCAGGAACAAGGTGCTGATAAAGACTATACGATGTGCTGCTACCCATTCAGTGGATGGAGAAGGCCACAGAGGAAGACAAGTCCAAGATGGAGATGGGTCTGCAACTGGTAAGCAGTGTCAATTGTATTTCATGGTGTAATTACTAACAGTCAATGATGTGTAGGTGTGCTTGTATGCTTGGCAATTGTTGGAGCATGTGATGAATCCAATCTTGCTTCTTCCAGGCAACATTGTTCCAGAGGAGGAGTATGATGTCGATGATTCATCGGTTGTGTTGACAGAGGACCAGGACAGTATTGATACTTCAGGATTGTCAACAACCTCAAGTTCAATGTGTCTCTCTTCTCCATTTGAATGGCCATCAAATCTGCAGTCGCCATTGTTGGACTCATCAGAGGCATGGTCGGTCACACCTTCTATCTGACAGCAGATCTTGTCGCCATTGAGGAGAAGACCAGCATTGACTCAGATCACCAATGCTCCCCATACCATCTGACCCTCGCCATCATGGACACCAATGAAAGTTAGAACAGCTTGGTCGATGGCTGGAGTTCCAATTTGCCACATCCAACATGTCAGAAGATGTCACTCAAGCTTCCCAGTTCATCTGTATAAGGAATAAGGGGCTTGTGAAACATGACTGGCTAGTGAGTCTGCTATCAATACAGCTAGTTTGTGAGACTGTACAAGGTTCTCATACTCCACTTTGAGTATATACCCTAGGAATAGCGACATCCATATCCTCTGCAATGTGCAAAGGCATTGCTTGAGCTGGTAATGGTGTGTGCCCATCTCCCCCTGGCTCAAGTGCCAGCGGTTCAACAGTCCCAGCTAAATCCATCAGCAACACTGACCCCAACCACCACAGTTTCAACCCCCACCTGCTCCTAGTCAAGGAATGTCGATGAGATATAACCAGCCCATTGTTAGAGGCCATGGTGGCAATCTGCATCAGTTTGCAGGTGGTTGCTCTTGTACATTGTACAATGTCAGACTCACCCTTTTTATCAACAAACATCTGCACTATTAGAATAGCAGCATAAAACCCAATAAGTTTATTCTCTCCATGATGGCATGACTGCTCCTTGGTCAGCAAAACACTGTCAAGATATCACATGATGAAAATTCTGGATTGAATTGAGGCCTCACCCTGGTATCAAGGACTGTTCTCTGTCTTTGGATTTGTCTGATAAATCCAAACAATCTGCCTTGCATCCAGTCACCATTCACCAACTCTGAGATGTTGAAGATTATCTGGACGAGGAAGGCTGTGTGGTTACAACACTAGCATGGCTTCTGGTCCCTGATCCTGTAGTATTATGGCTTGTTGATGGACCAAGTATAGCATGTATGATACCACCACCACCAGTTAACAGTTGGCACAAAGCCTGTCCATTGGCATGCAGATAATCTGACCCTGTCCCTACCTTGCCTGTTTTCTACAGAGAAAATGATCCCCAGCGCAGCTGATGATCAAAGTCAGTTCTCTCATTTGGTGAATCAGACACCGAATATGGCCAAATGCAACCCTCATTGATATATGTCTGTACACTGTGAGTCGAAAACAGAAGAGGTAATGAAAATCTTGTCATCAGGTTGGCAGACATCTCTGACAGAGGCAGAATCACAAATTTGTACATTTGTATCCCTTTGAAGGCAGGCCTTTATATGATATCCAGCTGCAACAAAGGCAAGTGCGACATTGCCAAAGTAGAGTGGTGGCAGTATTGCAGACTTTGAAGATTCAGCTAGTTCTCTTGCCACCGAAAGTGAATGGAGGGGGGACCTTTCCTTTGGAATTCAAGGAGTCAAGCGGGGCACACCCACACCACCACCCTCTATGTGACTGAAGCTGGCCAAGCATGCAAGTCATTTCCCACCAGTGGCACCATCAACACACAGACAGGATGAAAGCGACTCTCCTACCCATCCAGCATGCTGTGGTGTGAGTCTTCATTTTACTGACTGCATCTTTGAGTTCCCAAACCTTGCCATATGCAGGGATGTAGCTGATGAAATGGTATGTCTCCTCATCGCCTTCTTTGGATGGGGCTTTCTTGGTCTTGGCACATTTATTTGGGGGAGGATTGGAGCCCCATTTCATTTTCTCCTTCTTTTTCACAGCATCGAGGATGGCGGTGGCTAGGGTGTTGTCAGTGCCTTGGATGTCAGCTGGTCTGGGGTCATTAGATCTATGACTATGGGTGTAGGGGACTGAGGGGAACACACCAAGCAAGAGAGTTGTGGGCATTTTGAATCACAGAAGAGTTAGATATGGCGAGCCCTTTCATCTGTAGTGTCTGAATGAGTGACAAGAGATAGATGCACATATACTCACCTTGGGAGACATCTCCATCATTTATTCTTTGAACTCACTCAGAGGAGATGGCATTTTGGATGTGAACATGAGATATTTCTGCTGAGTCGATGCATATGAGGGTAGGATGACATGGCTGAGAACTGTGAGATGTCCATACGTTAATGCACTTAGGATTTTATTGGACCAAGTCTGCTCCTCATGGTACCATCCCAGAATTTGGCTGACCTTTCTCCCTAACAAGACCAGTGCTATGGAGGTGGGGCCCATAATTTCCAAGACTAGTAGCAACATCTTTGATTTTGAAAGAATCAGATTGATGGATGGAGGAAAAAGTATCAGATCTCACATTGTAATTTGACCCATGTCATCACGCCCCAAGCTTGCCATCAGGAGGTCAGAGTGTGCTAGTTCATGTTTGCATGTAACAGAGATGGAAGCAGAAGGCATGATGAATTGATGAGAAGCAATGGCAGCAAAAATTTAGGGAACTCTGGAAATCAGTTACTTGCTTGTACATGTTGGTATTTGTATGCTTGATGATCAACGACATAAGCACCCTGCTCTTTCTTGCTTTCTACCACCACCACCCATCAAAGAACCTCCTTCTCCTTGAATACACTGTTCTGATACCTCTCTCTCCAGAGTTTACTGGAAATACATTATGAGTAACTAGTATTCCATGCCTGCATCTTACCTACTATTTTCAGATGTCTATTGAAGTGCATATTGCTTACCAAATGAAGGCGGTGTTCAAACGACACTTCATCAACAAAGCTCAAGACCTCTTCAACATGTTAGAAGAGGCTACTGCAAAGATAGAAAGAGCTGGTATGTTTAAGAAGTACCATCATGTAGATTGTATTGTGTGGTATGTATGTCTATCTGTCATTGTATCCCATCTGACTTGAAATAGTGAACTCATCATCAAGGGCAGTCAACGGAATATGGCGATGTTTCTTTCCCCTAGCAGTCACTTGGTGGGGACTCTCTACTACTCCGGGAATCGGTGGGATGCAGAGTAGATTGTCGAAAGAGGACTCGACTACACGATGAAGGGCCTACCTCATTATTTCCTGGGAAAGTTGCAGTGAGTATTCTTGTTCTTGGTCAAACATGTACTCTAATGAATAGCAGCAATGCATAAATTGACTACACCTTCCCTTGCAAAAATTGTTATCATTTGCTGTACTTGTCCATATCAATTTCGCTATCTCACTATCTTACTTTACACATCCATCTTGCTATCATACTCATTCATACCCTGTCTTACAGTTGAAGTTCTGCACCATGCTTTTTTTATACCACTTAATGTACATATTTCCTACATGTCATATACTCGAAGTGTTTATTTCTTGAAGTACAATACATGATTATCTTGATGTGAAGACTCGAAGGGTGACTTGAGACTGGAGCAACGACTTAAGATTACAACAGCTATACGAAAATGTAATCTCCAGATGTAATGAATAAGTGTCTTAATTAATTCAGTTATAATCTCATGTTTTAATTATTTGATAATGGTATCTTTATTAAGATACATAATTACAGCAATATTTTTCCATTAAATACATCAGGCGATGTCAAGGTCTAGGTGTGTGTGATGAGGTGACGCTATGCCGATGAATGCTGAAGATCATGTGAAACTCAGAGTGGAGGAAACACTCCAAGTTCTGGCAGTCCTGCAGTTCTGCATTTTGGCACTGAATCACTCTCCTCCGGCCCACCACCTGCCACTTTTTTTTTTTTTTTTTTTTGTGGAACGTTTGGTATGCATTGTACACCCTGCACTGCAGGGGCTTCCCATCTAGCAGGTTGGCACACTGATGATGTTGTAGTTAGCCCGTTGGTGAAACGAGGTGGGTGACCACATTGAGGTTTGGGATGTGACATGTAGGGTGTTACCCTCCAGTCTTGAAGGTGATCTCGAGTCTCTACCACATGAGGTGAATGCTTTTATGCACTGACTTCCATATTTATTGAACAAGTCACATGTAGGGCTCTATTAAGCAAGCTCCAGTCAGCACCAAGGTGCTTCCTTTCATTGCTCACTTAATACTACCTACTAACACCCTGCTATCCTTCATCCAGCCCTCAGGTAGAGAGCTTTCTCTCAGAAGTGTTCCCTGCCATGTTGTTAGGACTAGGATTTTCTTTATAGCCTTCTTTGCAAATTTTCTTTTGTCCGACAGCAGACAGTCAAGTCCAAGGGGATTCCATCAGAGCAAACTGGGACATGACATAGGGGGGTAGGGGGGGGGGAGGGGGGGGAGGGGGTGGAGCCTTAAATGCGTAACTGACATACCAAAATTTTGATGTATATATCGACAGAAATAGAAAATTTTGACTGTAATTAGCAATATCTTGATTAGAACTATTGGTTTCTGCACCATTTTTTTAGCCAGAATTGGGCCAGGAACAACCAAATTGAGGAATTGCCCTGATAATGTAACACAGGCTTTGTGGACCATCTTGATTGTGAGGGGAAGCCAACCAGTAAGCACACTGTGTGCATTCCCACATCATTTACTCAATTTATGCTACTATAAATCAATCTCTCAATATGTCTAGCATGCAATTCTGTCTCATGTGTTAACATGACATATTGCTTTTGCTAGTGAGATAAATCAAAGATAAATTGGTCCAATCACCTTAATAGCTGTGAACATTCCAAGAATAAAGTCCTCAGAAAACCTGTTCCAAGTTTTTCGGCCACCATCAGACCATGGCATCAAATATCTGTTCCAGGGTTGTTCTTTTGTCCGACACTGTGGGAATATGTCTTGAAATGGTTGACAGGGACAGTAAATTGTGGGAATAAGATACTATAAAAGGGAGGAGGAGGAGGGGGGGGGGTCCAGCCTTCCTTAAACACGGTAATGTACGTCATGTCTGTTGATGCAATTTGTCGGAGATTCTGTATTTGCCTTTTTTAACATTATAATACATAATTATGCCTAAAATGCCATAATGGGCCGAGGCACCTGATAAGGAATTTTAAGAAAAGAGTCAGTGATTTTAATGTCATTAAGACAGTATTATGACAGCTTTACTAAGCTATTATGACCATATCATAAAGGGTATTTTAAGCAAGATTAGAAGGCAGGTCATAATAGATGACAATGTAGATAATAATGACATTAAATTGTCGGTTACCGAGATTATTTCTTACTTTTAAATCACCTTTTAAAGTATTATTATCTGATTATAATAGACACCTGATCAGAATCTGGCACGAGATTATGATTGGATGATAATATTCGGAAAATCTTGGCAAAACATTAGAACCCAACTACCAGTGCTGGTTGTTCCGATTAGCGATTAGATTACACATTAGTTAGCAATTAGATTAAGCAAGGGATTGAATTAAGCAGGAATCGAACCAGCGACCCTATATTTTACAATGACAATATAGCCATTACACTAACATGCCTTAGTATTGTATGCAACATGAGTTAATATATACAGCAGGAACATAGAGTAGCCAGAGCTCAACACATATCTATGGTTTACTGGCTGCAAGCTATCTTCGCGACAATTTACTTGGAGGACATCGATAGACAGCTCATTTTTCATTGTGCATTTCACATTAAAATAATAAGAATTACTTTGTATGTAATAGTACATCCAACCAGCGGAAGTAGGTAGAACAAACATGTAAATAATTGTTTTCATCACCCATTTAAATCTGTCTTCAGTTTGTCGACGATGTGCCATTTCAGGTCTACTAAAAACAACACACAGATATTGAACAACTTTGGACAGAAAAGACACATACCAAAGCTGGGCAATCATATATCCCACAAACAAGTCTTCGACCAGAACTTCCTGTTAATGTATTATTGAGGTAATATTTTGTCAATCAATCGGAAGACTCACAATTTCAACCCCATCCATTGTGCTCGAAGGGTTGGTATGTCGAGCTATGGCTACTTTTAGCATCCGAGGACAACAAGGATGGCAAGGCCTACTCACAGCTGCTGATGGACAAGATACTTGATCCCAGATTCTCCAAGCCTAGCGACTGTATTGTACATAAGTTTATATAACAAATTTTCAATCCTGAAGTCTAAATCACCTGGAAAATATGTCAGTCATACTCGAAGGAGAGGGTAGCGATTACTTACCTCCACATGCTCCCTATGTCTGAAGAAGTGCCTCGACATCAGGGGACGCCCATTCCTTGCATTGTGCAACCACCGCCTCCATACACGAGGCCCATACTCAAACCACCTCCCCACATTCCCCGCCTTCATCTCCAGCATTACAACCATCCACCCTGCATGATCATAGCCTCGTATCGTATAGTGTTCATCTGGGTATTTGAGGGAGCGATGCCAGCCACAACTACCAATATTAATCACTCGAAAGACTAAAGAAATAAAACTCACCAGATCGAGAGTTTTTCAACTCTGTTTCGCGCAAGGATGTTCACATATCTCGTCTCTGCCTCGAGAAGCACCCTCGCTGGGAAAACGTCCTGCAAAAATGACAAACAATTGTGTATTTGTTGAGTGTTGCTGAAAAAGGGATCCCATCATTGAAGACTCCGCAAATAGTAGTATTGCATAGCGTTATAGAAGATGAGGGCGCATAAGAACATAGTGGTTGAATGACAAGAGTAGTCGGCATGGTTTCTCATGATGTGCACCTATTTATACCATGGATTAGGCAAATCCTGCCCACCTGACGACCTACACGTCAAGATAACTTCACGCGCTCATCTTGATGCCTGGCAGAGCATACAAAAGAAGGAGGGACATAAAAATTTGTTCATATTGACACTGTAAATAATAAACATCAAAAAGATCAATGCGAGATTAATTTTTGGTTTCAAAACCAACTGTCTGCAAGGCTCTGAATCATCAAGACATCCCTCCTGATGGTCGTAGATGAGGAAGTACGGGCAGCCATCCAAAGACATCAAAAAATGTTTGTGCATAATGTGCCGCCAAGGCTGCCTCCATCTTCAAAGATACTTCAGATCCCAATGGACCCAGATGGCCTTTGGCTGCAAAGGAGAGAGGGATATTCCAGGCTCGCATCATGTCTCTGAAGGATTTCAATGCTTTGAATCATTCCGGCCAAGTACCCAGTGCAAGACGGTTTGTTGAAGTCGATGTTGATGGAACCAACGACCCATCAGAGAAAAGACCCATGATTTGTTCTTGGTGTCCAAGTCGAAAGTTAATGACATCCTCTTCTTTTGCTGACAAATCTGGATGTGTGAGGTGCATATCAAGCGAAAGTAATTCCTGACGAAAGTTGAGCTCGCAAAGCTCCCATACAAAATATGTTCCTTTCTCGATGTCAACTGGTTGGTCGCAGACAGGTGCAGGAGCTTGTAGGATAGTGGTTCTTGAGCTGGGGGCTTCAAGGGCGGAGCCCAACACCTGAGTCATGAGATCATGAGCTTTGGTACCCTGCACATTCCCCGACTTGAACGCCATAGCAAGTAGCTCACACCAGAGTTGTGGTCGAAGTGGTTTGGCATTGGAAGACGACGAGGTGATACGGTATATGAGAGCATCTCAACAATGCTCCCACTGACAAAAGAACGAACTCTGCCGAGCAGCAGAAGCATACACAAGCAAAGCAGGATCCGGAAAGATGTAGCCTTTATCCTGGCTTGGTGCAATTGCACCTCCTTTATTGCTTTGGCTTTGGGCGAGCCTACTACATTCCTTGCATTCTTGAGAGCGTTCAGAGAATTTGTTGATCTTGGCAATTGCATCCGCCCATGCAGGTATTACAGGAGGAGCATATGTTCCAACAAGGTTCGTAAACTTGTCTCATTGTTGATTGTCTGTTTCTAAACAAGTGGCTTATGATTAGGATATGAGAGTTATTGGGTATTGATATCTTACTATTTTTTTTCTTTTGGGATGCCTGAGCACTAGCAAGAGGCCCAAGCATTCTCCCCTTTCCTCTCTGATTGCGCATCAGATGGCAAGATGTGGCAGAGGTAGACGAAGAACTGGAAGCCGCCACTTGGGTATGTACAACAGGAGACTGGGAGACAGTGACGAAGTTGAATGGATTTCGATAAGTATTGAAGATTTGCATGAAACAGTGCATTGTGTGGAATTTCTGAGGATGAGATGGGTCCCCCTTAAAAGCAACAGGGAATGGAGGGGAAGGAAGAGAGGTATTGAGAGGGAAAACCACAGGTTTCTCTGCCTTGAGAATGACCTGATTGCTAAATTGATCCATGGATCGAACAAGGTACACGGGAATTCCAGCTCTGATATGCTGTTCAGCTATGTCGAGATTGATGGTGAAAGTGCCCATCAGATGACTGGAATTGGGGGCATCGTCTCGTCGAGCTTTACCATTCATCACTGGCTGATAGCAGTCCATGTAATCCAGTCTGGCGACCAACTCGAGCCAATAACTTTGCATCGCTGCCACCTGCACACGAATACTCATAGAGTCCATCATTACAGACCTTGTTTGATTGACTAACGCCTCGAGATGCACACACTGAAGGCCCAAAAAACCATCAAACTCTTCTGAAAACTGTTTTGAGCTATGAACAGCAGAAGAGCGCTTGTTGATATAGTTGAAGGTGTGCTGGAACTGAGAATGTACGTCCTGACTGATTAGGCCGATATGGGTAAGATATCCAGTCAAATGAACGATATCGGCATCAACAATGTCATACCAAATAGTGTCCAGCCAATTGCGATATGGATGTGTGTTGTCGTTGGGACCTGGGCAACATGGAATGACAGGGAAATGACAAAATTTGGGGTCAAAAAACTGGGGAGCACAAGTTGGGTCATGGTGACTGAAGCGACTGTCCTCATATAATAAGATTTCCATGGTACTTGGAGGGCTAGGGATGAAAGAACCATTCGGCATAGTGATAAAAATCTTGTGTTCTTTAATATAGGTGCTGACGCGTCCATCGTTGACAGATAATGTTTCTACAGGCAAGTTCAGGGGTTAGCTACCAGAAAAGATATATGCCCTTACTGCCATCCTTGCAGTTGCCAGCATTACTCAAAAGGTCTTGCAGCTGAAAGGTACGAGATGATTGCACTGCCATAGTTGTTGAAGGACCAAAATTTGCCAAAAGGAAGACAGAAATCCAGTGGGAGGTTGGTGTCATTAACAAGATAATAGTACATCGTGTACAATTATTGTCTGCGCCAACCAACACACATCTCGTGCATCAGCCAACCAAAAGCAAAATACTCTCGTAGTTTGTTTAGGTCACAGTTGGGTGTAAGTGAAATGTTTCTGTTCTGAAAATAGGTTAATTCTTGCCAGTAGAAAGACTAATTGAGGGACTTACCGTTAGGGAAGGGAGTTGTAGAACAGAGAGTATTGAATCGCGGTCTATGATCCCAATTTGGTGAAACTTAGTCAGCCACCTTCCATATTGAATGGTCACCAATCACTCACTCAGTTACTTCTACGCTCTCTCTCTCTCTCTCTACATCCTTGACTCTCTCTTCCTCCATCCTCAAAACACAATGATGAGATGTTAATGCAATGATGGTGTTTCGTGCGATGCAAGATACTTCCTTCTCTCTGACATGACATCAGAGGGATATCTTCAGCTTCCCAGGAGATTCCTATGCTTGCAGTCATGGTGAGGCAATGCGCTCAGTTAATGGATAATGGTAGGTTCACCTCGCTCTGCAGGGACCTTCATGCGCTGGCTTGTTACACTTTCTACCTGCCCAATACATTCTAATGCTGCACCTTGTAGGTAAAAGCATGCGCTCAGAATATTTATTTCCTTGGTTCTCAAAGGGTTCACGAATCTTAGCCAAGCCATCATGAATTCTAGCGAATCCCACACAAATTTAATTGTAATGCAACGTATGCAATTTATCTCCCAATTGGCACAATCAATGACAGTTACTCCCAAGATCCAGAGCCTTCACTAAGCTTCAATCGTTTCCTCCACACCAAAACTGCTACATCTTCTCATTTCTTTGCGATCCTTATGGTCTTCTTCTCTTTCTCCCTACACTTTGATGTTCCTACCTTATGTCAGTACTATGAAAGCAACAGAGAGAATGTGTTCTGAAGAAATAGCATTTCAGGGATTCTGCCTGTATAGATGTCTGGATTGCCAAATTCAGAGAAGAACTCCTGCAAAGTAGGGGAAGATATGAGTTCTGAACTGAGCTGAGATTTAAGACACAGAATCTTTGGGTAGGTACTTCATCTGGATTCGTTGCTGCTTGTGGTGCTGAAACTCAATCTCGAAGGTAATTCAGAAGCTGGCTTATGAATGTCACGCATTTCTCTTTGTATCTATATCATTGGCAGCATAGTCACAGTGCTCGTTGACTCAATGCTTGTTTGAGCCACTCTCATGGCATCATTTCTTCATTCTCAGACATACCAAGGCCTCGTTCATACTATCTGGATGTGGCCTTCTTTATATGTTCGCAAGTCAAATCCTACAACCTCGAAATGACGAATGTATAGTTGGCTGCCCACGTGAATGCCATGGTTCTGGACAAAGGATTGTACTTTGCAGATGTAGCATCATAGTATCCCTCATGGTCTCAATGGATTCCTTGATTCAATGGAACAAGCCAAGGTGAGAGAATGACCCTAATTTAGAGGTGCATCCGCTAAACAACTCAGTCATAGACCATTAGCACTTGTCCAGACTCCAATACCTCATTGTCAATACTGACATTAAAGGCGACTGGCATGATATTCTCTGCAGAAAAGCCTGTCCTCGCTGCGTTAATTCTATGGACTTAGTGGCACTGGCATGTGCCAATTGCAGTTTGGCAGTTTGTTCTTTCTGTCAATTTTTTTTGCCTCGTCCACAAACAAACCAGCTTTCAACATGTCTGCACCCCCAGTACTATCTGCCACCGAGAACCTAAACAACATCAATTTCTCCAGTGAAGAACTTGTCGAAGTAGGGCTCTTTCACAGAAACTCGTCTTCTACTGATTTAACACCACCCCATAAGCTATGAAGAACCTTCAGCTGCAGAACCAGGCCCTCCTGCAAGAAAACTGAACCCTGAAGGCGACACACATGCCCCAGGGTAAAGCCAAGGCAGTGGCTCTGGAACAAATAGAGGATGATGACAATGAAAGTATCCTTGACACCAAGGACGTCAAGAGGCTTCAGAGGGATGGGTGGAGTCTCATCATCTTTTGCTACCTTTGGTGGGACAAGCTCCCCATCTTTGGTTTCAACAGAAGCCAATGCCAGGAGGAATTGGACCTTCTTCATGCCAAACTTGCCAAGTGGTATGCTCTACCGAAGGAAACTCAGGCCGCAATCGACAACTTCACTGTGAAGAAAAGACAAGCAGAAAGTAGGTTAGACCTTCTGCACATTGTCAAAGCTCTTTACCAGGAGGTCCCCGAAAAGTACCATGACCTCATTAAGTCTGATTATGCTCACTTGACCATGGTGGTGTGTTCCGTTTCTTTCCTATCACAGTGCCAGAAGCTAATCTTTTTTTACAGATGAAAGATGCTGCTTCTTCTCTTCGATCCACCAGTGTCTTCAACATGAAGAAATCTGCCAACATCATCTTTGAGGGCATCATCCCCATCACAGCCTTTGCCAATGGACACGATCAGAGTACCGACCAGCTCTGCTTGACCTTGCTTGGATATGACAGCATTAGACAAAGATATGCTCAGTGCCCCAAGCTTCTCTTTCCTCCTGGACAAGGCCGCAAGCAAGGGCCAGCTCTCTTTCGGTCTCCCACTCTGGTGAAGGTAAGAAAATATTTTATCTTTCATATGCATAATATTATGTTAACACTGTTTCAGGTCCTGAGCCATGTCCTCTTGGGGCCATCCTCTCTTACTACAGGCAAAAAAACCTGATCGACGAACACCATCCTTTGGGAGAAAACTGCGATCACCCCTGGGGCAATTGTATATGCCACTGTTGTCATAAGTATGAAACCTGAATCAAAAAGTGCTCTTCGCTGACAATGGTTGTTTGACAGGCCCAATATCTTTTGAGCAGGGACAACACATTCACTGAAATAGGAGAATCCACCAAAATTCCCTACACTGCCAATTGTCGGTTCTACATCAGAACCATAGAGGCAATGTTGAGCCTCTCCTCAACAAAGAGAACCCTTGAGTTCTTTGATAAAAACCTCTTTTTGCCCAAGAGGAATATGAGGGGGTTAGCCATTGCATCCCTCCAGGAGGCCTCAGATGAAGAGGAGGAGGCCATTGTCAGAGGGTTGTACGAAACCGAGGTAGATAGAGAGATGGAAGTTGCCTCTTCAGAGGAAGACACAGCTGCTGACGCCACATTTCTGGCCCCTCAGCTGACTTTGAGGGCCCCAACTGTAACTGCAGGCACTTTCCCCACCTCAAACTATGTAGACATTGTTTCTGATGACAACAATGACATCTTCAATGACAATGACAATGACATCAGTGACATCAATGACATCAACAAGGACGAAGATGAGGATGAGATCACAGCTAACGGCACTCCTCCAAACACACCTGTCGAATCCATCACAGTCTCAGCAGAAACAGCTTGGCTCCAAGTGCCTGCGACGTGCACCAAAACTGTGACATTTGTGCTTCCAGGCATTGACACTCAGGCTGCCAAACCAGTAGAAAATGAAGCTGCAGGCAGCATGGCTGTACAAGAAGCCCTGAATGGTGGTCACATGGTCATTCACAATGGAACCCAGGGTGGCATGGGAACTTGTGGAGGAACTCAGGGCAGAGGGGGTAATAAATGAGGTAGTAAATGTCAGGGAGGGAAGAAGAAGGCTACTGAGAGCATGCAGAATGCACCGAGAGGCCAGATCTTCATTCTTGTGCCCTGCCTATGTAGTATTGTGTAGAACATACTTGTTTAGCATAGTGTAGAAATTGCACACTGCTTTCATTCAATTGTGTGAATTTCAATAATATAATAATACTTTGATTTTTCTGGTGGTATTTCTTTGCTGGATTTCGAAAAATTTCTTCAATTAAAAGATGTATCATTGTATACATTACATACAACATGTTTTGTAGTTTTTTAGACAAAGCACACAATGAGAAAGGACAGTGGCATGGGGACTTTTAGAATAATAATAGTCGGTCAATTTAAAGTCACATGATTGACAGTCGGTCAGAATTCGGAGTTTTTTTCTACTTGTCTTTATCATCTGTCTTCGCCTTTCATTCAAATGAAAGTTCAACAGCTTCAGCAACACTGAATATCTATCTCACCTTCGGACTAGCTAGAACAGACCGCATAACACGAGATGTGTTATGCATAGCAACTGATACATGAGACATGTATTGGCAGGTCTGGGAACGGTTACATGCAATGTGTATACTGTTCCGACTAGCTACATCCTGGGTTGTCACATAGATTTAATCAATATTTCCTGTTCGTGCTTTCCTTTGTGCCAGAGCTTTACTGACCAGTAATATCTATTTTCCAATTTTAACAGAGCTATGCCCAAGGCAAAGGAGAGTGAACAAAAAATCTGTCCCCACTGCCAAGGCACTTTCCGTGCTCAAGGGTTTATACCGCATGAAAGGTCTTGCTCTTGGAAGATATGGGAATGTCAACGAAGCGCCCTGTGCAGAGCTCAGTATGGAGAACAATTTTGATGTATGTTGTACAGGTCTTCTGACAAACTTTGGCATTGATCCTTCTCCAGCATTGCCTCCTCGTCTCAATTCCCCCTCGGTGTCACCTTCCTCTCCTGGCGCTACCACCTCGCAGAGGTGTTGGGAACAGGCTCAACCACTAGCAGCTGGTATGTCTACTTCCAGTTTTCTGTTTCTTACTATCGGGCTTATTAGGCCTCTCAGAAGATTTCAATGACATGGGAGATGCCCCACCTTTTCCGCCTGAAATGGCATCCTCTAGTGAACCAGAACCTCCTGCAGACTATATCCATATGGAGTATCATCCCCACAGTGGTTGACAACCTAGACTCGATAAAATTGAAGAATTTCAAGCACAAACGGGATCAAGGTCAACAATCACATCGGAAGATAAACCTTGGAGCCTGTTCAGCTCATGAGACGATTTCGAACTCACAGAATGGATTTTAGAGTCAGGTATCAACCAAGGCAACATTGATGCTCTTCTAACGATGATGATCAAACAAGGGGGCCAAGTACCTTCATTTCGAAACCATCAAGAACTAATTGCTATGTGGAAAAAAGCTGTGCACCTTCATACATCTGTTCATATTGCTATTCGTTCTGGTTCGAATTTTAATGCCTGACCTTTGACATAGTTTGAGTCTTCAACATTCACTGTGCCATTGCAAGGCCAACCCTACGAATTCACTGTATACCATAGGGATTTATGGTCTTGGACATTGGATATACTTCAAGACCCTCTCCTTGCTCCTTATCTCAACTGGGATGCTCAACGACTGTTCAAAGTCAACGGCAATACGTCTCAGCGATTCTACATGGAGCCTCACACCAGCAATATGTTTTGGGAAATTCAGGTTAGTCTTTCATGCTCATAATCATTTACATAACACCATATAACTAATTCACAAACAGACCACTCTTCCTGATGGCAGAAAACCGATTTGCTATATCATATATGCCAACAAGATGCGGCTTTCCTCATTTGGCATGGTTCAAGGTTATCCCATCATTGTTAGATTGGGAAACCTTCCTTCCCATATTTGTAATGGTCAAGGCGTTGGAGGGGGGCGTGTCATTGGGTGGCTACCAATTGTAAGTCTAATTCTGTATCATTCTTTAAATTTACTCACACTGTGTTCATGAGGTCAAGGAGGAAGCCCAACATACAGGAAAGTCTTACTACGCTGATTTCAAGAGGGCTGTCTGGCACAAAGCATTCGAATTCATCCTTTCACCAATCAAGGACAAGTCAAAATTCAGTGCTTGGGTACAAGTTGCCAGAGCAGCAGAGTTATACTTGTTTCCAACTATCATGATCTTGTCTGCAGATTATGAAGAGCAGTACGTTGAAGAGGAGTCTGCGTGCACAGAGCTAGAAATGCACCAGTGTCAAAGACACTGATCACACCCACACCCAACACTACACACACAAACACACTCAAGTTTGTGGGGGATTCTGATGCAATAGAAGTAGCGAACCAATATAACTGAATTCTCAATATATCTAAGATACACATGTAGCGATAGCGCTCGTATGATATCTAGACTTCTCTAAGTCCAAAGGCTTTTCTCAAAACACGAGGTGCGACTTCTGTCACCAGGCCTCGAGGCAAAGGTTGTATAACAATACACAAACATCGTTAAACATATCCACAACTCTCTAGAAGTCACACACAACTCTAATAGTCACAGCACACAACAAATAACACCCTAAACATGACTTAAAGCACTGCGCTCTAAGCAGAAACCGACTCCTACTAAACAATCCACAAGAACTGCAGGACTTTCACCTATGCGCTCGAGTTTCCTAACCGATCGTAGACCCACAGGGTTCAAACCTATGTGATCCAGAGAACACAATAAACACAGAAAAACCCTGTCCGACAAGCCAAAGGGTTTGAACCTTTGCCAACTTGCAGAAATAACACAAAGCGAGCACTAATCAGACCAAAGGGTTTGAACCTCTGCTGCCTGTAATGCCTCATGTCACATGAAACCCTCAAACGATAGAGAAAGTGCCTACACTGACACTAAGCTCTCAATCTCAACACAGAGTGCAATCAAACAATCAATGAAACTTAAGTACAGAGTGCCTCGCTAGCCTTCATGGCCTCGCTTGCAACTCGGATCTCTCAAATTTATATCAAAGATGGTCTATATTCTCTCGCTCGAAGTCACAGACCACTCCAAGTGCTAGAGCGCATAGCTAGAATGCCTCACACCATCACAATTGGGGTTCAACACCTCTAACTCGTCACTAATGGACAGAGCGCAAGGTTCAAACAACTCCAAAGGCTAGAGCGCATATCCAAAAAGCTTGTCACTATTACACTGGGGGTCCGAAACTTCTTTACTATGTCTACACTACAGTATTTATACATTTCTACACCTTACAAATTGTTACAACCTAATATAGTACTGCCAGAACCTCGGAACCTTATTCCTTGTAACACACATGCGTTGCTATAGCATGCTGGGGCTCGGTGCTTGGTCCGAGGCCTATCTCAAGACCAGACACTGTTTTCCTCATGGTTTGGACTCCACCCGCACTGCGCTCCATGTGTTTTACACTGCGCTCTATGTGTTGGCATGTCACTCGTTATTTTCCCGGAGGATACCCGGAGTGACAATCATTCATACCAGTTGTGTCCTATTTTAAACTTGGATTTCTAGGTTTCTACAGTTGGTAGGGTTACCCGCTTTAAGCCTAGGCACTGCGCTCTATGGCCAAATAGGGTTCCCTCGGAGTTATTCTTACTTAGGCATTATTTCATATATGCATGCAGCGTGCCACTCGATCCATGCCCTGTGCGTCATAGATCAATGTAGTTCTTTAGTAACACTCATGGCTCCCATCAATTCCATAGAGCACGTATCCAATCTGTTTCTAGTGCATTCAGTACCAAGTGCTGAGCTCTTATACTTAGAGTGACCTCACTGGTATCATTCTAAATTAAAGCATGCACTCTACCAATTGTCATACAAGATCGTCATGCGCGCGACTTTATAAAGTGCGCTATGCATAGATAATGGCACTGCTATGTATATATCACTGCACTCTGTGTGTTTTACACTGCGCTCTAGTGATATCATACTGCGCTCCATGTCTAGTTGGTGTTATCTTGGTAATAGAATAGTGTACAATATATATATTGATACATTTCGCAAATTTACACCAGTAAACGCGCTGCAAGCGTGTCAACATCTGTCAATATACATAATTACACTGTACCAACATCCTATTAGATGCATGATGACCTTGACTCAGGGATGCAACACATATTTCCCCTGTAATATATGCATGGTTCCATTCGAAAAACAGTATTGCACCAATGAAACATACAAACTGCGAACTTCAGCCGACGTGCAAGAGATTTATGAAGAGGCAAAGAAAATAAGAGGCGCTACTGCCCGTAACATGTTTCTTCAGAAGTTCAGCCTGCATTTCATCAAAGTGCATCTTTTCTCATCACTATTATATTTATATTCTTAATAGAAATTTGTCAGAACACTTTTTGGGATATCATGTGTTGTTAAATCTATCGGGCACTCTCATTTGATTGATTGCACGCATTCAATAGCGGGCTTTTTGTGGATCATCTCCTTGAGGAGATCAAGAAGAGAATGATCAAACTAGGGTCCTCCTATGCCCAACTGGTGGACAAACTGTATGTTGAACAATGCCCTATGAAGCTATAAAATTCATGACTTGCACAGATTGCAAGCCTTTCCTTCTTGGAAAGATTTGTATCATTTCAAGCAAGGATTTATGAATGTGACGTTCACTGATGGACAAAAATATGAAGCTCTTTCAAAAGTATAGTCCCATCCAGATATCCAGTTGATCTTTTTTGGCTGACCCTCTCTTAGCAGCTGATCTTTATTGCGCATGCCATTTTCATGGCAGCGAATGATCCTATTGGGTATATTCTTCTTCAAGCATTGCATGTCTACATGGAATTGGATGTTTACGCCAGTCTTACTCTCCACACATCTGATACTCTTCGAGATGGATGGGTGAGGATACCAATATTTGCAAGTGTAATTGAGGTATGTCTTTGCAATGTTAAGCTCTAATGAATAGCTGTCCATTGTACATTAGGAGTATGAGAAGGCTGCACGAAACAAGTATAAGACAATGCGGCAGACTCTTACCCACACCGATACAATCCTGAAAGAAAAGAAGCTCAAGTGCTGGAATTTTCCGAAGGCTCATTCCCACCAACATCTTTTCAATGACATCGAAGCAAAAGGCATCACGTTGAACTACAATACAAAACCCAATGAAAGTATGCATGGTTCCTTCAAGGAGTCGTACCAGCACCGTACAAACTTCAAGAATGTTGATGAACAGGTCTGTAGCTGATCTACTTTCTTCTATTTTTAATAAATATCTATAACTATGTTTGTCTAGATTCTTCGAGTTGACGACTGGTACAATGCCATGACATACATCCGACAACAAGTCAATCATCATGACAAAATCGAGAAGGAGGGAGATGAAGATGATGAAGGTGAGACTGGAGACTCAAATGAAGACAAGTTGGCTCCCACGTTGTCTACCAGCAGCGAGGCGGATTATGCTGCTACTGCTTCATTGCATGGGGGCCATGGAAAAGGGGGCGGTAAACTATCAATGGCAGAAGTCGAGGCCAAGGCAGAGGATAATTCCAATTTCCATGATTTTTGAGACCGTCTATCTATGCATATGAAGAAGTATTTTGAGTCTCACCCTGAAGAGCTCCCTTCGGACAATGGTGTCCCTGCAGAATTCGACAGCTTTAAGTGTCAAGATCAGGTTTACGCTGTTTTTATTTTGTTACATCACACTTTCTCTAATACTTCTGTTTCAGATATCATTGTATGGAATGATCAAAGTCAACCACTCCAGCGTCGTTGATTGGAGTTTGACAACCGAAATACTACAATGTTCGCCCAGCTTCAACTATCATCCTCGTTATGACTTTGTACTTCTGGAGACCAACCAGGGACCAATGTTCACACAGCTTGTTCTCATTTTCAAATGCGTCATTCACAAAAAGGTGTATCCTCTTATGCTGGTTTGGCCGTTCAAGGAAGCCATAGGACCAATTACAAAGAAAGATCATGACCTAGGATTTTATCGGGTCAGAACCAGGATGAAGGGCAATCCTCTCATTGTATCCATCTACTCAGTCATATGAGGTGCTTTATTGATTGAGGACATGGCGATGAACAGAACGATCAATCAAGGAGAGCATACAATGAAGGACTATCTAGTTGTTGACATGATTGATGCTGATATGTTTTTGTGGATGCAAGACCTATCATATGTAGGAAGGGCAACTCGCACAACTCGCAGATAGGCTGTTGCTGCCTTTCCTCTGCCTAATCTTGCATTTTTTCGCCTTGAGGACCATAGACCTTCATTTTACCTATTTTTTTTTGGCATTTTTCACCTTCGCACAGCTTGTTTCTATATTTCTTGTTGGCAAACATTACTTCCCAGGCCTCTTGCAAGTCATTCGTGTACAGTTTTTCTGTTGGTGCCTAACATTATAATACCTTTTAAGTGTAATGGGAAATTAAAATATTGAACGTCACATCATAAATGACCAAGCAAAAACATTATCTTATCACTGATGTCATTAAAATGTTGAATAAATGACAAAGCAATATTATAATCTTATCATGAATCTTTATCTACAAAAATCATCTTATCAAGTGCTTACGATTACTTTATGACCTCTGATAATGTCAATTAAAATCTTATCAAGGGGCCTAATGATCGATTTGCCTTTTTTAGTGTTTACCAAATCTCCGACATTGTGCAACCCCCTTGGTCAAGTCTCATACGATGATTTATTGCATGTAGCCATTGTTGTTCAATTTCATGCATCAAATAAGAGTCCTTCTCATTTATGACCCGGTTATTTCAGATCTTCCAAATCAGATGTGCAGATTCTGATATCAGAATCCTGCGAAACCTTTCCATTCCTCTTTTGGCATGGCTTCTTTGTGTGTCATCTGGCTGGATGCCACATGACATTATGAGGCCCTTTGTGACCATCAGGTTAGTCTTGGTCTTCTGCTCCCATAGCTGCTGGGCGAGCCCCCAGATTTCGCTCTGGCCTGGCACATCACATTTTGTGAGAATGTGTTCCATGCTTTCTTCCACACTGCACTTCTGGCATTCAACTCTCTCCTTGCATCCATTTACATGGCTCCAGTGGTGACCTACAACATAGCCATTGTGTATTAGCATCCACAGGAAGAATCGTGCAGACCTGTTGAAGTCTTTCCTTCAGATGGAGCTCCATAATTGGTTGGTGGATACTATGGTGGGAAATACTGGACTAAAACCCCAGGTTTCCATGTAGACCTGTGTAGACACCGCTGAACACGTGTACACCGGTGTAATACCATGTACACCCATGCACATGGCCTCTTTCCTTTGATCAACATCATGGAGATGCATGTCAAACCAGTGTGTACGACCCTGGTACCACACTGGTTTGCACTGGAAATCAAGTGCAGATGGGTGGGATGTTCACACGTTTACACAGGTGTACATCCATGTCGAATTGTCACGCCTAAATGGCATTTGGCATTTCAGAGCAGCAGAGCCCGCTACCCCTACCTTCCAGATTTGTAATGCACGTTTTGTTTTTGACTGCGGCATACCAGTACACTCGTCACACCTCTCCCTCTCGTGCTCATCTCCAATGGCCCCCACTCGGGTTGAAGGGTTCTATCTAGGTGTCAACATCTTGACAGCAGTCAATCACAGGGAGAGGTACATGTGGAGACCAAAGGTGCATGCCTTTCTATATTCTCTTGGCAGTATGCTCACTTGTGTCTCACAGAGTGCTATTATTCATGTTTCCTCTCAAATCCATGGCTTCTGGCAGGCTGTCGAGATGACAAGTACCAGCCTCGTGATCATCCACATCGCTCCCATCCCTACAAGACTGCCCACAGATGAACTTCTTTCCAATCTATCTTCCAATGCTCATCCAAGCTAGCAGGGGACGATGATGACGCCGGGTCGATGGGATACGAGGTTGGAGGAGGTGACAAAGCTGGATGACTGGGAAGCTAGGAGGGGCCATGGGGATGACAACGATGACGATGGGATATGAGGCTGGGGGAGGCTAGGGCTGGACTACTGCTCATCAGCTCACATTCAGCAGCCAAAAATGTTCACTCATACTTTTACCTTCATTGCTCTCATTGCCGCATCTGTCCTTGGTATTTGTTCTATTGACACAATCATCCCCACCCCTCCCTTACTCATTCATCCTAGGCATCAACGCTGCCTGTGATAGCGGCCTCCCAGGATACACCCACATCGTTGTTTCCGGTGATACCTGCTATGCTATTGCCACCCAAGGCGGGATCGATGTTGGCCACCTCCAGTCCACCAATCCAGGCCTCAACTGCAATGCTTTGTCCATTGGCCAGGTGAGTTTTTGGATTCGAATGAACCTAATGATCTCCTACTGACACGCCTAATCACAGAGGGTCTGTGTTCCCAGCAACTAATGTGGGGTCTTAGCCAGGGAAGACTGCCGAAATAGCGATTTCACTTTGATGTATGCAAAATTCTGTGCTTTGAAATAAACGTATCTATATGTTGTCAGTATCTGTGAATAGGCTGTAAGTGTAAGGATCGCTGTGGATTTTTGGTAAATTATGTCTGTGCACATGATACTGATTAGATGCAACTGGACAACATTGGTGGTGCTGTAATGTGACTGCGACTTCACCCACATAATCATGTTTGCACACCTCATTATTTCAGCAGTAATTGGGGCTCACCTAGTTGTGGCGAGGCGCTGATGAGCCTCTAGGCTCTGTATGCTCAGAATTCGCGATTTTTGTCATTTCTAAGTGACAATGACTTAGCACTGGTTATAACGATAACACCAGTGTGCACGCACTATTATAGGACCTCTTTGACACTTCAACGACCAGCTATAACAAAGAATAACCATCCCAACTTGTTTCGCGACCTAACTCGTATGCCATCATGAATAGGCACAGTATTGATCGATCAGGCAAAACCCGGTGATAAGCGAGCTACGCATCAGGACCGCATCACAGTGTAACATACCGGTGTTGATCCTTTCATTATATGAGGTCATACCCACCGACAATTGCCCTACCACGATAATCATCAAGTTCTTGTCATCCAAGCGACCGGCATTGATAATATCGCCATGCCCAGCTCACTAGAAGGCATTATTCCTTTTGTTCATCTCAGTAATTCCACCATACCCTCACAGTCTGCAGTTAAAACAGCACCCCAATGACCCTGCTGTGACAACCCATGATATAACGAATTTATCTGTCTTCAGTACCGCTAAGGATTAGCTGTTACAAGAGACTACGGAGATTCATATGGACGTTTGACTCATTACAAAGCTGCAGCCTTACAGCTTTACTAAGTCTTTCTATTAATAAATATCTCTAGTAGTATAAAATCCATAGAAAATCGTAGAAGAAGGAGGGAGACCTAACTACCCGCTACTTTGCTATTAGCACTCGCTATACCGCTCATGACTGGCTATATTCTCATCTCTATACTCTTGCTATGCTCATTAGCACCGGTTTAAACGACCATATTTCTCGCATAGTGCAGTACACAAACAATAACATTTGTTTGCATCCCATATGCTCGCTATAAGCAACGGACTGGTTTCGCACCATCTTTAGCTTCACACACCCTTCGTTCTCTTTGAGAAACACACTCTACACCGTGATCGACTGGCGTTAGCATTATCTTCGGTTGCCCGTCACACCTTTGATTGCACCCCATCATTATTGGTTAAATACTCGCATCTAGCGCGTAACACCATATGCTCGCATCATACATCGCCTCTTTTGTTTTTATAGGATCGGATCATCTTCATCTTTGTACCACAGGAGTTTTATTCGGCTTTACTTTCAACATCATTCATCGCAGCCCACTTGGGTAGTCTCTGGCAGACTTATAGGAATCAACATCGTCCCATAGGATCGTATTGGACTCAACACCGGTGTAAACTGTCATAGGATAGAATAGGATAGGATTGGATTGGATAGGATAGGTTTGCACACATAGGATTGACATTGACATAGGATAGGACCGTCTCCGAGTAGACTCAGTTTTCAACATCGCCCTCAGTATATTTCGTCTCGTATAGGATCAGCACTCGTCATCGCCGCGTCCCACTGGACATAAACTCATTTTCACGCTCTTGCCACCATTAACTGGCATTATTAGGATCGCCCCCTTCAGTATTTTGACACTACACTGGTTATAAACTGTCTACCGCACACATAGTTTCATTATCACCATTATTTTCATAGGACCTTCATCTAGAGACCTTGTCTAGTCGTTTCTCCTTCTTTTACACCGGACCTGTGGTATTCACGCCATACCCTCTTCCATTCTATCTCGTTATCGAGATTATCACCGGCCTACAGCCAAAACCTTTTAGTACTCGATCACTTGAGTGCTACTTGCTTGACTGAAAAGTCGCAGTATAAACTCGTGTCTAGAAGAAGTGATTAGGTTGCACGAAGGTGCCCCGAACAACTCACACAACACAGTACCTTTATAACCGGTCTGCACCGTCATTAACCATTACTCTTCGAGTTTTTGGTGTGCTGTTGCCACGGAAGTTTAGGTTCATCAGCGCAAAGGACTCTATCTCGTCAAACATACTTGATTGACATTGGAACGCTTAGGAAACCTCATGCAGTGGCTGTATTAAACAATATGGCTAGCTTCACAGATACACATATTCTGGAAAGAATGCTGGTGTCTGCCTATAACAGATGTGTCACATCAATGTTGTTAATGCCAGTTATCCATCTTTCTAGGAGGTACGTCTGCATAATACTGACTACCACATTGTTCTGGTCACATATCAGGTAAGTTATAGACACCCGCACAGGCAATAATAATTCACTCACCAGCTTGAAGAGTATTTCGTGATAAAGCCCAGCATCACCTAGTTATGTAATCCTCAACTTGCAGCAAGATTTCTATTAAGTGATTCCTTCTGGGCCAATAAAAACAACTCTGATGAAGAAGGGGAAGTCTGTAAAATCTTTCTGTTAGTCTTCCAAACTCTCAAGTAGACTCAGAAATGAGGAAAAAGGTGTTGGGCTGATAGTCATCATCAGAAAACATTTCACAGCTCCAAGCTGCCACAATACTTACCACAGGCATGTATACATAGCTTGTCCCCCTGGTACTGTTTGAGTCACTTATTTAAGTACAACTTCGAGCATCTAGCCTTTTACTGGGCGTCCGGACGAGTTGGCACTTATCTGTGCCATTCTGACTGGCATACACGAACCGCCGCAGTCCTTGCCAAAGGACCCTAATTTTTTTGGGAAGGCTGTATGACTCTTACTCATGTTCGTGGAAAAATGCAGGCATCAGACCACAGGGATGGCGACACTGAGAACGAAGAAAGAAATGAAGAGACTCATTGATGCCATGATCGCGGTACAAATCAAGTGGCCACCTCGGACCCGGCTTAGCTTCTTACCATCATCATCAATGACCACACCTCTCGTATCTACTTCTTAGCACATGGGCCACTGGCCTTGGATGAGCATCGCCTTCGAGAACAAGCATGTCTGGAATCAGCACTAGTCAGTAAGCAGTACAAGTATTCATATAATCTGTTTTTTGCTGATTTTTCTTACCCAGAGAAGCTGGTATACCTCGTCACCCTGACTGGAAGAACCTATGCTGTCAGGCACATAGCTACTAGGACTCAACATCACATATCCTTCAGTCTTTCGAGGTGCTCAGCTCCTTGGCTATCAAGGATATGGTTTCCTCCTATGCATCCATAATAGCCCATCGAAAAAGGACCCCCAGCGATGATATCGCCTTCTTCAAGCAAAGTTATCAATACACTTAGCAGGTTGGAAATTCTGATGCTAGATATTTTGTGCAGTCTAATGTCTACTTGAAAGTGTGTACCATGTCTTTTTCTTTGTTGCTTCAACTGAATTTGTATAGTAATATTCTCATCAAGAAAGCATCTTCATCTCCTCATGCAGCTGCTGACTGGCAGCATGTATGCCTGGATCAGCACAGTAAGTGCCCTCTTTTTGAGGCGTGCTGACATTCATGCCAATTTTTCCAGATATGTGTTCTAATAGTTTGAATCATGGACAATAACATGGAGGTGTATCGATGTTGTATCAATCACCCAGAAAAGCCAGTGAGTTCCATTTGTTTCCCTCATAATGTTCATCTCCTAACCCTAGACAGAGATTCTGCAGCTTCAAAGAACTGCCTAGGTCTTGGGTCAACAGATGTGTTTGTCAGCTAGTCAAAACAGCAGCAGGTTGCTTCATCCTTGTTGAATGATGTGCTCCTGTGACCAGCATATACCCCTTTTCAAACCATTGCAGTGAACTCTAGACAGTGCCATCATGCCAAACCAGTGTCAAGGCATCACCGTGAGTACCTGTAGTTATGCCACAAGTCTTGACACAACATGTCACGGGCATGTGAATAAAATAAAGTTTCTTCCTGATCTTGCCATTTTCCAGCTCCCAATCTGTATGGACATACTGCCAACCATCGCCTCGCCGTAGAGAGTTTGGGCACATCTGCAATTGTGAAACAGGAACTGGAAGATGGGTTTAGCGTTTCAACAAGGGAAGAATGTGACATCAAAGTGCAGCCATTATCTTGTGGAAGAATTGGATGAGTGAACCGTACTGGTGATTGCCAGGAGAATCTGATTAGGTGATAATGATTTGAGTTACCTTTGTGTATTGTTGACTTGGGTGAATTCTAGGTCGAAAAATCGATGTTCTTCTAATGAAAATTACCTAGCACATACTACCTCTGTCTATCTCTCAGATCAACAAACAAATCATTGAAGCATTTGGCATAGATAGAGCTTACGGGTATCAGAATACAGTTGATAAACCTGACGATCAATGGCGACACTCGGGGTCTTTGTTGTGCACCTCCGGAACTTACACCCATCGACCTCATTTTTGTTCTCTTGTTGTCCTTTGATGAAAATGTCGGCTTTATCCCTTTGCATTGACTGGAGGATTTAAAGTCAGTTCATACACCCACAACGTTCATTCTCGCAACTCCACCTTTCATCATGAACAGGCTCGGCTATCCCACCTTATGCAAGCAGCGACAGTTCTTTGTTACAACTAAGTTTTCCCACTTCTACCTCAACTTCTTTCGGGATGCCAACGTACTGAGCAGCAACAAATCTCCATATTGACTCACCACAAGCTTTCATGGACCCCAAATGTTTGCTCCGTTTCGAACCGTCACACTAACCACACCTTTCCACTCGCCTGCCCAAAAATGTGGCATTACTTTGTTCACGTGTCCAGTATTGACAGCTGGTTATGGGTACGAAGCAAGTATGAAGCCATCGAGACACCATGGGATCAAAAGGTCAGCAAGCGCACGAGTTTAGCATACATACTTGACAAATAACATCGCTCTGCTATGCTCCACGATGGCATGGGCTGGAGTACACTGTTGCAAGGAGGTTTTCAGAGCACACAGACTGAATTTGGTCTGAATGCAGAGGGTCGGTGCTTTGTCGGACCAGGTAAATGTTCTGATTGATGAAATTGAATGCCAGGAAAGTATTTTTGGAGCTGGAGGCATTGCATTGGGTCAGGCAAACAAAATCGAGGAAACAAACAAGCTCACCAGAAATAATCTCGATGGATGATTTCTTCGATTGACATTCACCATAGAACCATAACCACATGCACATTTCCGGAGGATTTGGTATGAGTGCTGGTATGGTTCAAAAACAGAGGACTTACTGCAGAGAATGGCATATCTAAGCACACATGACCTGGGCTTCCACCAGAGCATCGAGGTGCTCGCTCATCATCTCGCCACCTCTTATCATTTGTCCATTATCCATCGTGACACAGAGCAAACCATGAGTGGATCGAATGTGGCCAAAGTCTATTCATGGCAAAAGTGGTGAGAATGAAAAATGCTCATAGCGTGACTGTTTTTTTGATCCAAGCTACATAGAGGTTTCTGACCAAGACTTCCACCACACGATAGGGAGCAGACAGGATGAATTCTGTCTTCTGAATGATGTGTACAACTATAAGAATCCTGTGAGATGGGACGTCGTCAACACCGGTAACCCGGATGACAATCCGACAATCCAGTTCACCACTGGTAATCCTGGACTGGATCATGTTTTCTTCACTGGTGTGGTGCCTTCTACTGCATGAGATTGACATGAGCTAACATTCCTCTACATCCATATTGATTGGCACTTCGAGGTGTACATCTTCCTACTCTGCAGCTAGCATGCCAGTGACTTTCTCTGATAGCGGATTCACCATTGTCTTTGCCGAAACCATGAAGAAGTGGAACGCTACCATCCACCCGACCCGTATGCCCTCTTCCTCCTCACAGCTGAGCATTATCTCGACTTCTCACATTGAAGAACAATGGGATCAACTCTGTCCCAAATACAACGACACGCTCTGAGAGGCCCTTCAAGATGTTTACTGTCACTGGTGCTAGTGTTATGATTGAGTTTGTTTCATTTGTTGAACTTTTTTTTTGGCTTTAGCCACCGCCGATTTCCTGATTGATCTTATTACATGTTGACCATTTATTCATGGAAATTCTTTTGTTCCACTACTCTCCTGTAAACCGTGAATGAAAATAACATATGGAAGACAAAGCCCACCAGTGCCCAATACTCGAAGGCACATACACTGCCTGGTTGGAGTCCATATCCCCGATTCTTTCCAAATGTATGATTCAGATAATACTGCTGACAACATGAGCATCAATGTCAGCAATCGCTACCTCGAAAGCCTTGGGACTCACCCACAGGAAGAAGTATTGTTCAAGAAAGAGGAGTCGACTACAAGAATACGGGTAATCGTGGAGCTAATTCTTGTTTGATACGGCTACCGCATGAGGTTTTTAAAGTTTTCCAACCTCTGTCAAGCATTTTTAGTGACATACAATCAAGTGAGCCACAATTATTGCCTAAATGATATGTGGTGTGACAAAATGGGCTTTTTCTCACAGTAGCCATCTACTTGTCAGGATCTTGATCATGCGGTCAAAGTTGCAGTCATGTTACGTCACCACCAGCACTGTCCAGTTGCATCTGGTTAGTATCTTGCCTACAGACAATTTACCAATTTACCAATAGACAGCGAGTCTTACACAAACAACATATTCACTGACAACATATAGACACATTTATTTCAAAGCACAGAATTTGGCATATATCAAAATGAAATTGCTATTTCGGCAGTCTTCCCTGGCTAAGACCCCACACTAGTTGCTGGGAACACAGACCCTCTGTGATTAGGTGTGTAAGTAGGAGATAACTGGGCTTGTCCAAATCGAAAAACTCACTTGGCCAATGAACAAAGCATTGCAGTTGATACCCAGATTAGCAGACTGGAGGCAGGTGACATTGATCCCACCTTGGGTGGCAATAGCAAAGCAAGTATCACCAGAAACAACGATGTGGGTGTATCCCGGGAGGCTGCTATCACAGGTGGCATTGATGCCTAGGATGAATGAGTAAGGGAGGGGTGGGGATGGTTGTGTTAATAAAGCAAATACCAAGGACAGTTGCGGCAATGAGAGCGATGAAAGTGAAAGTACGAGCGAACATTTTTTGGCTGATGAATGTGAGCTGACGAGCTGGGCTTTTATAGTGTAGGTTTTCTTTTCCTCAGGTGCGGATTGGACGGATAATATTAGTTGGCACATTCACCTTGCAGTAGTCCAGTGGGTGATTCCCCATACACCATAAGACCTGAATGGGGTGAAAACAATGAGTACCCCATTTTCTGTGCTTCACGATTCTCCTGAGTTTCACACCATGCCCCTTCCATGAAAGTTGATACAATGATTTCCAAGTGCTGGGGTCTGTCAAGTGCCTCTCTGAAGAGCCAATGAAGTAGACCTAGACAACCTTATGGAGTTCACCACAGCACACTTCAAGTCAGTGACTTCTACTGGCTAAACTGCATACTAAGGAACTCTGTGTTAGGGGACTTTGAGAGTCGGGAAATTTATTTTTATGAGTCCCAGGTGCAAGAACAGAACCAGAAGTCACAGAATTTTAATATGCGTTTTTAGATCCCAAACATGTGGGCAATCCCAGCAGTATGAGGGAACTTGTCCATCTCGATGATCACACGTGCGTTATGTGCATACTACTAGCCAACTACTAGCAGAGACTCGGTTGGTCGATTGAACATGGGTGGAAGCTTCACAGCGTGAATAGCGAATCCACATTTGGGTGTTTTGAAGTTTCTGCTACGCTGACGAGTGTACAATGTGTGGGTCATGCTGCCAGTGATCTGTTTCCCGCTAGCGGCGAAAACCTTCCACTTGACTGCGTTAATAGCGGATCTGCGAATAACTTTTTAATTGACTTCCCAGTCAGGTGATCATTTTTCAATCATTGTTCACCGGGCGTTGTGGAGACCGCATCCTATTTTATTCCCCAAGTTGAGTCTAGGCACATGTGAACCATGTGTGAAAGCTTCGAATGGACCTGATTGATTAACTTCTCAAAGGTCCTTAGAGTCATTCCTTGTACCCACTTTTGTAGTCTGCAGAAGGTGAAAAACACCGACTGGTACACTGGGTGTTCAAGAGAAACAATATTACCCATCCGATTCCTGCCTGAGAAAAGGAAAACCTACACTATAAAAGCCCAGTTCGTCAGTTCACATTCAGCAGCCAAAAATGTTTGCTCGTACTTTCACTTTCATTGCTCTCATCGCCGCATCTGTCCTTGGTATTTGTTTTATTGACATGATCCTCCCCACCCTTCTCTTACTCATTCATCCTAGGCGTCAACGCCGCCTGTGATAGCGGCCTCCTGGTATACACCCACATCGTTGTTTCCGGTGATACCTGCTTTGCTATTGCCACCCAAGGCGGGATCAACGTCGGCCACCTCCAGTCTGACAGAGAGGTACTTTAATATCAGACAAAACCTTGCACCAATATGACATACCGGAAATGTCACACCCATCGCTTCCATCACCTTCAAGAGCGACTCATAGTAAGGGTGATTGGCAGTCGGCATCTCTCCAGAGGAAGGAGGAATCGGCTGCGGCTCATGAGGCGCAAGAACATTCATGGCAGCCGGTATTAAATTGTCCACCTCCTTCCCCCATGGCAGCATGTCTGGAACATAGGTGTCGGAGCTGAGTATTTTTGCTAATTGTGCTAAATAAAGGTTGAAGATATACTTGAGTGCAGTACCATCGAAAGGTGCGTGTTGTGTGTGAAGAAGGATACCGAGTTTGGAAATGGAATCAGTACCCTTTAGGATCACGATATGCAGCCAAGTTGCATCACCATCAGTGGATGGGATTTTGGCGCCACAAACGAGTTCATGAAGGGCATCGAGGTCAATGACATCCTGTCTGTGAATGATGCAAGTGCGATTGGCCCAAGCTTCGACTAATTCCGGTGTCCCTGCATGATACACGAAGCAAGGAACATCTTTCTTGTCGACTTCTACGGGTACGGCAATGGTAGGGATATTGTAACGAAGCCATTTCCAGGCCTCACGACAGCCAGCAGTGACATTGCTCTGGTCGGAATGGTGGATACATCTAGATACACAGTGAAAAAGAGTCTGGTAGCCTTTGAAAAAGCAGTTCATGACGTCTTCGACGATTTCTCCACCGGAAAGAATGCGCCTTCTGCCTGGAGTGCCATCGGGCAGAGGCTCCCATTCCAATTTTGAGAGAAGGTCAGCCATTGAACTGCAGCCTCATCACCTCCCCCCCCCAGCTTCATATCCCATCGAGCCGTCGTCGTCGTTCCCGTGGCCCCTGCTAGCTTGGATGAGCATCAGAAGATAGATTGGAAGATCTCCATCTTTCAAGGTGTGGAGGTGGGTGTCATGTACCTGGTAAATTTATGAGATAGATTAGTGGGCATACTGCCGAATATTCCTGGCAGGATATCATGAATGAGTTAGAGCTTGAGGTGCAACAGAAAGGGAAATACCTCGTTTTCCATAGTTCCTTGAAGAAACTCTATTCGATGTGTTCAAGTCAACAAAGCAATGGTAAGCAAAGTAATCAACTCACAGGAAGGCTAGTTAGAGATAGCTTGTAGTTGCCTGAGTCGACGCACTCCCGGACAAACGACATGATGCCGGTAGCGATGCTAGAGGCCTACTTGACGGCTGAAACGGCTTCAGCACACCTTTTCCACCATTTCGTGCTGATGCTTGCCTGATTGATGCCGAGCCAGAATATGCCGAACGGCGATTGACAGAGGGTGATGTGGTGTGACTGTCACGTGTGGTTGCATGTAGTTCGTCGGGGGTGGCGAGCGTGGAGTACAGTGTGGACGAGTGTGGACAAGTGTGGAGTACAGTGTGGACATGTGTAGAGTTGACGTGATTGACACGGCTCTACACGATCGCGTAATGGCTAGGGCCGGACCTCTCCGTGTGGCGCCCCTGGGTTTACATGAGATTACATCCGTGTACACGGCTGTACATGGCTCCACATGGGTGTACATCCATTTACACCGGTGTACATCAGGGTACATCGGTGTGCACGGATGTACACCTGGTAAAGTCCAGTAAATCCAGTTGTAGGATACCTCAACCCCACAGCGTTCGCTGGCTGCCGCTAGGGCTAGTTCAACGTTTCTGCTCGTGTCTCTTCTATCATCAAGCTTGACCTGGTAAGGGTCTGTTTGCACTTTGATTTTCCTGATTATTTTGTACGCCGTGGCTTGTGTCATTGCAGCTAGTTTGGCCCCCCTCGTCTTCAACTCTGGGGGTATAGTCAGGTCAACAATGTCTGGGTCTTCTTTCTTGCTCGCTATCCTCGCTAGCCGGTCCGCGCCTTCATTTCCGGGGTCACCTGAGTGGCCCTTTACCCGCCGGAGTCTAGTTGTTGCGGTACGTGCTCTAAACCTTGCAATGGTAGCTTCTGTGACAAGGCTATTACTTATCAGGTAGTATCCTTCGTTGCCCGCCACTTGTTGACTAAGTCTTAAGTTGAGTTTAAGTTTCGGCCTTGTCGACTACTATCTTGTAATCGAATCATGCAATTGCAAGTCGGCAACGAAATCGAAGCACCAGTCCAAGAACGTCCATGGATCATCCACCTCTATACTTCAATTGCGACCGACTCGTAGCTTTTCTCCGATGTTTGTTTTCCTTAAACTTAGTCTATAGTACCCTAATTCTGATTCTCCAGGATATGAAGCTCTATATTCAGTAAAAATACCTATCTATCTTAAAATTTGTGGGCGTTCTTGGAAATCGGACGTATGGCACCGTACAACTTCAGTCCCAGCTGAACCCCAATAGGCAATTCCAATGAGGGGGAAAATATCTGAGTTAACAGTTCCGGCAATCAACGCTATCTCTACTAGGACTGGAACCTGAAAACCTCAATACTTAACGTAGATTTCTCCAGCAGATTGCCAGCGAACAAAACCATATTTCACATCGACGGACTCGGACGGAGGATCAAAATGCAATTGAAAACCAGTGCATTACTTGTTCATAAAGGCTATCATCAAAGAACAAAGACTTCCGAATATAATACATTTCCCTTGAACTTCGCTTCATCTATAACATTAATTCTCTGAGTCATCACATTGACATCGACCTAAATAACTTTGAATAGCGAAGACTCAGGCTCATCTATGTTACAATATACCTCAGTTTTTTATCTAAACCCCTTCCGAGCTCAACGCCGCTTCATACAAAAGCCTGGATGATATGGGTAAATCTAACGCATCCGCGTTAGAACCTCAGCCGTCTGATCATCAACCTCTGCTAGGGCTGGGGCTGGGCTGGGGCTGGAGAGGCTGGATTCATCAGACGACGAGTCAACCACAAGAGATGCCTCTTGCTTCTCGTGCTTAGGCTTGAGACCCATTTCATAGGCCCAGTCACTCTTCCCGCTCGCACGAATCAAAGCATCGACCATATCCATCCTTCGCCTATATCTAGGCGATATCCCGTCTTGCTGCACGATACAATCGTACATCTGCAAACGTTTTGTCCAGGAGTTGCACAGACCCAGAAGGGCGGCAGTGCAGAGCAGGAGGCAGGCGATAAGCAAGCTCCCCATCGTCGACGCGTTGCCGGCCAGAGCTGCAGCCGCGTAGACAAGCAATGTAGCGAGGGCCACCGAGAAACTCTCCACTGTGCTCTGGTCTCGTAGCCATTCTCCCGCTGTCACGGTCTTGATATCATTCAAGGAACCATGTAAACGCACCCAGCGATCCTTGCTCAGGATGATGAGGAGATCACCGGGGCCTTTTTCTGGAGCACCTTTCCACTCCTCCGAGTCTTTGCTTCGTTGCCTGATGACAATCACGTTGATCAATCGAGCTGCTACCAACATTCCCAACACCCACAATCCCCACCAGTCATGTATAGCGATGAGTAAGGCGAGCACGACACCCGTTAACATCGTGCTGAGGAGGTATAGCAGTGTCGCTGGGACCCCAGTGACGAAGAACGATTGTACAAGACGATCGTATAGGGATAAAGAGGCGTCGCGAGAAGGATGCCTAGATACCTGTGCGGTGACGAGGTACCCGGTGCGACCGATACGCTGCAGGTAGCTGACGGTGGCAGGATTTTCGACACGGAAGACGTATCCGTTGATTATCGAACCAGTAGTCGGAAATTCGCCACGGTTAACTTCTTCAGCAGACTGCTGCTGATGCATACCGGGAGCGAGGACGAAAACATCGAGAGGGGACGCTGACCCTGTCAGAGCCGTCCTCACAGCGACGATAGAGAGGTCTGCGAGAGCGACGAGGCCCGCAGCCTCGAGGGTAATGTGGTGACGGGAGATGGAGAATTTGCTGAACATTGGTGAGCTCTGAGGTAGTTTGGGAGATATAAGAAGGGAACAAGGCCGCGCGCATGATGAGTGTAGACAAAGCTGTAGGTATTAAACTCTGGCTTCCTCGGCCCGGAATTGTACCTCTTTGGTATCACCGCAATTTACATCAAAACGCAAAAATGGCACAAGGGCAACAGCTAGGTGACGTGGGTATCGTTGCTTTTGCTGCTACCATTCAACTGCGCAGCGTGGCAGTACTCACAATTCTGTAGTAGACTACCACGGAAAGATCGGCAATCTCGTCAGCGCCTGACATCTACTATTTTTGTTGATCGGCCACAAAGCAGGGCTTTCGGTTGATGACGAATGGCGATGGGGAAGACTCTTCCCTGATATCTTTCATTAGAGCAAATTCACTGGAAAGACAAGCTGGTCCAGTGAAGCGCCAAATTTACGTTGAAACACCGAGTGCATCAAACTTTATTTCAATGCTGTGACCCTCCCACGGTTTCAGTTGTCGTCTGTCCGATAAATCAACGAAATGGAGATCCCACGATAATCAGATAGTCCTCACAGTGTGTATAACAAGATGAATCGAGATGGTATCCTTCCGTACTGGCGCTGAGTACTCGAAGTCGCGAAAATCTTGGTGACTTGGATGATCATCCTCGGTCCCGCAATGCCGATACTGTCTACTCCCTCAGATATGTATGCGATGGGTAATGCTACCTCTGGCGAAAAAAAAAATGAGACGGGTTTAAAGCGTACGAGTCTGGAAATGACAGGCGGTAATACATATACGCTTCAATTGATCTTTGATGGAGTATTTCGAACACTAGAAGTAACAGTGTTCCTAGTTTTTGTGGCCACATAATATATCGCTGCCATTTGTATGTGGCTTGATTCATAGCGGAAAGAGGTGCACTTGAAATCAACAAATTAAAACTCATGAAGGGCGAACTAGAATTCTACAGAGCCACAACAAAAATCAATCAATCAGCGATGACCAGGAATATCAACGATAAACATACTTATTTCCAGTTACAATCATTACGATGTCTTAACCGTAGAAAGTGTTAAGCTCCAAGATGTTGATAAACGTACACTAAGAAGCCGATGAGCCTGAGGTGCGAGTTCTGCTTTTTGACAGATAAAATAGAGTGAAAGCATGGTTTTAGAGCTAGGAAGTCAGGATCTAAATCGGTATGTCTAGGCATCGGTGGGACCGGAGGACATCGACTCCTTTGGTGGATCAGACAATGAAATACGCTTGAGAATACTCTTCAGCTCGTCGGGTTTAAGCAGTCCCATGCTAACAGCCCATTCCCCCTGCCCATTTGCATTACTGTGTGTCTCTGTGATGAGTTCCTCGACCATCATCCTCCTTCGTTCGTAAGGTATTTTCTTTCCCTTCTCCCGTACGACACAATCGTACATTTGCAGGCCATGTGTGAAGGAGTTGCAAAGAGCCAATAGAGCGACGGAGAAAAGAAGCAACATTGCAATGAGCAAACTCCCCACGGTCGACGCATTGCCGGCAAGGGCTGCGGCTGCGTACACCAACAGAGTAGCAAACCCCACAGAAAGGCTCTCTACTCGATCCTCATCTCGTAACCACTGACCTGCCGTCACTTGCTTGATATCGGACAGATCTCCGTGTAAACGAACCCAGCGATCCTGACTCAAAACCACAAGGAGATCATCTTTTCCAGGCTCCTCATCCGCACCCTTCCAATCCTTCGAGTCCGAAACTCTCAATTTGATGACGATGACGTTGATTGTTCTAGACAGAACAAGCATCCCCAAGACCGCTAGCGCCCACCAATCCCTGATGGAGCCTACAAGTGCGAAAACGACGATAGTCAATATCGGACATAATAGATATAACAGAGCCACAGAGACTCCTGCGATGTAGAAGGGTTGATTTTGCGGGGATAGATCGACGCCCTTGAGAAAAGGGATTTCTAGTGCCCTGGAGCGTGGTTTTGGCTCCACTACAGCAGTGACAAGGCATCCGGTACGACCGATGCGTTGTAGATAGCTGACCGTCGCGGGGTTCTCGACTCGGAAGATATATCCCTTGGTCAATGACCCAGTTTGTGGAAATTCGCTACGATTGACCTCGTCGGCGGATTGCTGCTGATGCATCCCTGGGGCAAGAACAAGGATGTCAAGCCAGGATGCCGTCCCCGTCAGAGCCGTCCTCACTGCAACGGTGGATAGATCTGCTAGGGCAACGAGCCCAGCAGATTCGAGGGTGATGCCGGAGATAGAGGATTTCTTGAACATGAAAGTCTCGACAAGCGCTGGGAAGATTATAAAGGCTTCTATTGAGCGAGGGCGTAGCTCCTGACGGTGTTATATTGTTTTTTGATGATGACTGCAGGGAACATGGTCCAGCAGGCCAAGGAACACGGTAAAGATTAAGTGTACGTGATGTTCCTGCAACGTTGCAACACTTCTTATCAATCGGTGATCCTTCATACTCGCGGCTTCTCCGGTTCCTGATAAAATTAGGCGCCCGGCCTATTTATCGGCTCAGATCATCCTCATCGCGCGCCTTCGAGCAGTACAGGTGTGATTGACCGAGCATCTGAGGATGAACGAAAGAGACTGCGGTGATTATCGACCTTTGCTAGCTGTGCGCCTAAGCGCCGAAATACTCGTTCCTCGAGAGTGCCGTTGCCGGCAGATAATATCGGTTAGGCGCTCGTTTCCACGTGTGTGAAAGAAGATCTGTGTGAGCGCTGTGACAATGATTCCGGTTTCACAAGTAGCATTAGTAGGAATAGTGCATCCGCAGCTCTGTCGGACAAGCTAGTACAGCACTGACATGATGCAATGATACTAAGAAGCGCTGCCTGATCCTCTCCGCGTTTCGTCGTCATTTTTATTAGTGTTGTCAACCAGTGTTCAAGGAGGGCGAAGGCGGCGATGTTGGAAGAATTGAATGTGCAGTCACAGGGTCGACAGCTGACAGATAGAATGTTCAGACCATGTACTTCATGGAACGGAGATAGGACACCTCGGGGTTGGGGGTGTATTCCATAACAAAACCATAGTTCTTCCTATCCACCGCCAGTCTTGACAGATGCGTTTACGTAACATTTTCGGGGAAACGGAGGGCGGAAAACAATAACTCTGTCATTCCAAATTGCTGGTGCGTCCACGGAAACCGAAGAATTCAGCAGTAGTAGTGAATGCCTCGACGGTACGGACTGGCGGCTGCCGTAAAATCCCCGTTCCAGACATTGAGACATATTCTGAACTATTGGGGCCTCTCCGATGGTAGTCGTCACATTTCCACGTATAATACTCTACGGGTGCACATGGAACCGAGGTTCGTCCTGATGGTTTCGCTGTCGCAGAAAGGGTTCTGTTCATAAGATAGAACATCGTGGCTGTACAGAGTATAGGAATGAATAATCAGTGGAGAAATCGATCAAAGTCGAAAAAATAAGTACCAGAGTCAACACGTCTCGGCCTCGAGAGAAATATGTAAACTGAGTAGCTCTGGTTCCCCGGAAAGCTCAATGAAAATCTTCTCCAGCTCACGACGTTTAATCAGCTCCATGCTAATGGCCCATTCACCCAGGTCGCTTTCGCGATCATCCTGTCCACCTGCATGACCACCCTTCCCAATCACATGTTTGCTTTCCTGCGCAACAAGGGCCTTGACATCGTCCAATCTCCGGTCATATTGCTTCCTCAATGATATTTCCTCCTGCACGATACAGTCATATATTTGTAGCCGATGTGTGAAGAAATTGCAGAGAGACAATGGAGCGACAGAGCAAGAAGTAGGACGGCGATGAGCAAGCTTCCAATGGTAGATGCATTACCAGCCAGCGGCCGCGTAGACCAACAGCGTGGCAAACTCTATGGCAAGGCTCTCTGTCCGATTCTCGTCCCGTAGCTTCTGACTTGCGGTCACTCGCTTGACATCAGGTAGCTCCCCTCGGAAACGAACCCAGCGATCCTGACCGAGAACTATAAGGACGTCTCCTGTGCCCATCTCCTTTGTCCTCTTCCATTTCTCCGGGCCAGAAACTCTTTGTTTTATGACGAACACGTTGATCATTCTAGACAGAACAAACATCGGACAGAATAGATATAGCAGCGCCACGGGATGGCCAGCAACGTAGAAGGGGTGATTCTGGGGGCATAGATTGATGGTTTTTGATGAGTTCCTGAAGGCTGGTTCGGCTCTACCTGGGCGGGGGCAAGGTGTCCAGTATGGCCGATACGTTGTAAATAGCCGACGGTAGTGGGGTTCTCAACACGGAAAACATATCCACTGGTCAATGACCCAGTTTGTGGAAATTCACCGCGATTAACCTCATCAGCGGTTTGCTGTTGATGCATCCCCAAGACAAGAACGTCACGCCAGGATGCCGCCCCCGTCAGAGCCGTCCTCACTGTCACGGTGGATAGATCTGCTAAAGCGACGAGCCCCGCAAATTCGAGGGTGATGCCGGAGATAGAAAATTTGTTGAACATGAGGAAGTCTCGATGCTAGAAAGACGAGATGGACTGGAATTGAGCAATGTCGCATCCCTTGACGGTATTCAAATTTCTCTGTTACTGATGATGGAACCTAGGAACGTTCATAAACACAATAAAGTCGCATGATTGTTAGGCGCCGATGTCTTCATATCAATCCTTATCGAGGGCGCTATCACCAGACAACAGCGGTGGGTGAAAGAAGTGATGATGATTCCGATTTCGCTGGTGCCCTTCATAACAACCGTGCGGCTAGGCAGCCAAGCGAGACAATCAATAAATTCGGAAACGACGATAAAGTGGTGGCAAGAAAAAACTTCGGCCGATGAGCGTCAACGTTCGGAGGCTCCGCAGGTAGGTATGTTGTCATATTCGTGGATCCAGCTTGGGTCGACCTAGATCAAGGTTTTCAGTGATCAGCCTTAACGATACCCACGCCGATCGCCTAGTCTTTCCTCCCAGTTTCCTCTATGGGGTCGTCCGCCATGTTCAACCTCCGCTCATACTTCTTCGGCTCCTCTTGGGTATGTACGACACAATCGTAGACTTACAGGCACTTCGTCGTGGAGTTGCAAATACCTAAGAGAGCGACGGAGGAGCGCAGTAGGCAAGCGATAAGCAAGCCCCCCACTTTTGATGCGCTGCCAGTCAGAGTGGTAGACACGTAGACCAGCAGCGTGGCAAACGCGGCAGCATAGCTCGCATATACTGACGGTTCTCACAACCACTGGCCTGTTGTCACAGCCTTGAGATCGTCCGCCGACTCTTGCAAGCGCATCCATCGATCCTGACTCAGCAGGACGAGGAGGTCTCTTTGACCGATTTCGTGAGCGCCCTTCCGTCCCATGTGACTTCTCCGCTCAATGACGACCACATCAATCAACGTAGCTAACACAAGCATCCGTAGCACCCCAAATCCCCGCCAGTCCTCAATAGCGCCTAGTAGTATGAACACCGTGATAGTCCATGCCGGACACAGGGCATAAGACAGAGTCACTAAATTGTCCGCGGCCATAAAGGACTGAAGTGGGGCGATTGGCTGGGGATAACGTACTATCGAGTGACAGCTTTGGGGATACCCGGGTGGTGACCAAGAGGCCAGCGGGACCAATTGTTTCGAGGTATCTAACGGTAGGGTTCTCTACATGGAAGACATATCCGGTAGCCATCGCACCCGTTGTCGGTAATTCACCATGGTTAACCTCGTCGGCAGTTTGCTGCTGATACAATCCTGGTGCAAGGACCAGAGCGTCGAGGTAGGTCGCAGTGCCCGTCAGAGCCGTCCTCGTCACGATAGTGGAGAGATCTGCGAGGGCAACAAGTCCCGCCGCTTCAGGGGTGACTCGGTTTGAGATAAAGGATTTTCTGAGCATGGCAGAAACCTAAGGAAGGTTGGGAAACAAGAGGGAACCATGCCAAGTAAAATACTGTGCTGTCGAAGATGAATGTGTCGAACGTGTACTGGCTGCGCCGGGGAACGGTGAAGGATATATCGACAAGGATATGTGTATGCCGTATTGCAACAGATATTCTCCGAGTCCTTCCTTATCCATTCATCACAAAAACCTCCATCTGCCGCAAACGAAGCTGAAGCACGAAAAACATGGGAAAAACATGCCGATGAAGTGCCCATCAAATTAATCACGTTGTAGCTGACAAACAAGATGCCATCTGTGGAACGCGCGGCCTCTCCTGGTGGACACGGTCCGCTTGACGATCTTCCCCTGATCGTCCATGTTTTGGAGGACCTGATGAATTGCCGCCTTGCGGGACGGCAGATTGGCCATGGGAAACATAGGTCACGCATTCACGTCGTAGTGTATGGCAAACACTGGAGGGTTGTAGTATTGAGCCGCAGGTCGAGACTTTGTGAAGCGCAACCGTGCATGTCCTTTTTTTGGTGGATGAAACGAGAGAAGGCTGGAGATCCAAAAAATGCTTGTTCAAGAAGCTGAAAAGCATACGACGGCTAAATCATCAACGAAGTTCAGCGTCGAAGGGGCTTTACTGTTTTCGTGGGTTACTACTACCTTCGCGTGTTGAACACATTCCTATGTTCAGGTGAATGAGTATCAGTGCGCTTGAATGAAAAGTCGGCTTACAGGAAGGACCGCCGGCCAACGTGGAAGAGGGACATTGCTCAGTCTTCAAAGAGAGACGAAAGGTCCGTCCTCTGGCCTCAGAGACATTGCGTACGTTAATCAGAGCAAGTTGGAATCATCACAGAGATATACCAAAGATATGCCTCATCAAATTACCTAGTAATGAATAAGAATGCTGGATTTACAGAACCGACTGAGTACGCACCACTTGATAACAGCACATCCCCATGAATCGTCCGTAGTACCACGGCCTGTTAAGAAGGCCGCCTAATCCAGCGAAGAACGAAAATGGCTGTTGAGAATGAGTAATGTGATGAGATAGAACGCAAGGACACGGCTTACGCTTTATAACCTTGCATTCTGGGTGCTAAGATCACAGGTGTTCACATGCAAGCCGTGGGGGCACAGAATGACAGACTTTAAGGACAGTATCTTTGTGAATCAGAGTCTGCCAGAGCTCTCGAAGAGTTTAAGCCTGCAGGCAAGGGATATTGACGGTACATCAAGGTTGGGACGACTGTAGATGTACTGAGGAGCTCCGGGTGTACCAGTTCCATTCTCTATAATTCCTTGGGTGAGACCACATAGCGATGGGAGGTCATAGAAATACAGCGGCTGGCTGTAGTTCAGATATCGGGCGCTGCGTCATCGCCGCTGTCGGTGTACCGCAGTATAGCTGGATGATGGTGGTTCGTTTTGAAGAGACGCGTACTTCCATTTTTGGAGCTGCTCCGATCCTCGGCATTTCCCGGACATTATACATTGATTCTAAGCTTTCGCCCTGAATTGCTGAAATTGCAATTTGCGCAGATATGTACAACTTCGAAGATTGAAAATGCCATCTACACGAAAATGCTTTGGTAGCACTTTGAGGGCTAAGGTAGTGCTATGGATCAGAGTCAGCATTGCCCCCATTACCACCGTCCAAGGTTGGAATCACTGATGAGGTTTCGTGACTGAGGAGCTCACTGGCAGGACGTACTGTTTCCAATCTATGCCCCAATCTTCAGTTTCACTGGAGAATCTGTGGGTAGATATTGACTTACTACCTTCTTACAAGTCGACTTCGAACGTCTCAGAGAAGACACCTTCTTATCCTTGACCCACCCTGCAGCTTAGCCGACTCGAGCGACAAAATATCCTTCGAGCGACAGGGAAATTGCTCAATGGTGAAGAACTGAGAGAAGGGTTGCAAGCAGCTCTTTTGAGCGATTACACATAGGAACCTCAATGGCCAATGATTACGAACCGGAAAATTGAAATCTAACTTCAGGGCCTGGTGGATGCGTATTGGAATAGCACGAGCAGAGAAATAAGTAATCGTGCCAGCTAGGTGACCAGTAGTCTTACATGCTGGGAAACATAAGCCTTGGTAATAGTCGCTTCAACCATTTGTTTTTCCTATTCGCGCATGGCACCCTCGCGATCGCAGTCACCTTGACGCGTCTTAGCTTCCTAACCTTTGGATGGTAGATCTGCCTTCAAGAACTAAATCCAACCCAGTCATGCACCTAGCCATAATCTCTGATGATCACTCCCGATGCAGGATGACTGTTGGCTAACAGTACAGCATAGACATGAAATAAACATGAGTCCGGCTTGGATTCCGTGTGCTTTCCGCATTTGCAGACACGATAGCGTAAGACCGTCAAGAGTTACAGTCCGCGTGTAATGACTGATGCGTTGCGAAGTGTCCCAAATCTCGATATGTTCAATCAACTTGAACAGTAGAAGGATGCTATGTTGTTGACATTGCAAATGAACATTGTAGCAGGGCACGAGGACACCAGACATTACGGAAATGACATTTTGCCGGTAATTTGAGGGTGCTGGCCAACAGCGCAGTTGAGTGCGAAGCATACTCATGGTGGTCGTGTGTGGCATGTGCCGAAATCGGCGATATCTGGCACAGCGGCAAACTCGGCATATCGGCATCTCCCTATCGCCCGATGGCAAGGCCGCCCGCGGCCCCGAGTCCCGTCGGTCTAAGTTGAACCCCAATTGAACCTCCTCAAGCATCACCATCCGTTACCCAGTTTTGCGAGCTAGTCCCCTTCCCACTGTGTCATACGTGCATTCGGATGTTGCTATACGCGTCCTTTGACATTGATTAGTGTCCAAGAATGGTTCCAAAAAGTGACCCATCGATGGCGAAACATAGTGGGAGTGAGAAGACGACTTGTGACCATGTAACAGTATAACCTCCTCGTGGAGTCTGGACGATTAATATGACGCTGCACCGGCAGGACTGGGGGCAGTTCAAGCTGTCGGTGGTTCGGTGTTGCAAAGAAGCACCATCGTCCAAACTCATTTAAGTTACTCTTCCCCTTGTTTCCTCCGGCGATTTCTCACAATAATTACCACTGTTCCTAGCTGTTGATATGCAACTCATAGCACGTATCTGTGATCCAAGGTATGTACCGATTCCAGTGCCCTTCGGGTTTTTTTTCGGATACTACATTCCTTAGGCCCAAGGTTACATGTACACTAATTTACATCACTAATCATCTGCTGGTACACAAGTCCTAGGTCAAACCTGTATTTCAATCGGATCGAGACCACGAAACACATACAGATGTAGGTATGTATTGTTCCCGAAGGCTGGAGCCCAAACCATAACCAACTGCAACAGAACAGAAAGCGCTTCGCAGCCAGATAAAACAATCTCAAGAAACACGACTCCTCAAGACTAAAGCAAACGTGGTCTCTGCACACAAGTGAACAGCCTCATATTGACCAATGTCAGTGCTCATACGACGAACTCATGTCGTACTATGTCTCTTGTTTTAAAGGTATAGATTCAGATCTCAAGCGCCTAGGAGTCGAATGGGTGACTGTAAAGCTTGATCCATTTTCTGTGTTCTGTGTCTACAGCCCACATCCCTCTTGTTCTACCCACTTACAATACCACTTCTCTAACAGGCTCGCGAGCGGTCCTGCCTGCGCATTTGTTCAGTTTAGTAACCAAGGGAATATGCTACCATCTGCACAAGTAAACGGTATCAGACAGCGCATCCATGGGTGGTCGTGGCAGGCCGTAAGTGTCTTGTCTGATCCACGAAATAAAACTTAAGAATTTCATCTGTGTAGTTCCCCATTGTGATGGGTACGAGCGCGGTTTTTATGACGCTCTCGGACTTGAAGCACCATCCTGCATTTGTATTGAGGATAGAGATGGTCTTTTTCGTCGTCAGCATTACTTTGTTTCTTGTGAACATAGTCATGCTCCTCCTACAAGCTATTTGTGCGTTTTCCCCCCTGCGTACATACTTGAGGGGTCCTTTTCTGATAGTGCTTGTTTATTCCTGCAGATTTCCCTCACCATGCATGGTCCCGTCTTCAGGATCCGATACATGGGATATCCGTCCCGTTGATGGCAAGTGTTTTTCTCCCCACGGCCAGTGAGCACTCTTCTCAAACTACTTCATAGGTCGTTTCATTTGCTACTATAATCGTCGGCACTATCAACTACGACGTGGCCTATGGCTACGTCAGTCCAAACTGCATTTATGCTTTATTTTGGTCAGTAGCATGCTCGCCCCCCGGATACAGATACTTATACCCGGCCATAGGGTGTACCTGGCCATTGCAATGACAACATGTTTTCCCATGATAAAAATAACCTTCAGTCAGCACCGCAACCTGCTGGAGTTTGCGCCTTCATGCGCATTTCCGGTAAGCGCCCATATCGTATTTTTAGTTAATGGTAAATGAACCATTGCCCAGGTATTCCCATTAGTGCGTGACGATGATAAAAAGATCCTCGCCGTCTGTTGGGTCTCATGGTGTTTATTCTCGCAGATGTTGACAGGGCTAGTGTCAGCTAATACCCTGAGGGTGATCGATGCGTCCGATACAAGGGCTCTAGGGGTTTTACTCGTCGGCTACGTTGTTCATGGTGAAGCACTACCGATGTCTAGCGGAGCTCATCACACTAACACGTAACACTTTCACTAGGTCTTGGACTCTTCATGGCTTTCTTCTTTCTCTCTATTTACATTATTCGGTACGTCTTCAGTATTCTGTTCGGTCACCCCTACTATATATCTCTAGACTTATGATCGTGTGTACACTAGCTCTAAGAGCTGAGACTGATATTTGGCTGACAACCATATTTAGAACGGGTTCATGCAAAGTTCACAGTCGAATCTCGCTTTTGTCGCGTGTAGTCCACCTGGGTTCTCCGCACTTACATTGATGAGCCTTGGTGACCATGCAAGATCGATGTGCGTGAACTCATATCTCATATCTCGCGCGTTTTAACTTCCATACAGCCTCACTGCTCACGGGTACATTACAGAGGTTTCAGGCGACGTCTGGTATTCGGCGAGCGTGATGGCAAGCCTGCTGCTCTACGGGCTGGCGCTGTTTTTCTTTGTTCTTGGTGTCATTACCTACCGATACCCATTCAAGGGACATATGGATGAGATTCTTACTTGTGTGTACCGATGTCTTCCTTACATTGTTTCGCCGCTGATCCACGTATACTTATGGTATCCAGGCTGGGCGATGACTTTCCCGAATGGTGTGCTATATCGGCTCTTGCAAGTGACCTCAGCTGAATTCTCCTTGTCTCTCAGTAGGATGGATAAACGCCACTCGCCTCCTTGGTGATATATTCGAATCCCAGGGATTTCTTACGTTCCACCTCGTCATGACGATTCTCATGTGCATCACATGGTTATTCTTGACCATCTTCACAGCAACGGCATTCTTCCAAGGAAAAATATTGAAGTCGGGGGAAGAGGACGTTGACAAGGATGTCCATCAGACTGGAGACGAGATAATGGAAAATCATCCGACCAGTGCACCAGTGACATCTTCTGTTACACATCATTTGGGGAGTTCCAGTCGGACCCTGATTACCATTTGACCCCCACATTCGCGCATATAAAATCCCGCTCTTGCCATACTATCTAAACTTATTCATTCATGTCCAAATAATAGATCTAGCGTATTTTATTGATCCATGATTATAAACAGTCTCGCATCTTTGTTCCAATTAGGATCTGATTTCGGGAATCCTCTAGCTACTCCTACCGAATTCGTCAACATGCTAGACTTCTTCCTTCACATGAAGGAGATTATCAACGAGCCTTCATAGAGTCAAAGCGTCCCCTTAGACCTTGCGTCGTTGTCGTGCTCTTTGCCAACTCCGGTCAGGACTTGGCTGCATTATAATGCGCTTCGTAGATCGAGCTGAGGACTTGGGTACTTCGGTTGCGGTCATTTCAGCACCATCTACGTCTGACGGCATCGCACGTATATCATCCATGGATTTATGCCAGTTGCTTTGGCATGGGTACTGGAATTATGCGGAATCTGTACGTTACTTATTAACCACGCGAAGATCGTAAATACAAACTACAAGAAAATATTTCAAGTATTGCAAGAACTATGGATCCAAGTTAGTGGTGCCAATACTACTACCGTCCCCTGGGATATTGGAGCCCTTGGTTTCGTCGGCGAAATTAGGTCCCCCAAGAACAGTAGCCACCTCATCAGACTTGATCAGCCCCATTGCGAGAGCCCAATCGTCCCTCTGGGTTTCACGAATGAGGTCCTTTACCATGTCCAACCTCTGAGCATAGTCCTTCCGATCTCCCTTCCTCCTCACAACACACCCGAACATTTGCAAACACTCTGTCGAGGAGTTGCACAAGCTCAATAGAGCGGCAGAGCAGAGCAGCAAACAAGCTATGTGCAGGCTTCCTACCGTCGATGCATTTCCGGCGAGCGCAGCAGACGCATAGACCAGCAGCGTAGCGAACCCTACGGCAAAGTTTTCCCCTGAAGTCTGACCCCGAAACCAATGGCCAGCTGTCACCGTCTTCAGATCGTCCACCGACCCCTGCAAACGCACCCAGCGGTCCTGACTCAGAAGTATGAACAGATCACCATTGACATCCGGCTCTTTTTTGCCTTTCCATCCTTCCTCGCTTCTCCTCTTGATAACGACGACATTGATCAGTCTGGCGATCACAAGCATCCCCAATACCACAACTGCCCACCAATCCCTGATAGCGACTAGGAGCGCAAAGACGACGATAGTAAGTATCGGGCACGTGAGATACAAAAGGGTTGCGCGAATTCCAGAGACGAAGAATGGATTTGTGCGTGGAGATAAGTCGAGGTTGCACAATCGATTCGATGGGCTGTGGGTGGGTTTTAGGGATACTTCGGCGGTTACGAGTTTTCCAGTACGGCCAATATGTCGTAGATAACTGACGGTAGCTGGATTCTCAACTCGAAAGACATATCCATTCGTCATCGAGCCGGTGTTTGGCAATTCACCGTCATTGATTTTGACAGCAGACTGCTGCTGATGCATGCCTGGTGCAAGGACAAAGACATCAAGATAAGAAGCGGTTCCCGTCAGAGCCGTTCTCACTGCGACAGTGGATAGATCTGCTAGAGCGACAAGCCCAGCGGATTCGAGAGTGATGCCAGAGATAGAGGAAGTATTGAACATGAAATGGACGTGATAGATGTTGAGGCCACGAGGATTCGAAGAGAATAACAGTCGACGACCGTGTTATGCTCTAGGTGGTAGCTGTAGAGCAGCTCCGAGAAGATCAGGGATGTGCTGAAAGCAGTGTATCAATGTGATGGCAAGTTCATTCATCAAAACCCTTCCGTCAATCACAGCATGGGCTTCCGACGACCTCGTGTTTCCAACGCATCTAAACAATGAGTTCAATATATCACAAAGGTCAACAGACCCGCAGAGATCAGCCTTCGATCGTTCTTTCAGCGTTATGCACGCTACTTCATAAGGTTCAACGCCCGGGAGGCTATGCCAGCGCTTAAGTTGAATAATACAGTCAAGCCAATTGTGTACTCTCGATGCGCTTGCATCAAAACACTTGACCCTCCCAAGCCGGTATCAGAGTATATCACACTGCTGTGCACATAGGTTGACACTGCCATAGACAACAGTAGAGTATGAGTTAGTCAAGGACTAACGAAACGACAGAACAGCACTAACAAAACCAGTGCTGTATCTTGTGCGCGTTCAATAGAACTACTAGTACCCTTCATGCTGATCGAATGTTCTTAAGCTAGGCCACAAGGGAAAGGCGTGTTCTAGAAGTTGTTGAACATTGAAAGATAGTGCCTTCGAGTGATACGCGGCCTCGTAGACAGAATCTCGGCATCTGATACGCAAGGCTTGGCTGTCTCCATGGCTATCAATGCCTCGAGCTTCCGGAAAGACCGCATTGAAGAACGAGCCACCTGAGCAACGATAGCTCCATGAAGGCTGCTAAGCATCGTCAGAGGGTACCATTGAGCGAATCTTCGAGGGAGAGACAATTTTCAGGATGATCAATAGGCAGATACGACACCAGCATACCTAAACACATACACTTTAGGCACACCCAAGCTACGGTTAATATAGGCGTGATCTTGAGGCCACGAACGTATTTAGTCAGGATTTGATTGCTCCGTGTTGTGGGTCTTTGCATAGGCATGCTTTGGCGCCATGCACGCTGCTTCATCGGGATCCGACAATTAAGATGATTGACTGCAGCACCTTACGCTTTTGTCATTTTGACGGCCACTGAACTGATGTTTTATCCTAGCCAGTGTCCATATCATTTCATATCGAATTATTGAGTGAATGTCACAGGTACCTGCGATTGAGGTAAGAAAAATATAACACGAAGATAAGAGAACATACTGTAGACAGGGGATCATGAAACTCATGGAGGTCTATCACATTTGATGATATGGATATATGCGATGCCTCACGCTCCAGCCGAGGCGGTACTGCCAGGAGAGTCACGAAGCAGCGCCCCAGAGGTGTAGTAGAGAGGAAAAAGACAAAAGATTTAGAGATAGGCTGTCCTATTGCATAGTTCACGGCGTGCAGTATAGACTAGTATTTCATAGTATTGGACAGTTGGCGACCGTCAAGGGGTGCTGAACTTGTAAACATGAGCCGGTGACGACAGACATAGTAACATGGAACATACCTTCCCCGCCTCGGAGAATTTAGTTAATCGGCTTCTAGGATATCATGGTGGCCCTCATGATGAGACTTTGGTCGTAAAGTCGGTAAATAATATTGAATAGTCCAAAAATCTGAGATTTTAGTGTACACACGCGCAACGACGAGCAGACAATGCACTATAAACCCTTGTAAGATTGATATCACAAAGAAGGACAAATTTTGAGCTCACTCTTTAGTCCTGGAAGGCTGGCTGCGCATTGAGCTTGCTCAACGGAGCGGTTACTATCCCCGGCCTTGAATCGTTGCAAGAAGAATAAGGTCTACGTCTCAGCGAGACGGCCAGGGTGAAAATCATGGAAATCGCCATCTTCGTCGTCAAGATTTAGGTAGGAGGTCATTCGTTGTCAGAGACATTGGCCGCAGTGAAAGGAGGCTTCAAACTGAACTGCGGAGATGCAGCAGTTGGATGTGGCCTAGGGGTAATATCTGGAGTAGCATTGTTACCGCTGTCCCGAAAAGTGTACGGTACTGTACCGGCAGCTTCGAAAAAATTGAGATGCGTGAATCACTGTGAGAATACGACGTCGATGTTCGCGATGTGCCCCGGCCATATTTCTTCATCGGCTCTTCCATCAGAGGCACGGTTATATGCAGAGTTGAGCACTTCATCTGGAGTGGCACCACCAGGAGAGCCGCGATAGCAACACTAAAGTGGTATAGCAGAACGTGAAAAGCGAAGCAGTCGTGAGTGCCGCTTGCCACTATCCGTCGTTCGCTGGAATGCTCGCCATGAATCCGGGTCTGTTTGTACAGATTCTCGGTCCCCACGGTTCACTGTAGACCAGTAGTCGACAATATCATAGTCTTCTTGACGGCCGTCAGGGCACACTAGACTTGGTTGAATGAGCCAGGCACGACAGAAATAGTAGCCTAGAACATACCCTTCCTGCCTTCGAGTATTTAGATCATCACCTCCGAAGATATCGCTGTGGTCCTCATGATGATGCCTTGGTTGTACAATGGGTGTATATTCCAAAAACCAGACAATCAAGTGCAGATATGCGTGACCTGGAATCATCGATATCCTATGGACCGTTGTTGGGATGGATGTAACGGGGAAGAGACGAGATTTCTGAGCTCACCTTCGGTCCTGAAAGGCTGGCAGTACATTGAGGTTGTTCCACAGAGTGGTCAGTGTCCTCGACCGTTGAATCGTTTAACAAGAATGAGGTCAACCTCGCAGCAAAGCCACCAAGGCGAGAATATCCCCTTCAGATCGATGTAGACGCAGCGGGCGAGCACTGCGGTATCGTCTTTGTCAAGGTGGACATAGATAGCAGGTCGTTGGGCACCAGAGATGGTCGTCGTAGGGAAAGAATATTTCAAATTGGATACCCGCACACTTGATCTCTTACCACCATCATCAATTCAATGCTCAATACTGAACGTACCACGAGCTTAAATACCGCGAGATTATTTGAATGCTCGACGTCGGCATGGTGGGCATAATGGAGGTGGCAATGAGACTTGGCACGGAATGACATACTCTGCTCGCTTCTCAAACGAGTTTTTCGGTGTTTTGATGCTCAGCGGCAGCATCTAACCCTCGCATTCAGAACGACAAGGCTCTTTTTTTTTTGCTGGCAAGATCGCTTGGAACTTCTATAAATAACGTGCGTTTGACCTCTTTCCTGGCTCCAAAAAATGCTTACCGTAATGTTACTAGACGGGCTAGGCCTGTACCGGGAGCACCAAAAATTTCGGCCATATATACCAATTTTCATGCGATATCAGGGTTTCCTCGATACTGTAACATTCATATTTACCATCTGACACAATGGGAATAAGGTATGCGCTTCTATATCTGTTCCTCTTCTTCACTCAGGATACCCAACAGTATGCGTAAAATTAAATCAAAACAACTTGGTGTCAGTTTCGGTACACGATGGCGAGCATCCTGTCCTATTTCCGTCTCTTTGGATCACATACACACTGGCTTTCCCTGTACGCGGCAGACATGATGCCAGCAATCGAGCAAACCTTGATGCGCCAACAATAGCTGCTACATCCCCCCGGGGGGTTTACCAGGCCACCGCCTTACCCTCCACGATGATTCACGGTGTCATAGATCCCGTCAACGAATTATTGGTTTATCGCGACCTCTGCAGACAAGATAGACATCTGCTCACCTCCATTGCTTTGCGCCGGAGGCCTAAATACCTCCACCCTTTCTCAGATGTACCGATGCCTATCCGCCCCCCCGTTGCATTGGATCTACAGTGTAGGGCTTCAGCCTCATCCTGCCCCACTAGTTCATCTCTCTGTACCTTCTGCGCACGCACAATACAGTGACAGCTTGGAGGAAGCTCTTGTATCAATGTGGGTGGCAGGTCAAACAAGCTTGTGAAAACTGCTCTCTTGCGGTACGGACTGCCTTATTCTGTATCTTTACACAATCAAGATTCCGCTTCCGCGTAAATGTGTCGAATCTACAATTTGGAGGTGACGGATCAGAGGGACGTAACGTCTGTTGAGCTGATGACGCAGTAGCAGAGGGTAGGTAGAACTCTCATGGCGGCTGTCGTTGGTCATAGAGGAAGACTGGGACACGCAGGCAGACTTGGGCCCGGATTGGGTGCCTCCAGATCCTCTTTCATGCCAAGCAGTTTACCATATGTGGCTTAAGAAGATTTCCATGTTGTCAGCGTATCGGGATCTTTGACGTGTTGCACTCGCTCAGCGACGTGCGAAGGATAGACTTTTCACCTCCAACCTCATGCTAACTCATTTTCTCATTTCGCGATGACGGATGCGCAACGCCTATCGAATGACCTCATTACCCATGTAAAATTCCCAGATGCTAGGGGTGCAGCCTTGTTCTAGTGACCCGACGGCTTGGAAGCTCCGAGATATTATGGAGTTAAATGGCCTGTGCTTCCTAGGCCATTCCTAGCCGACCGGGAAACGTGTCCAGCTATTGACTGCGCTTTGTGGGAACCAAGTCGTTCAATACGTCCTCAGAAGATCGGAAGCTGTGCTAACCAGAGCCGTGCAGGGTATTCCAAGCAAGTAAGTAACACGCTTCGATGAATCATGTGCAGCTTCATTGATGTTTCAATCCGAATAGATACCAAGTTACCAACTCATGCTACCCCCAATGGCGAGCATCTCTCCGCACGCTGTGCAGTTGTGTATCCAAGAGCCACATCTCATTTAAAATGAATCACTTCGTATCCGAAGAAACCACTCAGAAGCCTCAGCGGCCTAAATATGTAAGGCCGTGGAAACGAGAAGGGGCCGTGGAGGCGAGGGCCGCGCCTCGCCTCCACGTGGTAAATTGCTCAAATACAATGGCTTGTGTTTTCGGTCACTCTACCACCCAAACCCCGTCTACCATGTTGGCCTTCGTCTCCCTTCTCGTCCTTCCTTTCGTCCATGCACTTACCGTAAACAACCCAAACACTACTGTCACCTCTGCAGGAGAAATCACAGTAACGTGGACCACGTCCACCGGCGACCCCGATACGTTCTCCATTGAGCTGATTAATCAAGGGTTCAATCGACAGTTCGCCATTGCAAACAATGTGGATGCGGACCTTCAGTCGATAACTTTGGCGTTGCCTCAACTTCCAACCGGGTACGTATACTTTCGTTTTCGTTTGTTACGGAAGTAGTCGACCGTAACAATGGACGACATAACCCTTTTCTGTATCTTTCTCCGGGTTGCCCGTATCGCATTACTAATCTGGGTTGATATAGAGATGGCTTTACAATCCAGCTGGTGAACATTTCCAACATCAACGACGTTTTCGCTCAGTCGGGCGACTTCTCTGTTGCTGCAGCAACGTCCTCGTTGACAAGTGCTAGCGCAACTGCCACTAGTACTGCGCCCACGATATCGGGTTCGATACCCGCAACAACGTGAGTCGGTCTTTTTCATCCGCAATATACCGGTCTCTTCTGACCGCTCTTGTCTTCCAGAACGGGATCGGCGATCTCATCTGGCGCCAGTGCTTCAGGCTCTGTCACTGGATCTTCTGTCGGAACGTCTGGATCCTCCGCAGGGTCTGCTTCTGCTTCCTCCACTGGTAGCTTCAACTCTGCTTCCAGGCTTGAGCTAGGCTCAGCTGGCGTGTTGGCGGCGATGTTGGGATGGATCTTGACTCTGTAAATGGACTTATTATTTCTGATGACAATTTCGCTTCCTATTGGGCTGGTATAAGGTTTTTACGGGCCAGCCAGGGACAATTATCTCTTTTTGCACACTTTTGCACATCACGGACACCTTTCTTCCACGGACACGACCGATTTGTACCACCTATCTTTACCGATTGCTGATGTACCAGTTACAATAACACGCGCATTTCATTACGCCGCTTTCGATGAGCACTCTGACATACAAATACCTAACATACCTAGCTGAAGATTATCACAATATGTTTCCCTCCATTCAACATAATGTTCCTATTTGCATCGATGTCGACAGCAACTTCGTCTACAACTACAGAGCCTGCCCTCGGCAGCTTCACTAGACCATTCGTTCCCTCCGGAGTATTGATTTCCATGAATACCTGATTGTTCCGCCACCCCCATCTCATGCCAAACCATCCCAGCGATATCTCAAACCCTCCTTCAGCACCAGGAAGATCGCCATTTATATGCGGATTCATCGACCAAGTTGCACCCCGAGGTGATGTGATAATCAATCCCAAGATATAGAATGTTAGCATAGAAGTAGGTCTAGAAGACCGTCCATGTGCATACGATGTATATGAAGGATCATGATTGTATCCTCTAGAAGATTAGTATCTGAAGTCGAAATTAGTCAAATACAAAAATAATGGAACGACGAGGTACCCAAGAGAGTTGTTGGTCGTGAATTCCATGAGTAAGACGCTTTGTACGGACAGGTTTGTGTATAACATGTAAACCTATCCGCGACGCAAAAGGTCCCACGCTCTGTTGTCCTGACCAGCTTCTAAGTGAGCTTGGAGCTATCGAAAGTGACTGCAGTCAACTCCGGAGTCGTGGTTTTTCAGATATCTCTCACTCACCGCCAATCCACTGATAATTGGGGAGATGGTATCAGGAATCGTTCCAATTCTTTTCAAGACCTTCGCCTACAGCGACTTTCGGATCGTCCGAAGGGGTCAGATTATAAAGAACAACAAACCAGTTGGCATCTCCTGGGGGTAAAGGGTCGTCGTCAAGTTGTCTTGATACATTCTCGCACTTTCCACCCAGAACGCCCCGTTGTACTTTGCCTTGAGCACGGTAGCGTTTGCTCCCCGTGTTGCGGAGAGAAACTCATCGCCCATGCAATTCGCTAGAATTGATGCTGTCAGAGCACCTACTATAATGTCGGACATATTTCTTGAAGGAAAGATGGAAGGTAACTTGTAAAGAATTGCATTTCCCTCTGCGTTGTATCCACCTCCGCCTATGCTTACGTCCCCAGTCTCTGGGGCTAGTAACGTTCATTGACCCGGTACTGTCTACTTTGCCTTCCAAGAAGGCGACAGCACGGGTATAGTTAGTCCAGACGGCACTGAGCCAAGAAAAAGATAACAATTGTCAGCTTCAAAGATCAGGTTTGACAGAACATGATTGACGCGTTCCGAAGCGAATGAGTTGATATACGCCGGGGACTTTGTGAAGCCAGGGAAACTGAATATGTATCGTCTGCTGTGTCGAAGTTGAGGGAAACAAAACCTCCGACCTACAAAGAATTCCTGAGCCCTGGATCCTTGTAAAACAAACAAATTTCCGCGCCTCGATTCCGAAGTCTAGCGTAATCCACGAACTTGGGGATAATGTCGCGCTTCCAGTACTCCCTACCAGATTTCTAGCAGCGGATGCCTCACCTCCATTTTTGCATATGTCTCGAGCATAGACAGTCTTAGACTTAGGTGCGTAGTTAAACGCATCCCAAGGACTGCCCAGAGCGAGCGCGAGGGCAGCAGGAAGGAGAAGGAAATATAACAGCATAGAAATGGCGCTCGATGTCACCGGGGTACGTATTTAACTTACGCATGTCGCCAGCTCATCAAATAACAAGCACGAATTTTCATAGAAGGCCTGATAAATCGCATGGCCCCATCACCCCACTTCTCGACCAAGTGCGAGTGCGAGAATACATGGCGGATTACGAGTGATACCAGCGCCACATGGCGATGTCCGATGCTTAAAATAATAGAATGTCCCCAAGTCCTCTCGTGGAATTCGTCTTTGTAAAGACACACTTTTAACTCTATTTTCATGCGCTTTCATGTTGATACAAACTTACTGGTCAATGATTACAGGACTGCGTCGTCTATCGCCAATGGAATTCGCAATCGAAGAATCCAGAAAGCAGCCATGCAATAGCTTGGATACAATAACACGGCAGCGCTTCAAGGTAGCAAACGGAATGCGACGTCTTCTGATGTAGAAAGAGTTCGCGTGTCGCGCTTCGTGTTATTAGGGTTTGGACTCCAGCCCTGAAGAGCCGTACCAAGCGCTGATGAAAACTAGGCCAGTCCAAGGGCATGGTATGGTTTTGCTGAAGGCTTTAGGAACTATACTGTTGCGGTACCAAAAGAAGCGGGTGGCTCCATAGTCCACCAGACATGCCGGTTTTATCTAGAGGTAGTATTCGTTAAAATAATGCAGATAGTCATCAGGGAGCACTTACGGAAACCCGCAATTGACGCCGTGGACGGTCATCCATCGATGCTATGTCCCCTACGTAGTAATAAAACTTTCAGACGCCTCCAGATTTGGGTAGTACATTGATGGGGTTACAATTGAAGCTTCAAGGGTCAGCTCGTGTTATATTTCAACTTGAAGTTAGAAGCAGTTACTGGGCTGTGCAACCGGGGGAACGGAAAGCGTGAACATCAACGAGGCATTGAACGGAACTCAACTGAGCGGTCTACAAACCCCAAGAGATCTGATAATATTCCACCACTCGTTCGGTGCTCAAGGTCTAAAAACAATCAAAAGACAGGGCCGGCATTCTGATGAGTGCAAGACCCGAATACACGAAAAAGATCGAAGTTTTTCGATTCTGAAAATTGCTGTCCTGTGTGTGGGAATGCTAAAGAATACGTTTAACAGTAAACTGCACCTACTAGGGAATAATTATTGTCAGCGCGTCTTTGTAATGTATGAAAATCTGCACAAATTCAAACGGGCAAGGCGCCCGCCAGTCAAAAAGGTACCAAGACGGAGTCAGGACCTGGGACTAATAATTGAAATATATGTCCCACTAGTCTCGTCCTGGATACCCAGAGTAGAGGACAGATATAGGACATCAAAGTTGATGAATAGTAACAGCAGCTTTTTCGTGTAAGCGGGCCGCTTAGGGCCGGTGCTTCGCTCGATGCCGAATGCATTCTGCAGCTAGATAAGCGGGAGGATTTGGCAGTTTCAACTTCCGAGTTTAAACCTCAGATCAGTCTGCCGAGACACCTACAAAATGAGCCCCACATTTGACACGATTATCTTCGATATCGGAGATGTGCTTTTTACCTGGTCATCCACCACCAAGACCCGCATCTCCTCCAAATCCTTACGCGAAATCCTCGCATCCCCGACTTGGCAGGACTACGAACGGGGGAAGGTCAGCGAGCAGGATTGCTATGACCGTGTGGGGGAACAGTTCTCCTTTGACCCCTCAGAAGTCAAAGATGCCTTTATCCAGGCCCGGGAATCACTCAAGTCTGATGACCAGATGATTAACCTGATCCGCGAGCTCAAAGAGCAGTCGCAAGGTCGACTGAGAGTATTCGCTATGTCGAATATCTCTTTACCTGACTACGAGGTTCTCAAGACGAAGCCAGCGGATTGGTCAATTTTTGACCGTGTTTTCACGTCTGGGGAGGCAGGCGAGCGCAAGCCGGACATTGCATATTATGAGCATGTCTTGAAGGTGACCAACACCGTCCCTAGCGCCGCGATTTTCGTGGACGATAGGCCCGAAAACGTGCTTTCTGCTCGTTCGTTGGGTCTTCATGGGATTATTTTTGACGACAAACAACGGGTGCAGAAAGAGTTGCGGGACCTTCTTCCCAAATGAATACCACTACGATGGAATAAGAATAAATTCCTCGGTTTATTATTACAGATATCAGACTGCTTAGAAACTTCTCCCTCCGTGCTCTCCTGATCATAAATGTATCGTGTACTATATTGATCATGTAAAGTGTCGCCTAAGATACATTATAACTTGTACTCCGTGGAAATATGAATGGGTTATCGTACATGGAATATGTGGAAGTCCGTATAAGAATACCATAAAAATAACATAACTGAGTGGTGTGACAACATATCGAGTAGCATGATATCCGATTACAAGAATACATGTTCTATAGGGAAAAGAAGAGGAAAAAACTCACATCTATGCACCCGCAAAAAGCTTCAACAATTCACCAACTTGGCACCGATCGACTTGCCACTTTGCGTCGGTACCTTTGCCGCTCGTCGAGCACGTCTCGGCCGTATCCAGCTCATTCAGTCGACGCAGAAGCTTCTCGTCCCCACTGACGGCAAGCACGAACTCGAGATCGTCTCCAGACTCCATCGCCAGATCGTTCGACGTCCATGCCGACCTTCCAGATAGAGGAGCATGCGCAGGACCACCAGGGTGCAGGATCGCGCCCACCGCAGTCGACCGAGAGATATTGTTCGGGAGAACAAGGAAGCTGTTCGCACCGGGTATGATCCGAAGGCCATATCGTTCGCCTAGACTGCAGAGACATGAGATCGCAGCTGGATAGAGACTCAGAAGGATTGGCTTACCTATCGAAGATATGGTTCTGAGCTTCGGCAGCTTGTCTTCGAGCCCACTGACGATCGGCGGATTCCTCCGTAGGATCACCCGTCCAGAATCGCCATACAACCGAAGTCTGGCGCTCTTCAACGAACGAATTTGGTGTTCGTTCAGTGAACTAAAGGAAGAAGTCAGGTGGGAACGATACCACAAGACCAAGGACTCACGTAGTTGAGCATCTCAACACAGGAAGACTTCCACGTCATGTTCAGATTCCCAACCATGTTGATCCACTGGGAGGGTTGCCCGCGTCGCGTTCTCGTTTTGATAAAACATCCATTTTCAGCACTGTAAAATTGGATTAGATTCTGAAATGAGGCAACGGCGGTGAACAACATACACTATACCAATATCAGGTAACTCTTTGGCCACAACACCGAGCGCACCCTGGACAGTCAAACCACTGAGTACCCACACCTCGTTTCGCTTATCAGCGTTCAGGCATCTGAGCACTTCGATCGCTGCTTTGAGTCCGGGATCCAGCACGTCTACGCCCTTTTTAAACTTCATCTTGGACCTGAACTTCTCACGGTCCCACAACGTGCCCTCCAAGTCCACCAGAACCAGCCTTCTCTTGCAGTGCCTCCATTGCACGAGGACGCGTCCAATCTTACTCCTGTCTAACACCTCTACGCTCCTGCTATTGCCGTCTGTCCCCCGCTGATGTTCCTGCCAGGCGCGTGAGCAACGACCTAGAAATCCGGTGACGAATTTCTGCGCGCTCTGCTCTTCAACCCAGCCAAGAAGTTCTTCCCACCTACGGCACCGCCCCTCAGCCATATCTAGCTCACAAGTGTCGTTAAGCGCCTCGTAGATGCCATTCGCTGTACCAGTTTTATCCCATGGGTTAATGCCAATGCAGCTCCTAAAACCCCTGAAGCTCCAGCTACCGGTAAACTCGCTGAGAATGAGTACACCTTCCTTGCCGCGTTCTTTTCCTTCTTGAAGGACGACAAACTCGTGTGTTCGAAGCGCCATCCCTTCTCGAAGCGAGGTAACAATAAACGCGTCCGCGCAGGTGAGCAGAGCGAGGTATTGAGAGTACGTAACATCCGACGTTGGTAAAAACACGATGGGTTGGTAGGTGAGAGTCGAAAAGCGAGAGTTGATGGAGGATACTGTGGTCAATATCTGATCTGTGAGGGCAGAGTTGGGCATAGCTGCGTTCGGTGACCTCGGTGCATTGGAAGGTATCGCAATCTGGATGAGAACAACCTAGAAAAGATTCAGAAATCATCATGAAATGGGATTAAGATGTCCATACCTTGCCTTGGTACTCGGGATGTTTCTGCAAAAAGAGTTCGAAAGCTTGAATTTTTTGCTTGACACCTTGGATCTCGTCCATCTTGTCTCGACCGACAATGAGCTTCATCCCCGCGTATCGCTGCTTCAGCACAGCTATCCATTCTGCCACTTCTGGTTCGCGTCTCCTCTCCCTCAGAAGCGCGACATCAATGCCCATGGGATACACTCCCACGTCGACAAACCTTCCTTTGCCTTCCTGACTGCTTCCTTCTTCCTCGGCCATGAGTTGGATGCCCCTCGGGAGCGCCTCGACGGCCAGAATACGAGAGCATGTCTGCCTGAAATGGCGCGCGTAATTTGCCGTTTGGAATCCCACCAAATCGGCGCCAAGCATTCCCTTCAACAGCTTTTCCCGTACGGACAGGCACCGGAAGATTTCCGACGATGGGAAGGCGACGTGCATAAAGAATCCGATGGGACCCGTCACGCCTGCCGCTCGTAGCATAGCAGGAAGGAGCATCAGATGGTAGTCATTCACCCAGACCACATCGCCTTCCCGCCAGACTTGCTTGATCGTATCGGCGAATTTCTGATTGACCTTGACGTACTGCTTGAAGCTGGCGCTCTCGTAGAACATTGTAGTCTTTGGTGCATCAGGAATGGCGTAGTGCAGGGCTGGCCACAGGACTTGGTGGCAAAATTCGTCGTAGCAGCCTTCAAACACGGCGTCCTCGACCCAGACGACCTCGCTTTCGTAACCTCCAGCCCGAAGACGCGTCGACGTACGCTGACGGAGCGTGTCGCTCCAAGTATCCGTCTCCACGCCCAAGGTACCGACCCACACCTTCTTCCGCATCTGAGGTCGGACCGAACTGAATGATACCGAATCCACGGCATTTTTGAGACCACCATTACAGTGGGCGTTGGGTTCTATATGGAAATCGGGATTTGGACCGTCAAGGTCAGGGGAATATGGAACTTGGTCTGCTCGTCGAGAGAGAGAACGAGAAGAGGTGCGACGGCGTAAACGGCGTTGATTGGGAGTTCTGTAGGAAAGCGGCGGCGCCTTCGCAGGAGACAGCAACTCGCCCGTACTGGGAGATTTGGACATCGATGGAGGTGTGTTCATTTTAGAAAATGGGTTGCTGGACTCGTTGACTGGTGACGTTGGTGCACCTGTAGGATGCCGCGACTGTAGAGGTACGTCAGCATACATTTACGGAACTCCACACTGGGGTAAAGGTGATCGCTCCTGAACGACAAATGCCTCCTAGGCCTGCGCCAACAGGAAATGAGACAGTACAAATGCGCAGCGACGAAGCCTATAGGCATAATGAAATCTGGAAGACAGCGAAAGAATGGTAGAAGGGAACGCCTCCAAAAATGAAAGGTGATTGACAATACTCACTCGATCCTTCAAGTCCTCCACGATACTCTTCAATGGGGCCGGCCTTGACAGCACCGCTGGCTTCGTCTTGTCATTCTGAAGCCTTAATACGACCTCCGGCATGTTTATCTCCTTGGGCTTCAAAGCAGAGGAGACGCCATTGGTCTTCGACGTCGTCCGAGGAGCGAGCTTATCCGGTGTCGACTTCCCTGACCCATCTGTACCAAGAACGATGGTATTGGGTAAGAAAAGCGACGCGATGAGAACCCTATGATTGCGGAACGACGATGACGACGACATTGGACGCTGCTGGGGAACGTAGTGGTGGTAAAGGTAAGGGAAAAGGTGGTGTGGTGGTCGTCGTCATAAGAGATGCGACACTTTGGGTCGAAAGTTGCCGGATTTTCTACACTTAAGTTCCCCATTTGGATTGGCTCCGCGAAATTTCCTAAATCACGAGATTCTGTGATGAAATTGGTCCTGCCTTTTCTGGCCATCACCCTTAGAAAGTGCTCGCAAATCCGAAATCATAGATCCCATCCCGAGTTGTTCCACCATCATCTTTCGTATTTACTTCGGGTATTTACCACGGGATCAGCGGGCGCAAAGGGTGCGAACGTGCGCTCTACCACAGGTGTGATGATTAATCATTAATCATGTATATATACTATAGATAGCTATACGATGGAGCGATGGGGAGAATGCCGATACAACGACAGAACTCGGTAAGCCTAAAATATCTATTAATTCCCGCAGTATGTGTGAACCTTGAGTTATGTCTCCCTTACCAGAATCTGACGCGTTTTCCTTTAATAAACGACTGGTCCATTGATTCGTCCTCCGACTGTTGCCGATGTAATTCCCCTTCGCCCTCGTGTACCGAGCAAAGCTTCTCATAACATTAGCGGCTGACAGGTCCTACGCATCGGTACGACTCCGAGGATCGCGAGTAAATTGCTTGTGAATCATGCGCAAAACTTCTACTCGTGTCGTAATAGAGGTGTGATATGTACGCATGCATATAGAACTTCAAGTCCCGGTCTACATTCAGCCACAAGGAAGCATAAATAGAAGGGTCAATCTTCAGCGTTTACCACTGGAAAGATACGAGATACACTCGCTTGCCAAGACCAACGGGTTCTCTTTACTCCGACGACTCAAGGAGATATGACGTTTGTGTTCCCGAAAGGAAGAGGTAAGAAAAATAAGCTTCGCACGAAAAGTTTCAGAGAGTAAAATGGGACAGAGATAGATGGATGGATGGATAAATACTAACGGACTTAGGCAAGTCCAAAAGGAACACTGGGTACATTGTAGGGGGAGTAAAGCACCATTACCCATGTAGATGTGGGGCCAGCATAAATACAAGCGGAACTTGGAAGAGCTATAATGCGCTTTGTACGTGAACATTAGAGGCATAGATACTACACATGGAGGGGGGAAAGCCTACGACTTGAAAGATATCTGCGCAGAATATTACCGTACTTCTGCGTTAGCTTTTGTTGGAATATGTGAGAGCTTTCTGGCATTCCGGTATTCCGGCATGCTGAATAAGAACTTGGCCGTATACTAGAAATTACTAGAATAGGTGCAGATTAGTATAAATACGAGAAGTCAACAGGCAAACTCTTCAGGAGTTTGTAACCCAAGACTATAGGTCTAACAAGCATTGCACTAGGGTAAAACCCAAAATACAACAGCTTTTGAGAATTTTGGAGAGCGGGGATAGGGAAACAAAGGTGTTCCTATACAGGTGATGATTAAGCACTTTTCTCTGCATTTCTTCGCTACGGCCGATATTCACGGTTCTGGTTAGAGATAACCCAAGCGCCGGCATTTGCCGAGAATGTGAAATGATCGATCGCCGATGCGGCGTTGGGGCAAAATGCCACATAACATGGTCCTTAGGTGGCGGCTGGGCCCACATTCCATAGGAGCGACGGGCGTAAAGTCGTTTTGAAATTCAGAACTTATGAATTGCATAAAAATTCAATGCCTCCAACCCGGATTGAACGAGTGACCTTCGCATAATCCTCATTACTGAGATACAAGTGCGACGCGCTACCACTACGCCATAAAGGCATTGGCAAGAAGCTATGCGCAACTTACTAGACTGACAGCTCACTGAAATGTCTGCTTCCTTCCTTACGAACTCCTTACATTGACATACATGTTTTTTAGCTGTTTGAATGTATGGTATACGTCGAATGGAATGTTACTGCATCAATAGCACAACCTCTAAATATTTGAAAGCTGAGACTTTTCCGAAAAGAATACTAATATTCATGTAGGCTACCGGCGAATAGCTACACTTTGCACTAATAATTGAGTTCATTCTATCCTCCTACAGTATTCCTAAACATTGCTGCGATGTCTTTTCGTGATTTTTGTGAAATTGGATGACTTATGCCGAGTGCAGCTCTCCCGGCCCGGTGAACTTTTTTTGTGGTTGACTGTCATCAGCAAGTCATCAGCTCATCAGCACATCCGCCCCGCTACCTCAAAGCAGCGAGACGCACCGTGCAAGAGAAGTCGTGATTTGTATCCAGTCGATCAGACTTCTTTGTACTCAAGGTGAGTCGTCCACGAGCACGAATCCACCTGGCAAGAGCCTCACAACCCACCGATTCGTGACAGCTGTACATTCGTTCGACTTGTGCTTCATTAGATCGAAACACAGTCATTCCTTAGACAAGAACGTCCCATACGATGTCTTAGGAACCCTACTATTCTTGGTGTGTCACCGGACACCACTATGCATGACAAGTAATCCGGAAGAGCCATGCCATCCAGCGGGCCTTCTGAACATCTGGTGATCACTCTTTCCGTCATTTGATGAGGCAGTGAAATTCCGCGAGTGATTAAAAATGTCCCGCCTTGGCTTCCACCTGGCCATTCATATGCTGCTTTACTTCCTTCTCCTCCCTTTTGTCCTCGCGCTGGCTCCAGGCGGTCCCTGGGATGCGTTTAACTATGCGCCAAGGTCAAAGACTGTTTACCCTCAAGGCGTTTACAAGATCGTAGGTTCGGTGTCTGGTGGCAGCAGACTGGTAGGGAACATCGGAAGCGCGACATTGTCTCCGAAGTCATGGATCGCGCTCGATTTTGGAATCGAGGTGCGGCAAATTTTCACCTCTTCAAAAATTCATGCCTCAAAAACTTTGTGGCAGGTCGGGGGACTTATCTCGCTTAGCTTTGACGCCATCGATACTACGTCCTCAGTATCTCTCGCTTTCACAGAGTCGCCAGAGTTTGTCAACCCGCTTGCTTCAGATGATTCTTCGTACCCGTCACCCAATATGACTTACGATGGCGTTTTTACCATTCCTGCGCCATTGGAAAAAGGATACTGGACTCAACCTTCTTATTCCCTACGTGGCGGCTTCCGATATTTAACCATCGTGTCCCATTCGAAGACTGATCTCAAAATCTCCAACGTCTCTTGTGCTATTTCTTTTATGCCTCACGTTGAAAATTTAAGGGCTTATACGGGCTACTTTTCTGCTTCGGATCCTGGGTTCCACGATCCGGATTTTCTGACGAAAGGTCTGATCCATGGCGCACGATTTTGTACTCACTAACCAACGATGTGTAGTATGGTACGCTGGTGCATACACCGTACAGACAAACACCGTTCCCCTTGAAACAGGCCGAAAGGTCCCATTCGCGGCAGCTGGTAGTATGTCTAATTTCATCGAATCCCTCTTCCTCATCTCAATACGGATCAGGTTGGTTCAACAATGCAACACTCGGCGTCGCAGGTCCGATAATCGTTGATGGTAATATGCCCCATTTGTTGCATGACATTCTAGGGGACTCATAAACTTACAGGCGCAAAACGTGACCGGTAGGAATCTGGTATTCCGTTCGAGTTACAACATGTCCTTGACTGTTCTATAATTCTGCAGTGCAGTCTGGCCTGGAGATATGGGTATCGCGGTCCCTACCCAGTTCGTCTCCACGTTAGATTTAATTCCCACAAGGAACGCGTTATCTACTATGTTCGCTGCGATTAATCCTCAAACGGGTGCATTACCCGAATCCGGTCCTCCTCTGAGCCAGCTCGGCTCAGACACCTATCACGCCTGGACACTCATCGGAACACGTTAGTCTGTGTCTGTGAAAGCCAATCTTTGAAGCTGACCATGCTTGCACAGATAATTATTATCTCTATTCGGGAGATCATGATTGGCTTAGTACCGTCTGGACCAACTATACTCGTGCCGTTGCTTTCTTGGAAGGCAAAGTCGACAGCACAGGTTTAATGGATGTCACTGGGCTACGTGACTGGGCTCGTCTAGGTGGAGGTGGATACAACGCTGAGGGAAATGCGATCCTTTACAAGGCGAGCTGCATGTCTCCTTCCAAGCATCCTCTCTAATGTCTCAGTAGGTTCTTTTGACAGCGTCTGATCTAGCGGATTATATGGGCGACGAATCCCTCTCCAAAGCTTGGGGAGCAAATTCCACTGCACTGAAAGTAAAGTACAACGAAGCATTCTGGGTGGAAAGTGCAGGGATGTATCGAGATAACTTGACAACTACGCTTCACCCGCAAGATGCAAACTCCTTCGCCGTTCTCTATAATTTGACTCTTTCCGACGATCAGAAGGTCTCTGTAAGCGAAGGACTGGAAAAGAATTGGAACGATCTAGGACCAGTGGCTCCTGAGCTCCCGGATACCATCTCGCCATTTATCAGCGGCTTCGAGGTAAGTGAAGTGTATCGTAGACACGACGGCTTCAAAGCTGACAATAGTTCTCGTCATTAGTTGCAAGCACACTTTGAAGCCGGTCAAGACAACCGAGCGCTGGATCTTTTGCGTCGTGAATGGGGGTACATATTATATACGAACCTATCTGTGCAAAGCACCTTGCTCGAGGGATTTACGGCCAATGGATCTCTTGGGTAGGTCGTATATTCCATCGTTTTCATATTGAGCTCACATCAACCTCAGATATCGATCTTACAGAGGATATAATTACGATGCTGCATACACATCGCATGCGCACGGCTGGTCTTCCGGACCTACTTCTGCGCTTACATTCTATATACTGGGACTTACCATAACGTCGCCCCGGGGCGCTACGTGGTTTGTGAATCCGCACGTAAATGGCGGACTTCCTGATGTTGAAGGCGGATTTGAAACTGGGCTAGGATGGTTTGGCGTAAGATGGGTAATGCAGGCTAATCAGTTCTTTATGGAGATAAGCACCCCGGAGGGAACTAATGGTCGAGTGAAGCTACCCACCGAAGGCTCTGTGGTGGTTGATGAAGAAGCTGTCGACATTGCTGCAGATAGGGAGATTACCTTGAACGGAGGTAGACATACCGTGGTCATCATTAGCTAGATAATTATATATCTGAACGGCTCCCCGTCGAAAGTTGTGTAGTTATATGGATGTACCTTTGCACGGCCTCTAGTAGTTACACTTTGGGTACATTGACGATAAGCAAGGAAATGTATGATTATGATCGCAGGGAAGAGAAAACATCCTCTCGTGTTGACTTTCCAAGCGAGACACACTACCGCTACACTGTACAGGAATTATGGACCCTGCAAAAGGCTTATACTAGATAAACAAGGATTTTGGCCCTCGGGCCGCGACAGGCAGACAGTCATCGTGGGAAAGATTTGGGCGGTGATTGCTATATCGGGCTCAAGCCTTCGTCTTCACTAGCCACGATGACAACATTGATGTTGGCTTATTTTTTTTTTATATCTCTACCGCTGGTATGCCTATCATCTGTCAATGAAAACCTATTTTACTGATCTTACGTGTCTTCAGAGCCCTAGGAGAACGTAACTTACTAGTAAGAGCATGATTTGATTATGACACATATTCGAAGGGTACCTCTTGACGTAAGTCGACTTGGACGCCATTTAATAACGAAAATTTCCTACGCTTATTTCCAGCGACCAGATTCTCGGAGGTGTCGTGTCCTCTTCCTACACGAAGAAACACGCTACTATTTGAATATTTCACCCTGAGTATGGGACCCCCCCCCCCCCCAGCAGGACTGACTTACATGGTATGATTCTATCTCATTTGTAATAACGCACATATAGCAGCTCAAAGATGTGCGATAACCATTCTCCAAGTCTACTTATATGCACGTACATGCCGCCGGTACTGTGTTCGTCAAATCGCCATGCATCCTCATTTCGCTAAAAATGTACCTTCCACGTCACGGCCTCCCTTTACTCGCACGTCATTTCAATGAACGGGTGCTTCGCTTTGATCTCATTCGGACCCTGTATTTCTCGCCCAACACGTATACTCCTCAACGTGTCGCATAGCTTCCAGTACCAGTGTATCATCTGGTACCCACACTACGTGGGCCATATAAACTCAGGAACGTGTAAGCCTGATTTTAACTCTTGGAACAAAGGCTCGCACTTACACACCTGTCAGAATCTCCTTTGGCTATTGTCAGAGGTATCGTTGTACGCCAACTTCGAACAGAATGGGTTACATCCGAATATATCCCGTTCTGTCCGTGACAACGAATGTATCTGTGACACATCGCGAGTAGCAGAAAATTGCCGTGCTGGTACTTGCCATCAGAGTGACCCGAACTTCGCCTGAGCGAACCCTTGGCGCCTTGCCAAGGGAGAAGTTGTGTACGTGATTTGCCCTTCTGCGGTGCAAAGTCTCAACTCCTACAAAGGACAAACGCCACGTTAACCATTTCCACTTTTACGAGAAAACGAGTATCGTAACTTGTAAGAGGACCACGTCATTTCCGAAGCTTGGAACCAGATTATCATTGCCGTTAGCACATGCTTAGCGTATCTCTACCGGGATCTAAATCACGTCGGTGATTTCAAGACGTACATGCAGCTTACTTCTGTTCATATGGGTAAAGCCAACCCCACCCCAATACTAGTTATACGTGGATCCAAAGGCCTTGATGTTTCTGCTTTTGATTTCACAGGAAGAAATATGGACCTGCAGTCTAAGTCCTTCTTCTCGGCTACCCCTACCGTAAAACGGTAATTCTGATCCCATCCTTACTTGCTGCTGATGAATCTCATCAATGTTTACGAACGGTGCCTGGTACTCATCAACGGTGCAAGACACGTAGTGCCGCTTTAGTTTAGGTCCGGACGACTTGTATAAAGATGAGTCTGTGCAAGACTGTGACTTCAAGCTGCCGGCAAAAGTTCTTTACCGCTATCTTACAGCCTTGACTGTCTATCATGCGCACTATGCATTTTAACTTCGCCCTTCTCTCCGTCCTTAATTTCTTCACTGGATATGCCTTCTCACAGGTCACCTCGATCCCATATGATCCTTCTCCGTACGCAGCAGGGGGATATATTACTGGGTAATATATAATGCCTTTTCTTGGACTGTTTTTGACTCTGCATGTAGCGCGACCCTCGATAACTCCTCCGATATTCTATCTGGTGGGACACTGTCTATCAACAACATCGATGTAATCATCCCGCACAACCTTCTTATCAACACGCCGTCACTCACGGCTGTGGCATGGAGTGAGTTATTCAATGAGGATGGATCCATCAACCTTCCGCTCTGGCCTGAAATTAGCTGGGAAGCCCAGGTTGGTCATTTCTTCGTAATTGTCAAACCCAATTCTAAGTGTTTCCGAGGTTTTCGCCAATTATATCGGAGGTCAATACATCGCTGGCATTGTGTACATCTTCCAAGAAATAGCAAACCTCAACGAAGGGTTCATCACTGCTATTGACTATGAAAAGGGAGAATTCCGCGTTGGCGGTGACTTCAATGATCCGACCACTGGCGTCCGCGTCGTCATTAATGACCCAGGTCTGAAAGTTTACTTCCTCCATCAATTGTAGCCAATACAATATTCTCACAGTCGGGAGATTCGGTAAGGTTCATGGCGACTGGCCGCTTTGGACTGCCGATACAGATAACCCTTCGATACAAGCCAGCACTGGATTCCCATTATGTCTTCCCCGAGCTGATCCCGCGGTTGCCGATGATCCGTTATGTCCTGATTCCAACCGACCAGTGGATACATCTGGAAAGCCCTTGACTGGATTGTAAGAGACTAACATTACGCTGATTGCATATTGGCATTTGACACCGCTATCCTCTAGTACCTTTGCAGCACCCCCTATTCCTGCCGGCCAGCCCGACCCTAATTTATTTGTCCCCTTGAAAGTCGGTGCGTAACTTCACATCTGTCTCCTTAGCTGTGACAGCCTACTATTGCACAGGCGACTTCATCATTTACAGCGGAACTATTGTAGAGGATACGAATGGCCGTCTCATCGCTGCGTATAGCATCGAGGGAAATTTGGGAATCTATACTACCCCTGGAACCATGTAGGTCTTCCTTGGCAAATTTCCTTCCATCCTGACGTTTTCTTCAGTCCAGCGTATCTCCGAATCGAAACGCAACAAGCGGGTATTAACGGAGGTGGAGTGTATTATTTGTATAAATCCTTTGTTTTCTAATACCGTTATGTAGATCCCGCCGGTGAAATCCAAGAAACAAGAGTACGTTGGTCCCTATTATGCGTTACTTTTCTCAATGTCCAGTAATAGGTTGAAGGTTATACTACGGACGAAACTGCGACCATACAAATATTTACCATTGACGTGGATCCATGTACTGGAGAAGAGAGCGAGCGTTCCTGGGGTACCGCTGTTCCACGCGCTCTGGATAGGAAGGGACAATGGCGGTTCCGGTCAAGATCCACTGCGCTTCCTCCATACACCCGCGAAGTGGGCGTCCGAGTTACTGGGGGTACAGTTGCCACACCAAACGGGATCTTAGCTGGCCAATTTATTTCTCCTTATCCTCCTGATGGGTACATCTTCCCTGAGCTCATCGTCTTTGGCGACCCTCAGATTCCTCACGAGTTCAATCTGATGCCTCATCTGGCCTCAGGAAGTGGACCATGGCTGGGTGGGATTCCTGGCGTGCCGCAGAAAGCGACTGGCCCAATCGTTGGACAACTGAATCCATGGCCCGGTATGCGGTTTTGTCTTGCTTCTATTCTCCCTCTGTTTTTGATCTGATCTATGAATAGGTGTTGGCTCTCCTGCGATCGAAGACTGTCCCTTTGTTAATCCTCTTGTACCAGTTGCGAATGCAGGCTTTGATACTACAGTTGTATCTGGAGCAAATGTAACGCTTTTCGGTGGTGTCAAAAATGATATTGACAGTGAGCCATTTTCGATTCGTGCGCCTTCATGTTACAGACTTGTTTCAGTGACCAATCTCACCTTCTCTTGGTTACAAACGTCGGGTGCGGCCGTTGAATTGGCGAATGCCAACAGTATGAATGCTACATTCACGGCGCCGGCCGTCTCGACTGTCTCGACCATGGTCTTCACTCTAACAGTGTCCAACGATGCTGGCAAAAGCAGTGACCAGGTTGTCATCAACATCAATCCGGGTCCGACCGTTGACAGTGTTAGTTATCTATTCTTCCTGTTCTTCCGGAGATAACTGATCTTATTATCTGAAAAGATAACTATAGAAGAAGCGTCCTGGAAGAGCGGGAAAGGCTCTGGTACTCTTACAGTTATTGCATCGACGAATGTCGCCTCCTCACAGCTCTTCGTATCCGTGAGTATATCGTACAAAATCTCTCTGATTTTCTGACCGATGAGTCTCCTAGGCCACCGATCCTGATGTCGATACGATCGCGATGACGTCACTTGGAAGTGGTCGATTCCAGGCTCTGGTTTCCATAAGACCGTCCCCTGTGTTGGTAACAATCACATCCAGCCTTGGAGCTTCTGTTACAGTACCTGTATCATAGTCCTGTGAAGTACCTTCCATGTGGCATGTATATCGACAGCTTGCTACATATATAGGATCGTAACGAGACTACCTGTATCAGACTAATTCGTACATCTCTTCAATTGGAGTGACCCCATTCCTCTCGTTATGTTCTAATTGAAAGGGATACGGAGCCTACATCTCGGATGGACTGGCCGTAGAGAGTCTTAGAAGAGCCCTTCGATCAACGAGGGTCACTCAATGCCTCATGGATCTGCAGATGCTGGTGGCTCGACTTATTCTCGTCCACACGAAGAAGAGAGATCTGGCGTGCAGTATCATCGAAAGGAAAGATGATAGGATACGATAGGATAAAATTGCAGAAGTGCTAAAGGGAACGAAGATATATCTTACCCCAGAATTAGCGAACATTTCAGACATATTGGAAGTTCAGCTTCGACTTTGTGAGGAACTAGCACTGGACATAGAACATATTCATAACAGTATTCCTAACAGTAACTGTACTGGTAACCAAGAAAGTAGGTAGTAGTACATATGAACAAGGGGCGAACTACGCTACCAACGCAAAGCATTTGGTCCCTCGCTCCGTCAGTAATCTCATGCGTTCATAGGTTGTGTGAGCAAAGGGTCCCATGCCAAGAGTGACATTCTTCAGCTTCTCCCTAGCGTCAATCATATCTATCACCAGCAATTCATCCAACTCAGAAAACCAAATGAGCTCCAATACCTTCAATTTCGGCGCTACTTCTTCATCAGATAACTGCAGACAAAACATCTCTGATACGGGGTGTGGCGCATTCTCGATGTCGTCACTAAATCCGTATTCAAATCCATGCCATATCGTCGGCCTCTCGCGCGACTCGTGGACCACCAACTCCTCCAATAACGGTACAACCTCCAACAGGCTGATCAGCTCGCTAGCCCACATCACGACACCTTTCAAAACAAGTTTACGCAACTTCGCCGCTTCGGAACGGACGACAAACGACTTGAGGCATTCAGGAATGAAAGTCCTCGCATTCATGGGATACGGTTCGACCACCTCCAGCGTGCGTAACTGTGGCATCTCAAGTGCAGCCAGAAAAGACGAGAACACTACCCCCTCACTAAGTTCTCCGAAAATGATCGTAAGCCAACGTAGGTTGGTCCTCAAGAGTGAAAACCCATGCTGCTGCGCTGTGTCTGGTTTCATGTCTTGCAGCACGAGCCTCTCTACATTGAACAAGGAACCGATTGTTGGTATGAGCCTTCCGTAAGGTACACTTTGGAGCACAACAGTTTTTACAGTCTGTTGTTTTCCTAATTTGGGAAGCAAGGAATACAGCAGGGGATGAAGGACACTGCCTTTGAACTGTATGTGTTTGAGCGTCGTGGCTGATGCAAAGCCATCGCAGACGTTACTCGTGCCCCGTGCAAGGTCTTCCAACGTCAGCGTCTCCAACATCGGAAAGCCGGTGATAGCGAGGTCAAACAGGGTGTAAAGAGGCGCAATATTGCCGGAGGAAAGGTTCAGCGCGAGGTGTCGCCATCGCGAAGCATGAGGGATAAGGAGGGGGATGATGACGTTTGAAAGGCGATGCAGAATACGTTCATGCGACGAGCGAGGATCGCGACTTGTGACAGGTGGCGGAAAGCGTAAGCGGATGGAAAGAGGAGCAGTCTTGGATCTCTCTGCATATCTTTCTACCAGTCTTTCGAGGTTATCGCTATCCTTTCCACCTCTGTCGAGGCGAGGAATAAAATTGATATCGATGCACGCCCATGCAGATGGCATGTCGAGCACTATTTGGCGCCAGCGCGTGCAGACCGACGCGATAACCATCGGTGTTGCAATCATGATCAGGTTACCCTGCAGCGGTGGATCTGTATGAGGGTCGGTGGCGCAAGCATAAGAAAAGATGGTGCATAGTAGCTCGGTGGGAAAGAGTGTCATGATCTTGGTGGAAAGAAATTGTTCGAGTGAATTAGAAAGTGAGGAAATTAACTGCTGGTATTGGAAATAGAGTAGACCAGGAGCTATTTGGGAGTATTCATGAGCATCTGAAAGGAGTCGTGCTAAACGGGGATCCATGATGAGAATACTGTAGGGTGAGGGGGGGAAATATGTCGCAAGGGCGAGAGAACTAGACAAAGTCAGTGAATACAAAGCGAATCTTATGGGAAACATATAAACACACCTCCCTACGGAGCACTGCCTGCAGACAAGACCAATGTCTGCGGGACGTCCTCAACAGACAACGTTGAATATGGTGGTGGGTAACCAAGCGCTACCTCGGAACCGAATTACCAATTCCATCAACCGCTGTGAGTCGATTCAGTTGCCGGTCCGAAAGTCCGGGGGATCAATGAAAATGAGATAAAAACTATGACATAAGTAGGTAGGGGAGTGCAACTAGGCGAAATACGCTGAGAGGTGAAGATTAAAATGTCCAAACGAACATTGACTGTAGAAAAAGAAGCCCAGTGCTTAGTAACCGTCCTGCAAAAGCTGTAAAACAACTTCGTCCGTCAAAAACTCGTAGTGACCACCCTTGACGAAAACAACATGCGCATCAGGGAGGCATCGCTTTGTGCCCAAATCGGCCCACGTTGTTCTATCTTCTTCCGCAACAGCCCCCAGCGCTCCTTCCGGGGCAACAATCACCGTTATCGGTACCTTCACCGTCCGCATCCACTGTGCCATCAATTCGATGGAAGCCTCGCCCGTTTCGTCCGTGGTTAACTCGTACACAAACTCGATGATGGCAGTGAGAAATCCTCTGATATTGCGGATGGCTTTTCGGAATGTGTCGCTGGCATAGACGCCCTTCCAGCCATCCAAGAGAAAGTTCTTCGCTCGCTGGAGCGTGTCGCGGTTAGAGTCCCGGTCCATGAGTCCCTCAATGGCACTCATGCCTATGTCGAGCATGTTCCGAATGTTCTCCGGAACCCTTGGGTCAGAATTCCCTAACTTGTTGGCCGAGTACACGAACATTGCTGGAAAGTGGTCTAGCATGACAGCCTGAACGACCTCATCCCCATTGTCCTCAAAGAGTTTCAGGAGGACGACGAGGAGGACGCTGGACGAAGAGTAGGATGCAAAGCGGTAGGGACCATGAGGCCTTTCTTCTTTGATCTTTGCAAAATAGAAAGACGCCAACTCGGGTAATGAATTCAGAGGAGTTTCGGGTGTAATGGTCAAAGTCCAAACCGCTGTCCTGAATTTATCGGCATAGGATGCATATTCGACGTATACCCCCCCGGCGCCTGAAATTCCATGACGAGATGTCAGACGATTCTTTTCGTATAAGAAAAGTGACTGACCGTGAATTACGATCAAGGGTGGCTCGCCAGCACCGCCTCGCAATTTGACTATGTTTTGAGTCAGATCTAGAGAAGGGTCGACTTCACGATGCGCAACTTCATCGGCGGCTTCACCCCTGGCAGATAGTTCTGTCGTTGGTGAAGCCTGCGCACTCAACACGACTCCGTGAATGAAAGCACTCATAACACTGATTGAAGGAAGATCAAAGACAAAGTTGGGAGGAAGAGCTCTGACGACGGTCACGGGGACCACTTTGGACTTGCGCAGCGCACGAAGAACTGAGTTTCGGATCGACGTTGCTGTAAGGCTATAGATGGGATGGGTCAGAACACTAGGGCCAAACTAAATGAAATCGCTAGCAGACCTATCACCCCCAACAACAAAAATATCGTCTGTGTCGCCTACTTTCCTCTCGAAGACAGCGGTGACAATTTCTCTAATCATGGACATGACATTCTTGAAGGTCCACAGCTGCGGTATAACAACATCCGTCTGCGATATGCCGTCGACAGCCTTGTACAAATCTTCTATCTCTTGCTCGTACGCTTTCAAGATATCATTCCGTCGCAAAGTACCTTTCGCAGTAAATTCAAAAGGCTTTGATGGGTTTGCGACTAGAATCATCTTTGAGGGGATAAACAAACAATATTTTAGAAGCATGACGAGAGATTCACCTCCTTGTAAATCCGAGAATGCTGTGGTGCTTGCTCGTTAACTTTCGTGATGGTATCCCTGCCAATCTCCGATTGAGCAACGCCAAAGTAAGTATATAAGAAGGCTAACCAGATGCTGGCTCGGTATTCCGCGAGTCGTGCAGTATCACTTGGATCAAATGTTTCCTCTGGTGTGGGTAGGATGAGGACGCCTGGTTGAAATTTAGATCGACCAAACATCAAGGCTGCTGCAACGCGTTCGTCTGTGGCTAATCCAGCCTCTAAAAGTTACCCAGTTAGCAAAAGATCTACACGGTCCATTGCCTGTTCACCTATTGGGCTCGGGTTTGTCTGTGCAGAATGATTGGGCTCGACTGCGAGGTGTGCAATTCAATGAACTTGGCTCACCTTTTCCTGAAAAAAAGGTGACAAGGATGAGCTGTCAATGCCAAGGTCATGAAGAAACGCTCACCCCCGTGCTATGCATGATTTGATCATCTGTAAACCAATATGAGGACATCAGATAAGAAATATGAAGCACAGACTCACCAGCTCGTCCGTAAATCTTGAACAGTTTCCGATTTGAAGGATGCAACTGCACCAGGTCCTTCGTATCGAGAGCCTTGACTCCATCGATTTCCATATTAAATACCGCGGGTGAGTGACTTGGACTTTCCTACAGGCCATGTCACACGACATGTAAAATACCAAAAGGTGATCGCCTACTTTGACGCAGAGACGATAAATATCCTTATGGTCTGTTGGGATAAAGACGGCATCGACATTATTCGCTAGCTATGCGGTATGTCAGATTAGAAGTCCTGAGAATATCCAGGAAGGTTTTACCTTGATCCACTCCCAGCCTTCGGCAGGAGTACTCTCTGAAGCGACTCAGACTATGGCGTGGCAGGGATAAAGCAATGCACATACTGGGAAGGATTTCTGAGACTCCGCATTCGGTACTACGAGCGACAGTGCGTACTGGGACAGCCACGGAAAAGTGCATGGTACTCACAGTCCATAGAAGGATATAATTGAGATGTCATTTGCGACAAGAGTATCGCCAGCGTCCTTCTCAAGCGGTCCACCGCCGAAAGTCTGGAGACATATTTGTAACACTCGTGAATATTAAATATTCTGAACGACCTACAACTGCAGTCATAGATTTCAGAATCTCGATGGCCATAGGATCACGAGCCCACTCCTATAATTACCGTTTGGTATGTTAGCGACGCGAAACGACAAGATTCAGCTCATACCACTAGGAATGAAGGTACAGTGATGACTAACGTCGTTCTAGTACTGATTACGCTCGATAAAAGACGCCCAGCGGTTGGAATCAAAGGCGGCTCTACCGGCGGAAAGGAAGCGACAATAGCACCAGTTGCGGTCTGGCAGAGAATTAACAATGGAAGAACCGTGCTTGAAGAACGTACCGAAATAGAGATAGAAAAGAAACCCATGGCGTCTAAAGAAGACTTGAGCATTCCGCCTTTAGAGAATATGGATGGGGTGATCCTCACGATACATCGGTGTCGCCTGTACTCCAAGGACTTCTCCGCAGAGATCCATTTCCCCGTGGTCTATAAAACGTTGAGATCGGGCCAAACTAGAATTTGACTACTCACATGGTCTCCCTGCACTCCGTAGCACGTTCATGTGGGTGGTGTGGATAGGACTAGGAAAACGAGTTGATCCTGAGGAATGTATAATGAGCGCCGTCTGCGACCAATCAGGGTGGACAAGAGGAAGCGGCTCATAAGATCCAGGCTTCTCTGAAAAAAGATAGCTGAAATGAGGCATTGGGATGATGGTGATCTTATCGTTGACATCAGCTTCCCGGAATTGTCGACATATAATGTCTGTTGCGCTTTGTAAAGATGCATCCTGGCTGACAATCAGATGCCTGACGCCCGTGGACTTGAGGAGATGGACAATAGCAGCAACTGAATTGCGGGTTGAAATGGGGAACGGAACGAAGCCGAGACGCATCAGCCCAGCTATTACCGCGAAGTATGTGATCAAATCTGAAGACTGCGTTCAGAGGAATGACACTACAAGGCACCATAGACTTACTGGTATTGGCAAAGATACCAACAGTGACGGGAGCATCACCGTGAATGTACTTGTTGAGATAATGGCCAGCGGCGTGGAAGGCAGCAACCCCTTCCTCCCAAAGGATAGTACGAAATCCACCATTGTCAGCATCGTCGTAACGGAATAACGGGTGTTTGGGACTGTGAATAGCATTGTAGTCAAATAGTTCTGGGAATGTTAACGACCCATCGAGTGGAGGAGGTTTGAAAGTCGAAGGGGTGACGTCTGGAAGTGTTGGTGGCATTGCATAGATAAGGCCTCGCTCAACAATTCTTTGGGAATTATACGTCTTGTGTAGAATATTCCCATGTTATTAAGCACAATGACCGCGCGAATCTCGTACTTTCCGAGAGGCACGCGAGAGAAAAGCATGTCGCCATTTCGCTTGTCCAAAACATGTTCATACTAAGCAAAACCACAGGATATCAGAAAGTTTTCAAGAATAAAAGAACACCCTTACTGGATCCGCCGCGCGTGTGACCATCGTCGCAACAGTGAAAGCCTCCATTTAGACCATGCTATATTTCTCCCTCGCTGATGTACTAATGCAATTGGAGTCATCAGTTATGATCAACAACGATTGAAGCGTATCCTTCGATACTGGTAGCTTCCAAAAATAAATGCAGAGATACCATGAACAGGTATACAGTTTTATGGTTTACCTCGCTTGAGAAGAAGCAAATTGAAAAGTGACGGCCTTCCTTTTTCAGTATTTGAAAAGTAACTTCGGAACATAATACCGCCAAACACTTCGAGTTCACTCCCCACCCCTCGAATCACTTCAGAAAACACTAAAGCCAAAGTTCCTGCGGAGCGTCGTCCAGCGGATAACGTAGAAAGGATAGGACTAAAACTTTGAATCCTGTATTTTGAGTTCGCCTCCGGCCCTCCTTCGGCTTCGAATGTCTTCAATTCAATACACCCAACTTTCTGCAGTCCACTTAGTACCGCTAGTGGATGAGGACCATCACATTCGTGTGGCATTGACCGATTCCTATGGTCCAGAAGTTTATGGTATTATAATTGCAATATATACGTATATTGGAGATTCAATTACACGAGGTGGCATTTGATAACGACCATCCTCAGGTGCTACAACCTTCCCCTCCGAAGATCCTTCGGAAAACATTCCATATTCCAGCAAGCACAAAGCATCACCTCTCTATTGATGCCACGCCTCAGTTCCTGAATCCCCTCCTTTTCAGGATATTCAGACGTCCAGACAAATGCCTTCGAGGACCAACGCATATTACCTACCTTGATATTGCCAACGGACAGCGTTGACATCGACATTGAGGAGCAACATTCGCTCACTATCATTACTCAAGAGACTTTCGACGACAAGTCAGGCTCGGCTCTTAGCGATCTTCTTCTGGCAATCGACAGCTCGTCCAGTGCTCTCGCTGTTTCGAAGGATATGACTGAGGACGTACTCGGCAGCAAGGATGATATAGAAACGGTTCTATTTGCTCTGCACTTCGAAGATGGTTTGAAAATATCGATTTCACGGGATATCAGCCAGAACATTCCCTCAGGATCAGACCACGAAATGAGTATCATAGTAATCGAATCGACCAGAATTAACACCATCTCGAGGATTCCTTATCCAGCAGACCAATTCCGACTCCACGACTGCAGTCAAAAGTCTTAGCGAAAAACCCACCGAAAATGTTCGTGACACATCCTTTCCTCTAAATTACAACTCACACATCATCTTCTAGACTCCTATTGAAATAGTTGAAAAAGACGACTCTCTCATCGCAGATTCGACTGAACTTCTCTTTGATGAAGCTGTGGCACCTAGATTCCCGGACTTTTCCCCAAACATACTTCCTTCAGCCCTTCTAATAATTCTTCTCTTCCCCCCATGGTATGTTCTCGTCGGTGCAACTATTTTACTATCCCCTCAGCATCTAAAATACGCCGTGTTTTTCTCGGTGTACATTGCGTCATCTCAAGGGGTCCGCCGCAATGCTCATCGGGCCGAGGTCGCTTTTCCTCACGTTATGATTTTCTTCGCTTTCATCAGATGTATCGGCACGGAGCACTTACTACTGGGAATCACGCTTGGAACTCTTACCATTGAACAAAGCATTATAGCGTGGCATGATTTCCATTATGACAGTCAAATCCCTGTAGGCGACGATGACAGGCAGTCCTTGTACCTTATCACGGTGCACCCTTCGCTGCTCCAAGTCATTCACGCTCAAGAAGTCGCCACGAGGGTGTTTTGTTGGGCGCGAGGAAGACGAGACCGATACGAATGATGATTCGGATATGGACTGATCGGTTCGAACGACACTGGTCCTTAGTTCTTCGCCTTTATCTAACACTTTACTTGCATGTCTCCATTCTTGAAATGTCAATTATAGGCTTGTATTCTAGCATCTTGATCTGATCACACGCTTCACGATGAATTGTTTCACGGAGAGGTTGGTAGAAGAACTATGCTTGTATTGTATAGCAGTTGGACTTAGAGGACACCGTCATAGATGTCTTCCCTGCACTGTCTGCTCTTTGTATAATATTAGCTGGTCGTATGACCCACTCGTGTATAATTCACTCGTTCAGGCAACCTAACTCCGTTAACTATGCCGGTCGACTCTTCCAGTCTTTCAGTCTATGTACAGGCTGTAATCTTGCAGATGCGAGCCAAGCAGAGGCGTGTAGTGTACACCGGCTTGCTCCTGCAGATCACTGCGCATGTTCATCCTCAAGAGACATATTAGTAATGTATGTGTCCCACGCCGCAAAGCTACAAACTCACATATCAGCAAACATTGTCCGAGAGATTGCGACGGCTCACCTGAACCCTGGAGGTTCAAAATTCCACATGTTGATGGCGTCTAGCTCGCCAGATATCTCTGCGTGCCCAATCTCAAAGACTAACGACTGAGATGAACTCCACGAGTTCTCAGTCAGGTCCAACGGCAGATCTGTGTGCAGGTAGGTCGGTAGATAATCGTTTAGGTATGTCGAATCTGTAGAAATCGAATCTCATCAACGAAGATCCACACCAAAGGAGGGAAGGCCACAGTACCAGATGGCTGGTCCTGTTGATCGTACGAATCCCAGATGGGAGCAGGTATAGGAGCGGTACTACCCTGCGGATGCGTAACGGGTATGGAAGTGCCATCTAGCGCATTGGTAGTCTCGAAGGAGGCCATGCCCTTGAATATTTTCCTAGAGGTCCCTTTATTGTCACGCAAGTGTGATACTTAGAAACGACAACTCACAGTGAACGACCAGCAATCATCCACCTATCAAAGGACGAATGTCGATTTGTTTATCATATAAAATACGCTCAGTGCACGTACGTGTCGGATGCATGTATAAAGGTAGCAAGGCATTGTTCGTAGCCAGCCAGATCTTCTGCATGCGCGGGATGACCCACCCGTTTGCCGCTCCAGATGTTCATGGCAAGCACAGTCCCAGAAATGAAGGCCACTATCTGAATCAAATGATAATTACTGAATAGGGACGTAACTAGGCATTTCCCGCTCACCAGAAGATGGGGCGTGATAATCTTCAATCTTGTCAAATGAACCTGTAGAATCCGAGCACAAGACCTAGCCGCCATCGTAGATATAACGAGAGACGGCGTGGAAAACGAGGAGCCGGGGCGTAGAAAGGGTCGATGGGTATAGATTTGGAGCATATGGTAAGTGCTATATAAAACCGATGATTGATACAAGAATATCTTATTGTCATGGTCGGGATCCCAGCGCACTGAAACGCGGTCAGTAATACACTGAACCAACAGGATGAAAGGCATACAATGGTCCGGGATGGAATTCATCCAAGCATTCATAGAAGAATCCATGTCAGAAATGATCTTGTCCCCACGATCTTTCCTGGGAAGGCCCAACTTGCCTTGGCGTTTCTTGATGGAATACAAATTCCTTACAACAACTGACATGATCCCGCTTAATTGTATTTGTGCATTGAAATAGCTGATTTTGGAAGGTTTGTTGCCCGGTTGGCAAAAGCGCACTTCTCCGTCCGAACGTATGTCCCAGTATTCATCATCACATTCAACAGGTAGCTCCACGTCGAAACTGTAAAATTATGGATGTTGACCAGACGCAACCTGATATAGTCAAAACAACATACTCTTCTTCTTGCATCATGATAGGTCGTCCTTCGTAGAGACTTATGAGTCTGTCGAGTGTGACAAGCGCCCTGGTACGTACAATGCAATCAGCATCCTCGGCAAAACAAAGCACGATGAATTTACCAAAAGGATCGCTTCTTCAGTTCATCGTCAACTGTCGGCTTATGTCCCTTCGGCTTCTTCCTATGTAACCCGATTTCTACCGCGTACCGTAGTCCAAGTCCGACTACCATCCAGTTAAACTCGGGAACGCAAGTTCCAAATGAGTACACCACTGCGAGCTTTTGAAGGCAACCCTGAGCTTGATTGGGAACGAAAAGGAGAAAGACTTACGACAGTCTGCTGAATGTCATTCAAGCAGGGAGGACGCAATAACACTTTCTTGGCGACAGGCATAGACTCAATAAATGTCCATCCTGCAGAAAGTCTTGAGCTGGGATCGGCTAATACCCTTGGGTCGTCCGAATGACGTGATGCAACTGCTAAAACAAACAATAGTGTAGCAGCGAAATTTTCATCCCGAAGATGCAACCCGTCGGCGACGTTTTTCACGAACGTAGGTCGATGCAGGATTGGCAGGATTGGATTCATCGTTTCAAAATATATGACGACTAGACTTGTGATAAGATCGTTGTCAGGAAAAACGTAACAAACTTCCTCGGCGTCGGCCGTAGCGCGTTCCCACTGGTCAAAACTGGTTAGTGATGAAAGTAGTGAAAGATCAAATGGCAGGTAAAGCAGGACACACAGGATATAAATTAGAATAGTCGTGTATTTGCATCGTAGTCAAGCTACCGGTCAGTTTCTTTTTGGTGGAAAGGGCACTCATGAAAAGCGCCAAACCACTTGACGGCCCAAAACATCTCTCGCTGAGGGACTTGTCGTGTTCTAATGACAGATTATTCATCCTTTCCCCAAGGTCCAGTTCCGCAAAGTCATCATCAAGCTCTGCCACTTCAGACGTAAGACTTGCAGGTCGAGATGAACCTCCTCGCAGGGACAGAGCCATGTGTCTATTTGTGCTTTCGGGTAGAATGATATCGGGATTGTGCTATACTGATTGAGAAAAGGCACGGAGCAGACACAATTTTTTCGTACCTCTTTGAGCGTACGCTCCAATCGTTCTGCACGTCGTTCTAAGTCCGCTACGTAACTGATAAAATATCAGTTCCATGTCAAAGTTTCGCTTAGTCCACAGTCGTCGCACCCAGCAGTGTATTTGAGTTTGTGTAACTTAGAAGATGCAGTCATATCTTGCCTAAGGATACCGAAATCAGTGTCAAATATAAGCGTCGAGACAGACAAAACCGACACGGGCTTCGGACCCCGTCCTCTGTACGATAGTTGCAATAAGCTTTTGATCTTTTGCAGCAAAGGGAAACTGGCCTTTGTTGGAGCCATATACGTGCACTCCATATCGAGAACGATTCAATTTAAACAGTGGTTTTCCCTGTTCAACAATATAATAACCTAGAAATCAAATTCAGTTGTCTCTTTTATCTGATCTGAGGCGAACAGGTTATACATTTGACTAGCAAAGGTTGTCAGAGTCAAACAAAAGGGTTTACAGAAAAAAACTTGCTTTTTCTTACGCGACACCTGTCGCATGCACGAGTTCTTCTCCTTTTTGTGAGGGATAACCCGTCGTCCATGGTGGCTGGAAAAAGCGGATATGTTGACGACATCATGGTTGAGAAGTATCCAGAATGCCGGCATAAGCCGTAACTCACGGATCTCCTTGACATACGTAAACATAATGCATGCTGTGTAGGATCGTGTCTTGGCAAGTGCTTGTTTGGTGCCTCTACTGCTACAACCATCCTCATTCATAGAAAAGCGAAGAATTCTTGGCTCTTTCTTCACTGACAATATCTTGGCAACTGTTATGGGGCCAAGATTCCTGCCGCTTAGTTTGATCTTTAAATTTGTTTTTTCTTTTGATTGGGATCACCGCCGGCTGTTTTCACCGCCTTGATTCTTCACAGAGCATCTACATAGCTACGGAGTAATAATCCCCCCTGTTTCTGATTTGTATTACATGCCTATCTTTTTCCGAGCCTATCCGAGGTGCACGGCCGTATCTATTATAGAATCATTGTCGCAGTCACTGCGTTTTCTTGCCAGTTCTACGGACACCTGACAGTAGAAATACCTACGTATATCAGGTATATTCCGATGGACACGGATGGATCTGGATAGATCAAGCCTAAGGGATCTGACTGATGAGGCACCAGATCATGACGCGTTCCAAACGGCAACATCCCTTTGCTTCCCTTCTTCCAAACACGTCGTCGCTTTCTTTCGCTTAGTTCGCCAGGCACACGAGTGCTTCTGTGAGTTCCAACTAAGTCCTTGCATGGTAACTTCCAGGTATGACTCATGGCTCTTACCTTCCCGCTAGTCTAACCTGGCTACTATGTTTCTTTCAGTGGGGGGGGCTTACTATAGTCCTTACTATACATCTTACAATTGTACTTAGCTCAAAATGCGATTTTTATATGGAATACACAGTTGTACGTATTCCCGGCGCAGCAGAAGCGTGGCTGGGTCTGTTGTGCTGCATTCGCTCTGCCGACTCTTTGTGGATTTGTTGACATGTTTTTTGCTTAATCTGCTGTCTAGTTGTCAATTTAACTGAGAAAAGGCCTTTCTCAGCTAGGCAAGCAGAGAGAAACAAAGAAACGGAGGTTATCTCCAGAGTATGCTCGTGGTACGAAGAGAAAGGGGGAAGCGAGATTCACATGTTCTCAGCGACGCGTCTGAATCCCGTAGACTTCATTCAATCCAATACAACCTTCACTCCGCTTTCAAGCCTAAGGCCTTTGTGTGTGATATCTGATAACATCCGGTTAAAGTGACACTGAATGATAGAAATAGGCTTGCTATGTTTTTTCGGGTCCGCTGTCTGGATTCTGGAATTACGACATGAATCACTATGCATATATTTATGATGTATGTGTTAGGAATACAATGATTCAGTAGTGGTATGAACAACTAGCATTGGTACGCTACCTGTTAGGAATACAATGACTATAACAAGGTAGCATAAGTTAACGATAGCATGAATAAGTAAACGATATACGCACTTCAGTAAGTCACACATAGTGTATGAACAACTGAAGTGCGGAACGGAACGGTGAGGAATTTATACTACGGAAAGGGGGTTATGAATCTATATGTGGTAAGTAAGTTCATAAAGTGAAATGAGCGCTCGTTACGAAGGGTTAGGATTCATACTCGACAGTATGTACTGCTTTATACACAAAATATAATTGACCTATTCTAAACATTTCGTTTACTAGGGCATCTATTATAATTCCGAGGCCAAACAATTTCAGCGTCTCATTGACCGGTTATTGTAGATGAGACTAGATTACGTAGATATAAGTGTCTCGAAAGAGATACCCTTGTAACACGTAAATAGTCTAATTGAGATAGGGTTCAACTTTACCTCGAAAGGAGAGTTTAAGTATTTGATTCAAGCTGATTAACCGCGCAGGTTCAGCAAAATGCTTAAGATCACTCAAGGTTGTGATGCGTAAAGCAGGTTAAATTGTAAGATAAAAGTGATACAAAGATAAGACTTCGTCTATATACTAACTAGTTACTGCGGAAGATGGTTCCTCAATCTTCTAGTAAATACGATACGACTCATAACGAGTCGCTAGACTGCGGATTAGGGTAAA